>CM056994.1:189725477-190925477 GCA_029891345.1 Dryococelus australis | reverse complement strand
TAAAATTGCAGAGCAGAAGGGATTCTGCACCGGGTTATCAGAGAAGTGGAGCAGCCCACACTTAATCACCAAACAACTGGGAGATATGTGTTACAAGGTGCGTTTGAGCACGATGAGAAATGCAGTATTTTACAGCGATGCCATCAGGCTAAAAAGCACGCAAGTCAACAACACACCACAACCAAGTGCTCTGGAAGAGTGTGAGAGAGCTACAACAACACTAGCAGAGGTTATGAGTGTCAGAAGACTGTATACCTCGTCATTGATTACACAGACGGCTGCTACACCCGACGAGATTTCGTCCATAGGGTAAACAGCTCCTCATGTCGCCACAATGCCATCGAGGGACACGAAACACTATGTAACAACACCAAAAAGTCAGGGCGCGCAAGAGTTAAACACGCCCCTGAGACATCAGCAACCCACCATGCTGGCGAACACAACAACGGAGATGGGTAGTGAGCCGATGTGAGGAGCATGTGGTGAGGATACCCCCCTCCAAGCAGATGGTGCCCGCACGTTGCACAGGACAGCAGCAGCGACGAATCGGGAGCTGGGGAACTCTCCTCCCCTCCACACCACACGAAATGCCCAAGAAAATAATGGTACACCATGTGTGTAGCCTGCAGCCACGCCCCCGAGACAACCACAGTCGCACAGCACCGAAGACAGCTTGGGAAGTACGGCCACATGGGCCGGCAGCACAACAAGAAGCCAATGTTGATATCCTGCGACCAGATGCGTCTGTAGCAAAGCAGCAGCAGCGAACATCAGAAGAGGAAAAGAGAGTTGACATTCTGCGACCACGTAGGCCAGCAAAACAACAACAAGCCAATGTTTACAATCTGCAGCCACATGTGTCCGCGAGAAAACAACATGAGGAGTGTGTTGACAGTCATCTAACACACGCGCCCAGAGCTCAACGTCAACAAGAGCCATGTATGTATCAGCTGCAACCACAAGAGAAGCTTCAGCCGCCAGCGTGATGCTGTAAAGGAGCGTGAAGAGGAAACACCGAGTGAATAGGCTCCGAAGGGGAGGGTGTTTAACGTCGACAGCGCCTAGGCCTCAGGCGTGCATTAGTGTGCACACGTATGCAAAGTTAGGTTGACATGCAACCAGATACATATTTATACGAATAACAGTGTTCATATGTCAGGCCGAGTGTCATATGCTTTTGTTTACATTTAGTGTTTATATTTTGAGAGTCGATGTTTATGTAGTGCCGTATGTTATGTTAGTGTTTTATTTTCCCAATGTTACCCATGTCACATAAGCATGAGACGAATTGTTTCTTTGTATTTTATTATTTTTTAAGTGTGTTTGTGTGTACGGATGTAAAGGGTTCTCCTGTATGTCCATAATTATTAAGTTGTTGACAGCTCGTGCGCTAGAGGTGCCATTTTGTGCATTTACTTGAATGGCCACAAATGAGGCTATTGTGATATATAGATATCTCCATAATATTACTAATAATAATTAATGCAACTCTTATAAATTGCAAACAGTTATTTTATATTTTTAAAGTGTGTTAGATCAGGACTGGCAGTATTGAAATACTGGACTTTCCTACCACATATCTAAACGACGCATCAATGTCGACCAGTGCATGTGGCCACGTGGCAAATAACCACTATAAAATTGTAAAAGTATTTTTGAACTCTTTTTATGCAGATTAGTATGAACCCACATGTTTTGCCAAGAACTCATATTGTATGGACATAATAATCTTAACTGGTCACAGACCCTCTAAAGATATAATAGTTTATTTTAATGTGTCAATATTGAGGTTAGGTAGCCACGGCAATGCGGTCTGGTCATAGATGTGTATTTATTTTTATATTTTTAATATATGGTTTTATGTTTTATTGTTAAAAGTTGATTGTTATGTACATCTTAGCGTCATTGTGGAACCCATTTCGTTTCATTTATTGCGTTTCACATTATGTAAAATTATGTCACATGATATTTGGGCAGGAACGTCAGCCAGTGAGCGGCCTCTGTGCCAAACGAGAAAGAGTAGCGCCTGAGATCTCATGAGAGTACCACGACGTCGCAGTGCTCCGGGCACATCATCTTTGTTTAGTAACCATCATGTAATTCTGTTTAATTCACATTAGTATACCAGGACCTTTGTTTATTGCTCGCCCGGAGTACTCGGTCTCTCACCCTCACTTCGTCTTTTACACGACCTATGCGTAATGTACCACTTAAGTTCATGCGGTCATTTTATCTGTATAAGAGCCTGCCTGGCTAGAACAACGACATGTAAATTTCAGTGACCCGACAGGGAAGAGCTTATAATAAATATGTACTGGTGAGATATAGGCATTTTATTGGTATTAACCGCCTATTGGTTACATAACCTTTTTCGTAATTTTGTATTGACCACATGTCTTTAATAATGGGGTTCGGTAGCCAATTGATGTTGATGAACAAACTAAAAATATGTATATAAATAATAAGAAGAACAGCAAAGACATAATTTGGCAATGGAAAATAAGGCAAGAAGTGGTGTACTTGCTAAAAAAAATGAGGAAGGCCAAAATCTTTTTTCAATATATACCCACTATCTAATGTCGATATTGAAAAATATGTAAAAAAAAATATTAAATTAAAAAAATCTCAGAAATGTTAATATGATTGACGAATTGCCCAATAGAATTCACAAAAATAAATGTGCGGTTATAAATTTCGACATTTCAACAAATCCTGGCATGCATTGGGTTTGCTATTTTAAATAAAATAATTATGTTTACTATTTAAAGTCATTTGGAGGCAATATTCATACTGACTTCACTAATTATTTTAAAAACAGAACGATTTATTACAATGATGATCGAATTCAGAAATCTAATTCAGTTATTTGTGGACATCTATGTTCATTGTTTTACACCTTTTTTCGAGAGAATTTAAGTTTAATGATATAGTTTCTTGTTAGTAAATGACAGATATATTTGGAAAACCATTAATCAAATCTACAAATAAAATTTTTGACACTATGGCGTTGCTTTAAAATCATACGTAGACTCACAATGCAATTCCAGTGTTTCTTCTTTACAAAGCAAACTATCCAACTGTTTTGATTGTACAAAAGCATATGTTTCTTTTCTAGGACATAGAATTGTTAATATAGGTGAACCTGTAGATAATAAAGATGCGGTCAATAAAAAATATTTCGAAATATATATAGCAGATTATACATTAAAAAGGATGTAGATTCAAAATATAAAACTGTTGTTTCCGATTATTCTCTAAAAGAAGATATAAATTTACAATTTAGTAATACTATTGCTGATTTTTAAAATGGTCAAATAATGCAAAACAGACTTTAAAAAAATATATGTAGATTCAAAATATAAAACTATTTTTTTTCTGATTATGTATTAAAAAACTATGTCGAATCAAAATACAATACCTGATTTAAAAACATATGCAGATTCAAAATACAATACTATTTCTTCTGCTTTACAAAATCTAATAAATAAAGTTTTTACTTATACAAAAAATTAAGTTTATTTTCGACATCGCAGAATTACTAGTCTGGCTGATCGTATAGATGGAAATGTTGCGCTCAGTAAAAGATATTTCGATAAAGAAATAGCTGGTAAATTGCATAATTTAAACAAATCGGTTTAATTATTGTGATACATTTGTTAACACAAAAGTTGAAAAAAGCAAAGAATGCTCCAATAAAGAATTAGATGTTAAATTGCAAAATTTAAACTCGAAAGTTGAAAAATTTAAGGAAGAAAAATCTCATATATTTTATTTATGTGGGAAGTGGAATAAAAATAATAATGTATTTGGCATAGACGATGCTGTAAATTTATTTTATTTTTTGATGGATTATACAGTTTATAATATAATCTCTGATAATTTTTTTAATAATACTCTGACTGTTATTAAGGAAACTACAAAAAATAGATAATGTAAGCCTATTGATGTTAACAGAACTGAGTTTTTAACTTTTAAAATTAAAAGAAATAAATTAACTGATTATTTTGTTGATGGAATGTTGACTACAATAGCAGTACTCATGAAACATAAAGATTAACTATACATATTTTTTACTATTAAATAGAGAATACTTGGTATTTGACGTGCAAGAAAGTCACTAAGAATAATAATATAAAAACTGAAAATACTAATAATGGGCGATTAGTTCAGAAAAGTAAGTGCTCTATATGCAATTCTAATAAATCAACATTTTTGAAAGAAAATTTTAGCCCGAAGTAAGAGAAGGCATAATGAATTAATTATATAAACCTGCACAAAAATATTTTCCAAGAAGAAAAGTAATTTTGTATGGAATTGATGATTTATCGCAAATCGGTTTTGTTGAAATGGGTACTGGCAATTTGAAAGGCAAATTACATATAAATAATGGTTACAGATATGTTTTGACAATTATTGACGTATTTTCAAATTTTGCATTTGCTTTACCAATTAAAGATAAAACAACCAAGAAGGTAGCAAATGCTTTAGAATCTATATTAGTTCAAAGAAAACAAAATAATTTACAAAGCAACAATGGCATAGAATTTTTAAATAAAATATCTAGTGAACTTATGAAAAATATATATAACATCAATTACGATTCTACATTCAGTGAATTAAAAGCCAATCGTGTAGAAAGATTTAATCGAACAATGAAGAACAAAATGTGGAAAAAATTTGCTTGAAATGGCAATTATAAATTGGTAAATATATTAGATGATTTAGTTAAAGAATATAACAACACAAAGCACAGTATCATTGGCATAAAACCAATCGAAGTTAATAAGAAAAATTAAAAAATTTAAGACAATAAGATTTTGTAGACATGATTACTAAAACAAAATATAAAGTTGAAAATATTGTCCCCATGAGTAAGAGTAAACGAATCTTTGAAAAGGGTTATACAGCTAATTGGACAACAGAATTATTTACCATTTTTCTAAGTTTTAAATTTTGATGTACCAACTGATAAACTGAAACATGACAAAGGAGAAGAAATAAACGGTAGTTTTTATGAATATGAAATTATGAAAACTAACACTCCTGATGAATATTTGGTCGGCAAATTTTTAAAACAAAAGGTGATAAAATTTATGTTAAAGGGTTAGGTTTTGATAATTCACATAACTCTCGGATTAATATAACAAATATTATGTGAATTTGAATATTAAAATTAAAAATTAGTTTCTTACCAATTCGACCAAGAATATTAATATCATTACTCAATTGTTGCTGAGTATAATTATTTCTGACAATATTAAAATAGTTACAAAAACATTCAATCAGATCATTCATTGCTTCTTTCATTCTTTGATATAAATTTATAGAATTGGGAATATAATCAAAGCTCAATATTTGTATACAAATTGGATGTATATCTTTAATTCTATGCAAACTTGTTTGAAGATTTTTTCTTTGAGTTCTAATGCCATTATAATCATATTTACAAGTATGATCATATAAATTTAAAAGAACGAACGTTGGATTTAAATTTAAATTTATGTTTGTGGAACAACATATGGGGTCATTTCTCTGATTACCTCATTTCTGTGAGCTATTCCATCTAATGCCATATGAACTGACACTCTTAAATTTTCAATACTTTCATATTTAATTTCGTTGAAATCTTTTAAATTTTCAATATGATCACATTGAATTTTATTTATATCCTTTAAATGATTAACTTTAATTTTGTTCATTTTATATACTTTATTTGACTCTTAAATAAATGATTTATTTCTTTTTAATCTTACATTCACCATGTTTTGTAATTGATGAAATAGCATCTTCAAATAATCAATGTTTTAAAAACTTAAGCAATTTCACAACATGATCTAAAAATAAGTTCATATAAATCAGGCTCACTAATATAAGCCACTTTCCCTTCTTTATAAGAGAGGTGTGATTAATTTTTCATCACACCTATTTCTGATAAATGTTTCTTATATTTTAATGAAACTTGTTTTTGTAATGCATCGTGTGGATTAGAATATTATAAAATATCACGGAGATCCTTTCCTCTACACCAATGATTATTTTTACATCAATAATCATAGATACTCATTTACCATTGTAAATAAGTTTGTTATTAATTATGTATAGAATTGACTCCATTTTTATATGGGAAATTATGCACAACTGAATTTGGTGAGTTGTAATAAGTGTTAAAAATATATATTCTTTTTTATACAGAAAATGAAAAATTGAAGATTATAATTTTATAAAATATTGATCAAATTCATTGAAAAATATCGTGCATGGTTGTATATTTGAGGGGGGGGAACTCCGAGTTCCTCCCTACATTTTCATAAATATTTTCTATATTTTTCTGTAATTATACAGCTCTTAAGGAGTTAAATTTTCGAAGTCATCAACAATATATTTCATTTTATTTATGATTTCGTTATAAGATTCACACTTTATACCAAACATGGAAATGTTATTTTTGCCAACTCTAGACAATTTCGTTGTAAAAACTTAATATATTTGTTTCTTTTTCTTGCGATCGCGTCAATATTTTGAGGATGTTTTTTTTGGGGCGGGGGGGGGGGGGGCAGCACAAAATTATATTTGTGATAGCAAGAATAATTATATGTCTTAATTTATATACAAACATTTTTCAACAGGTTGTAAGAATGGCTCAGGGATGCTTTCAAACAATTTTCAACATGCTTCAGGCTCCTAGAGAAGTCTATATTTTTAGCTTCATATGCGAGCTAAATAAGCTTACATTGATAACATTTTAGCACCAAATTTTCTTCTTCTTCTTAATACATTTTTTCTTTGTGAATCAAAGATGGATTCTCTGCTCAACAAGTTGAAACATTATTTCGAATTCACCAAACTACAAGATCTTGAAAAAAAAAAAAAAAAGATTCACTGCTATGGATTTTGAAATTTATGAATTTAATTTTGGAAAAAAAATTAATTATATTCTAGATGGCAAGTTTAAAATTTCATTACCAGAGCTCTATGTGATCATATTAGACAAAAATTCTTTGAAACTGCTAAATAAGAAGGAAGTTTTTATGTAATATAATGGCTTAAAAGAAATGAAAAATGAAACATTTATGCATTATATAGAGTTCTCTTAAGTACATTTTGAGCATTAGTTATTTTTTAATTCTCTTTAATAAATTTGTTTCTTTATAAATAACCATGACCTCACCTGCTTCCCCTGCAGTTTGACCAGTGTTTTAAAAGGTGGCAGTTGTTCACGGCCACCTAAATATACCTTAGATAAAGCCTCTGAAGATCTCAAAAATTTTGTTCGCAAATTTCATTCAAATTTACAAAGCTTTCATTATCACTCTTAGATAACACTGGCGATAAATATGAATTTCGGGAAATGGGTGAATATCTAGAGCAACTAGAAGAATTGTTAAAAAAAATTAGTAGAGCATCTAATGAAACATTTTATTTGTGCCATTTTATTTGTTAATGAATATGGTTTATATAATTTTTTTAGCAGTTGTTGAGTGTTTTTATTTTTCTTTGTCTTAATAAATTTCTTGCCTTACAATTCAAAACGGAATCGCCACCCTCTTACAAAATGGAAAATAACACCATGTGTAATCATTGTAAAAAATGTGGTGAAGTTTTGAACATTGAATATTTCCACAACATAAACAACAAAAGGGAAGCACACTAACACCTGTAAAGATGTATCAATAAATATTTTAGAAGTCGGTACGAGTTAAATAAAGAAATGGTACTATGTGAATGTGGGAAAAAATTTTTGTAATGTAAATATCGAAAAGTACAAAAATAAAAATACTACATTTCACAACACACATGAAATTTTACAATGCGACCATTCAACTAAGATATGCTTTGTATGCAAGGAGAATAAGCGTATCAATTCTTTTGCATCTCATAAAAACACAATAGATAAGCATTTTAACACTTGCAAATAAATGTTATACCGAATATGCTAAATGCCATTATGAGTCAAAAAAATAGAAAGTCCAATGCAAATGTGGATATATATATATATATATATATATGTGTGTGTGTGTGTGTGTGTGTGTGTGTGTGTGTGTGTGTGTGTGTGTGTGTGTGTGTAACCATTCTCTAAAAAAAAGCATAAAAATAGTAAATCACACAATGCAGCAATATATATTCTAAGTGAAACTCAGCATTCGCCGACTTCATACATTTTATTATGTTTTTTTTATTACATATAAATAACAATGCGCAACTCAATAAGTGATCTGAGAGAAAAAAGATTAAGTTAGTTGAAAATTATAGGTAGAGAATAAAAAATAAAAAATAATATAAATTACATAAAAATTATCTTATTACAAGAATTATTCAAGCAAGAGAATGAAAATTTAAAAATCCTATCGACAATATAAATTATTTAACAGTTGGGGAATTATGAACTAAAGTTAAAAGCTTTAATATAAATAATATATATAATTTAAGACAAGCTAATTTAATTACAGCTCTTACACCAACTATTAAAAATGAACAAAGAAAAAGAAACATTACAAATTTACCTTTACCAAATGGCAAAATAATATATAGAAAGATAGAAGGATTCTAAAGAAATATTCCCAGTTTAAACTAGCGTATATGCGAACAACAAAATAGAACAACTAATAACGTGTACGAAGTCGAAAAATCTTTTAAATGCAGGTTATGAACACTTAACATTGAAAATAACTTAATGTAGTTTTACCCAGGATTTTTTAAATTTCAGTTAAACAACAAGTATTAAAAATAATACGGGATCAGCTTATAAAACTTAGAGCTCTGAAACCGAACATTAAACTTGTTGCCCATTTTCGAAACCAGAAAACTGGAGAGATACGAATATTTGACGACATTCAATCACACATATTTACAATGTTGAACGATGGAGACATAAAAAGATGTACGAAAAAACAAAAGAAGAAATACTCGCACGAATAGAAAACATTGCAAGAAGTACTTCAGATTGGGCCTTACATAGCATAGTTGGGTTGCAAAAAGCCATAAACAAGTACAATCCATTAAATGGAGCATCTTATATTGAACTACCAGAAGTGATTAAGAATAAAATTGCATGCATCAATGTGAAGAATGATAATCAGAAATGCTTTCTTTGGGCAATAAATTCTTCACTGTTTCCAGCAGAAAGAGACCCACAAAAAGTATCTAAATATAAAAATGTGGGTATTATCATTGATAAAGCATTAAATAAATATGAATATATTATAAAAATTGACGATATACCAAAAATAGAAAACTAAATAGATGTCTCTATAAATGTATACTCTATTGATTTTAAATCTATTGTATATCCATTAAAGCTTACAAAAAATAAAAAGGACAAACATATAAATTTACTTTTTTTCAAAGATTATAAAAATTCGCATTACTGTTGGATTAAACATTTATCTAAACTGCTTTCAGTATAAAAAAAATCAACACAAAAGTTAAATTCAGATATGCATTATGTGTCTTTAAATTTTATTACTCTCAAGAGAAAGTAAATAAACATGCAGAAGACTGCTAAAAAAATGTAGCAGTAAAAATTCAAATACCTTCAAAAGGCGAACAAATAAAATTTAAGAACTACAAACATCCTACGAAAGTTCCTTTCACAATATACGCAGATTTCGAATCAGTTCTAAAGAAAATATCAACAGTTAAGCCAAACCCCAAGAAAAATAAAATAAATAAATTGATCCAAAAATATCCAGTTTTAACAGAAAATTATATCAATAATGGATTTTATAAGGTGGTAGTCAAAGAAAGATACAAACTTACTTTACCCATGTATACCCAGGCCGAAATGCACATCAGCATTTTATAGAAGCCATGAAAAAGAAGTGGAAGAGATTGGGCAAACGTATTAGTAAATCGAAGCAATGCATCCACAAAAAAAAATGAAGAAAAAACATGATACAATAAATCTAGAAAATGCACTGTATGTGATTGCGAATATTCTAGGGACAATAAAAAAGTGTGCCACCCTGATCATTTACAATTAAAATTATCCAACTTTGTTCCAATTTATTTCCATAACTTAGCTGGTTATGATGCTCACTTATTTATTAAAGAGCTCGAATATGATGAAAAAAAAAGGTAGATTTACATGCGAATAAAAAGAAAAGTTTGTCACTTTTGGGGGAAAAAATAGAAAATTTAAAAATGAGGTATATTGAAACATTTAATTTTATGGCAAGTAGTTTAGATAAATTATCGTCCAATTTAACTAAAGAACTAATTAAGCATACGCAAAAACCTTTCCCAGAAGATAAAGTACAAATGGTATTTAGGAAAGAAGTTTACCCATACGATTATACTGAAAGTTAAAAAAATTTTCATACTTTTCTTGTGATATTTTTTTTACTTATTGATTTAGCGTGCAAATTTATAGTAAATTTGGCCTTTTTTTGACCTAAATTTGGCCTTATTCACTCCCGAGAAGGACACTGATCAAAGGGGTGTAGGCCTCCCCACGCCATTATTAAAAATACGTATTTGATTTACTTGAATATTAAGTGACCGAGATGCGACCAGAAATAAACAATAAAACAATTTGGTGATTGTTATGTATTGTGTATCTAATTTGCTCAAAAACCATTGTATTACGTGCCCAATAGTAAAGTCGAGACAAAAACTGCCAATTACGTATCCAACCACGACCCGGAAAAAGCCCAAATAAAATACAAAGTTTCTTCCTGCATTTCCAGCGCACCTTGAAAACGCTAGTTATTGCCAAAAGTTTCCCTTTGTGTATCCAGGTGACAAAACGTGCAGGATCGAAAAGGACGACATTGCGTATCCATACAGGAAGGGGAGAAATTGGTGCCACACCCCACTTGTTTCGAATTGCGTATCCAGCCGAGTAGGGGCAAAAAACACCCCCAATACTTACAATGGAGAAAATACTATTTAACTTCACAAAACATCTGTTTTATTAGTACAAGAGTTATGTGAATTATCAAAACCCAACCATTTAACATAAATTGACCCATGGTTGGTGATAGAGGGGTGGGGGTGAAGGAATGTCGATCGTAGAGCACTCTGGTAGTGTCTCACGGAACTCTACAAACTTATCCATATAGGTAATTTGTATTCAAAATTTGTCTTGCACATAAGAGGGAAGTATAAACGAGATTTTTGCTATCCAATTCCAAAGGTTCGTTCCTCATGTAGCTGCCGAGATTGCCACGATAACTGTCGAAAGTGAAAAAATAAATAAATTTCCGTAAATGCAAACGCTGACAAAGAATCCACTATCACCTTAAATGACATGTTTTGCTAAAAGTCAACTACATTTTGTTGTTTGTAAATTGTCAAATAGAAAAACAAATGTTAAAAAAGTTTTTAGGTGTCCTTTCCCTATTTTTCCTTTTATTCACTCTCTCGGTTTTCATGTTTGAGGTCATCGTATTTGTTCATCAAACCAACAAGTTTCTCATCAAACACATGTTCCCCGCGTGAGCCGAAATTTACTCGTGCCATACCAAGAAGACGTAATATTATTTGCCTGTTATGCATCGGAGAAGGGTGTGGATAGTCGAGTATTAATGGCTTCCCCGAAGCCCGGTAACGTATTTACAATTACCGTTGGTTTTTCGCGTCCTTTTTTCTCCAGTTTGTCACTGTTAAAATTTACGAGCGAATCTATGAAGTTAATGCGATAGTTTGCAGCTACATAGTTCAACTGAAACGAGTTTGTCTGTCTAATTTCAAAATTATTCTAATTGTTTACCAAATTATTAAAAATTTCAAGCAATTGTTGTGAAGTCTATAATAAATTGACACTTATTTTTACACCATCTATATTTTGAATAGTTTTATTAATTGTTTTGCAGAAAGTTATAAAACGAGTAGACTTGTCAAAAGGATCGCCACTTTGTTCGTATTCATTTTTTAAAAAAGTGATTATTTTTTCCAATAACCCTTTTATTTTCTTATCCCTTGACTCATAAGATGCTGTGAAATTGAAAAGGAATCATTTGTTTTTTTTTTCTTCTTTTTTCAAGTCTTATTAGTATTAGTATACCTTACCATTTTGAAAATATTTACCAATATAATTATAAGTAAACGTTTAAAATACGAAAAAAAACGCATAGATTATCCCGAATTGCATGCAAATTCTATCTATTAGTAATAAAAAAAATGGAAACCTTCCTCAATGCAGCTTCATTCGCGTCGAACGATTCGCCGACTTTGAAAACTTCGTTTGGTTTTTCTCACGATGCTCCCGAGGAGTGTTTGAATATGAAAAAAAGAAAATTATGTGGTGGAAACTTACAAAGATTTGTCAAGGATAATTTTAATCATATATAATTCGCCAAAGGCCTCGGCGACTAATTTGTTGAACGGTTTCTTATGCACCAATCCGCAAACCATTCTAAACAGTATCTGTAACAATTTTTCGGGAATAACAAAAAAATATTTCGCGAGTAAAATAAAAGCATGTGTAAAATCTTACGTCATCGTCGAAGTGTATATAACAAGGGGATTTGTAATCGTGCCTTATTTGAATGACCAGAATTTAGTGTTGAACATTGATGTGGACGGAGCTGTGCAGTTATTCCGTAGTTCTCTCATTAGCTTCGCTCTCATCCAACCGAAAATCTCCATTCGCCAGTCACTGGATACATCTTCGTCCCGAGACTATCTTTTCGAGTTGAATCGTAAAATCCAAACGGTCCAACGACATCCATCACGAGATACCATAAAATATCATTCCTACAACCTATTTAATCCGCAAGAATTTGGATCGTCGGTGTTGCAGCAGCAGTATTTTCAACGAAACGCCGTCATGGACGAATCGCTCAACAACATTCAAAATAACATTGGCGACATTTGGACGAATAAGGCCAACCACATACACCTGTTCCTTCTAACTCTAACATATTCGATTTTAAATACGAGATTCAATCTCCTCTATGTGGACTTTTCAGCTGACTCGCAAGATTTGTGCGTCCCGAAACTCTTTGTGAAATACAGTACGGCCGATGCAAGGATAAATAACCGGCCCAATATCGGAATATCTGTGAAAATATGAACATCACACCCAAAGTCTTGAAATTGGGTAAATCATCTTCATCTCTCATCTCATCTTCCCGCGATATAAAGGCTTGTAGTTTTGCGAGTGGAAATGCAAAGAAAAATATGGCAATCAAGGAAATGCTGCTCCAAATGGAAACCCACGACCGGTATAAAGGGGTGTTTGATTTTTTAATGAGTTTTTAAACTGTGATGTTTCAAACGATCATGATATCTGCAATGGCGATAGGGCCGATTCGGATGATAACGACGAGGGTAATGACTATATTTCATCTCTGTCAGCGGGGAAACCCATGTACGAAGAAACTATACAACAACTGATGAATAATTTAAACTTGTTTCACAGGTTCATGTGGCATTCATACACAGACATCGTACATTCATCGGCAATTACCAACTCTTTGGGAAAATTGAGAAGTTCGTGTCCAAATCAGGTAAACAAATGTATCACAATCAACAACAATAAAAAACAAAACATTTTAACATTAGGCACGACTTTTTCGTTAAACAGAGAACTGAAGAAATGTGTATATTTCGTAGATTACGATAAAATAGAGATATCGATCGAAAACATGCCAGTTTTATTACATCTCTAACCATATTAGGCTACATTTGGTCAGAGAAACGTTTCGTGTCGGTGAAAATAATTCATCCACTCTTTAAACGATACTATGATATTCTTCCCGAAAATATTGTTCATCAACTAATAAAAATGTATTCTTTTACAATCATGGTATGATAAGAATGTTGACCAATTCGAATCCATTGATTTTTTCAAGACTCACGAAAGAGGATGTGAGCGATGCATCAGGTCCTATTTAAAGTACACGAATTTCATAAAAAATAGTGGTACTTTGGCAGATATCCAGGAATTAGTGAGATATTTTATTTTTGGGTATTTACCAAAAACTGGAGCATATTGCACCTTTTTTTTGCAACACGTTGGGGAGCGAATTGAAATGTCTAGATCCATCTTACCAACAACACTTTAAAATGTCCATGATCACTTCGGCTTATCGGGGAGCAGTTAAACTGAACCACTACGATGTGCAGATCTTGTATTTAAGTGATGGAAGTCCCATCACCGTCGAAGGAAAAAAGAATAACAATCTACAAATTGACCAAAGTCCAAAAGTCTTGCCTTGGAATAACGCAAAGAAAATACACAACTATGCAGAAAATGCACTTACCTAGTTTCTAAATGACTCGAACACTCCCTACTCATCGGAAGCGGAATTGATGCTTTTAATTGATTTCCTGTACAAGACAGGTAGGCGAAAGAACGAAATTTTGTCCCTTATGATGAATCAAGTTAACGAACTGATTGGAAGCGAAAAAACTGAAATTAAAACAAAAACAACAATAATCTGTATTCCTTCTCAGTTTACACATATGCTGAACGCGTTTGTGAATCATCCATCACGTTCTATTTACAAAAACTTGAATAGACTCTTTGTCACCCGATACGAAAAACTGTTTGATTTACATTGTTTTGTACAAAAAAATTACAGGAGTGAGGCCCGATCGGGAAGTGTTGTTTTATTTTTGGCGAAATGATTTTTAGGTGCATGCAAGTGCGGTCGATCGAGATTAGCTCAAAATGCACTTGGGAATGGTAAAAAAAAGTCCACGTTGAATTACATAAATGAACAAATGTTGAACAATACCGACCTTCAGCAAATTTTACTCAACAAACTCACATATAGTTAAAAAATAATAATAAATAAAATAATTTTTTTTCTTATTGGCTACTCGATGGTATATAACTGCAGGAACGCATCGAACCTCATCAATCAATCTCTGTCGTCGACAAGAGCATCATATCGACGAGGTGTGATAAACATGGGGCATGTGCTTACCAACCTGCCTTCTGTCAATGTTTTATTTGTGGATACATTGCTCAATGTCTCGACGTATGTGATTTGCCTTCGCATACATCAGAGACGGAGAGATCGTCCTGGCTAAAATCCGCTATGGATATCGGCGGACGTCGAGAGGGTGAAGCTGGTGATGCGATGGAAATCAGTGGAAGGCGAGAGAGTGAAGATGGTGATGCTGCAGTCACTGCCATCAATGTTCCTGTTTCTGTTGCAGATGATGAAGTTCACTCGATTTGAATCGTTGACTTTCAAGGTTTTGAAATTCTTCAAACATTTTTTATAAAGTAGTTGGCTATTTTTGACATTGAAACAAATCGCATACAACACTACATTTCTAGACCTCCGTGTAAGTTAACTTGTTTCAGTGACGAGACCAAATCAACCATCTGAAATTCTATTTTACATGTGCATGGAATACACTGGTATGAAGTGTGGGTACCTTACAAGTGTGCGTTGAGTATAGTGTAAATATGCTGAGGAATTACAAACATATTTACGTTTCAAGTGGGGAAAAATACAAGATTTTGGGCAGTCAATTTCTACCCCTATACCTATTCACCAACTCGATCCACGACCTCGAAAACTGTATACCAAATTTTCTAGAGGAGGTGAAGGATACAGTTGACTCTCGGTACTTTTCTCAAGATGTATCACCCACCATGGACTTTGTGTGATGGAAAATGAGTGTGTTTTTGAATATGTTTTGTTTAAAAAGAATATACATTTGTAAAGTGTTTTTGTATGTAATTTTTTTATTTTTTTTGTATATAGTGTCTAATCATGTCCCTAAATAAAGAAGAAATAATCAAATACTTCGATTCCATTTTGGATTCTCAAAAAAAAAATCCTACCTTAAACGATGATTCCTATTCCACTGAAATATATAATTAAACTTTTACGTCATACGCAAGATGGAGAAATATTCAACAGTCGTTACATACCAAAATCGACAAAAAATTATATATTCAATGTGAAAACCACTTGAAATGTATGGGATTTTAAAAGAGGTAATCAATTAACACTCGTTTATAGATTTTTTTCCTTTTTCTCTTGCGTAAAATTATAGAACAAGTGGTTCTCGATGATTGAGATAATCGCCCGTTCATAATAAACCAGTTTATATTGGCAGTGACTCCATTTCTAGACAATTTCCCAAGGACAAAAACCTTGTTTCGATGAACACTGATAAACCTTCGCCGTGGAGGAGGAGATTTCGACTTAACTGACGACATTTCGAATAATTCGCCCATTTATGTGTTTATCGTTTATCGGTTTACAAAATCCATTCTCGGAGTGTTTATACAAGGTTTAAAGCATATTGACGAAACTTTTGACGGTGCGGAAAAATTGAGAATATTAGACGAGACGGCCAACCCTAATGATTATTTCGAAATTTTGAAAAATATTGCTACGATTGGGGATGTCGAAGGTGACAAAACTTGAGACGAGTTTGACTCGGAAAACGACCAAGTGTTGGATCTGCTCGATCCGAATACGGCCGCGATAGAAGCAAATGATGGCAATAATGGTAAAGATTATGGTGATTACGATAGCGAAGATGAATTCAAGTAAGACAACGTAGACAATGATTGGGAGAATTTTAACAATGTCACAGTATCGGCCATTGTTCATCGCGAAGATCATGTCGATGAGAACGAGCTCCTCGAAATTAGCGTATTAAATGAACCAGAAACTGAAGTCATGCTTTCTGACGGACCGGTTATAACACAGACTGATTTTTAGTTTCCACGAAAACGGTAAAGAAATTTAACTTGTAAATACTGCTGACGAATCCACAATGGTACAAGTGGAACTAAAGTCCTACATAACCGAGCCCAAAACCACATTCTTGGAAATTGAAAAGCCAACAACCACACCCGTCGAAATATATTTCAGTGAAAGCGAATCGGAAACCGAAATCTAACGTGAGGAAATAGTAGCACGACAATTACTCTAAGAAAGTACTTTAGACGAGCCTGTGTCGAAGGAATTGCGCGAAATGAAAGCAATCTCAAAGGAACTTTAGATGAGCCTGGGTAGGAGGAATTGAGCGAAATGGAAACCAACCTCAAAGAACCTAACAAATAGATGGTGGTGGACACGGATTCGGGAAAAATTAAAACTGAAACCGAGCTTTTTGAAAAAGCGAAAAGAATAATAGTCGAAAAATACATAGGGATTAATTTACGCTATATTTAGCCTGTTTGTGGAAAACGACTTGTTTGACTGAGAGGAAAAAAAAAAAAACTTGAATGAAAAAATTAATTTTAATTTGTTGTGTTTGTATTTCCCTTACCGTGGCTACGCGTTGCATACACGCAACGCATTGGATGATTCCCGAAAACTATGGAGATCGAATCGAGTATAAAAAATGTACAAATAGTGACATGATTCACAAGACGGTCGATTGTCTATCACTACCGTTTCACTGTATCGATTCGTCAGATTGCCAAGTTTTGTATAATCTATCAAAGTTGAGTTTCGATTGCGATGAAAATAAATGCACTCCGCGAATAAAAACAACACCTGTCGCAGTAACAACATCAGCAACAACAACAACAACAACAACAACAACAGTAATTCAAAAATCACCCAAAACCTCCTCGTGTTTTCAAATTTCAACCACATGTACAGAGATGTTTCCCATCAACCCATATTAATTTACTGAAAAACTTTCATGAAATTCAAAATATCAACGATAATAATAGTTAATAAGATGCATGTATTTATATATTTATTATTATTATTGTTATGGATAACCAGGGTCGTCGTAGTTTTAATTTATTTTTCCACAGAGATGCGATACATTGTACCGGAAATTTACAAGAGAAGCGAAAATGAATTTCCTTTTAAATCTCGAATATTATTTCCCACAATACCTTCGTATCTCAATATAAAATGAATTTTGAAAAATACACAATTAATTTCCCAAGTGTTAAATAGGCAATTTGAAACAGAAATCTTTACGTATACGAATAGAAACGATTCCAACGTCGGCATTATTCAATTCGCCAGCCGCGACCACAGAGATTGAAACCCGTTCGATGGCGAAGGTCCAATATGTGCACATGCATCCCTACCTTCCTACAAAAGCATATGTTTTGGCAAAGATAATAAATGGTCCTATATTTTTTACTAACAGGTACTTATTCACGAATTAGGCCACATGCTGGGTTTATACTACAATAAAAGAAAAGATAGCATGATGTATGATCCGACCAAATACAATAAATTTACGAGCTTTGATGTGTACGACATTATTTCAATGTATCCGTTTTTGAAAAAAAAAAAAAAAAAGTAAGATAAAATATACATATAGATTTTATATGTATTTTTTCCGGAGTGTAATAAAAGGAGGGGGGGGGGTAAGACAATATATACGGATACATTGCAAACAGAGATCAGAACGCAAGAACTCGCGATAAACAGTGCATCTGTAAAGTGCTCTTACTAAAAAAAAAAAAAAAAAAAAAAAAAAAAAAAAAAAAAAAAAAAAAAAAAAAAAAAATTGGATTTGAAAAATCATCATTTCTTGTACAACAACTTCAAAAATTTTTATATTTTAGATAGGCAAAATAATATATTTTTTAAAGCAAAAACCGATGCCAGGTTGTTAGGAAATGAAAACAACAGGAAAGCTATTACGAATAATGTGTAAAAAGAAATATAGAAAAACTTTCAACGAACTGGCAACAAATGCAACTTAAGTTGTGATTATCAACGAGCAGCCCCACACCACCTTCACCAACTAACCTGGTATTTACAGACTGATTACGTATTCCAAAATGCCCTTTGCAGAAAATTTTCAAGATTTAATTTACGAACCCATACTCCCGTGCATTCGCGAGGGTAAACAACGCATGTTTCAGAATCACATCGAGTATTTGACAAAACAACTCTAAGAAAGAACCAACGACGTGGAAGTTATAAAGAGACAATTATTGACTCGAGCTGCAAAAGAGGTTGTCGTCGCCAATAACACTAAAGAAAGTACAGAGAAATAAACAACTGTTTGAAACCATAATTTCTTGGTGTTGAAATTGAATGAAGACAATTTTGATTTTCCGTATTATGTAATTTGCATACAAAAAAGAAATTTGAAGAGGCAACTCAACTTGCTTCCAAATAAACATCCCAACTGCAAGAAATTACTGCATTTAGAGTATAATTCTCCGTCTCGAAACATGTACGGCCGTGTCAAGAACGCATTGAGCGCACATTTGAAATTTTCCAAGAATTACTTTATGATTAAAAGTACTGAATTTACAGAAAATTAAATGTTGATTCAAATCGGTAATATGGAAAAATGAAGTGTATATGTACCTATGTATTTATATGTATTTGTTTGGATGCAAAGAAAAAATAAATAAAATCTACGGAATTATTTTTTTTCATTATTAATTTTGCTCTATTTACTGAAATTATTTTAAGCGTATGTAGTAATCATTACCGACTACTTGACCCACTCTATGTTTTTAAACTTGTTTAAATTTTTACTCAAACTATTACTTCTTCTTCTCCGTCGGTATCGAATTGGTGACGATGATCTTCTATGCAAAGGACTCGGAGATCTACTCCTGCTATGGCTACGTCGTCTTCGTCTCCTTTGTTTTGGCATGATCAAGTTCTTATATATATACACACACACACACACACACATATATATATTATATATATATATATATATATATATATATATATATATATATATCTGTGTGTGTGTATGTATGTGTGTGTTTTAAAAATTATTTATTTAGTAAACGTTCGACAATATTACTCAAAATGCAAACTGCGAACGAGTACTTGTATTTATCATGGACGTTTGATAAAAATTTACCGTTTTGTGTACACATTACACAACAAACTTAGTTCTTGTAAATTACGCTCGGAGCTTGGCGAATTCAAAATGTTTTCTTGAATCTCTTCAAAGACTCTGTCATTTTGGTCAGGATATAGATTGAGTTTAGAAAAGTTTAAATATTTACCATATACACCCGGTCACCTATTTTGAGCTTCGGGAAATAAATTATCTGCGAATATAATAAACTCCTTTTTTTCCGGATCACCGAGTTGGATGATTAAAGTATCGGGAAATAAGTCGTGATTAAATACCATCGTGTCCATATTGCCGTTTGGAATTATTGACAAATCCTGCAAACCCCGATAAATACTCGAGCCTAGAGTAGATATGGGCCCGGGCGGCGGAAGAAGATGAAGTCGACATCTTATCCACAACATTATCGTTGAGAATGCGATTTTGCTCATGTTCGTCACCGATTTTGGGAACATTTAGATTGTCAGGTTCCGCCATCACCTGATCATCATTACCATTCATTTTTGGCATTGTCATATCGGGGGATGTAGACATCTCATCGCTGTGGTAACTGTCAACGTCGCTGAGCGATATTCGACGACGTAATCGTCTACGTTCTTGGTATACTTCTCTGAGTTTTTGTTTGATTGTTTTAACCGTACGATTGTGTTTAAATAGTTGGCGTAAACGATTTTCAGAGTTGTCGTCGATGATTTTGGAACGGGGTGGTATTTGACGCTCGATTAAAGGTAATCCCACCCTATCTTCTTTATCGAAACCTTCAGATGGTAAGTAATTACCCTCGTCCCTTCTGGTTTCGTCATCAGCCAGGTAGCCATCATCGTCATCACCGTGATTCGACTCTTTGTCAATGCGAGTTTGTGGAACAGACTCGAATACGTTTGTTGTCGAGACACGATGATGATGCGGGGATTGTGGGCGAGGTGCGCGAGTATCGCGAAAGGTGATATTAGGTCCCAGTGTATGTGTTTGATTGGAATCTTGTGATTGTGGGCATCTGGGTGATGAGTGGGGTGGAGTTGAGGGTCTCGGATGAGATTGTGATGCAAATAGAAAATTTTTCATAAAGATATGCCAAAATGCGACATATGCAAAAAGCATTTTAACATCATTTTGATAAACTCCATTTTTTTCCGTAGTATTAAACACCAACATAACCCCCTCGTCATTGTTTTCAAGTTTTATACGAGTCGATAAACTCAGATAGACATAAAACAAGTTGGCCATTTTGCGAATCACCATGTTTAACATAGCGGTACTAAAAGTGGGCAAATACAAAATATTTGTGGAGGTAATTTATGTGAGTAGTTGTAACGAATTTTTAAATTACAATTTTTAGATTCGTACGAAAACTGTCCAATTTCCAAATAATATTAATCTGAAAATTTTTTCTCATTGCTAAAATTTGTAATGTATAACTGAGATGAATAATCACTCATTATTTAAGGTGGGTTATTACTTATAAAGAAAAAAAAATTGTCATTTCATTTAGTTATTTATTTTATAACTATAGATTTTACAAATTTATTGATTCATTTATGAAATTAAAATATTTATTTACATATATGTATACATTCATAAGAAGATTTATTTATACAATACAATTATTCCTTTTTTACACAAGAGTTATTATACTGAGAGTTAAGTTTTCTGACAAGATATTTCCAAAAAAAATTACAAGGGAACGTCTTTGTTGATATGCACTGGATTATGAAAACCACAGGTGCCCCATTCGATGGGAAATTTCCTCGTAGCTATTACGAGTTTCTCGGCAGGCACTCCCAACTGCATCAGAACGTGTATTTTTGAGCACCTCTCACGACGACGTGACGGATCCAACTTTCGTTTACAATTTTGCGAATCGTTTCAATGTTCATCATCTGATGATGTTCGTTAAGTGGAAGATTCCAAGGTATGCCGTGTATTTTCCGGTAAAGGTATAAATGTTTCCCAAAATCACCCAACATACTCGTACATAGGTGTGATAATGTAACCAGTCTTTGAACATGAGCCATGTAAATACACTTTTTTGTAGCACACCCAAATTCTAGGGGAATGTTTTCACCAGCATAAAAGCCAAATTGAATGACGATGACCATCGTTTTATCCAGATCCATATCCACTTCATTGAATTGCTTGATTGAATTTTTCGAGAAATTCCGGCGATGACAAATTTTATATGGTAGATTCTTTCCAGAAACTCATTTCGCCATAGTCCTTGGCCCACTCCTGGGGCGATAGTGTTTGTTCAATGTCCATTTCGATACGAAATGAGTTTTTGCATTTTCCTTATATATATATATATACACTTGTTTATGCACAGAAAAAAATATTTATTGCAATCTTCCATTGCCCTATTCACATCTTTAGTAGTTAGATCCCAAATCAACCGAACTATGGGTAGGGAACAGGCCCAAGACATTTTTTTTTTCTGAATGGCATTGGCTAATTTTTCCAAGTCTGTTTGAACCACTCATGAGGCAAGTGATTATTTTCTTCCTGGGCACTCTCATTATTTTCTCGTAAATATCTAGCCTGCTCTTCATTTGCTACAATTATAAATTTAATCTATGCTTCCTTCAAAATTTAAAGAACTGTTTTGAGTTTGATGCTTTTCTCGTTAACTTCCACTACTTTTTCATGTAAAAATTGCTATTTTGTTCGAGATTGTTAGACATACTCTTTACCAAGTGTATGTATGGAACAGGTTTAGATATATACAAAATGTTTGACCCTCATTGTGTAGCATATCCAAATTCCAATGGATATTTTTTTCCGTGGTATCTGCCAAATTTAAAATCAACAACTATAACAGAAGCTAGATTAAAATTTTCCAACAGCTTACATTTTTCTTCTGGCCTTCTTATACTCAGAGTAGAGGTTTTTTGTCCTCTTCACTTGAGTCGCTTGAAGACCCTGAACACCCATCACTACTGTTGGTACTACTTTGTCTTTTCCTTTTTAAACTAAATTTTCGCACTTCCTTTATATCAAAGCCTTGTTATTCTCTTATATCAAACTTTTTCTCTTCTTTTATATAAGACTTTTGTTTTTCCTGGTAATCTTTATTAGTCGAATGTAACTCTCCTTCTTCATCATTAGTGTCACTATCAGTATTTCATGTTGAACGCTGTACTTGTTGTTGCTAATGTCTCCAGTCATCTTTCAAAGAGCGTTGTATGGGTTCAGCTTCAAGTTTACCATTCTAAGGCTGTACTTGATGCACATTGGGTTCAGTTCCATGTTCACTAAACATCTTGTTGAAATACTATCTCGTCGCCGGAAATAGTCAAGGTAGTTATCACTTGGACACTTCTCGCAGTCACTGCAACTGCACGAATGACTGCTCTGTGATTTCCGACGCCTACATATACGAGAGTGCGAAAAAAAAGTTTTTTATAAGACAAAAAAATCACCAACCTTATCATGTATGGAATAACTCATTTATATTTTTCGCCATTTCTAAAACCCGAGTTTGCCAAAGAGCTTGTGACATCGCCAAAAACAATTGAGATTTTTTCAGCACTATTCACTTTATGCAATACTGTGTTCTTATTGCAACACATTGAAGATTCAGAAGGAATGTTTTTACTGGCAAATGAATGTTTATTACATTCGTTGTATAATAAACGAAAAAAAATAACATCGATGGAAATTTTAAACATTATAAAAGATTAATACGTTCGCCATCCAAACTTCTTTGCAAAAAATCATCCCTATGGTGATGGACATTCTCAACAAGCGGTCGGCCTTCGATGTGATCGTACCCGAATATGGCGAAACACCAATGACTCTCAAAATGCATAGGGGATGGAGAGGTTCGAAATCGGTTTTGATGTGGGTATGGTTGCATTTAATGTTGGCCCATCGAAAATAATCGCAATAGAAATGATAATTACGAGAATCATTATCAGAGTTTACTCGAAAAATTGGATTTTTTAATCCTGTGTTCCATGTGTTTCGATGGATACAGAAACAAAAAAATCAATGCTCGCGGAAAATAACTTTCCTCTGGATTATATAATATTATTAATTCATTCGAGCATCGAAGGTGAGAAAAATATTTCACAGATATATAACAACCCCGCGGTGATAGTTTTGCTAACGCTCGAGTACCGGCAGTCGAAATTACGCATATTGGGCCGAGAGGAAGAACAAAAAACACTTATTTCGGTAAACGAAACCACTTGGCGGTGGGTAATTGAAAACAACAACGATGATGAGGGTGGCGAGGGGGATGATACCAGTGGTGAATTTGGTAAATGTAAGCAACATTCGAGACATGAGACACTGGGTGGGTGAGTTTATCAAAATCTACAAAAGTGTTTTTCAAACAGTTAATCATGTATATTTACATTGTATTCGTGAAAATATCGTTTAAGGAAACATTCCTGGATTTTTTTTTTGCAATGATGGACAAAATCAACCTCGTATAAATATGTAAAAAGTTATTTACAAATTTCAATCAGAAACGATCAATTACGATTACGAGGATTAGTGTACGAAAAAAGACTAGGGCTATCATATTTTTGGCAAGATAATGCAAAAAGACTGTTTTCGAAAAAGAACATACAGATGGATCCCTGATGAGATTAATATTTGAAATGTGCAAACGAAATTATGAGAGTTGGCGACAAATGATCCAGGACAATAGAGAATGTTTATCATTGCTCGGATTGTATTATTTTGGAAATGGTTCGTTTCTCAGCTGCTTGAAATGTGGCAATGTAATATGCATATATGACGAAAGTTATAATTACGAATGTATTTTCAATAATTAAAAAAAAAGTTCCTTTTTTTCATGAGGCATAGTTTTTTTCATTTCCTCCACCCACCCTTTGTAAAAAAAAAAAAAATTTAAAAGTATTTTTTTTTACCAGTATATAAGACGAAAAATAATTTTTTTTAGTTTTTCCAGTCAATGTAGTCGGACGAGACCAACGAATATTTGCGGAATAATATCGACCGTTTGTATTCCGCATTTCTGGCGAGAGAATACGGCCCAAATTTTTTCCTGTATAATGCTTCGATCAGCATTTTTATCTCGTTCTTGTTTGTAAGTATTCTGATATACGTCTTATTACGCGAAAAAGATTATTGACTCGAGTAAAATGGACGAGGAGCAGGAACATATTGGGAAAATTATCAAACACATTGCGGAAATTGGTCGAGTAATCGTCGATGCGAATCTGGATGGCATAATAATGCAACTCGTCGGCCGATATGTCGCCAAATACGATCGAAACACAATCATCTCCATTGTCGGATCCAGTGAACTCGGTAAAATCACCCCGCAGGAAATTCCGCCCTTTGGTTACGATCTTTTTTTAAAGTGTATGTTTGCTCATTGGTCGGCAAAAAAACAACGCAGAGTAAAGTAAAATTGTGGGCAGGGTGTGCAAAAAAATGTTTGGCTTACCAATGCATGATCTTGGATTTTGACGTCGACAAGGAACACAATTTCGACTCGTACGAAGAGAACCTCGGTTGTCGCGATCGTGTGATTGATTTTGTCTTAAAAATTACTGCAGCTACATTTCCATTTTACGTCAAGGGGTCTTGCTGGTGACACATCGGCCCGAAAAGGCCAACTTTCTTCTAATTCTACCCATAGTGATGGATTTTGTTAGTGAGCATGTATTTTTTGCCGTCTTTCTCGTATCTACTCGCAATGGAACGAGGGGTTGGCATTCAAGTTTGTGTCGGACATTCTGGCACAGTGTTCCTTGCCCACCGTCCAAGATCACGTTCCCGAATGGCTGAGCATGTATGGTCATTTTCAAAAAACTAAGTCGCATCAACATATGGACTCTAAAGGATGAGTTCGTGTCTTTTGTTCCCTTTTACGATCCCTTCAAGGAGGGCGAAGCCATCGTAGTTTCCATAACTTACGGTTCATAGCGAGAATTTTTTTTCTTTAAAACTCGCTCGGACCGATGAATAAATCAGACAATACACGTTCATCGAGCAGGCAATCAGGCAATTGCGAAATGACGAGGAATCGATTGCTGCAAATGACCGTCGGGTGTAAACGGGAAATTACGTTGGCGGTTATTGTGAGAAAGATTGGGTAAAGTCATCCATTGGATCGACCGAGTACCGGTTTGGATTTGAATATATCACTGTGTATTTCGTTGTGTGTGTTGATGGAGAAATTACTCACAAAATTGATAGTCTAAGTGGAAGTTACGATGAGAGTGTAATTACCGAGATGTGCGAATTGTATAGAGACAGCACGATCGAGACAAATTTTCAGTTTGAGACTAACTAATTGGAGAACACTTTGTATAATGTGGAAAAACTGGACATTTCATCCGACATCATCTTTTCCGAGTACGCATTGAGAAGTGCCGAACATCAGGTTCCTTTTTACAATCGTGAATTTTTCCCTTTAGTAAAAATCAATTTTATGTGATTGATCGCTACGAGGAGGCAATACAAAAACCCGACATTGATTTTGATCATTACAAGGAAAATTTCTTGCATGCATTCATAGATGGTTCATGGGCTGAAGATTCAACCATTTTTTATGTGGCCTACACTTTCTACACGTGTTATTGCAAAGCAGATAATATTGAAATTAAAAACATAAACATCATTTCTGAAGTAAATGAATGGCGGAACAAGTGGATTTTGTGTAAGCAACAATGGGGATGGCAAGATGAGCATAAACATAAAAATTCCAAAAATAGTTTGAAACAAAGTAGAGACGAATAATGTGGTGATGAATGTGAATACGACGGAGATGAAGACTATCCTCCACGAAAACGGTTACGTGGACCCACATCATTGGATACCTTTAAAGAAAGTTACGACTGGTTCGTCTTTGTTTTATCGGAGATGGTGAATCGCGGTTATGTGACGAGCGTGTTATCATTGCTCATTCGCTACATCGACAGTAAAAATTTAATAAAGTTGATCGGATGTGTGTTCAAGTCTTTCAACCCGAACCGGTATGCAGAGTTCATCTTGAGTGGTTGGTGCACCCACAAAAATGTTATAAATCACTTGTATGCGGGAGTCTACAAGACCGACATTCTTTACTTTTTACTTTCGTCTTTATGTGAAGGACCTCTCGACTGGACAAACCTGCTCAACGTCTACAAATACGTCATATATAGTGAATCCAATGGTCGATACAGTGGTGGCGATAATGGGGATTCGTCCCCGAATAAAAAAATGAAATTGTCTTCAGCGACAGCTTGTAAGTTGACTTGTTTATTCTTTTTGGACATTTTATTGACGAGGCGATGTGGCAACTTGGTGTTGTTGTTCGGCAATGGAAAGTTTTCGATCGTTCGCGATAGCGAGTTGTCCTTTAGTCTCGAAATACAAGAGTACGAGGCTGTTTCCGGCCATATAGGTTACCAAGTCTTTTGTGATGGGTATGAGTTTAACTAATTACTAAATGTATTTGAAACAACTTCACCTTCCCTGACGTGTCTGGTGGCTATCAAGCACCATTACAACATTCCAAAACCGATAATCACTCTGTGGTCCATTTTCCTTTATGTACAAGACCTGTGTTTCGACATCTACCTTAAATTACCACATTTCTTATGGCTGTTGCAATAGAACAAGTTGATGGTGATGTTACTCTGCCCGATATTTTAAAACATAGTGGCAAAGCAGTATGCAATAATCGAACCTGATTTCAACCCCCTCGACTACATCGATGAAAATTTTGTGGTTACATTCAATTATTAGACACTAAATTACAAATGGCCACCAACACTAGTAGAAAACTTAAAGCTTATTACCGGCACCAAATTGGCGATTGCCATCAAGATATTTGTGTACTTACTGTATATTTTAACAATTTTAAAGGTTTTTTCAATGATCTCACATCATCGGTGACAAATGACAATAATTTAACTAGACATCTGTGAAGGAAATAATAATTATGCAACATGTCAGGTCGTGCATGCTTGTTAACATTATTTGGTTCAGCAAAGATATATGTTTATCGATGTGCTGACAAATCTACACTCATTTCTGGCAATCAGATGACATGCACCTTTTCAGTATTCAGCGTTATTTGTTTTGTTTTTTCTCTTTAAAAAATGCTTCCAGTAATGTAGTTCGTATATCATGTAATAGGTAGTGCTTAACTGTAAATAATTATTGGTAGTTTATAACCAAAATACTTTGTCTTGAAAATTATTCAGTGAAAATTCATATTTTGATATAAATACAATCAACATGAAACACGGTGGTGTCTAGTTTGTTGTTCACCGCTTATTTTATAATCTGTTTATTATAAATAACAGAGGAAAATGCTTGTTTGTAAATAGCTTGCAGAATAAACAGCAAATAGTTCATTGAAAAAATCTTCAAGTATATAACAACCAAAGTTATGTGTGCTCTCTCTTATTGGTGTGCATTCAACTTTATTTCAATTCATTGCAAATTAACTTAACACATATTTATGTGTAATACAGCATACATTCAACAGAGTTATAACATAGTATAATATTGACACAAAATTTGATACACTTGACGATGCGAACCTTTCATATTTTTATTTAGGGTTTTATATTCCAAAAAAAAAAAAAAAAAACTAATGCATTAAGAGTGACATTTATTTATGTTACATTTACATATACAATACAATACACTACAATATACGATAACATTCCTTTTCATAATAATATATATAGTGGTTTTTACATTGGTATTCCTCCATTATTCATGCTTATAAGAATATTTATTCCATCTGTCGAATTGGTACACATCCACTTATTTTCCTGTGTTCGAGACTTTTCCACAGAATAGCGAATATTGGTAATAAGATTGATATGATGCCCATGGTCAAAAAACTTTTCAGTTAAGCGGCAGAAAAAGTATGGCAAAGGAAATACACTTTCATAATCCAATGAAAATAACTTTGTACCCGTGCCAAAGGAATTTACCAGATCCGAAATATCGTCTCTGCTCTTTGTACAAATTAACTGTTCTTTGACGATCCGCTTTTGCTGCGTCAAAAATGAAAGATCATCGATTGCCTTCACCATGGATGAATCTTCTGTTATAGTTGATCGCGGCAAACAAAATGGCAATTTATTCGCATAGATATTTGTTGAGCAAAACTGTAAAACTGCTGCAAAGAACATTGTTGATCATGCTGGTGCCATCCTTCTCCATTCACCACACACTTTGTTATGCTGGTTACTGAAACTGTCCACATATTTATAGTTGGGGGTGTGTTACAAATAAAAAAAGCACCACAAGCTGTGTCTTTCTTTTTATTATTTTAACATTCTCTTCAACTCGGCGGCAACGTTTTTAAACTGTTTTATTTGGTTTTCATAATGTTTGAACAGATTCAAAATGTTAAATTTATTGGAATAAGCATCCAGAATTTTTTTATGATGTAAACAGGTTCGCAGTCTCGCCATAGCACCGCATCGGTCGAGTCTTCCAGCACAAACAAGTATGTTGTTGTTTACCAGATTTGATAATCTGAATCATAATTTACATCCCTGAATTCTATTTTGACATTGTTTTCTCACCATGTAAAGAAATACTATCAAAATTTAAAATGAAACTGAAAATGTTATTGTTATGTATGTTATACATTGTGAATGACGATGGCAAATGTTTAATGTGATTGGCAGTTACACAGTTTTAAGCTAAAATGTTTATTTTTCGTAAAATGTAGCCAATTGTGGTGGATATAGTTGGTTAATATGAGAATGGGTAGATAGATTCTTTTTGGGGGGGGGGGGGAGCGGTAAAAAAAAAGAAAGAAATTTCTTATGATGCCAGGTATAAAACACTGTGTATTGTTGCTAATGCTACCACAGTTCCCGAGACACTCATACCTCGATCTTTAAAAAGTCAGCACAGTCTATTGAGTCTGTAAGTATGCATTAAAATGATATGCTAGTAAAGATTATGTGAAAGTGTTTATTCACATATATGAAAAACACAAAGCTCTTTGGAACAGAGATTAACAGGTGTATAAATAGGCAAATGCAAGGTATAAGGGATTTCGAGAATTACCTGCATTTACCGTCGAGTATGGAGAACATGATGTAGACAAATACACCACCAGTAGACGGATAAAG
The DNA here is from genome assembly GCA_029891345.1 of Dryococelus australis. Lineage (NCBI taxonomy): Eukaryota > Metazoa > Arthropoda > Insecta > Phasmatodea > Phasmatidae > Dryococelus > Dryococelus australis. The sequence continues at coordinate 190,895,676 of CM056994.1, read as the reverse complement.
TCATTACGGGATTCCTACATAAGGGAGTGGAAGAAAATAAAATTTGCAAAGACGAATGGCTGTGTTCGTGAACCAACACTGTGGTACTTTGATCTGATGAAATTCATTCAATATGAAGAACGGGGAGAGACGCATTCGACCGCGATGGGGGCGGATGATGTGGGGTGTGTGGCTGTGAACAACACATTCATCAAACATGGAATGATGAATGACAACGCCATATATTTTCCCATGTCTGTCGATGATGAGGTAGTTGAAAGCGCCGTCAACACATTTGTCAATAGAGGGGTTTGTAACATCCCAGTCGGTACATTAATCAACGACGAGGTTGGTGACAATGCAGTGAGGTTTTTTACATATCAGTTTTTTGCTATGAAATTTAAAAAAAAAACTCATAGGAATGGAAACTTCACAGAGGAGGTACTCAAAATCAATTATCAACAATTTAGTAGTAGATGTGTGTTTGTCTAAAAGGTGGTCAAATCGAGCCAGATGTAGTGTTGTACTTTGAAAAATAACCTCGTATATATAGTCTTTATAAAATCAAATAAAACAATGTTTTTTTTTTTCATGATTGTCAACATATCGAATATGATACCGCCGCAGTGAAAAGAATGAGCGGAGCCTTGGCTAATTTTCCGAGGGTTACAAATACTTTTATTTCGTGTTGCATATTTAGAACTCGCAAGCGAGTCAATAGGAATTTCGAATCGTATTCGATAATGTTGTGGCCGACGAAATAATATGGGTAATTTTGGTATCCCATTAGCATTTTCAACAAGTATCCCTGAATATACCAAATGAGAAAATTAGTAATGAGATCCTTTTCATGCGAGAAACCTTGGATCCTAATGCATTTTGCGGGCAGTCTTTCGTATTTCTTCCGCATTTCCACGTTGAAATCATCAAGCATGCCGCGATATTTAGGTACGAAATTATACTTACTTCAACATCCAGATACTCACAATAGAGCACAATCATGAGAAGTTTTGCTAGAGCTAGACCCCCAGGGGCAAGTCTTCCAAATCACTCAAACTAGTCTCGATGTCGAAGCTCACGACAGGAATGTACTTGTACAAATGAGTGCAGTCGTAAAACGTGTCCAGGTTCAGATGCTTAGACTCGGTGACTGAGTACGCACCATTTGAACGAAATATATTTTCCATCATGAGATTACCGATCCCATGGTTCGGTCTGCGAAACCTTTGTTTTGCAAGTTGATTCAGTTTGATGTATGAATTTTGCAATTTTTGATACTCTGTTTTTCAGACCGACTTTTTTCACTTTCGCTGTAGAAGAATATGTATTTAGCTGGAGAAGTGTATTATTTCACTTGCTCTATATTTATGTGGGAAATATGAAAACTGAGTTTACAACTTCTGTAAAAACAAAAACTGCTACGTCGTGCGACATAAGACATGTTGTCAAACGACCAGCTCATAATTTGGCATGTTCAATCAAGAGTAACCGTGTACACATTTTACCACATGCAAGTGTCTTTCAATGTGTTCACGCTACCATAAATTCAGATACAACGGGACAAATAATCGTGTCTCCATATTCACTAATCACGAATGTGATTTGCAATCGCGTTTTACAAGCTCAGATAGAAAAGATTGGGGAACAGGATACGGCCAAAATAAACGAACATTCTTGCTATTTCGAACCTCATTTGAAACAAGCTTTTTACAATGTGTTTGTCCATGCCAAAAAAAGTGCACACTTTATTTTGCTCGCCAAACAGTTTCTTAAAATCAGTTTGGTTGAATGAATTTAAACAATTTATTCAATTTCAAAGAGACAGATAGATGATTCCTGAAGGTTATGTAAAAAATAAAAGAACACTTTTGTTTATAAATAAAATTTATTTTAAAAATAATACAATTGTCAAAAAAGATTACAAATATAAAAATATAAAAGATAACAAATAATAAAAAGGTTACATATATAAAACAAAATATTTTTTTTAAAAACATATATAACATTAATTAATTTTTACCAAAGGGTACAAATTTACAGTGAGAAATTGGATCCCTTCGGTTAGAATATATAACTTTGTAAAAGTTTTTAATTTAAAAAAGTTATTCATACTATTTGAAATTGTACAGTTAAAACACTTCTCCCACACTTCTCTCCCCACCATACACCCCTTACACAGCTCGAATTTAGCTAAGTGCTGTGGTTTGGGGTTGTGGTATTGATTGGTTGTGTGGGGGGTGAGGAGGGAACTGCTTCTGCTGCTGGGTCTGTGGCTGGGCGAGGGACAGCCACTGGAGCTGCTGCTGCCAGGTGAGAGGCTCCTGTGGCTGGGCGGGGGACAGCCGCTGGAGCTGCTGCTTTGCGAGGGACAGCTGGGCGAGAGACTCCTGTAGTTGGACGAGGGACATCCGCTGAAGTTGTAAGAGGAGCTACTGTATAGCTGATAAAGTTACTTTCTGGCTCCTCTTTCTTGCCCTTTCCCGCAATATTGGCTGGTGAACATGCTGTGAAAAAGAAAATATGTTACAATCTGTTTCATCCTAAAATTAAATAAAAAATAACACTCCAAAGTCAAAACAAAATTTACTCTTAAGCTTTTGTTTCTTTCGCTTCTAAGGAAAGCAGACTTTTTACTTTTTTACAATATTTACACTTTTGTGAAATATTACATTGACAATGCTTTCGTGATTTTTTACTATTTCTTTTTCGTGAAATTTGATATATTTGCCATACTTCCCGAAACTCTTTATACTCCCTAAACAACTCCTTCCCTGTTTTATTTTGAAACTCTAGCTTTTTCCAATTCTTCCTTTGCTTCTGTATATTTTTCTAATAGTAATTGTATTTCTTTTTTCTCTACTACAGTGCATCAAACACCTATCATAAATATTTCTAAATTTATCACCCATTCCTTCAAATAACCTGTCTAGCTCTACCTTATTAATTCCAACAACCTTATCCATTCTTGAAAATATAAAAAATTTGCGACAGCTATCTTTACAGTCCTACTTGCTATCCCTAGCACACTGACTCTAGACCAAAGTGCGTGGTGTTTATATATGCACCCAGTAAATTTCTTATTTCATATTTCAGGGTAGTGGGGAGGGATTACTCTATAAGACAGTTTTTTCTTTTTTATTTCACGGACCCGTATATTCATGTTTCTTTTTTTTTTCTCATCGGTGTATCTGACATGCACTCGCTCTGTCAAAGTCATGACTATTGTTCGTACATGGGCCGGTGAGGCGACTGGCATACATTACTCAACTTGGCCTCATTATTATGCGAGAATTATCTTGGGGCAGAAATAATTGTTTTTACGATTCAAAAAGGTGGTTCCCCTCAAGTTTCCCCAACCCCTCTACCGGCTAACTAATATTTTTTCTCCTAGTGTCCTGGGTAGGAGCCCGAGTATGTTTTTCTCCTAGTGTCCTGGTAAGAGCCAGAGTATTTTTTTCTTGTATTCTAGGTAGGTGCCAGAGTATTTCTTTCTCCAGGTGTTCCAATCGAAGCCAGAGTATATAAGCAGTGAACTTTGCAACAAACAACATCAACCATGAGCCGATGGCCAACCAGCCATGCATTGTATGTAGTGGTGGCCAGTGGCCGAGATTCCAATCTTCGAAGCTAATAATGCCGCCGTCTATCCCGAAGAGACCATCAACATCGGTGACGAAGAGGCCATCGAGGGGGCGAAGACCTTCGACGTTGAAGAGGCAAACGCCTTCAACTTTAAAGAATTTGGCATCTTCAACTTCGAAGACCTCATCGCCCTTGATGCCGAAGATGCCAACTTCTTCAATGCCGAGGATGTCATGCTCGAGGCCACCCCCTTCGATGCAGAAGAGGTCATCCCCTTTGACGCTGAAGAGGTCATCCCTTGTGACACGCAAGAGGTCATACTCCTTGACACTGAAGAGAACATCCCCTTCAACGCCAATGATGTCATCACCTTCGACGTTAATGATGCCGTCTCCTTCGGTGCTAAGGATATCATCTCCTTTGACATCAAGGATATCAACTACTTCTCATAGGAGGAGGATGAGGCCTGTCAAAAGAAGGAATCCACCTTCGGCACCTTCGGAACCGTCGGCAACTAAGGCACATTTGGCACCACCACCCTCTGCTGGTGCGCATGTAATGGGAACGGCGCCTCTCGCACCAACTATGATGCTGCCTGGAGGGTTTATGCAGATACCATTACAGGTACCTTTGCCCCCTCCAGCCATTTCATTCTGTTCTAAGATTGCTTATTTTAATGATAGGACTGTTAATACAGTAAGAATTACTAATACAAATAAAAATGAATAACTATTTTTTTAATAGCATTTCATTTCTATATTCCATAATAAGATGTATTTATTTCTTTTACATCTAATATTATTGATTAACATAGTCGTGTTGTTGGTTTCAATGCATCCAAACATGAACATTTTGTAAAACCTCTAGAGATATTTATTCAATCTCCACCACCATTGCCACCTCCATCACTTCAGTGGTCTCCGACAACCGAAAATAATTCCAGCTATAACATATCTATTTATTTTTGTTTCAGGAATAACTTTGTAACCCACCACTCAGTAAATTTTGGTTTCGATTGTAATGCAAAGTATGTTGACAAATTTAAATGGAAAGAGCTTTCGCGAAACTTGTAGGTAAATTTTAATTTTACCACTACGAAACACGACATTCTGTCTTTTGCATTCGATGACATTTAAGTAAAGCTATTCAATTTATACAAAAATGAATACATTATATATTTAGCCCTAATAAAAATCGTTGACGAGTCGAAATTGACTTAGAATTCTGCCTTTACGATAGTTTAAATTATTGCCAAACAACTCGCGATGGATGTGGCTCGAGACACGGCGATTCCTCTCTTCAAAAAACGCAGTGTTTTTCGCCATGGAAAAACAAAACAATATGGATCCTTTGATGGATATTTTACGAGTGAATAACATGTTTATACATTTCGACTATAAGAAATACGATAGCGTGGTGTGCCTACACTCGACTTTCGGCCTCTTTAAAGATTCCGTCGACGAGAACGTCGTGTTATTTCAGTTTTGCGGCGGCGGCCGAGTCTTGCTGGAAATGGTAATCATAAAACCTTCGGCTCCCCCTACGACGAAAGTGATGGAAGTGGCGATGTGGAGGATGGTACACTTATTTTATTCGATAATGATTCCGAGATTGGCATATAAGACAAAATAACAAACAATGTGATTATTTCTAAGAAGCAAAACCCTCTGAGAAAAATCTTTAATTTATAAGTAAGGTGTGTGTGTGTGTGTGTGTGTGTATATATATATATATATATATATATATATATATATATATATATATATATATACACACACACACACACACATATATATATATGGATGAAATAAAGACCGACAGTGTCGAAAAACTCGAAAAGATAGTAGGCCATGGTTGAAAGAATGATATTCCGTCAATTTATTTGCAAACTGAATATTACAAACAAGTGATGAAAACACTGGACGGTATGAACGAGTCTATAGATTTCGTCTTAAAAACATGTTCTCTCGTAAATTTACGAAAAAATATTTAATTAAAGACGAGTTTACAGATTTGGATATTGATACCTTTCTAAATCAAGTCCAGCGAAACAAACAAACTTTGCACGAACTCGTCAAACTAAAAACAAAAGTGGAAAACAAATCATTTCAACTGGCATTTCTTCAAAAATTGTACGAATTGGCACAAATAGATGTAAGCATTAATCCCGAACAGTTTTACTCGAAATTACTAAAAAATTATTCACATAAACAATATACACACAGGCATTTCGTCAGAAGTCGTACTCTACAAGAGTTTTGCAGTGGTTACCTACATGTCTACGAAAATTCCCAATATACCTACTTATCGCTGGCAGACATTAAGCGAATCGCCAACACCAGTGCACTGAGCGGTTGAAAACTATATAAAAAAATCAAAAAATTCAAAAAATGATGCGCTCCAACTATGTACCAAACAGCATCAACATGGTCAATTGAATAAAAAAAAAACGAATTGAGACGATGCAACATTGAATATGTATCCAAATACAATTTCATCAAATTACTGAATTCGGATTACAAAGACTTAGTAATTGGAAAATTAAAAAAATCTGGTAGAAAATGACAATAAACTATCATTATGCAAGATGTAAAAACGTACATTGTATAAGAGAGGGGATTAAGTTACCTTCCAAATTGACCGAATTTTTTAGGGGAGACGAAAGTGTCCCCTTCAAAAATTTCGTTTATTTGGAAGGTGATTCAGTCCACCTTTTTATAAATTGACTTGGTTTTATGGCATCAAATATATGATACATTATTTAGTAAAGGGTTAAAATAAAATGTAGACTTATTTTTCTCCACATTGTTATACACTTGCAGAAATTATGCGAATCGTCAACGGCATTACACTAAATGACTGAAACAGACCATCTAAACTTGTGTTTACAGACCACTATTTGAATATTGATCACAAATAAGAAAAATACATATATTGCATTGTTTATAACAAAAGGGGGCTTAAACCACCTTCCAAATGGACTCAGGCCAAGGGAGGGATTTCTGGTCACCTCGAAAAAATTCAATTTATTTGGAAGGTGATTTATTTCCCTCCAAAAAAAAATTAAATGTAAATTCCCCCCACGACGCCACCAATGGTTACAAAAAAAGAGCATTTTTTGCAACGATTCCTATATATTGAATGGCAGTCATTATGCGAATCGTCAGTAATATGGTAACCATGGCGTTTACAATACATTATTATGCCGAAGCCCCCAACTTGATCAGTATTTCAACCAAACCTTTCGATCGAAACATTGGAATGCACGGTGCGAATCTAGAACATCGAGAATTGGCTTCGGAACTTCCTTGTGGAGTTCCGAATAATTATTGGTGTTGCATAAACTCGTACTGTACTCACGAGTTGGAGAATCATGCACAACACTACAACGGATCTGAACATTTCACATATTGTAAACGTCCAGCGATGATGAATCTTCAGCGTTTTAGCATTCCCTGCAATGACAAATGCGAAATGTATTTGAAAACTGTCAAATGGGAAGAATTACATCATTATAATTGTGATTGGCAAATTATACAAACCATGTACATTAGAATTGACCGAAAGAATGAATTGCCGTGTGGTTATACGTATATGAATTGCGTGACTCCTCGGGATTCGGAAAATTGCGCTGTGGTAATTGAAACCATGAAACGACACGAAAGAGAAGAGCACGTTACATATTGTGATCAACTTAGGCACATTACTGTACGTAAGGATATGAATTGCCACTTTGTTATGTGTGTTTTTCTCATTTATCCAATTCTCATTCAGTTTGTTTAGTTTTGGCGACTATCTAAAAGTTTATCACTCGTCAAAAAAAAATTAAAACTTCTTATTACATACGTTTTGTTTTAGGTTGGTTTGTTATGGTACCGAGCAACTTACTGTTTGACTTTAAATTCTTCCGAAATTGTTTCCATAAACTATTCGTTTCCCTTTAATTGTTCTATAATTACCTCCACTATAGAGTCGTGCTCGCGGATTATCGTAAAAATCTTGCATAAACGAATAACTAGGTAAATTAACTTTGAGAATTTGTTCAAACACCTAACTCATTAGATATATGCACTCTGATGTTTTAATTTTTTTTTGTGTTCATCGTTCGAAGACCAAAGGCGAGGAAATAACCATAGACGATCGCCAGCTTCTGGCACCGGTCGTTTTTCCCACAGAAAATGAACGGGAACATTCTTTGATTGAAATCGTCAAATTGTAGTTTTTCATTGACGACTTCGATAAGAAGCGGTAAATAATTTCTGTTTCTATCAAACATATTTGTGCACAAGTCGTGAACTTGGTTTGCTGTAATTGACTCTTTGGCCCGAGGTCCGAATAGTTTCCGGTAAACGCCATTGCACCATCGATAAAATAATTTGTTTACGTTTAGCATGGATTCTTCGCTGTCGTCATGTCCGAGCAGAGGTGAAATGAAATGTTCAAAGACGGCATCGGGTTTGAAGACATTTTTCAAAAACTTGAACAACAAATTGCACAAAACATTGTCTGATCCCGGTGTATTTTGTGCTTCGGGACTCGCGGGTAAATCGTTTTGCTTTTACTCCTCTACGCTTGTATGTTCGGCAAGCGCGAGCTCTAGGCAGAAACCCATCACTGGTACAAACAACATATGCAATAGCGAGCTTACCAGATCAAATTCCGTCACGTAGAATCGAAAAATTAATTGGACCAGGGAAATCATGTTTACTTGATTCGGTTTTTCTACGAGCCTGAATACATCTCGAGTAAAGTCTTCGATAATTTTCGGTGATTTATTTGTCAGGTAACTCGCAAAAATTTGGTTTTGTTGGTTGATTATTGCCGAATGTTCGCCCATCCATTTTGGAAGAATTTTAAACATATTGTAAAAACAACTTTTCGTAGAATTGTTTAGATACTGAACTATGGGTAAAATGGAATCAATTTTGAGTTTAGAGTTGAGTTTCAACAGAGTTTCGTAGTTGATTTTGACAAATTTAATAAAGGTTTTTACATCACACGTGAAAATGATATTGACGTTTGAAAGTTTATATTCTCGAATATCCAACAGTTTAATGTATTCGTCGCTCAATTTATCGTATTTTTTACTTGCTATGTTTGAATCGACTGGTTCCTTCAAAGTGCAAAATTTATCAAAATCATTCAAGGCAATGTCAATAGTAGGAGCCATTTGGGTTTTGGGTTGTGTCCAATTATTTAATTGATCATATATATATATATATATATATATATATATATATATATATATATATATATATATATATACATACAATCTTGCGTAATTAATTTTGTAATATTTTCTTTTATAAACTCACTGTTTAGTAAAAAAAAGTGTGCCCGATTGGAGAGTGGTCGTTTATTTGAAAAGTGTTTTTAGTTTTCAGAGAAATATACAAACACTTATCTCGTATGGAGACCGTCCCATCGCCATAGCCGAAAAAATTAAATTGGAAAGACGAAATGACCCCGTCTGAATTATTTTACTCGCGAATGGCGACCATCTCTCATCTAGTGGCAGGGAATTGTTTGCCGAGCAATTCATTTCGAGATTGGTGATTGTAGCATAATATGAATTTGTAATGACTACATACTGACCGAATATTCCCCATTTAGCGCAACTGAACAATCTTTCAAACAAGTGTTATTTGTTTACTGTTGTCGGCGACTTGTGTTTTATTAGAGGAGTTTTAAAAAATTCGTATGGTAACAACACGAAATTCTTTCTAAATTGCCCGTAGAGTGCTAGTAATTGATCTTTGGAAAATAAATTGTATTTTGACTTGGCTGTATCTTCTACCAGCAAGGTTAAAAACAAATCGTCGAAAACATTTTTGAAATTTTGCAAACCGAATAAAGGAGCGCCTACGAAAAAGTACACGTTTCACATATTTGTAAAATTCAGCCTCGTCGTAAATTTCCAATATTATTCGCACCAGTAAACCGCTCAAATATTGGCCTACTATGAAAATTTCCGAAAGAAATGAGTATTTCGACAACTACTTTTCCATCGAAAGTTTTACCGAATATGCAGACTGCAATAAATATTTACCCCAATCGTATATGATTCCTTTAATTTTAACTTTCGGAACATTTCGATATAAATGAGAAATGAAACTCGAATATACAGATTTTCCACACACGGAACATAGCACTTTGCCAGGTCGTAATGAATCGTCATTTAATAGTCGCTGAAAATCCTTATCAGATATTTTTCTGAAAGGAAACAATTTGTTTGGAATAATTGTAGTTTAAAATTTATTGTCTACAACTAGCGAAGATCCGTATAATCCCGGCACTAGAAATATAATTTTACAAGATATTGTTTTACACAAACACGCACACAATCACGAGAAATGAGTTTTTAAAAAAAGTATGTATAAATACTTAAATGTACCTACTGATGAAATAATGCATGGATACTTACATGTAGTTGCCGTATCATGATCTGTACAGAATACATCATTCTTTTTCTTCTGCCTTCTAGATCGATGACAAATATAATAAATCCTTCACACGTAACGATGCAGAAGGCAATAATGTTGTTTCACGGCAATGAAAAGAAATAAAGTGAGTGAGCTAAAATGTCGGAACTCGGAGCAGAGGTGAGTGTGGCAATGATGTGATATCACGTGTGACTACGATGGAGGGGGGAAATTGGAGAAGGGTAATTGGGAAGAGGGGACAAGCATCAAGCATGCCGATTGGGTGAGGGATTATGTTTTTTTTTTAAAGGAAAGAGTGATTGAAGTCACACTCCAAATACGCTAATGACATAAACCAAGCGTGCTGATTGTGTGAGGAAATAGTTTTTTTTTAAACAAGAGTAAGGAGAGAGGGAAGGAGTTCACTCTCTAAATACGGTGATGAAATAAAACAAGCGTGTGATGTTGATGGAAGGAAAAGTAGGAGAATGAACCTAGTGATCTAGACAGTTACGACTCTTCCTTGGTGTTACATAAGACCACTGCAGAACCGCTTAGGTAACTGTTCTGTATTGCATATCGTATTGGGAAAACCATACAAACATCCCGTGTGTACTATAAAGTATCCATCCCAATTGCTTACTTTGCAGTCTAGTGCCGTATCGCGTATCCGGCCAAGTTCCGTATAGTGTATCCAAATTTGGCAACAATTGTTACGTATCACATATCCAAGCAATTAATTCTGCGAATTTTCTCTCGCGAATCGCAAGATGAATTGCGTGGGATGTAAAATCACAATGTTAAACGCCAGGCAAGTTATTCATTCCTCGCAAGACATAATCACATTTCTCATCGAGCACGACATTCTCAAATCGATGATGCGGTGCGAAAAATGAGTGGAGAGTTAAGCGAAATTGGTGGAAAACAGGGGCTTGTTTTACTGGTGCCGACGATGACTGGAGGACGGTACCAAATGCAACTTTAAAGAGTCAGCGAGACAGGGCAGTTTCGTGGAGATTCAAACTCGTCTCCGGGCAAGATAGTCGAGTTGTGTTTACTCTGGTGCCTTATCAAATACCCTCAACGGCAGACTATAGTGAACGAACTTTTGTGATCGGGAAAGGCGATCGTCGCATGGTCGAGTTTCTGCTGCTAAGTGTGCAAAAACTGGGTGTTGGTGTACAGAAACCGCATCGAAGGGCTGGGCAAAGTGGTCGATATCGACTAGTCGAAATTGGGCAAACGCAAGAACCACAAAGGTCGCAAAGTTCATAGCCAGTGGGTTTTCGGGGGAGTGCAGCGGGATGATCCGACGAAATTCTTCCTGGTGCCAGTGAAAAAGAGGAATGCGGCAACCCTGACCAAAATCATTCATGAGTGGATCGCTCCGGGCACGACAATAATTTCAGACTGCTGGCACGGTTACAGCAACTTCGACATTTATGGCAACCGTCACATGCAGGTGAATCACCGGCGGGAATTTATGTGCAGCGAAAAGAGCGGGATGGTAAACACCCGAAACACACTAAATATGAAGAGGGGCGAGACGTTGAGGATGCACACTCAAAACATCGAGCGAAGTTGGTGCTCTGTGCTATATACCATTCCCTGCTTTGGCCACCGGGAAAATCTTTGTCGGCTTCCTGGCTGAGTACGTCTTGAAAAACAATTATCGGTACGGAGAACGACTGCACGCTTTGCTGATTAACGCTGCCGACATGCATCATCGTAATCGGCGCAGAGTAGATAGCGGCGAAGGCTATCCCAATTTCGACAAGTTTCTATTTGTTACGCTTGTTTTTTAATTTGCAGGCACGAGTGACATTGAGTTGCTTTTGCAGTTGCAATTTAAATTAATGTTTAAATGAGTTGCTGTTTGAATCAAGTTTAAATTAAAGTGTGATTGACTTGCAGTTTTATTCAAATTATTACTAAAGTTTAATTGAGTTGTTCGAGTTAGTTTACAGGTGCGAATGAGACAGCGTAGCTGTTTGATTCTAATTAAAATCAATGTTTAATTGAGTTGCTTTTGATTTAATTTAAAATTAATGTTTAATTGAGTAGCTGTTTTATTCAAATTAAAAATAATATTTAATTGACTTACTGTTTTATTCAAAATAAAATTAATGTTTCATTGAGTAGCAGTTTGATTCAAGTTTAAATTAATGTTTAATTGAGTAGCTGTTTATTCGAATTAAAATTAATATTTAATTGAGTTGCTGTTTGATTCAAGTTTAAATTAATATTTAAATGAGTTGCTGTTCGATATAATTTACAGATGCGAGTGAGACAGTGTAGCTGTTTGTTTCAGTTAGTAAAAAGTTTAATTGACATGCAGTTTGTTTTGGTTTTAAAAAGAGTGTGATTGGCATACTGTTTGTGTAAACATTCATTCACAATCTGGGAAAAAGCCCAAAATAGTCGAGTGGGTCATGATGGGTCCGCCCGGCGCCAGCGGGTGTACTTGTGTATGTTGCATCCGCAAAACTTGGATCTGCCAGTTTCAATGAAAAAAAAAAAAAAAAAAAAAAAAAAAAAACGATCCCGAAAAGGCATAGCGTGGTCGTGTCTGTCAAGGCCGGTTCAGCCGACAGCGGAGCTGTTGCTTTCGCCGAATTCGGATCTGCCAGTTTCGAGTGTTGAGGTAATTTATAAACAAAAAATTATGGTGTATATATAAAACTTAAAATATATATGGTTAAATTTATAAAAAATTAATTCTTAACTGTACTAAACTTTTTTACCGTACCATTCTAGTGATGGCATACATGTGAAAAATTGCATATTACATCGATGCATTTATAAAAAATGAATTTTTAACTGTACATCGTTTTACCGTACCCTTTGGTAATGGTGCACATATGAAAAATTGCGTATTAAATGGTTAAAATTATTTTTAAAAATGTTAATAATTATTAAATATTCTCTTTATAATCAATATAGATTTATGAATCGTGAATTGCATGTATTCAAACAGGGACGAGAAAAAGGCGAAAAAAAAATATATATATATTTTGGATATGCGATAGGAAACTTATAGCAATAGTTACTTTTGGCACCTGGATACGCCACGGGAAACAAATGGGATCATGTACACTATATTCCGTTTTCGGCTTCGATACTCTATTGGAAATAATTGGGTGTAGGTCTCAATTTCCCCTCCGACTCGGCTGGATACGCAATTCGAAACAAGTGGGGTGCAGCACCAATTTCCACCCTGCCCGCTTGGATATGCAATGTCGTCCTTTTCGGTCCTGCACGTTTTTTCACCTGGATATGCAAAGGGAAACTTTTGGTTTAAACCAGCCTTTTCAAGGTGCGCTGGATATGCAGGGAGAAATTTTGTATTTTATTTGGGCTTTTTCCCGGTTGTGTATGGATACATATTTGGTGGTTTTTTGTCTGGAATTTTTTAAATATTGGATACGTAATACAGTGCTTTTTGAACGAATTAGATACACGATATGGAACAATCATCCTTTCGACTTGGCCATATTGATTTGTCGCCATTAAAATAACAAAATGGCAAATTTTGACTTAGTATCTTTCTCAAATACACGATTCAATTGCTCGGTAGGGATGTACGTGCACTCTGAAAAGCTTCATGAAAAAGGTTTCCATTGCTGATGTCACTTTTGTAATTATACTTACCCTTTCTTCCATTGTTGAGACATTTCACTCAGGGTAAATCTGGTGGAGCAGTCTGTGATGTCTCGCTATTTTGAATCTCATGGAAAATTATGCTGGCTTAAACTGATATGTACATTATTTACATATTTGTTTATTAACGTGCTTATTTACTTGTAATATTTATTTTATGAGATTTTAATATAATTTCTTCTGTATTTATATTTTTCTATTTAATTTATCATGTTTGTATACAGCATATTTAAATTTAATAATTTGCATTGTGTTGTAACATATTGGTAACATTTCCAGTTCACCTAAGTTGGCAGTGACATATAATGCCACAATTAAGAGGGCTTTTTAAATACATCTACTCAGTAAGTCCTATACCAGCGGTATTGTTTTGAAATTGGAATAATCAGTGAAAATGTTATTATCATGTTCTTTACAGACATAAATTTATTATTAAGCCAGGCAAATGCAGACTTTTCTGTTGTGTGTTAAGATTAATTCGGATTTACATATAATTAAAGAACACTATAATTTGGCACCTTTTGGGTTTTAACTACCAGCTGGTAGCTTTCTGATAACTTGGAGAGATTTCCATTTTACAACAGGCAAAGGTGAACAATTTCATGCTGCTTTCTATTTCACTGAAATATAGTTTTGAGTTGAATACACTGAAACGCGTAAGTCATTTTCCATTAAATTGTTTACTTCACCTATCGACAGTGTCTTAATTGTAGAGTTACTGGTAGTTTGGCATTCCTATTTGTCTGAAGTGTCAGTGTTTTTGTTTGCTGTTTAAAGCAAAGGAAGTCACCAGATCTTCTTATCTACAGGGTAAGACTTCGTACAAAGGTAAAATGTGTTCTTCTTTACACACTCTGTACTCTGTCTTTCACACATGCCTACACAAGATATCAAAGTGCAGCATTTGCAAAAGCTATCTATTTGTTACACGAGTCCATCCACATATATTTCAGTATTAATCGATCTAGTATAGAAAATTTCTGGGATAATTTTATTATTACTAGTGATATTCAAGTGTTTGAGAACAACTTATTCAAGGTGTTGATGAGGAGTCATGGTGGGCAGAGGAAAAGTTTGAGGAGTGGTAAGCATTTTGGTTTTGAGATTTGTGGACAAAGGTGATATTACACGGGCACCAGGCATCGTCCAGGTGATACCTAGAAGATCCAGTAGAGCTGACTTTTTCTGTGCTTATGGTCATGCTGCCGACGACCAAGGCGTTGCTTTCCAATGGCGGGAAATTACTACTCCTCTGAATATAGAACTTACCACATTAAGTATACTGAAAATACGACACAACACACTGAGAAAACCCTAGTACACATTTAAAACTTGACATGATTATCACTTGAAAATTGGTGGGTGTAAGGGTCCGCACCCTGAAATGCCCATGGGCAAGACTGAATGAAAACACGCGAAACCCATTCAACATAGTTTTATTCATCTGACATTAAATGTTACTCTGTGGAAACAACTTACATGCTTACTGAGCTCAAATATGCCAGTGACAGTAAAACAGATAAACGGCACGAAGGCTGTTAAATGTAATTACAGGTGAATTAAACTCGCCCAGACGATGTAAACCATGGGAGAGATGAAGGTTGGTATACCAAACAGCAACAATAAAACAGTTCCAGTAATATTAAACTATTACAGTGAAGTGATCTGTAAGAAATAGTGCATGCCACTCGGGTGCACGATGCGACATGGCGACAACACGACCAACCCATCGAAACTCTCAGCGATGACTAGCTGGGCAGGCAGGCACGCCGCATGGAACTACTTATTGACATCAATAACATAACCCTGCCCAACATGAAACACTGGCGAAAAGGAAAGGCTTAATTAATACTCTGATTAACACTGAACAAACATATAACACTTATATTGATGTAGGTGAGGTGCAGGTTAAAACCAAGGCCTGCAAAGGGGAGGTTGGCCCAAGAAGGGCCATATAGTCGTTGGGTCTGGGGGGCGAGGGGTAGAGGCGTGACGTAGCCTGCGGCCCTCTTCGGCAATCCTGCCCTGGCTGCTCGGCATGTTGAAATGTGTTATGCATCAGTTGCCATATTATGTTCTTTTGTTTAAAGTTGGATACACCCAAGCCTGGTTTTGTTTCTGGCTATACTGTAGTTGTGGTTATGTAATGGCAGGCACTTTGTCATTGTTCTTGTGATGCTGAGTTATTGGACTTTATTAAATGATAGGCTGGTACTCAAGCTTTTATTTCTAACAGGTTATCGGCTCAGATATCTCTTATGACGCCCTTTATGTTTTGGGTTAGAACTAAAACACATAAAGAATAAGTGTGTATGATGTAACTGGTGCCATATCACAGATAGAAGAATTTGAGTTACCGCTGTTAAATACGGACAATTATTTTCAGTGATCAGTGCCATTGTCGGCAGCACTCAAACAGAAAGACTCTTGGGAAACTGTTGAACCAGGTTATAATGAGGCCGACATCAAGAATTTATCTGTTGACAAAAGAAGGAAAAATGACAAAGTGTTAAGTTTATTAACCTTGGTGGTGACTGATACCTATCCCGATGGCATAGGAAGGTGTGAACTAGCAAGAGAAGCATGGGAAATTCTTGAAGGAATTCAGGCAAATTATGGGTTGCTTCACATTATTATGATTCTTAAGGAAGTGGTGAACACTACAAAAACAGATGATGTCACATAGCAAAAATATATGTCTAAAATACAGAACCTATACCGAAAACTTATCAAAGAGGAGCTGAATTTCATGGATAAGTTACTGGCAATGTTCTTCTTGACGGGACTCCCATTATAAAAATATGATGGGTCAGTGAGAGCGATGGAAAAGGACGAAGATAACCTCACTCCAGCAGTTCTGAAGACCGAACTGCTCCTTGAGGAGAAGAGGATAAAGAGAGTTGAAGATCAAAAGGCGAATATGGAAGGGGCCAAAGCCATGGCAGTAAATCAACAACTCCTTAACAGGTACCCCAATTTTGAAACGAAGAGAAAATTTGACTACAAATCAAGAGATCAAAGAAACATTATTGGTTTTTCATGTATTGAACCCGGACACATAGCCACGTTTTGCACCAAGATCGCCAAGCAGGATAATACTATCAAAACTGAAGACCAAAAACAAGGGCCAGGACATGGCGAACAGGGGCTTCAGCTAGGCAATGCACAGACTGTGCAGTGTAATTTTAAGGCATTATGTACTAGCACCATAAAAAAACGCCAGTTGGTAAGAACTGTTGGTTACTGGACACAGCAGCATCACATCACATAACACCAAACAGGGATATTATGAGAAACGTCAACAGTGATGTACATGGACAAGTTGAAGTGGCAAATGGACAAATGGCAAAAATTAAAGGTGTAGGGATGGTGAAAATGAATTTGAAGGACAAGCATGGAGGGTGGACAATTGAACTGAGTGATGTCTTTTATTTGTGCAATAACTTAATATCTGGGAAACGGATGGATGCCAAGGGAAAGGAAATTAGAATCATACATTGGTGTGTGACAGTGTTGAATGATAATATTGAAATTTTTAAGGCATTAAGTGGTAGTGAACATAATGTGTATGTTGTTGAAAGTAAGACATATGTAGTAGCTCAGGAGAAGGTACATGCAACAGTAAAATCTACAGTAACATCTGAAGCTTGGCACAGAAGATTTGGGCATGTCAGATATTACCACAAGTTAGTAGTCTTCAAGCGGTATCTTCAGAGAGATGCGATGTGTGCATGGAAGGAAAAACGAAATCCAAAAATTCCATAACAGCAGTAGTAGAGCATAGGAGCCATTAAATCTTGTCCATTAAATTGTCATGGGCAAAATTTCCCCACCTTCACTCGGAGGTGCTGAGTATTTAGTGACATTTGTTGATGATTACTCTCGTATTCTCATGTTGCTGTAATGAAAAGTAAAGTGACACATTCACTGAGTTTTGCAAGTTCCAAAGTAATATCGAGAAACTGCAGGAAAGAAAACTGAGGGCATTGCAGACAGACAATGGAGGAGAGTTCATAAACTCTGGATTTAAGAAACATTTCGAAGACAGTGGAGTTCTACACAACCTAGCAACACCCTATACTCCACAAAAAAAATGGTAGAACAGAAAGACTAAACCAAACATTCATGAGCATGGTTAGGTGCATGCTACTTCAGGATGGCCTTCCGTCGAGATTTTCGGCAGAGGCTTTGTCAAAAGCATGTTATTAAAAAAAAAAAGCAGGTGTCCAACAAAGGCCATTGGGGGGCAAATTCCTTATGAACTATGGTTTGCAGAAAAGTTAACTGAAAATGAGGTGATAAAATTAAGGGTGTTTGGCTGTCAAGCTTGGGCAGCAACTCTGGCAAAGGACTAGCTATAACCTAGAGCAGAAGAACGTATCTTCCTTAGTTTCCAGGAAGATCTGAAGGCTTCCATCTTTGGAGCCTGAAAAGGAAGAAGATAATTTTTTCAAGAGATGTGGTTTTTAAAGTGGAGGTGTTTCCATTTAAAGACACCACATCATATGCAAAGAAAATGCACGAATAACATGAAATTCTGCATATTGAGGCTGAAGATGGAATATTTAACCTAGGGGAATAAATACCCGAAGATTTGGGTGAGAATAGTCCAAGTGGAGTAAGAGAACTCTGCGTGGAAAGTGAAGAAGAAGACAATATTTCACATTGCGACACAAGTGACTCTGAGCATGCAGACAAAGAAGTAGAAGTCAGAAGCTCAAATAGGAAAAGTACTTCGAAAACTTGCGTGTTTTGCAGTGTTGCAAAAGGTGCTGAGAGTGAGAACCCACTGAATGCAAGGAGAGCACTGTCAAGCCCAAATGCAGACAAATGTCTTGAAGCTATGAAATTGGAAATTGAGAGTTTGAAAGAAAGCAACAATTGGAAATTAGTCAAAAGGCCAAAGGAGAGAAATGTGATAGGTTCCAAATGGGTTTTCAAGGTGAAGAGGAATGAGGATCGAAATGTAGAAACATATAAAGCTCGGCTGGTGGCACAGTGATTTGGACAGGTACCAGGAAAGGATTTCGAGGAAACATATAGTCATGTCAAAAAGGAGATCATACGGCAGTTGATGGCTGTGTGCGTTTAAAAGGAACTGGGATTAAGAACATCTAGATGTGACAGCAGCATACATTCACAGTCCCTTGAAAGAAGAGGTTTTCATGTAACAACCAGAATTTTTTGTGGAAAATTCGAGAGGTGCGTATATGTGGAAGCTGGAAAAAGGCTTATATGTATATGGCCTACACCAGGCAGGAAGAAATAGGAACACATATCTATACACACATCTTAAGAAATTCGGCCTTCATCTGTCTGAAAATGACATGTGTCTATTTTGACAAAATTTGCCGTTTGGTGCTTGGATTATACATAGATGACATACCTATGTGGAGAGAGAGGGAGAGACAAGATCGAAAAGTTAAAAGTGGATTTGAGAGAGAAAATGGACATCAGGTCTCTTGGAAAAACCTCTCGCCTCTTGTCAATAAGGTTGAACAGGTCTAGAGAAGATGTTCTGGAAATAGACCAGAAAAATTATGTAAGGCAAATTCCGCAATAGTTTGGCATGGAGAATGTTAGGGAGCTACGTACCCCTTTGGAAATGAAGCAAACCAGTGAGATGCAGGTGTGCCAACCTTTTCCTGGACATGTATACAGGAAACCCACAGGAACTTGGCAAATTGTACACACCCAGATATTGCATACTCAGTTAATAGGCAGTGTTAATTTAACAGCAACACAACACTTCAACACGGGAAGGAGGTGAAGCACATCTTCCGCTATCTTAAGGGTACAGAAGACCTTCGTATGTATATGAGAAGCAGGGGAAGACCATAGAAGTGTACACAGATACTAACTGGGGAAATAGCCCAAAGACAGGAAGTCTTACAGTGGTTATGTGATAATGCTGGCAGGTGGAACAGTGGTGTGGCAAGCAAGAAAACAACATAGTGTCGCACAATCGACTGTGGAGGCAGAATATGTCGTAGTAACAGAAGCTGTGAAGGATACGTTGTGGGTAAAGGGTTTGCTGGAGGAGATAGGGCAGAGTGACTATGTAAGTGAACAGTGTGAAATACAGGTGGAAAAATAGGGAGCTTTTTCACTTGCAAACAACAGAATCGCTTCCAAGCGTTCAAAGCACATTGATGTAAGGCATAATTTCATTAGGGAAAAAATTGAGAAGTGGGTAATCAGTTTACAGTATGTGGAACCTAACAAGAATGTAGCAGATTTTCTAACTAAATCATTGTCCAGAAGGAAACCTGAGGAATGTGCAAACAAAATGAGACTTAAGAAAATGTCAATATTAAAATGCTTTGTGTTCTTTGTTATAGTCATGTGTTTATGCAGTGTTTCTTTCTATGTAGATGCAACATATGTTGTAATGTTCAAGGTTAGTTATATTTTGTTTTCATATTTGTTTTTCAGTACACAGAGCACTGATACACAAGGGGAAGTGTTAAATGTGTTATGCATCAGTTAGCGCATTACATTTTTTTTTGTTTAAAATTGGCTACACCCAGGCCTAGTTTTGTTCCTGGCTACTGTAGTTGTGGTTATGTAATGGCGGGCCCTTTGTTATTGTTCTTGTGATGCGGAGTTATTTGGACTTTATTAAATGATAGGCTGGTACTCAAGCTTTTATTTCTAACAAGGCCTGCATTCCTCGCGACATTAGTTCCCGTGCGAGCAAGCTATTTGTTGTTTTGACGATGGTCTTGTGTTTTCTGTTGCCTCAGTAGACTGTACGATGCCAGGTGTGCTGTTGCTGTTTGCAACAATAGTTTAGATCAAACAAAATTTTACAGCAATTTAATTTCTCGTCATAGATTTCCGATTTCCGATTGATGCGCAAAAACAGAATGGATCTTTAAATGTAGAAGAGAAGACATATTCACCCCAGACAAATCTTACACCTTTAAAGAAAAATGTTTGTTTTTTGAAACAAGTTTTGCAGGACAAATATATCCGGTATCTATATACAACAATTCCCAAATCGTTTGGCCAGCTATAATAGACAGTAATATAACTTTCAGCAGCATTATAGCTGTTGTCATGAACTCCCTACTCAAAACGATGTTTCTTACTACTTTTTTCTGCTTCTAGTTTTTGATTAGAACTGACAGAGAACAGTTTTTTTCTGATTGAACAATGAAGTAATACTGCCACATTGAAAAGTTTTCAGTGGAATGACTGAAAAGTACTGGTAAAAATGTATCCAGAAACCTCCGTAATATTACGGGCACACATTTTTTCCCAGTAACAGACTGTCCTTGAATTTACAGAACTTTCCATGTACCATTTAAATTATGTTACAGTGCCATACGACATGGTTTTATAAAGATTGCATTATTGTCGTCACTGAAAAGTGAGCACTTTTTAACCCTTTATGGGTTTCCTATACGGCCATTTTTTATCCTTTAACCATCTTTTCAAATAAATTTTGCCATATAAGTAATAAAATCGAGTGCATATATTCCACCATACACGGAAGTTAACGTTTTGGGCTAAAATAACACACACTTATACTATTATTCCCAATGAGAGAGCTTTCAACAAAAGTGCTCACTTTACTGTGAATAGTCTAAACAAGGATGTTGCACTGTGTAACAGAAATAAACGAAATATTTAACGTTAATTTTGTCCTAAAGCAGGAGTTTAACACGAATAAAAACGTTCGTAATCTAGCGCCCTGCTCAACCACCATACTCCCATGCAAATATTTCACGAGTGTTGTTAATATTTTAAAAAATAGACACATTTTCAATCTTTCGAATGGTTGAAATGTTTGAAGCGATGCAGTCTGTTATAAAGTGTCTGTGCTATCTTGTAATGTTTTTAATTACATCGTTTGAGATGCAAATATATTTTAAGGCACCGGAACAAAGGTTTTTGGTTTTTACTGCGGGTCAGAGGCTTCTTGTATCGTCGGGCATTGTTTGTTCCCGACACACGAAGCTATGACAATCACGGATAGCTTCGCATTTTGTTTAGTACGGAAACCGGATCCGTTTTCTGTCATAATGGATTTGATTTGCGTATATAAACCGAAAATTTGTATAAAAATCGCCATTAAATGACGGAAATTTTTAACAGTGCTGATATGTAGAGATAGATTTTCAGCAAAGTTGCCGTAAATATCGTTACTGCTCTTGAATTACAAATGCAGACTTTTATAATATTTCATGAAGCTGTTGTTACACTATTCTTAATCCATTTCAAAAGTAACTTTAAATAAATGTTATGAGTTAACTCGATTAGGTTTTATTACGTTTTTATTTAATTATGACATTCATTCCTTGAGTGTGTCTGTTTCTCTGTATGTGTCTGTATGTCTCTACTTGAATAAGCTAAATTTTAAATACACTATATTCTTAAAACATGTTAATATTTTCCTGGAAGAATGTTTTATTTCAACTGAAGTACCCCTTCGCATTCTGTTACTGTATATGAATGTATTAAAAATAGCACCTTTGAAAATGTGTGGCTATAGTCGTTTTGGTTTCAATATTATTACGTTAGCTAGTAAAAAGTCGCTAAATTCTTGCATTATTTTGAAACAAAGAAGTTCGCTCGTTTTTACAAATCTGTTAGGACTACGGCTGTTAACTAAGCAAGGATCTTCAATTTTAATATTTAGCTGTATTTCATATATGCTTACAAAACCCTAACTTATAACTGAAAGACATTTTAACTACAATAACACAACCACACAAAACAGCACAATAATTAATTTTGTTGCGAGAGGAGTGCATCAGATAAAATCAAACCAGACCTTCGATAGGTGTCCAGTAATGTTTCTTCCCAAACACTAAAAATTTCGAGCCATTATCTTTAATGGTTTGGTTGTATTGACGAGTTTGTTTTTCCTTTATATTCGGCTCGCACGCCGCACGCTCGTTTCAGGGCTGCACGCTACATCACAAGCAACCAGCCACTCAATGCACAGCAGGCAATTGAGCTAACCTCCCCTTTTACAAACAATGGGTGAAAACATGTGAAATGGAGCACAAAGAACATAAACAGAAATGCACCATAAGAGCTTTAAATGACAACAGGACTGTGTCCTTTGACGTCTTTGGTGTCCACGTAATCAGAATTGAGCTGGCGTGCTCCACTAAGCCCTTGGTAAATTTCATAGCCCTGGCACTATTTTACATATTCTTACATGCTACTAAGTGCATGGCCAAACTGGCCGCATGATATCCTCATTGGACATAATAAGGAAATTCTACTCTTGCACATTCCTGCCCTGCACTGGAGACATTCAATAAGTAACTAGTGCATCGCATGAGACACACTGGTGATCCTGCACACTAAATAGAGTGTGGCTCTCTGAGGTGCTGTGCAGATTTCTACGATGCACGAACGGTCTTAAGAAGGATCTCTTGACGAATTGTGTCTCCAGAGGTGCTGGGATGTGTTCGAGTCCCGCCTAGGAGCAGATGGAGAACAGGAACTGGTGATGTGCCTGGTGCTGTGTTTGGTAGAGAGAACGATGATGAATGGGGTCATACGCCAGACGGCCGTATGACTCTGGATATGTGGTCAATGTGAAGGAGAGCTAATTTAATTGTCAATTTGATGCGTTCCTGATGTCCACGTATAACTTGTGCCCATTTTTTCCATTATAGGAGCATAAACCACACAGCAACACTCGACCGATAGACATTAGGTCGTGGTCTCGATCAGTGCAGGTCGACAAGAATGGCATTACACTTTTCTTGCAGCCCTGTAACTCGTGGACGTGGGTCATAATATTTAACATTTACTACAAGAGGAAACTCTCGTGATGAATGGATATTTGACCTAAAGGAGAATGTCCCGTGAAGTCATGACCGTTAGACGCAACAACCTTTGGAGGGAACACTGGGTTAAGCAGCACCCCTTATACCCATGACTTTCCGATGTGTGTGATGTCAACGGGCCCCGTGGCCGAATCCGGAGTGCGACATGGCTCTGAGTAGTTTCAAAAGACGGGGAATCAAATTCCCACAGTGGCGAGCGGTTCCCTAGCAGTATTAATTAATAGGAGCATTTTTAAGCATAACTCACTGTGATTATACCATAACTCACCAGGTAAAACACCCGCTCCAGCATAGAGAGGCGATAACATTCCATAGAAAACAGGGTGTAGCTCCCCCCATAGTTATGAAATCCGTGTGTAGTCACATCCATACATATTCCTGAAATTAATTACATAACGACATATGCAAGATTTTAAAATGTTAATTATGAGAGTGTACATGTAATCATCTATCCTGACATAACATACCAGGACTTCACATGCGGGACGCGTTTCACGTAATTAATCTAAGGCACATGCCTTATTTTCCAGCAGTAGTGACAACCGGCAGGTCCATAGTGCCGGGTCGCTTAAGTAAGGTACGCATTAACAAGTGCAGTAACATTACATTGTACCTTTACGGTAATAAAACTGTCATACCATAATTAGACATTTTTTATTGCATTTAACTGTTCTGAGTTTATGGGGTACTGCACTCTTTAGCAGCCTTCAAATTTACGAGTATTTTTAGTGTGTTTTGCATTTATGGGGCCTGTCTCTCTTAAGCAGGGTAATTTTTGTGGTAATATAAGCATGCGAAGTGGCCGACAGCTTCACCCACGGGCAATATTTTACATTTACATAATATATAGGGACAAATTCACTCGGCTCTACTTCATATTGACCGTGTATCCACAGTCGCATTAGACCATTGGAATACGACCCCCATCAACAAACGTTCTCTATACCGAATGTGGCGCTGGGTATATCTTCAGTTCCTGTTCACCACCTGCTCTCAGGCAGAACACGAGCACACCACCAGCACCTCTAGAGGTGCAGCATGTCAAGTGGCTTTCCCAACTTGGGCGAATAAAACATCAGTCTACACCAGCAAGCCTAATTCCTACGTCAAGTGGTTTGGCCAACATGGGCGAATCAAACAACAGTAGAACATCAGAGTGCAGGAGAGGATCAACAGTACGTCTGATCAACGCAACATGTGGACAACAGGCTACGTGACAAAGGTAACACTGAGACAGTGCTTTAGAATGAACAGCTACAGTCATTGGTCAGTAACCTGAGACCTTCAGATACCTCTCTATTACAACACAATTAAGAAAGTACAGTCAACATTACAGTCAACATCAATAAAATCAAAGGTTCATGTTTTTATTTGGCACACTAAAAGCACAAATATTCATTGGTCAAGTTGTCAGATTTGTTTACACTGTAGAGTGCATATGTGTTACATCAACAGGCATACAGTGAATCGAGTGGGAAATAATGCACGTCAACTGACGTATAGTGAGGGCCTGCATCTGTCAAAACAATCCACTAATCTGGGTTGTTTACTTGAAACGTCATTAGACATTTTAACTTTTATAATCATACACTGGTTATATGTGACAACACGTAATGAAAAATACACAACTGTAAGCCAAAACAGATGCAAGTCGAACACACCTGCTCGACACTGCAAGTAAAAATTATATGTAAAATTGTACCTGTATACGACACAGAACGACAAATGTGCACAAGTAGGTGCGAAAGTGATTTGTAAACAAACGCACGAGGCGTTATCAATGTGTAGATTAATTGGCAACAGGTATCACAACAAGTGAAGATGGTATTTTCAAGCAATGCCAGTCAGCAATTAAGAAACAAAAGCAATCGAAATAGAATTTCATTATTTCCGGAACTTTTCTGGGAAATTTTGCAGCATTTTTCAATGCTAAAATTTTCAAACTTTTTCATAATAAATAATAAAATTTTTCAATGTTTTCATTTGGACAGTAACGAACTTAAAGTGCAACGGTCAATTAAATAAATTTATAAAACTTCTCTGATGATTTGAAAAGATAAATTATAATTTTAAGGTTTTTCACAGACTTTTCAAAAGTGAACAAAATTTTTAGTCATTTATCAAGAGTATTTTTGCAAATCTTATCAAAGATGCTGTGCGGCAATCATAAGTCAAGAGCTCACAATTAATTTCCAAGAAACTTTTCCAAGTAATTTTCCATTTCAAAGCAAGCAGTACACTGAGAAAACACACGCGTAACGCACACAGCTGGAACATGTTTTCCCCCTCCCCCTGCCAGGAGCAACCGAGGGCCACCCGTGTAACAACACAATGTTTGACCTTGAAGCCCACGCTCCACAGCAGGCGGTGATACAAGATACTGTCCAGCATTATTTTAATTGGTGTACAAGCACAAGACAAGCGAGACAGTTATATTTGACGTGAGCACAACCCACAATCAGTACAAACCTCTTTGAAGAAATAATATGTCCGTGTAGGGAAACACGGAATTTGAACATTCGCAAAGATAGAATAATGGCGGCAAACAGAGCAGCCCGAGTGGGCGAAACGTGGCGTTGTACCTCAGGTGGTACATCAGCGATTTTGTGTGCCGACTGTGGCAAAGTACAACCCATGCGAAATGAGCAAGGTTTGCCAAGCCAATTTGTTTGTCAATGTCAACAACCACACTTAATCAATTTCAATTCCACAATAAATGCAATTACGCATTGGCAGGATGGCAAGTGTGCGAAACAAATTATGTGTGCAGGAAGGGGAAACGGATCATTCATTTGTGTACAGAGTGTACATAGTTTTCATCCGGAATGTTTGATCCGGACTGAAAATGCCACCACGGATCAATAAGGCCGTATTCTCTGCGAAACGTGCGAACACATTCTTTTCCGAACTGTCAAAATTTCCAAAGCAGTCAAAATAGAACATTTACATGAGCACTGTCAACAGGAAATTTGCAGGCAATGGTAACAAGAAACTGTGAGGTGTGAGGTGTGCGGACACAAAACGCACTGGCAATGTCAATACATGGCAAATCAAGCCACCGGGAGATTCCGCTGCAGACAATGCGCATTTCCATCGCCACGGTCAGAAGTCAAGTCAGTAGTAGGGGCGGAATTGTCTAGCACTCATCACTGTGCGCTGGAACATTCGGAATGGACCAGTATGTAGCAAAGCCCACTGACACATTCAACGCCCCTACCCAGACGAGCAGAAGAACAGCAGAAGCAGACGTCACAACCCATGCATGTCACGTACCCGTAGCAAAACGATCGCGGTAATCCAGAATCATTTACAGCAATCACAAGAGCCATAGAAGCTGTTACAACTCCGGTCCGATTTCAATGGTTTCTAACGTTTTCAGGCCTACCAAGTGAGGACTCGCAGGCTTTTCTAAATTACTGCACAATGCATTTAGAGAGATACAGGATATGCCAGCAAGAGTGACCAAATTATATAGGGACACAATTGGTCAGCGAGGCGAATAATTGGTGAAAAACTATCACCCATTACGGTATTGAGTGGGTAGAATTTCGTAACAGCTTTCAAAGTCGATTTACCAATACCTACTCATCATTGCAAGTACAAAGCAGTGCTGAGCTAGAAGTGCAAAAAGTGGGTAAATCCCTGACCGTGTTTGCAGCGAGGAAGATAGGGCGAATTAAAAACTTTCATCTACACTCGAACGCGCATGAGATCGTAGAGGTAGTTGCATCAACTGTAAGAGCGAAAAACAGGCTAGCAATGGCACCGTTAATTCACAGTAGCACAGAGGACTTCATGCACTCTGCCGCATTGCTTGACCAAGCCAGCTGAGAACGAAACGCCACGAATAGAGAGGGTGACGGGTACCATTCGCGCTGGAGAAAAGATGCAAAACAGAGGGAGTGGACAGAGGAGCAGCCGGCAGCGAACAAGGTAGTAGGAGAAGGTGCATTCTGGACTAGAACATACCCCGAACTCAGGATGGCAGCACGGACATCAGCAACCACCAGCATGGTAGGAGGCCCAAATGAGCCACCATTTGTATGCTAATATTGCAAGGGAGAAGGCAGAATGCATTGGCACAGTCAGTTCCGAAAACGCAACCAACCGCAGAACAACAACAAAGCACCAATGGGAAACAGACCATTGGGGTAGGCGAGACGGATGCTGACTACCCCAGGGCAAAGAGCCCCCACTGTACAAAGCCTCCTCAACAAGTAGGGTAGGCAGGAATCGGAAGCCAGCAACCAAGCATACAGCAGATCAGTAAAATACAAAACCGAATGATTATAACTGCAATACATTTAAATCAGCAACCATGCTATGCAATAACATATACAGAAACAAGTCATAATTTAGTGCAAGTCGGATTCGTGGACACAAATGAGATTGCACTGAGTACACAGGTACTACACCTCGCAACAAAGCAGAACCTGGGGGAATCAATCTGAGAGACATTAATTACCAACCGAATTATAGATGTGGACAGCATCACCACAGCCCTCATGTCTGTGGACCTATGGGAGGATGCCATCTTCGGTATCCCCTGGCTCAGCGAAAAATAGGCCATTGTTGAGCCAGCCACCCCATAGGATCCCTTTCGGCCTGAAGGAAAGGCGAACGGTGTACAGCAACAAATCCTGGCCCACTGGTAACGAGCCCAGAGTGCAACTCGAAGAACTGGATCATGTGGTACCTTCGGAATACAGGGAGATGGTGCAATGCATACTGGATGAACGACACAAAATATTTGTGGCAGGAAACCCACTCCGTCGAACAACTGTAGCCGAGCATTGTATTCCACTGGAACATCACCGGCCAATCTACTCTGGACCGAGTAGTTACCACCCGTATCAATTCACCATTATCAAAAAGAAGATTGAAGAAATGCTAGCTGAGGGTGTGATTGAACCCTCTCGCAACCACTACAGTAGTGCAATCACCTTGGCACACAAGGAGGACGGGATGTGACGCTTATATGTGGATTTCAGAGCAATCAACCTAATCATACTAAGCAGCCTGCCCCCTACATAATTGTCAAGGATGCATTGCATACCTTGTGCAAGGCTAAGGTCATGACAGCATTGGACCTGCGCAGTGGGTTCTGGCAGGTGCCAATAAAACCTGCAGACATCACAAAATGGCATTCACAGCCCCAGATGGGAGAAGGTTCCACTTCAGCATGAAGTGCACACCGGCAACTTTTCAAATGATGATGATCCAGGTGCTCGATAGGTACATTGGAGACTTTGCCCTCGTGTACCTGGATGATGTAATTTGGTCCGAAACTTGGGATGGCAATATACAACACCTGTCACTAGTTTTGGAGAGACTAGCCATCAGTAAGTTGTCATGTGCAAACTGCAAGTGTCACATTGACCACCCATGCATTCAGTTTCTTGGGCACATGGTCGATGAACAAAGAAGCTGGCCAACAGGACAACATTTGGCTCTCATTAACGACTACGAGGTGCCACACACGAGGAAACAACTGAGGAAATTCTTCGGGTTAGTGAACTGGCTGCTGGAAAACATACAGGATTTAGCAACTATAACCATACCACTCACTGACATGTTGTTACCCAACATAAAGTACATGTGGACAGCAAAACAAGAAGCAAGTTTTCAAGATATCAAGAGCAAGTTCAGGGAGTGTAAGACATTGGCGCGACACGACCCAAGTCGCCATTTATATCTTCAGACAGATGCAAGTGAGAAGGGCTTGGGAGCAGTACTCTATCAGATTTGGGATAACCAAGAGAAGTGCATCATTGAATACAATAGCGCAAAGTTCGGGGCAACTGAGGGCAGATATGACATGAACGAGTGAGAGTGTGTGGCCATAATGTGGGCCATGAAACAGTACAGGGCATACCTAGAGTACCAACGGTTCACACTACGAACCGACAACTGCTGCTTACTCTGGCTTCACACCATGAAAGAGGCCAGGAGTAAATTAGCATCCTGGTCACTCCTCCAAGCATACGATTTCGAGGTGGAGCACATACTGGGAGCTGAGAATCAGTTAGGAGACGAGCTCTCATGCACGCCAGCCAAAATGGTAGCAGTGGACTGAGAGGAGTGTGATGACCTAATTCCCCCTACCAAAGCCAACCACCCAATAACTGGCGAGGGCCGTGTGAGCTGTGCCGTCATCGAGGCTCCCGAGGTAGCCGAACTCGAGATCGACGACTTGCAAGACAGCATTTTTACAGCACAACTGCAGTGTACAGACACCCAACATCGTATCACCTCCATCATGCAGGGTGAACAGGAGTGGTGGCAAATGAACGGTACGTGCATCGAGACACCACCATGTCGCCCTGAAGCAACCTGGAACCTGTATGTGCCCAAAAGTGCACGAGCACAGATGCTACATCATGCGCATGATGCACGATTTGCAGGCCACCCTGGTACATCACAAAGCACAAGAAATGTGCGGAACCATTTCCACTCGCCCCGCATTACCAGAGATGTCCGGCAATGCGTGAGGGGTTGCGTCAAGTGTAACCTCTGCAAGAGTAGGAGAACAGATGGAGTAACACAACAACAACCACGGAAGTCACAGGAGCCATTCGAGTCCATCTCGCTGGACCTGATGGGGCCATATCTGGGCTCCCCTTATGGCAAGAGGTTCATTTTTGTGGTGAGTGACTCGTTCTGAAGGTGAATGGAAACATACCCATTTTCTAGTGCACGGGCACGCAACATAGCCCGAGTACTGGAGACCGAATTCTACCCCCGATGGGATTACCCATGCACCCTACTAACTGACAATAGTACTCAATTTACGGGCAAGTATTGGAGAGAATTGTGTACCAGGTGGGTAGTCCAGCAGCATACAATGGCTGTGTACCACCCACGGGACAACCCAACTAATAGGAGGAATCAAGACCTCAAGACTCAGTTGTGCCTGTGGGTAGGAACAAACCATGCATGTTGGGCTGAATATCTGCCCACGGCCTTCTTCACAATCAGATGGAGGGTGAACCTAGCCACAGGTCATTCACCAGCCGCAATTCTGCAAGGAAGGGAGCTGCCCCTCCCTGGAGAATTCAGAATTCGGAAGTCAAACAGCGATGCAACAGAAAGCGCAGCAGGCAGACAACAGCACCAGGAGGAAGAATTGTAAAAGACACGAATTTACCAAGATAAGTACATAGGACAATGGGTACGAACAATAACCCATCCACCAAAGAGGCTCAGGCCCGGACAACATGGTTACCTCCATGAGCACAGGCTGAGCAGAGCTAAGCGCAACTTTTGCGCAGGGTTTGCCCCTAAGTGGAGTGGACCACATGTTGTTGTAAAAGTGCTGGGGTATACAACTTACCTCAGCAACATCAGCAGCAGGCGGAAAGTGGCCGTACACCACGACGACATTTGCCTAGCCATGCAGGGATCCAGTGCAGAAACTCCTGAGCAAGCGCAGGTAGCAGAAATGCCGAATGGCGAAGCAGAGGCAAACTCATACAAAGATGGGAGATCTCTTCGGCACCTTTTTCCCACTGCCACACCCAGTAATCATATGCCCATAAGGTTGGCAGGGGAAGAAGTCACACCATCTCAAACCCATAACATCAACATCGCAGGTGCTGCAAACCAAAGTGAGACAGACTGGCTGTGTCACAACTAGTGTAGAGACACTGTCTTCGGAAGACGTCGCACAAAGCGAGTCAGTGGGGGCAACTGCAGGCCCGATCAGCCCACAGGGAAGCTGCCCACCAGACTTTGCCACGACGTCAACAAAGACTATGATACCGGCTGACCTCGCATTGGTGGACCAAATCAAGAGCACAGGGGAAGGTTCAACAGAAGGAGCATCAAGTCCAGCAAGGGACAGCATACCTTTCCCCTCGCCAAAAGAAGAAGCATCGCGGGGTCCTAAGAGCAGTGACATCATAAGTAGCAGCAACGACGAGTCGACAGAAGAGCGGGTCTCAATCCCTCCCTGCCGCTCCAAGTGTCAGCATCAACATATGCCGACGTGCAGCACATGCGAACGGAACAACCCTATTCGGCGAGCTCGGGCAGTGGCTCTTCACCATCAGCAGGGTCATCGCCCTGTAGAATCGGCAGGCAGTGAAGCATAGAATCATCGCGAGCCTTACAACCTGAGGCCCCGCAACCAGCTGCGACCGCCGACATCCTGTTCCGCCTAGTGGCTTGGCAGTCCCTTGGGAGTCTGCGAGGACCAAACGGCCACCAGAGAGGGGGGCATTTGACATGTTCCTGACGTCCATGTATCTCTTGTGCCGGTTGTTTCACCGCAGATGAATCAACCACACAGCAACACTCGACCGATCGACATGAGGTCGCTATCTCGATCAGTGCAGGTAGACAAAAACGGCATTACGCTTTACTTGCCGCCCTGTAATCGTGGCCACAGGTCATAATATTTAACATTTACCACACGAGGTAACTATTGTGATGAATGGATATATGACCCAAACGAGTGTGTCCCGTAAAGCCATGACCATTAGACGTAACAACCATTGGAGTGAACACTGTGGTAAGCGGCACCGCTTATTCCCACGACTTTCCCATGTGTGCGATGTCGATGGGCCTCATGGCCGAATCCGGAGTGCGACGTGTTTCCGAGCGGTTTCAAAATATGGGGAATAAAATTCCTGCAGCAACTGTTAAGTGGAGAGCGGTTCCCTAGCAGCATTAATTAGGAGGTGTATTTTTAATAATAATTCTCTGTGATTACACCATGGCTCACTAGGCAAACCGCCCGCTCCAGTATATAGAGTCGATAACATTCCCTAGAAAACAGGGTATTTCTCCGCCCTTAAATATGAAATCAGTGTGTCGTCACATCCATGCACACACCTAAAATTAATTACACAACAACACAAGCAAATTCTAAAATGTTAATTATAAGAGTATACATGTAACCATCCATCTAGAATCAGCCACCTGATGCATCATTTCATTTAATATCACCCTTCAAATGCGGTGACATTCTCATGACATCACATTCTTAGCCATATCTGGGGCTCCGGCGTTCACGAGTATGTCACCAATGTGTTTTAGTTTAGCAATCTTAATTATGTACAACATCAATTTCACTTCTCATGTTATTCATTAAGTTCAGTTTTTGTCATGTTTTCATTTTGGCTCCGGATTCGCCGGATGTGCGGCGAAACCGGTGCCATGTCGTTAGTCAGACTTCAGCACTCCAGATAACCGGTAAGGCAAACGGTAAGCTCGCTTACCTCCCTCGGAAATTCAATATAGGCTGAATTTTTCTTCACATCCATAGATAATATAATTCACTTTTAGTACTTTTATTTAGCCGAGGGGAGGTCTCCCTGAATTCTGGCATAACATACCAGGACTTCATGCATGGGACGCGTTTCACGCAATTAATCTAAGGCCCACTCCTTATTTTCCAGCAGTAGCAACCACCGGCAGGTCCAGAGTGCATGGTCCGCTTTAGTAAGGTACACATTAACAAGTGCAGTAACATTACATTGTACCTTTACAGTAATAAAACTGTCATACCATAATTAGACGTGTTATATTGCATTTAACTCTCCTGAGTTCATCAGGTATTGCGCCCTAATAGCAGCCTTCACATTTACTAGTGTATATCAGTGTGTGCTGCATTTACAGGACCTGCCTCCCTTAAGCAGGGCAACTTCAGTGGTAATATAGGCGTGCGAAGTGGCCGATAGCTTCACCTACAGGCAATATTTTACATTTATGTAATATATAGGGACAAATTCACTCAGCTCTCCTTCATATTGACCGTGTATCCAGTTTCGCCATAGGCTGTCGGCCATACGACCCCCATCAACATCCGTTCTCTATACCGAACGTGGCGCCAGGCACATCAGTTCCTGTTCCTCACCTAGTCTCAGGCGGGACTCGAACACACCACCAGAACCTCTGGAGGCATTGTGCATCAACTTAAATTATGTTGAATCTAAAATATGTCCTTTAGGACGAAGCTATCGGCCACTTCGCACGCCTATATTATCACTGAATTTACTCTGTTTGGGGAAGGCAGGCCCTGTAAATACAAAACGTACACTGAATGACACTTTAAAGTTGATTCTGCTATGAGGGCGCAGTACCCGATGAACTCTTGAGAGTTAATACAATGAAGCACATTTAATTATGGTAAGACTGTTTTATTGCCGCAAAGGTACAATGAAATGTTGCTAAACATTAAAATGCATGCCCTTGCTTAAGGCACTCTGGACCTGCTGGTGGTCCGTATTGTGGAAAGTAAGGCGCAGGCCTTAAGTTAGAGTTATGTAACAAAATGTGTCTGGTGCATGAAGTCTTGGTATGCTACTTCAGGATGCAGGGAGACATCCCCTTTGCTAAATAAAAGTACTTAAGTGTTGGTGAGTTACG
Source organism: Dryococelus australis (assembly GCA_029891345.1). Lineage (NCBI taxonomy): Eukaryota > Metazoa > Arthropoda > Insecta > Phasmatodea > Phasmatidae > Dryococelus > Dryococelus australis. The sequence goes on along the minus strand of CM056994.1, from coordinate 190,861,847 downwards.
TTAACTATTGCGGTGAAAGAAAATGCAGCCTAGATTTATTTGCAGAGGGGGGTATGTGGAGCCTACTGTCTGCCCTGCTGGTTGTCTGGAGTGCTGAAGTCTGACTAACGACAATGGCGTCGGCTTCTCCGCACATCCAGCGAATCCGGCTGCAAAAATGAAAACGTGAAAAAAACGAAACTTAATAACTAACATGATAAATGAAACTGACATTGTAGGTAATAATGATTACTAAACTAAAACACATTAGTGACATACTTGTGAATGCCGGAACCCCAGACATGTCTAAGAATGTGAAGTCATGAGTATGTCACCACACTTGAAGGGTGATATTAAGTGAAATAATGCCTCAGGTAGCTGATTCTCGATAGATGATTATATGTAAACTCTTATAATTAACATATTAAAATCGGCATGTGTCGTAATGGTTATAATTACAGGAATGTGTATGGATGTGATGACACACGGATTTCGTAACTAGGGGTGGAGCTACGACCTGTCTTCTATGGTATGTTATTTTCTCTTTATGCTTGAGTGGTCGTTTTACCTAGTTAATTATGGTGCATTCACAGTCAAAAATTCCTAAAATGCTCCTATTAATTAATGTGGCTAGGGAACCACTCACCACTTTACGCTTCCTGTGGGAATGTGATTCCCCGTCTTTTGACACTACTTGGGGTCATGTCGCACTCCAAATTCGGCCACGGGGCCCGTCGACATTGCACACATCGGAAAGCTGTGGGAACAAGCTGCGCCGTTTACCCAGTGTTCTCTCCAATGGCAGTTGCATCTAACGGTCGTGATTTCATGGGACACACTCGGTTAGACCACATATCCATTCATCACAAGTGTTACCTCTTATGACTCGTGGCCACGAGTTACAGGGCAGCAAGAAAAGTGTAAACGCTGTTCTTGTCGACCTACACTGATCGAGACCCCGACCTAATGTCGATCGGTCGATTGTTGCTGTCTGGTTAATGTATCTGCGATGGAACAAACGGCCACAAGGGATATGTGGACATCAGGAACACGTCACTGTGGTGTTCGGCATCAAATCCCCACTCCTCCCATTCGAGATCATTTGCAGCCGTTCAAGTCATGTGAAGCAGAAACACTTCTGCCTCTCCCATCGACATGGACATAATGCATAGGGTGCTCTATGCTGCCCCCTATGCTGTTGAGACTGCTGCTGTCTCCTTCGACTCTACTGTTTTCGGGGCATTTGGGTACCCCCACACATTATACAGTTCGGTGGCGAATTTGGCCACCTTCGTGTTCGATGAAGGCACAGTGAGCCGGCCGACTCACTGCCCTTGCTATCCCTGTTGCTATTTGTACTTACATTCCTCCTCTTGTGTACACATTAGTGTCGCCACCGGTAGGCAACCAGGTGAACGACTACCAAGGGGGTTCAATCTACTTGCGATGTCCCCACGGTTGACAGTGTCAGTCCTGTTGCTATCTGGCTAATGCCGGTTTCCCTTGCTGGGGTAGACGCCTCGATGGCAGGAATCGTGATATCTGTTAATGGTGTCTCTCTTAAGAGTGTGGACATTGTTTCCAACGCAAGTGCCTGAATGGTAGTGCTCCCTGGCACTGTGCTGTTCGACACTGTAGTGTCGACAAACAGACGTGCGCGCTCTGGCGCCGATGTGTCAGGCAATGTCGGCCCTGTCGCACCCACTAGTGGCCCTCCTGGTAGAGGTGCTGGTGCACCTTTCTCCCTACTGGCAACCCCTGCCCGATCGATGGAGAGTCGTCATAGTGTGTCATTGTAATGGCCATCTTTGTTGCTTCCTGATTTAGTTGCTCCTCACTTGCTTATTGCGAATTGACATTTGTCTCCGGAGTAACGTCATCGTCCACTACTGAACTTGCATCAGCCTGACCCGTGAGGACACCATCGTTCCGCTCGGTCCCAGGTGGGGGCCCCTTCAAGGGAGGTGCTGGTCCCTCTTCCTCCTCTTCACTTGCTTACTGGGAGCTCGGCAAGTTTAATGCCATTGTGAGTCTCCGTGGTTCTAGGTGTGGCTGTGCTGGGGACAACTCCCAGGGACTGCCGGATGTCGTTATGATGTACCTGAACGACCTTTCTTCCCACTCGAACCATGTAGGTCGCAGGTGCTATGCTTATTTCCACCTTGTGTCTCTTGCTCCATTTTGGGGACAAACCCATGCAGAAGTTGTACCGGGTGGCTGACTGTGGGTGTGCACGTTAATATACCAGTTGTCCCGGCATGAGTATTGTTGGTGGTCGGGTGTTGTTCATCACCCATCATTCTGCATATTCCTCTTGAAGGCGCCATTGTTCTGGATGATGGCATCGACATCTGTCCTCTCTTGTACCACTGCTCTCCGTTGCACTGCTTAATTTTTCTGCGGACACTGTTTTCCCCCAAGAAGGCTAATGTTCCGGCATAGGAGGACGTCGGCTGGGGAACAGCAAGTCACTGCATTGACATGCCGTTGGAGGGTGAAGAGCACGGCTGGCAGATGTTCTGCCCAGGCGGTATGCTGCTCCCCAACATAGAGCCACAGCTGTGACATCAGTTCCTGATTGTGCCACTCCATGGGGTTAGTTTGAGAGTGATATACTGTGGTCTGAGATGCTGCACCCCCTTCCCATAAATGTGCAAAGTTACCTCCATTTGCTCGCAGTAAACTGGGTGCTGTTTAGCATATTCCTCGATCCAGTGAGAATAGTTGTCTGTCACAACTAGGATGAAGTGTTTGCTGCCCGTGGACTTCGGATACAACCCCATCAAATCTAGGCTGACAATTTCGAATGTCCATCTTGGCTGACGTGGTTACTACTGTTCGAAACTGTCGGCTCTGCATGATTTAAACTGGTTGCACTTTGTGCATTGTTGTACCCACTTCTGTGTGCAATGTGGTAATCCTGTCCAGAAGAAAAGCACTTTAATCTTGCATACCACCTGTTCAGCTTCTGGTTGTCCCACCACGACACTTGGCTGTGCATGTGCAGAAAGTTGCTCTCGGCAGTGACACATGCAACCTCCATGTTTCTAATCTTGTGGTGAACATGTCTCTTCTTTGCCATTCACTATGCGCCATCCATCGACATTATCAGCTGCGCATTTGTCCTTTTGAATGTACACAAATGTGCAATTCGCTTGCGCATTCACCACTTCCTGACACAGATCTGATATCAATATGTCGCTGGTTACGTCTGCCTGCTACAGTTTCATTTTGCGTAGTGGTTCCTGTGTGTCAGGTAGCAAAATGTACACCCACTTGGCATCATCTCGTACAATTGATTCATTATTGGGTACTACGGATAATGTATCGGCGAGTTCATTGTCATGCCCGGGACTGCTCTACAACGAATTCATAGGCTTGCAGTAGCTATGCCTTCCTTTTGAGTTAACTGCATGCCTCTTACATGGTGTGTCACCCCATAAGGCACCTGTTATCCGTGGACAAAGTGAATCTTCTATATTCCAAATACAACCTAAACTTTTTGACTTCCCAGATTACTGCAAAGCACTCACACTCATTGACTTTGTAGCACCTCTATGTTTGGCCTGATTTGGCGCTTGTAAACTCAATCACATGTTTCTTTTCGCCCTCTACATACTTGTATAGTACCATGTGCAGCCTCGCCTGGCTGACATCAGTCTGCAATTATAAATGACGTGTCAGGTCATACGTTGCCAAGGTAGAGTATGCCTCCTCACTCCACACAAATCTCCACTGCGGTGACAACAGGTCCATGAGTTGCGCCATTATGATTGCGAATTCCTCAATATGCTCAAAAGAGCCAATTCATGAAGCCAAAAGAATTTATGTAACTGTTTATGTGTCCATGATGCCCGATAACTGTCAATAAGGTGCCACTGCTTCGGATTCGGCCTGTACCCTGATTCGATAACATATCTAAGAAATTCTCAGTTAGTTTGACCTAAGTGGCACTTGCTTGCTGCACATGTAAGTCAATTAATTGTCAATCGCTCCAATTATATGGACAGGTAGCATAAGTGGTCTTCCCAAGACTCCGAACGTAATGATGACATCGTCAAGATATGCAATCATGAGCTCTCCTATGAGGCCGTCCAGCACCTTAACCATCATGCATTAAAAGGTTTCCAGTGGGTATTTCAATCCACAAGGCATTGTGCAAAACTGGAACAACCTGCTGTCAGGGGTCACAAAAGTGGTTTCCTCCCGATCCTCTTGCTGGACTAGTATTTGCCAGTAACCACTGCATAAGTCCAGAGATGACAACATTTTTGCTTTGTCCAGTGAGTTTAGTGCATATTTCAATCTTATGTAGAGTGTAAATGTACTACATATCACCTGGTTTACAGGACGGAAGTCTACACAGAAACGCCACATCCTATCCTTTTTTGGCCCGAACGTGATGGCAGAATTAAACTTGCTCCTGGTTGGCTCGATAGCACCATCCGTTAGCATTTTTTTAAACTCGATCGCGTATAATTCAGGCCTGGTGAGGGATGTAGATACATGGACTAAAGTAAATAGGCCCTTCCTGTATTAATGGAATTTCATTCTCAGCCCCTGTGGTTCTGGGTAGTGCATCGCACTTTGCAAAAACTGTCCTGCGTTCGTCCAGCAGATGTTGGAATGCCGCTTGATGTTCTATCGGTATGTTCTGGTAGAATTCTGCTAACAAAACTCTAGGTATACTCTCTCTTGTTTTTTAATCTATATTTAAACTGTCCTCTGCTCCTTAATACCGACATGAATTCCCCCCGCAGCTGGCTCTACTAATATACTCTGCTCAGTAAGCCACGGTACCCCCTGTATTGCATCCTCTATTATCTCCGCTGTTATTATGATGGTGGTAATTGTCTCCAGGTCACGTACTCTCACTGTGACATTTGCTTAGCCTACAGCTGAACTGCAATGCTGACCAGTAGCAAGCCTAAGTATGTGTCTGATAGGGGTGATATTGCTCTTAATGACAAATCTTGGTTTACATAGTCATGTGAGACCGAGTTGTCGATTATAACTTGACATGGTAGACCACTGACGAAGACAAGGATATGTATGAATTGAGCACTGTTGCCACTGACCTGGTTATTTAATGCCAGCTGCGGCATCAACTCTGTGCTGCTTTGTTGTGCTGGGCTAAAAGAGGCGTCCGGACCATTTACCTCTACTTCCTGTTTTCCTACTGGTTGACAATGGGTTTCTGGTGTCTGTTAAAAGGGGGGTGGGGGATTGTTCGGACATTAGCTATTCCAATGGTACGTCTCCACTTCACAATAGTGGCACACAATCTTCGGTGGTTGCATTGTGTCCCATTTGTCATACTGCCTTGGTGCACTCTTGCCTGCACTGGCACTCGTGGTTTTGCTACTTCCACATGCACGATTGTCACTGTGTCTTGCAGCTGAATTTTTGTCCTGCTTTTGTACAAACAATTTGTTTCTGTGCAAATCCACGGATTTGATTCGCTCATCCCCATCGTCGCCATGTTTCCCGTAGTGCCATTTTGCAGCCCCAATTTTGCGCCTTGGTTGACAGCTGCTGCGTTCTAAGATTATTGCAGCTTGCATGAACTCCTATAGTGCATTGTAAAATAGTGGTACTACGGCTGCGCTGTATTATGGACTGACGGTTTCGGCCACGACTTCTAACGTTTTCTGCTCTACCAGTTGCGGGCCTAAAAGGTGCACGAGATGCACTTTGTGGTTGATAAATGTTGATAGCTCCTCCCCTTTTTGTTGCTCCTTGTGTGTGAACTTACTTTGTGCCTGTAGGCAAACAAACTGGCATCTAAAGTGGCACTGGAACAAGTGTAAAATCTCCTCCCAAGTCTGGTCATTATGGTTCATGGAACACCATCACTGTTTTGCATCACCTTCCAGCTATTTGGCGACACATTCAGGCCATTCGTCTTCGTAGATGCCATACCACTATAACTGTGTTGTACAGTCTAGTGCAAACGCTTCTGGGTCTTAGTTTAACACTTCTTCGAATGTCAGTAAGGCTTGGAATCACATTAGTGTAGGCCTGTTGACAATTTTCGGTGGCTGAGTGATTGTTGCTGGTGTTGTTTCCGGCGGTTTCTTACTGTTCTGTGGCCAGCTGCAGATTGTGTCTTGTCCACAAATGCCTGGCTACATCGATCTCGTGGGTGTTACAAAGGGAAAAGGGGTGGGAAAAGTTGGCAACTCTTTGGGTAGGTGGGGTGTAAATATTGGTGTTGGATAGTATGCTGGAACTTCTGGTAAATACGGTGTGGACAGTATGAGATGGAGAGACACTAGATGTAGGGTTTGGCAACTGTGTTGACTGGTTGTTCGGTGCCGGTGTTTTGACGTATGTCACGTGTGTGCTGTTGGCGTGTGACACTGGTTTATTGACATAATTTGTGGCTGTAAAGTCTCGACGCTGGAATTGTGCTTCCTGCACTGATAGGCTCTTGTTTGCTGATTAGCACTGCTCGTGTACTGTTATACCACAAATGTGGTGTGACAGAGGATTCATCGCTGTAAATATAAATGACAAGACTGTTTGTATAGTCTTTTGCAGTTGTGGGAGCCTGTTTGTGCATCTGCCTCCCATGAGGGGTGTGAAACGGGTTGCAACCTTGGAGGAGTTAGGGGTTACAAGGCTGGTCTCCTGTGACTGGCTACTTTTTCGTTCCATGGCAAATGTATTATGTATAGAGTGTGCTACGATCGTAGAGGCAGCACTGGCTGAATGGTCTCGGGGAAGGGGTAGTGCGAGTGGAAGGAATTTGGTCGGTATTAATACAGGTGCTGGGGTGCTACCTGAGGAGACATCACCAGCCGGCGAGCTGGTTCCACTTGAGGGTGAGAGGTGCCACCCGAGAGGAAGGCTGTGGAGATTCGGATAATGCTGCTTCGAGAATGAAGATAAGTATACATGCGACGAGTGATCAGTGCTAGTCCAGACTTAGAAAAATCCCAAGCATTTAACCCTGTTAGGAATGGATCGAGATAATTTCTTCAAGGAGCATGGACTTAGCCTGAAAACACTACCCAAGTGGGACTTAGCCAATTTTCTGTCAAGGGAACAGTGGGACTCTGGCTTTATTTTTTTGGTGATAGAAGCTGTGAGGCACTTATAGTTATTTTTATGGCAAGTATTGGGGAACTCTGTTTTTTTTTTCAGTTCTGATTAGGAGTTAGAAGAATTGAGCTGAGAGAAGCTGTGACACTTAGTTTTAATTGTTTTCCATGCCCTGTAAAAGTGAGGACTTGTGTCGTGCAGGGATTTAATTGACTGTGTGGAGTTTGGTGTTTGATGGTTTAGGACAAAGAAATGGTGCCCTGGGGATGCGAGTGTTTCGTTCGATGCAGACTTAAGTTTGATGAGAGATTGATATCGCGAAATCATTAATAGTAGTACATGCCAAACGTTCCCTGATTGTGGTCGAGTGGACAGTATGGAATTTTTTTTTAGTTTGAATAGGGAGTATCAGGCTGGCTGGTTTTGTAAGTGAAAGACACCAACAACATTGCTGGGATCCTCATGATTTAGCTAGAGTGGTCTTATTGCTGGGGATTTCGCAGTGCCGGGTAATTAAATGGTATGGTATTGTATGTAGTATGTGTTGGTTAATGTGTGATAATCGGGTGACTGGTTTAAGGAAAGGAATATCACTACTTTTGTAGTAGAAGTAGGTAGGGACAAAATCACTGGCCTCCTCCTTCACCACATGTGTTGAATGATGCTGAATGACATTGAGGGGGTGCTGCCGGCAGATTGTGTTCAGGCGGGGAACATATTGATGCTAGTTCGTCTGCAGCTGTGGCTGTATAGAGCCATAAGGTGGAAGGTAGATTTGTACTTGTGGCTTTTGCTAGCAGGTTATTGACGAGCACTAAACTGAAGTACTCCGCATAAGAGAAGTAGTGCTTAGCCTGTATTTGGCAAGGAGAAATTTTGTGGAATATTTATAGAGATTATTACCTTTGAGCTATATACGGACATCCAGGTGCTAAGCTGGCTTTTGAAGTTAAATAAATGTGTCGGACGGCTTGCTAGGTGGTTTGTCAGATTAACCCGATTTAAATTCCATGTTCATCATGTAAAGGGAACCGAAAATGTAGTTGCAGATTGTCTATCAAGGATGTTCTGTGCTGAAGACTATGAACAAATGGCGGAAGAAAGAGGAGGTTTCCTTGATATGGGGAAGGCTGAGACTGGTAGTAAAGGGGAAGATGGAGGGAGCAGAGAGGAAGAGTATGAGCTAGAATGAGATGTGATAGAAAAGCAGGAGGAGGTTAATAGTACCCTACATTTCGTTAATGTATTACAGCTGTTTCCAAAGTTTATCCAAGATCTTTCAGCTTATCTATAGTCAGATTCCGAGCGCCAGGTTATTTTTAGTGAGATAAAATAGAGAAATAGCGTGTATAGCCTTTTCCAGCGGTTGTTGGGGAAAAGGACCTAGAAGTGAAAGCTTGTGATTTTTTTCCCTAGGGCTTAAGAAATAAGTTATTTAGCTATTACCACGCATCCTTGATAGTGGGCCATGTGGGGCGATATCGAACTTGATGGGGGTTGACTGGACGAGATGTGGTTGATTGGGATTTAAAAAGGCAATGAACGGAATTTGGAAAAAGGTGTTAGATTGTATACCCGGTAGGTGCCAGATGTCGCTGTGGCAGCATCACTGATGTTGCAGTGGAGCTGAGTCCTTGTAACATCAGGGTGCTGAGGGCCGATCACCCGGGCCACATTCCCGCGTAGATCTTGCAGTTGCTCACGTGATATGGAGGCCTCGTTGTATTCTAAATCAGGGACTCTTCAGGCAAGATGTCGACATAATAAAAAAAATCACTATGTGTGGATTGTCAGGGTTAAACCACATGCCCATAAATGCTACTCGTGGTACATTGATTAGGTTACAGTACACATACAAGTTAATATTTACCCTTAAATGCAAATTAACACTTGCATAAGGAAATGGTGGATTTTAAGGGGCATTAGCCCTCCTGAAACGCCTTTCGGCAATCAAATAAAAGCACTTGTCAGTTTATGCTGTTTATTGCAGAATCGAACATTCCCTCCAAGAGAATAACTTATACAACTGCCCACTTTAAACCTGTGGCGATGACGATGCGACAAATAAAGCCTAGGCTTGCATTAAGGTTAGGTGTGCTGATAAAATTATAAACTCCCCAGCCGATGCAATTCCTGTGGTGGCGAGGGGGAGTATCCTGGATGGCGAAAACAAAAAAAAGGTTGCTGATATAATTAACTATTAATAAAAAAAATGACTGGTGATGAAGATTGATACCGTCCGGGTGGGGAAAGTGCGCGGATTGACACATGCCTCCCCCTCTGGGTGCGATTTGCTGACTGACATACCACTGTGGAGCGAGGGCTGGTGGTGGTGCACCCACGCTTCACGGAGGGATCTACTTGCACACGTGGAGAAACAAATTTATCATTATATGCTATAATACTTTCAACACTGCAAAAACACAAACCAATAATTATTTCTGAAGCTTGCCTTGCGACTGGAATGAAATGGAATGGACATAACACTGGTGGCGGTGAAAATAAACATTTATGAAAAAAATATATACTTTAATACAACATTGGGGCATAAGGGTTTCTAGACATATTGCACTATATTTGCGGATCACATGTCCTTATCACGTGCCAAGAAATGTGCTTGTGAAAATGTTACAACCCTTTTTAACGTAATACATGTGTTCCTGTATTACTCTGCCCACTCTCTCGGGCTGGTAGGCGCACGTGGCGCTACACTCCTTGCACTGGACTGCACTTACCCGATCTTACCCACTCTTGCACTCACACTACACTAACGCTGCTTGCCAGTGATCAGTCGTCGAGAGCGTGTGTGTGCTGTGCTTGGGGGTGGCCAATGCCGCTACCTGCAACACTTGGATGTCCAAGGGCATAGGCCTTTGGCCCTTCCTTGCTGGGCCGTACCTCCTACCAGTGCTCTTGACGTTCCTCCTCTTCTTGCTATCCTCTCCTACACTTGCGTCGTGTTGCTGTAGTTGGGCTCGACCCAGATGGTCTCCTTCCTCCTGTTCACTTGTGGTGTTTATATTTCTTGACCTGCTTGCAATGTAAATGCGGAATTTTCTACTCACATGCGGTGACATAGATTCTCCTCCTCCCACTTGCTTGCTTACTAATTCTCCTCCTCTTGCTTGCGACTTACATTCTAATTCGTCCTCCTCTTGCTTGCGACTTAAATATAAAAACTCCTCCAACTTGCTTGCGACTTACATACTATCACGTCCTTACTTGCTTGTGGTTATGTACATTCTCCTCCTGCTTGCTTTGTACATCCTGGACTCGCTATGTAATGAGTATACAAGCCCTCCTTCTTGCTATGTACAGCCTTGCACTTACTTGTTACATAATGGTATTGTGAATGATAGTGTTTTCTGGAGTTACATGAGAAATGTGAGGCTAAATTTTGTGCAGTATTTACATCTTTGGTTACCTTGTTGTTACTACACTAAAACTCCCCTTCTTACTTGCATGATATATACAGCGAACTCCTCCACACTTGCGATGAAATATGCAATGACCTACCTTTATACTTGCAGTGGTATATGTGAATGAACTCCCTTCTTGCTTGTGTGATAGTTACAGCGAACTCCCTTCTTACTTATATGATGATAAACTTTGAAATGGCCTCCCTTCACACTTGCGATGATAGTAATGAGATGGTTCAATGTTTATACTTAGGCACATAGTTTTTAACTATGGGAAACACTTCCTTGCTTGTTAAAATTAAAACGAAAATTTTAAAATATTGCGGTGACTGTTCGATTTCCTATGCTGTTCATGCTCTGCTGGATAACTCGGAGCTTTGTTGATTCCATAGCTGGGCATTGAAAATAAAGTTATTGGTGGTAGTATTGACGGGTACAACGGTGTTGGGTACATGGTAGGCATTGGTGATAGATAGGTACTGATAGGTAAATATGGTAATAGAGTTGCATTCGGATGGGGTGGAGGCAAAGCTGCTGACATCGACAGTGGTCGTACTCCTCCACTCACCACATGCACGTTGTTGATGTGTCGATGTTGCTTCCCTGCTTGCGTTTCCGAGGCGTTCCTCCCCTCCTGGACTTGTGAAATGCTTTCCTCCTTCTCCTTGCTCTTGCTAGTTGTGTCCACTTGCCAATTAAAATTCTGAATACTCCTCTTGCTACTGCTTACTTGAATGTGATATGTTGACATGAGGTCCTGAACTTGTTGTTGTATGTTGCATTGTCTGTCATTAACGTGGCAGATACCACACATAAACAGTAACCCGCTTGTGGTTGTTTGTTCTCTCTCGCTGAGATATTCCCGGTGCAATTTGATTTCACAGTTCCGGCACTGAAAGATTATTGCCCCTTGCCCATCGCAAATTAGATTATCACAATAACGCAGAGCATGAGAGTGTGATTTCGCTTGATTACTTGCGATTGCAATGTTTCTGTTTGTCAATTTTCCAGTGACACCACTGTTTTTTTCCACTGTGCGCGGATGTTCGCAGATGGTCGCGACATGGCTGTTTGTTGTAGGGTTCAGTCGACAGTCGCAACAACAACACTGCGTGCTTCGCCCAAATTTGTCAACAAATTCCACTGGGAGTGTTTTGAGGCACTGCAAGCACCATGGTGTTGCTGTCGCGGTGGATGTGGTGTAGCTGGCCGTGTTGACAGTTCACAGTCATGTGTGTGGTGCTGATGACAGTTCCAGTCCACGTGCATGGCGCGGTTGTCATGATGTGGCAGCCCCGTTCGAGCATGCATTGGTACAGGGCTCAACAAACGTGTTCCCGCTCAGTTGATCACTGGGGTGTGGTACGAACGATGAGCGCAGGGAAGGAAGGGAACTTCTTGTCCCTTTCTTTCTCCCTCCTGTCCTGCTGGGTGCTGCTGATGGCGGAGGGAGTGGTGTGGCTGCATGTTCCCTCCCCTTCCTTTGTCCTGCATCCTGCCTGGTGGTGTGAGCCCTGCCATCATGCACTGCACAAATATGGCTGCTTTTCTCACACTTCTTCTATACTTTCTCCACAATGGTGATGAACCAATGTTTGAACACCCTTTTCCCCGCAGAGCACATGATCCCTTTTCTGGCATCTCCCAGGTGCCTGGAAGGCATGACAGTGCTGGTGATGTTCTCCTCTGCTTCCTCTCGTTGCAGGTAGTCGGTTAAACAGGGTTAAAAATACAGATGCACAACTTGAGGTGGGAAAATTTTTTGTAAGGTTGGTCGAAAGTTCATACATGGATTTCGGTGGGGAATTTGGCCACACAGAAGGGCGAAAATTGACGGGGGTTCACTGGACGAGATGGGGTGATTGGGGTTTTCAAAGGTGGTGAACAGAATTCGGAAAAAGGTGTTAGGAATTGTGTTCCCGGTAGGCACCAGGCGTCGCAGTGGCGGCATCACAGATGTTGTTGTGATAGAGCTGAGTCCTCGCAACCTTGGGGTGCTGCGGGCCGATCACCCGGACCACGTTCCCGCATAGATCTTGCAGTTGTTCACCTGATGTGGAGGCCTTGTTGTTTTCTGAACAAGGGGCTCTTCGGGCAGCCCAATCACCACTTGGTTTTGCAAATTAAATATGACGTCGATGTAATAAAAAAACTCCCTATGCGTGGATTGTCAGGGCCAAACCACATGTCCATAAATGCTACTTGCGGTACTTTTATTAGGTTGTGACACACTTACAAATTAATATTTACACACAAATTCACATAAACACTTGCATCAGGAAATGGCAGGTTTTAAGGGGCCCATGCCCTGAAATGACTTTCAGCAATCGAATAAAAGCACTCATCAGTTCATGCTGTTTATTGCAGAATTGAACATTCCCTCCAGAAGAATAATTTATACAAATGCTCGCTTTCAACCTGCAGTGAAGGCGATATGGTAAATAAAGTCCTAGGCTTGCATCATGGTTAGGTGTGCTGATAAAATTATAAACTCCCCAGCCGATGCAATTCCTGGTGATGCTATGAGGAGTATCCCGGACAGAGAAAACAAAAAAAAATAAAGGTTGCTGATATATACTTAACTATTGCTGAAAAAATGACCGGTGATGAAGGCTGATACCATCCGGGAGGAAAAAGTGCGGGGCACTTTGACACGTGCCTCCCCCTCTGGATGCGACTTGCTGACTGACTTCCAGCCGTGGTGCGAGGGCTGGCAGTGGTGGCCCACGCACCGTGGAGGGATCTACGTGCATACGCAGATAAACAAATTTACCATTACATACTATAATACTTTCAAATACTGCAAAAACACCAATCAATAATATATTTATGAAGCTTACCTTGCGACTGGAATGAAATGGGAAAGAGATGACACCGATGGTGGTGAAAATAATCATTTGTAAAACAAAACAATGACACTTTAAAACAACAACATTTAGGCATAAGGGTTTCTAGACATATTACACTTTATTTGCAGGTCACATGTACTTATATCGTGGCGAGTACTGTGCTTTTGAAAATGTTACAACCCTTTTTAACATGATACATGTTTTACTGTATTACTCCACCTGCTCTCCTGGGCAGGTAGGTGCACGTGGTGCTACATTTCCTGCACTGCACTTTACTTGGGAGCGGCCGGTATGACAAACGGCCTAGGGTCAGGATCAACATGCGTCAATCTATTACCAGGATTCAAGAACTATTCGTTTGGCTTGGGATTAGGAAAGACATTGAGGACTGAGTTCGCATGTGCCAGGACTGCAAATTATCTAAGGCCCGAAACACCCAGGCAGTGGGTCAGAATGCGGCAAACGTTGCTAGGTTCCCCTAGGAAAAAGTGTGTATTGATATTGTGGGTTCCTTGCCAAGGAGTGTGTGTGGATTTATGTACATCTTAGTTGGTTTGGACAGCTTCACGAAGTTTGTGTTCTTCCTCCCGTTGAGATCAGTGAAGTCTCAGGGATATGTAAAGTGTTAAGTATGAGATGGTTTACCATGCTAGAGTCCCCTGCATATGTGGTCGGTGATAATGCGACACATTTTAGTTCAGGATGTGAAAGACTTGCTATTTTCCTGTGGAGTTAAGTTGGTCTTTACCTCACTATACCACCACAAGGCAAGCACGCAAGAGCGGTATAACCAGAATTTAAAGGTGGTCTTGCGGATATTTCTAATAGGATCACAGAGAAAAAGGAATGAGTTGTTGTGTTATTTGGGATTATGTTTTAATAATGTGGTCAGTGGAGCCACCAAGCATGCTCCCAGAAGAAAGTGTTTTTGAACAGAGGTTGCTGCACCCACTTTTAAATGCATGGTCTTTGCATGGGCCTGGATGGGATTCTGTGGGCTAAAAAAATATGGAGTAGTTGTGGAGGAACGTGAATGAAAATATGGAAGGATATCAAGAGATTTTGAATAAAATATATAATTTGACGAAAGGAGAAGTAACTTTAAAGGTAGGTGATATGGTATTTGTGAAATCGCACTTTTTATACACAAAAGTTGATTATTTTCCAACTAAGTTGTCTCCTAAATGGGCGGGCCCCTATAAAATTACATATTTTTTCATGCCTGTAACCCTTTTGTTGGAGGATCCACACAACCCATATAAAACCTAAAAGGCATGTATTAGAAGTGCGAAAAATTATTGTCAGTGATGTGTATTTCTATTTTGTTTGTGTTAGGGCTGTTTAGTTAAAAAGGGTCGGGGGAGGATATGACAGAGGCTTTTTAACTGTGAATAAAAAGGAAAAACTGTTTGTATAGTGTAGAGTCTTTTGCAGTTGTGGAAGACTATTTCCTTGTCTGCCTGTCATGTGGGAGTGTGAGGCGAGATGTAGCCTTTGAAGAAGTAGGGTTTACAAGGCTGGTCTTCTATGACTGGCTACTTTTTCGTTCCACTGCAAATATATTATGTATAGAGTGCGCGACGATCATATAGGTATTGGTCGAGGAATGGTCTCGGGGAAGGGGTAGAGCGAGTGGAAAGATTTGGGGGGTATTAATACAGACGTCATCGGCTGGCGAGCTGGTTCCACTCGAGGGTGAGAGGTGCCGCCCGAGAGAAAGGCTGTGAATATTGGGAGACTGCTGCTTCGGGAATAGAGATAAGTATACATGCGACGAGTCATCCGTGCTAGTCCGGACTTAGAACAATTTCAAGCAGTCGCATTGGTGGCTATCATCACTAACTTCTACCTTGCATCCTGTTCGTCACACATTTTGACATGCTGCTGTTCCATGAAGAAACCATCCCAATTCTATGGTGTACTATTCTGGAGCTTCAGCTGTGTATTGCATTAACTGCATTCCAAACAGAGTCCATTCATGGTTGAGGTTTCTTTCGGATTGAGGCATTCGATGTGGTACTACTCTTGGCATTTTGTGCAGCTATGAATGTGTTGTTCCTTGACCCATGCACAATAGATCGTTGCACAAACTCGTTTGTTAGTAGTTCGGGAAATGTTGTATGGGCTTTTGGTCCGAAATATTTACGGTTTCACTGTTATGCTGTTCCCATTTTTCCCAATCACTCTTTTCCCATGGTTGCTCGCGATGCGGTTGTTCGCTGAGCTGGTCTTATCGTGACATTGGTAGTAAATAGTGCCTCGTTCATATTTTGAGCTGAAATCTTGCAGCATTGGGCGCAAGCAATTCGGACACCGAGTGCCAAGGTGCTGTCTGATATCCGGCCAGTCATTGTTTACAAACAACATGGCCATGTGCGCACTGCAGTTTCATGGATCAGGCACCGAAATGCATCGTTGGAGGAGATGGTGCTCCTTCCCCTCATGCGGCTTTCCCCTGTGCAGGACACCAAAGGGTGTAGTGTAGTGCTGCCCACACCTCCTGCTCTCAGCGATCGATACTCGGCCAGCTGTTACGGCGTGGAGATGGTGGCAGGAGGAAAGCTGGCACACACCCCTATCCTTTGTCTGCTTGTCTACTGTGGCGGCTGGGTGGTAGGAGGCTCGCGTAATATGCCTCCTCAAGATGGCTTTTCTCCTGTCCGTGCTCCATCTAGCATGCACAATGTTGTTTGGCATACTTTTCTTAAACACCATGGATACGTATGCTGCAATGGATTTTACATGCACTATTGCATTTTTAAGTGGCCGTGAATAATGTTTTTATCACGCCGAAAAGTTGTTGATATTTTGTAGTAGTTATAACCTAAATGACAATTGGTGGGTGTTATGTTTATACGGCGATGTTTGGACATAGAGAGAGCCGCTTATTTCACTCATTGTTGAGGTGTGACGATTGGTGATTAATACATGGACAAGTGCATATTTTTAGCAGACAAGAAATAAAATTTCAATGATGCAGCATAGTATCAGATATGCTTAAGACAGTGTGTTTGTTGTTATTTACTTTAAAGAAGAGACGTGGCATCGTATATTATAAGCGTTAATACGATTTGTGACTGTTTTCAAAGTGTAACTGAACTAATATTGTGATTTTTTTTTTTTTTTTTTAGAAAATGTGCTGTTCTTCATGCCTTTTTTAAATTTATTTTTTTAAATTTTCATTACGAATTTCTATATGGCTGATATTTTCTCTGCAAATACAATCAGTGCAGTGCTCATGTTGAATATTTAGGCCTAAGTTGTTTTTGTAGTTCATGTTACATTCACAGACTTCTAATGATATTCGTGTTGCAGGTCGTGCCATGAGCATTTTTTATCACCAATCTTCGCCGCACCCTTCGATAGTTAATAAAACAAGACTTTCCAATTAAACCCCCTCTCCAAAATATGAAGCAAAAAATTTTAAACACTTCAATAAAAGTGTATTTTTGAGACTATTTTGATGGAAATAAAAGTGTTTTTAATATTATGTGACAAGTTAAGCCTGCGACAGTCATCTGTCGCCAATCGTACTTTTAAATATTCAGTCGGTGGCTAATAAACACGCTTCGCAGCCGACTCGTACCCCTGCCATGTCTTCCTTTCCTTCCTCCATTCCCCTCCAAAAGCTGTCCATATAAGCGCCTGCACTTCCTTTCCCTATCTTCTTAAGTAACTTGGGTTTGGCGAGCAAGGAACTGTCGTGAACTCTATTTTGACTATCGGGCTGGCCATGGTTAGCTTCTAATATCCTAAAACGTCATGTGGGGCGATGAGTTCTTGGGCTTCAATGTTGACGAGCAAACTGCACATTTCGACGTAGCTGTGTTTTTGTATAGGAACGACTTCAGCTGCTATGATATTGGCTTTATCAGCAATTTATCGGTGAGTCGGGGTAGTCAGTCAGTAATTTGCATTTTGGGGGTAGGGTCGAAATTCTAGTTTTGCAAATACGTGAATGTCTTTGGGAGAGAAGTGAGGGCAGTCAAGTAGCCTTCAGGTTTTCAGTGGCGTTTCAGTGTGCATTTGTAGCATGCAAATAAACTAGGTCGTATTTGTTGGCCTGTTCCCAGTTTGACTGCCTCCACTCGTCGATTCAGCCTGGTCAGCGTTCATTATCATGGTGATTTCTTGTTTTCAATATTTAATATTTATTTATCTTGTTCTTTTGCATATCGGCTCCAACAATAATGATGACATTGGCGGGGGAAACTACATGTCGGAAAATGGTGGCTTTGTTAGGGCATTGATTTGTCGCCCACTGTTTTCTGGTGTAGAATTTCGGCTCATTTGCTCTTGTTTGATCGGGCTAGTATGGAGAGTGTCGAACATTTAATGTTGACTCATGTTCGAACATTATTTGGAACAAGAGAAAAATTTAACCGTGTTGCCGTAGAAATATTTTAAGTTGAGAGTTCTGAAAGTAAAATTTTGAGTGGAAAGTATCACTGATCAGGACTTGTAATGTTTTATACTATTAGTAGGATTCGTGAGGTTCGTGAAGTTGTTTTACTACTATTCAAATTTTGAAGGACAGTCGTCCCTTGTGATAAGTGGGATATTCGCCGATGTGATGCCTTGCTAGTAAAGAATAAGTCAGTTAACCGTTTTACCATGTGATAAACATCTGTGGAAATGCAGACGCCCCATAATTAAAACCAATTTGAAAGTGATCCATGATTTTGGAAAGCCAATTGAATAAACTTCCCGTCAGTGTTGACGAGTAATTAAATATGTGTTGAATGAGAAAAGGATGTGATTAGGACTAGAAAATTAATTATATGTGCGCTTGTGAGGACAGCCTTAAGTATCAGAATTTTTGTCATTTAAATTTGGGCACTGAAGTCAGATGCCTATTTGTATTTCACGCTACTGAGATAATCTCGACTATTTGATTCATGAGTATGTTTGAAAATATAAGCTTGAGAGAGTATGTTTATGTAAGCTTGGATGGTGCTTAACAGAAATGGTTTGGAGTCCGCTTAAGAATGATTTTATTATCTATTTTAATGGGGATCTTTTAAAAAATATCTGAGAATTATTAGGTGATCCCATCTCGTTGCGAACGATTTAAATGGAGTACAGTGCGTAACTTCTTTCGTCATTTTAATACGATTGTATAATATTTCAAATATATGGTTGACCAATCATAGTTTTATAAGAAGTGGGATAATTTTCAAGGCGTAGTTAATTTTACTGGAGATCCCTATGGTATTGCGATTCGTATCAAGCCAGCTGTGCCTGCACTAAATATGAAATATCGAATTGCTTAAATGTCCATTTATAAAACATATTAAGCTTTTGGGAAATATTAATTTTTTTCTATTTTTATATTTATAGTTCTATTCTGGTAATAGGTAAATATTTCAGAATTTTCCCCTCTTCATCTACATAATATTTGTGAATCTAGATAATATAAAATGGAGGCATGTGATATTTAAAACTGCTGAAATAATTAAAATAAATTTTGCCTCATTTGTATAAATTATGTGTACTTGAAAATAAATCAGAGACTTGAATATATCTAAGCATATTTTAAAGACATAAATATTCGGCTTGTTTTATTATATCCATTCTTACTCATGGTGTGTACGGTATGTGAATAAGGAACCAAATGCAATAAAATGTATTGTGACTTTGAATTGCGATATTTGTTATATACTTTACGGCATAAGCCAGAAGCACCCTCAGAAAACATCCTTTCTCCATTCTACCCACTTCAATTTGTTGTTAAAATCACTCTAATTTAGTAATTTACACAATTTCCCACTGACAAAATTTAACCTAAATGTATTTCTTGACAATAACTAAATGATAGTCATGTTGCTAGTTAGCTACATGCGTTGACTGCGCATGTGCAGCGAGAGCAATTGCACTTTAACCGAGGTATTTGCCTGGGCTCAGATTTCTCTGCATTTTGTTTCGGTACACAATTTTTTGCACCTATTTTTTTCATATTAATTACATTTTGGTGCAAAGCAAGTGCAATTTTTGCGTTGCAATCATAGAAACGTGTATTTAATCGACCCTCGGTTCTACCTTTCTCAAAGTTGTGTTTATTATATTGTATTTAGGACCCATTACATTAGATTATCAGCACTTGATCTTCAACCTTAGGAAGTTTCTTTGTAAACTTAATTATTCATCGCCATGGGAAACAGTACAATTTTAAGATAATTTTATGTTGTCTGTAACATGAATTTATTTTTAATTCTGTAAAAACAAAACCAAAAAAATGCTTATCACAATTTATGCACGTCACAACAGACATTCTATTCAACCAGACAAATCAACATTTACAACAAGGAATAAACATTTGAAGACTTTATATGCCGAAGAAAACAAAGTTCGTATATTCCCAGTCATCACTGTTTGACTTTCCAACCCAAACCACACAGTCCATTATATGTGAGTCATTCGTGCCGCAACTGTCGTGAAATATGACTATGTTTCGTAATCTTGGTGTAGCTTCGGTTTCTGAAAAAATCTGTAAATTGCCACAACGATACTTTTGTCTTGCATGACCTAGGCAAACATTTTCAAGGTATTGCATAACAATTTTAACAGTATCTGTTTTAATGCTTTTTAACTTCCCTCCCCCTTTGACAAACAGCAGGGAGGGCCAATGAACTCCTGCCTCATACCTCCTCCTCCAATTGCTATATCAAGAACCTTGTTCTCGCACGCTGTAATCAATGTCCTCAATAAATAAAGACACATGTGATTAATTTTGAAACACTCGCATACAGTTGTTTTGCATTCTTGTACAAGGCTAATTTTAGTAGTTTTAATCTATCCATATGACAAATTAAGAATGCCACAGAAATGCAAAAATTAATACAATCAAAACAACAATACAATAGGATGTTGAATCTTCTCTCCATTAAAGGTCTCTTCACTTCCAACAAAAGGAAAAATCTTTGGACACAAGAGGAACCGCTTAATAGCATTTTCACTTACGTGTTTGGAGATCAGTGGTTTTTAGCCTTCATTTGTGTAAATACACATCCCACAGCAACCTCCCTTCGACATTCAGTAGTGCCATGCCTATAAACTCTCTTTTACCATAGCTGACCGCAAAGTACACTCATTCGCAAGAAAATTAATTACCCTGAAGGTGCCATCGCAGAGGCACATATGTGGGTACAGGCACAAAACATGAAAGCATGTATAAAGAAAATATCAAAACATTGTACCAAACCAACCATATATTGCAAGGGATCAATACTTGCAGGATGAACTTAGTATGGTGATGGAACACTTGTAGCAAGGAGACAGATGGTAATATGGTCGCACATGGAGGAATACAAACACCAGATGTTCTCCTAAGGAAGATCATGTCATAGCTGGTGAAACTGACACTCCAAATCCGCAGTAATTTCTGCTGACCGAAGTTACTGTCCGATCTGGTCCTAAACATTCTGGATGGGCGAGATGTCTGGGGACCTTGCTGGCCAAATAAGTATGTTGATATCATGAAGGCAGGTCAGAGACATCCATTCTGTGTGATACTGGGCATTATCTGGCTGGAATATGAGGTTGTTAAGCTGCACCAGGTAGGGGAATGTACTTTGTCGTAGATTTTTTTGGGCGTATAGCAGTGCCGTCAGTGTTCCTTCAATCACCACCAGTGGAGTGCAGGAATAGTAGAAAATTGCACACCACTCGAGGACACCTCTCATTGAGGCAGTGTCACACTCTATGTGACACTCTACAATGAAGTGTAGATCACAGAGATAGCCAGGCCCATTCCCGGCATATGGTTACATGTGCTCGACTATGCTCAGGTCGTAATGTTAGAAATCGTAAGGGATACTTAGACAAGCTAAGCTAGGTGGCTAGCAGAGTAGGATCTACTCTGCTAGCCACCTAGATATGGTACTTGTATACACAGGTGTATCATCTCCAGGTGCCATGACAAGTCCCTGGATGATATGTCGCGATGCCTGAGGAGTGATTACAGCCTGTTGCATGATGAAATGATTCTCTATGCTGGTGGTCCGCCTGCAGGTCTATTTTGACCGTGATACTAGGAAATGCAGAGCAGTTTTGCGATTGACCACTATGCAAAAACATACTTTGTATTAGTTCTGATGACGACCACTCAATTTTAATCGATATTAAAAATGGTCGCAAACTTAACGCAGGAGACATAAACCACCCAAACCACTTTGTGTCTTGTGCAGCAAGAGAAAATAGTAGAAATTTTTCATGAGTGACCATAACCATATGAAGGAAAACTGTAGTAATTAAATAAAAGAGCTTAGAAACTGTATCTCCCGTATGATAAAACAGTATTAATTTTTAATCAAAAAGTAGTTTAAGGTTTCAGAAGTGACTGAAATTGGATTTCAAAACAAATACATAGTATTTTGAGGTGTATATGCCGTATGCATGTATATGCCAAACCTGAAATTTTTGATGAAAATTTGGGATAATTAATATTTAAATTATATGCTGCATTGAATTTTTGTATACCTGTAGAAATTGTCAAAATTCTATACAAAACAATACATCCCGACTTAATTTCTCACATACAAAACATTTGTGACAGAAAATTTGTATTTTGTTGCAATGTTTACAAATATACATCGTGAAATTACTATACCACAGATGGTAACGTGACTACATGTTTAATTTTACACATGCGAGATGAAGGTGACGGTGGTAGAATGGACTGGTAAGAGGTTGGACATGATTTTCGGGGCTGTGAAAATGAGGTCTAGGATGTGGTAACATGTGCCCCCTCTCAGGAACGATGTGGATCGCCCTGTCTCTTACCCAAGGCAGGGGTGAGATGATATGTGCCTGGCACCAGCTCGATAGAGCAAATGTTAGGGGCCGTGGGCCGATGGCCACGGGGATTCTTGGAGCTTGCCATCATGCTGGTTGCGGTGTTCGACGTGCACTTACTGGCACTGATGTAAAAAATATTGATTTCTACCACTATAGAAGCATAAGGGTAATGGCCCACTTACACGGCCATTAACCAACACTGACTCTACTCTGCCTATGGAGGGTAGGACCCATAATACACACACAAAACACTGAGGTTAAACTTCTGTCTTAAGGATGCCATGCCCTAATTACCTAAGGTAAAAGCAAGAAAAGGTGGGAATTAATCACACACACCTTTATTGCATCTAAGTGAATGCAACTGACCTTGTACTCTACAAAGCACTATTATGAGGGCTCAGCACTATTGCCTGCCAATAGCCGATGCTGCTTTTGAAACATGCATACTGCATACTTAAGTTCTTACAGTAAAATTGGTTGCATAAAGTAATGTCCTGTGAACACATGTTTTCCTTGATGGCACATCTATGGTATTCATCTATGAGATGCAGCTGAAAGCTAAAGCGAGCTAAGTGCAGCTTCATTCTGCACACCTACAAAGGAATTCATTTTAACACTTGTGACCACACGAGTGCCGTCTTCACACAATGAATGAGGTATTGAAATTAGCCTTTTCAATCACTTCACATCATCGCTACACTTATACTTCGGCCTATAGGCCTGCCGACACATGCAAAATTAGAGATACGTATTATGTTGTTATACAGGCATCCCCCAGAACGTACTTTGGGCTGTTCGACTCGCCTCAGGTGTGCACTAATGCGATAGCTCACTGCGGCAGCATAAATGGTCATAAGAGCACATGGGAGCGCTTGTCTCACGTCAGTGGTTTACCCGGATAGGTGCCAGACATCGTTGAGGCGACGTCAAGTTGATTGTTGACACTGTTGCTCTCAGGGATGCGGGTCATCCTCCCAGACTTAATTTCCTCGCCACTGATGCTGGTGACCTCTGCCCCATCAATTATTACTCCAGATTGGATGAGATTGTAGTTGTTTGCTATATGGTAGCCGGTGGGTCGCCTACTTACTATGATGAATGCTCTTGGTGGGGAAAATGACTAACCATTAACACTCACGCACATCGGTTGTTGGGGCCAACCACACACTCATAAGATATGGAACAACTTATTAAGACATACTCCCTTGCAAATACTTAATTCAGTAAGACATGATGCGAGCGGGTATTGTTAGGGCCCGTCCCTTAAAAGCACAAGGTGGTCGAAATAATCACGTTCCGTTCAGTCCACAGTAGTATTTATTTGACTTGATTAAATCTCCCACTAGGATAGCACTTACTAGCGACGAATGTGGCGAACAATACCGCCCACTGCAGTTAGACTGCTAAAAGAGTCTTACAACAAAAATGGAATTACGGCAGAACGATGCTTCCCGGGGCGATGTTATTCCTGCTGGAAGAAAAGGTTGTGTACTGGGCGGCTAAATTATAAAATGTTCCAGAATTAGTTAGAGTCAATTGCAATTAAATTTCCGTACCATTGATTAAAAGCTGGAGCTCATGATACACACATCACCCTTGTCCAATGCTCTCGCTGACTAGCCTCCTGCCTGACGACCGGGCAGGGCTTGGCGGATCCACGTGCCAGAGCTGAACTACTTCCTGCTACTACCTGCAATTCTGCCCTGTGTCATGCTATTAAATGAAACTTATATTAAGAATTATACATAGAACTCTGCATCATAAAATACAGGTGCATGATATGGGCATAAGACTGGATGCATGACGAGACAAATGATAACATGTTAAACAATGCATTAGGAATCAGAGAAAACACAACCAGCAATAAAAAATTTAATAAAATACAACAAGAGTGTCTGACATAGATCCTGGGCTCCCAAGTTCAATTGTTACAAGGTTATTTTCATACCCTTACGCCTCAGGGAGTCTTTGACATGCATTCATGGCAACCACCGGCTGCACTGCCCCAGCATGCCCTCATAGTGCACTACGCTGATCTTGATCACTCACCGGCGACCAGGAGCATGCTCTGCCCCTCGGTAGAGCACACAGCCATGCTGAGGTGGCATCACAGGTCACGGCCGAACAAATGGTCTTAGGGGTGAGGACACAGGTCAAACATCAAAGGTTATTTTGTTTATGAAGGCAATCAAACAAATAATGGCATGAGGATAAAATTTATTTTCCCCTCCACTATCTTCTTTGCTTCACCAACATTCTTTCTTTATGTTAAAACATTAAAATTAACTATATGTTGACAAATTTCTAAACGTGTTATGAGGGAAAACAAATTTTAAAGCCATTATGTCGTGTATAAGTCACATCCCACTTTTTATAGTCTTTTTTTTGTAAAAATGTGGAGCCTGCCCCCCCCCCTCCCCCACGTTCCTAGACTCTTCAAAATGTTGACACGACAAAATACATTTTACTGCTGGTGTGTCTTTACTTAGCCTATTGTGAGTTGCATGGTTGTCAATTGCTCTATAGCATAGTGGTTAGGCTAGCTGCTCATGAACAAGAGGCAGGCTAAGATGTTCCTGAGCTTTAATCCAATATGGTCTAAGGTTTTTTTAATGAATATTTATTTTTCAGCATTTTAATAAATTATAATTATCAATTTTTTGTCATGTTGCACAAAAATTATGGACATTTAAAACTCTACCTGAAATTTATATCGACACAAATCTACACATCTTTTTATAGTGTACAATGTATGAGTTGAAATTACAATGATCAAAATTGTAAACCTTATGTTATACTGTATAAAGAGTTGAAAATTACAAGGAACTGAATTTAAATGGTTTTTGATATAGAATATTTATTGTAAAATAACACTTTGAAGACATGATAAGTATTATGATGTGTGCTTGTGTCGCTTGCTGCCAAACTGTTTACCCGACCGCACACCACTACTTTGCCGCAGCAGACATCTGCACTCTACAGTGATTTACTTCACAGTGCCACGAGTGAAGTACTGTGGCGAGTATAGGGAATTGAACACAGTATAGCAAATTGCCAAGTGAGGAAAGTAGGGCACCCAAAAGGGCTTAATAGCTCATACTGTGTAAACCTTAAAAAAGGGAACTAGAGAGAAACCCTACTAGTTTTTATTTATAATTATTTTATTATTCCAATGTTTATTTGCAAGGGTCATCGTTTTCATTTCACGTGCACATGCTCATCCCATTTTTGTAACTTGTTCAATGGTCAGGTTTTTGTTTTAAAATAATGCAGAGTAATTTATTATGAGTGTTTTGCAAGTGCTTGATATTTTATGGGTTTTTAATGCAATTGTGACAAAATATACTATCTGCATAGTGTGCTAACCCACCAAGCCAGCAGCACGTGCCATGCGGAGGCATTCAGTAGTTTCCTGAGAGCTCATAGGTGTCGATCTGTGTCCGTCGGGTTGCACTCCAGGCCGCACTCAAACTTAGCATCACTATTCATTTAATTTATCAATAGGGTAATTTCTTGGAACCTAATTTAATCAGCCACCTGGAGACACCGCCCCTACTTCCCCAGTGATTGTATCACTTGGGGAAGCATAAATGTGCACTTAAGTTTTATTGTTTCACACCTTATTCTCAATCATATTGTCCAGCCAGTGGGCCCAGCCCGGCAAACCATGTAAAGTGTTCACCTAGAGTATAATGTAGTGTTTTCCTGCGAGTGAAGATACTGTGGGTAAGAAACCATTTTTTTAAATAATCGCAGAGCCTTCATGCATCTCAGTTAAAGGGATCCTTAGAAGCCCGGCAAATGTTCCATCCCCTTTATTCAACCACTTGTGAGTGTAATTTTCTGGGTAATGAAATTTAATGTGTGTAGGTCAACATTCAATAGACCTACCATTTAGCAAATGCAATAATTAATTCAGTAAATGGGGCAACCAGACCAAAGGAAATTATACCTCTGGTCGCATGGCCCACAGCATCCTGAGGATACCAAGAGTCGCCAGCTTCATTAACATTGGTGCTGCTTGCCAGTGACACCTGGTGTCTAGTTGGGTAATATCGACCTATCCATAAGAAATCCTAATCATGAATTCACCAATCCTTACAACACACCTAACCAATAGCCACTACACACCACTGTGTCAATTAGCACCCTTACATATGGTGTAATTTTTCTTCCAAGGAAATTCCTAGTCAACCAAACCTGAAAAATCTGCCAAAATTTCATCACTCAAAATTTTCCTATTTGGATTTTTTCTTGTCATTTTCCAGCAATATTTCCTAACCAACTACAATGGGAACATCAGGAAATATGCAACAGGCCAACAATAGTATTCAAATGCATTTCAGGTGCCTGGGATGATGCACCATATGGTGTGGTAAAAGCACGCCAAGTCAGCTAGCAGCAGCCATTGTGACAAAGGGGTAGTGCACGTGCAGAAGAGCTGCCATTTTTGGATGGCGAGGCGAAGTCACTCCACCCACCACATACTCAGCGCTAGACAAAGGAGGGTACCCCAGCACCCCTCCCCATCTTCCTACCAACACCAACTGGGGAGTATCGATCGGGCAGCGGGTCATGTGAGTAGGCACTCACCTCTGCCTCTCCACTGGTCGATTCAACCCCCTAGCAGATGCGGAGGAGTAAGTCAAATGAGGGGAAGGTGCCACCCTCCATAATCATGCCATGCATCTTCATGGAGCACGTGTCCACAATGACTGAAAAAATGCACATGAGTTCAGCAGCACTACTGTACCTTCAGTACTTATGCCCCAGCCCACTGAATGAGGTGGATAAGTACAGATTAGGCCCTCAACACTGTCGTTACGATCGTAGGACCAATTTCATCCTCAGCTGTGTCGTGGACAACCAAGAGTGGAAAGACAGTTGCAGTAAAACAGAAAAACAAAACCCAATAAACAGGTTCAGCTTCCAGACAATTACTAGTCACAAAAACAATGCATTCCAAATTTCACTCAGCCAAATTTGTGCAGTTATTTACTGTGTGTGGGCATGGGGACAATCGCACTCCGATGCACCTTTTGCCATCTATAATATCATAACTACCTAAACACAAGCGAAACTGCAACCGTAATATGCTTTACAATTGGGATGATTTCCTCACGGGACTGCATGTAGTAAAGTGGACTGTCAAGGAGGTAAAATAATAACACTGTGTCATGCTTGTGAAACGCAGGTCCATGAGCTATGCTTGAAATCTGGCGAGAGACTGATGGTGCAAGGGGAGAAATTCACATGTCGCGACTGCACAGTGGTGGCCGATGTCAAAACACAGTTGTCACATTCCCACGCATACATGTGGCACATGTAAATAAAACATGCAAGCTTTGGCCCCCAGCACCTCTCCCATTTCTGCCATCCACTCCATACCAATCAAAAATATCGGCATTTATTCCAACATCAATATTTCCACCATATTTACCACCAGAAATGCCAACTATCACACTGCCTTATCATTCGGTACAACCCATTACAACAGTTCCACAACGCAGCTATGGACAAACCGCTATCCACAATTGACCACAGGAGAGTAGAAGGCAACCATAAACCATTCCGACCAACCCAACTCATGTGCCAAGACCAACTGTTACCATGACACCAGCAAAATTCCAGACATTGCCAGCCATTGTTGGAACACCCAAAGAAAACCCAGCCACCTTTTTAAGCGATTGTACATCCCACTTAAATATGGGGTGTGTGAAGAAGAGTGGGCCAGATGTGTCAGAGCACAAATCCATGGAAAAGTGTGCTCTTGGTGGCACTCATTGAATCACTATGGGTGTCGATGGTGTGGAATTCTCCAATCATTCAAGTGCCCCTTTGAGAGACTTTCACATCACTTCAGGTGTAGAGTAAGCTCTCACTGGAAGAGCAACAGCCGAATGAATCACTGAGATAATTCCTCATGAGAAAAAATTAACTTGGTTCGTCTCTTTTACCCACACCTACCCAAATAGGAAGTACTTGAAGTCGAGGCTGAGACTGTACTCCACGAATTTCGTGCCACTTTGGTACCATTACTGAATGGTACTCTGGATGATCTCATGCATGCATCGATCATCCTCGAGCACAACCCATGCCAACTGCACCATGGTCCAGGTGCTGCACAATGATAAGATGAGCACACGAGTTAAAGTGGAAAGGGACAAAACAATCAAAAATCAAAACTTTTCGAACAACACCAAGGCAAAATGAATCATTCAGAACCCCACTCTAGTCAAAATCATAACGTAAACAACCACAAAGAAAATTGTGTAGTAAACAGTGCAGTATATAAAAATATGTAGTGGGATAAGAGCAAACCCCCACCACTACCATGCCGATTCTGTGGTAGCAAGGTCTACCATTGGCATAGCGAGTGCCTTAATAACCCACATCTGAACAATGTAAAGGAAAACCTAAGCAGCCAGCAGGGAAACATGAAGCAGAAGTAAGCTCCCGACGCCCCAATTCTGTGAAAACAACCAAATGTGACACCACAGCAAGCCCTCATAAACCAGGTTAGTAGCAGAAATTCACAATTCATCCACATACTTGTTACTATCAATGGTCAACATTGTCATTTATTTATTAGCACAGGGACTTTGCATAATTTCTTGAAACAGCATTTTGGGAATTTAGAGGATGTTAGACCTGGCAAGCATACAATTAGATTAGCCACTAACCAGCACAGTAATACAGCACTATGGCAAGCCATGGTAACTGTATGAGTGCATAATTTAGAAACAATAACAAAAGCAATAATCACACCAGAAATCAGAGAGTATTCAATTCTTGGAGTGCCATGGTTAACAGAGCAAAACACAATTGTTGAGCCAGTGGCACACCACATCCAATTTGGTGTGAAGGAGTGGCATGCTGTTTATAATTTAGACTGGCACCCAGCTGAAAGCGTACCCACAGTGTCATTTGGGGAGATCAATAATGATGTACCACCTGAATATCAGGCATATTTTCAGCAATTGCTCAGTAAATATAGGGATATTTTTGTGATGCATGATGCATTGCACCACACGATGGTCGCCGAACACTAAATTTCGCTAGTGAAAGAAGGGCTGTATGCACATCACCATGCATCTGTCTGCCACAACAAGTGCGCATTATTCAGCAATAAATACAAGAAACGCTTAATAACTTTGTGATAGAATACATTATTAACCAGTTCAACTCGGCAATTACACTCGCAACAAAAAAAAATGGCAACCTGGCGATTTTATGTAGATTAAAGACTGATCAACCAGGTGACGTGAGGCACACTACCACCCATATATAAGTGTAAATGATGTGCTTAGCTCACTCGTCTAAACATGACTCAGAGCTCACTAGATCTAAAAAGTGGATACTGGCTAGTCCCCTTTAAGTTAGAGAATAGTGGAAATATTGCTTTCACAGCCCCCGATGGGAGACATTTCCAATTTCGCGCAATGCTGCTTGGGCTCAAGTGTGCACCTGCCCCCTTCCAGGAGAGGATGGTCTGAATGTTGACTGGGCTCATTGGAGAATTCACGCTCGCTTACCTGGATGAAGTGGTAATATGGTCATCGAGCAGGGAGGAACATTTGGAATTCGTAGGTCCCATCGTCGATGACGAGGGCAACAAGCTGAATATGGAACAGAATACGTTGATTGACGAATATCATCCACCATGCACATAAAAGTAGTTTAGGAAGTTTTTGGGCTAATAAACTGGATTTGGGAGTAAATCGAAAAATTCGCAGTCATCACTGTACCACTGGAGGACTTGTCACCACAACTGAGTTTTCAATGGTGCAGCTCCACCGACGAGGCTTTTGCAAAAATCAAACAGCAATTTATGTCGTGCCCAACCATAGCGAGGTACGACCCCTGTCGGCATTTGTATCTGCAAATCTATGCCACCCAGGAAGGAGTCGGGGTAGTGTTGCATCAGTGCGATGACGACAGAGACAGCCACGACAATGACATTGCCAGCACCAAACAGAACAGAGGTATGGCATAAATGAACGAGAGTTCATGGCAGTAGTCTGGGCCACCAAGAAATATAGGGCCTTTCTCGAGTATTGGGGATTTACACTGCATACCGATAACCGATATTTAGTATGACTACATACCGTGCACGAGGCAAGGAGCAAGCTGACCAGATGGGCATTATTCATACAAGCATATGATTTCGTTGTCGAACACATCCCTGGCCAATAGAACCAATTATCAGACACACTGTCGCAGTCTCCCACCACCAACATCGTAGTGCAGGACGACGCAGAGTGGGAAGAGATAATGCTGCCAGTACCACAAGACCCGTTGCATGAGGTTAGTGTGCAACAGATAGACATTCTAAACAATGTAATCTTGGTGAATAAACTGTACTGCGAGATATAAAAGGAAGAGCTAGGATCTGCACTCACCCAAGTGAAAAAGGACACATGTGCACAACAGACAGTCGAATGTTTGGCGAGTAATTAATGACTGCCTTGAAACGTGTTCTCCAAGCGACCAACAATAGTGGAGGTTATATGTTTCCCAATGTGCACAGAAGAAGTCATTTGCACACAGCAGCATTGTGGCAGAGTACCCAGAAACTGACCAGACCATCCTAAATGTAAGGGAACATTTTTTTGATGGGAATATATCTTTAAATTCGCAACCATAGTGGGAGGCCATCGAAAAAATCTGCAGATGACAAAATCGAGGGACAAAGTTTGGCATTGCAACTCCGAATTTGTCTACTTTAAAAATTAAATTACACCACTCGATTGCCAAAGGATCAAAGAATATGTTGCATTTAGTGAGGACTGTGAAGCATCGCGCACTGCAATTTTGGATTCAATTTGCCGCGTCTCATAACTTCCGCATAGTATAACTTTTGACTAGAAAAATCTACAATGCTCGTTTAGGTTTCAATCGACAGCTCTCATCAAGAGAAATCGATTGCATGTATAAAAACATTTGTGTGCCATGGTTAGGTTGAAATTGTATGTGTTTAATCCAAAACATTAAGAAAACAAAATTTAGGCCTGTACTTGTCAAAAAG
This sequence comes from Dryococelus australis, assembly GCA_029891345.1. Taxonomy (NCBI): domain Eukaryota; kingdom Metazoa; phylum Arthropoda; class Insecta; order Phasmatodea; family Phasmatidae; genus Dryococelus; species Dryococelus australis. The sequence continues at coordinate 190,830,729 of CM056994.1, read as the reverse complement.
CCAAGTACAAATACAGAAATCGTATTGACATGATGGAGGTTTCAGAACAGAGGGGAGTTTACAGGTTAGGTTACATTGCTGGAAAAAAGGATGGGTGTTACCGGGTTTGGGGGACAGTGCAGAGCACGAGAATCTTGGGGGTTTTTAAGGCCGATGGTCGGGGGGCTCCTCTCGATGTTCCGACATCACTCCTGTGAATATTCTTGTTTGGCGAATTGTCCGAAGTCTTGAAGCATCTATTAATCCTCTGGCCTTGTCTAGTATGAATTGTCGGCCCCCCGTATATGCCACTAATAGAATCATTGTGGATTGTTTTGGCCACCCAATGCCATACACATACATAGAGAAAATCATTTAAAGATATAAAAATATGGCGTGGTCAGAGCAATCAATAAATAACACATGTATATATCCTTGATTATTTTAGATTTATTTAATAAACCCTCATATGAGACACAACAATTTATATCTCCACTATAACTTGGAGATCCCTACAACAGCTCAAAAAATGTGCGAAGCCAATAAAGAATTACATGTGAATTTACGGTTCAGCCATGTAGCAAATGGACCAAACTGTGGGGTGGTGCACACTCTGTGGTAATGAAAAGTAAATTTAATGTTCCGACTAATAAAATTAAGCTATTTAAGTTACATGATAAGTACAATATGTTGAAGACCCCGGTGTGGGCCTCACGCATGACCTACCCTACGGTATGCAAAGATGCTACTATTTTAACATGGCCATGCAAGTTGATGCCTTGGCACCAATTCCTGCAGGATGAGACAAAGTTTCGTTATTCAGAAATAAACTAATTTAAGATGAGATGAATGAAACGAAGATGGTACATAATGATAAAAATAATAACATTTAACACTTCAGATTGCTTCATGAAATATGTAGAGAGCAAAATAAAACCTAATTGTGAACTGCACACACACGTTCACAATTGCAGTGTAGTTTTGCCCTTTCCCTAACCAAACAGGTTGGATTTCATATTAAATGTATGCCTTTAATAGAAGGGCTTTGGTCCCACATTCACTTGTGCTTTCACTATACTCATAGGAGTTCATGGAAATTTAAGTTGTCGGCGGACAGTAGTCCTTGGCCATCTGGTAGGCATGTTGCCTCCGCCGCTTGATTGTGTTGGCCAGTCTTTATTTTGTTATGTTGCCTATGCCATTTATACTGTGCTATCTGTGGCACTCTCCAACAATAACAAACACAGAAAAATATAAACAAGTACGTAAATGCACATACCCTCCTAAAATGTCTATAAGAATATTATACACTGTTTCCTAGTGGTATTGAGCACTTTAGTGCATTTAGAAAAACAATTACACTTTAAAAAACAATACACTATAACTGCCACATAAATACACAATACTTAATGAATCAGGTTTGGCAGAACATGCCGATACCTTTTGATGCAATATTACATGAAACACACAACAATATTTACCCTTCACAAAATGTAAACAAAGCAAAATATGACACTTAGTTGCTCTGGTGCACACATGACGAACACACTGCTTCTCTTTGAAAAACACAACAATATTAAAAAGGCCATTTCAAAAATATAAACAAACATAAATACACTTTTATTGCACTGCACTGATGCATTGATATTTGCACATGTAACACAGATTGGTACACTGATGTAGCATGTGGTCGTAGATTCTCTGGCATATGTGCTGGCAGCAGGACGAATGGGCTGATTGTGATGGTTCATATCAGTATATGGTTGGAAAGAGCATCTCAAAAACAATCCAGTGATACCCATAAAACCCCATATGATGGAGTGAAGCGGTGCCGGGAACATAAAATAAACATCAAGGTTTCTGAGAACATCAACATAGATGTATTCATGTTAAACAAATGGCCGTGTCCCCAACACACCCAAATACAATTTTTTGGCCATACCTCACTAGGCAGGCATGTCAACATGTCCAACAGTGTCATAAGTGCATGTAATCAGTTCAAAGTAAGACGAGCAGACCTAGTACAGCAACAGTAACCATGCCTACTGCGAAAACACTTTTTACCTTACGAGGCCTTATCCCAGATCAGCAGGGGGTGAATACTTCATAATAGTCATCACAAAAAAATTTTCCAGGCGGGTAGAGGCCTATTTGTCCAGCAGTGCATTCACTGCCAATATAGCATGAGTGTTATACAAGATGAGTTTTCCCTAATTGGGGATACTCGAAAAACCTATTAACGAATAACGGAACTCAATTCACTGGAAAAAGGTTGCAATAGTTGTGTACTTGGTGATGGCTGAGATACGTTAAGACAGTGGTATTCCATCCTTGTGAGAACCCCATGGAGTGCTGCAATCAAGAGTTTAAGATACAACTGCGGCTCTGTGTGGGTGACCAGCACGTCACATGGGCTAAACACCTGCCCACCGCCCTCTTTACCCTACATCGGCATGCCAATGCCACCACCGGAAAAACCCAGCCGACATGCTGCTGCGACATAGCCTCAACTTGCCAGGCGAGGTCAACCGCCCACAGGTGGATGGAAGCAGCGATCCAGACAGCAGCAACGCTAGATGCGAGCACCGCTGACAACAACACCGCGATACGCACCGACACCAGCAAGAATACGCTGCGAAGTGATTGTTAACCACCACACTGCCGCCACAAACTCTGAAAGTGGGACAAATGGTGGATGTGCGTGTTCACTCACAGTTCACTGCTAGCAGAGACTTCTGCACGGATTTCGTGGCGAAGTGGAGCAAGCCGCACAAAATGACCAAAAGCTTCGGACCCTCCATCTACTTGATCTAGCTTGGGTGGAGAGGTATTAGGGTGCATTGAGACAACATCTGGCTGTAGCTGGGGGACTTCGCCGATGAAATCTCACAGGAACCCTGAAGCCCCATAATGGCTACACCGCCACCGAGCTCCCCCAGGTAGCAGCATCGTAGGAAGGTGCATTCACATCTACCTCAGAGTGGTCTCTAGTGGAGGCCAGTGTTATGGCGATGCCCGACACAGCAGTGTCCACCAGCGATCATCGTGATGCGGGTCCAGGGTTCAGGTATCGAGCAGCACTACCAGATGTCGCCATCCTAATGCCAGCTACACCCCAGGAACTACAGCAGGAAGAGGCAGAGGTACCACTCCTGGTGATCCATTGCTACGCCCTTACTCCCAAGGATGGGGCAAGGAGGACAAAAACAGTCTGCAGAGCAAGAACCCCAGTTAAAATAGAAACCCTCATTTGAGCAGATAATAAACACATATAACATAATATCTGAAGGAGAAATGTTTCAGAAAGTAGAAACCATGAGTAATTTAATATTGTATATTTATTTAATTCATTCATTGCTTTTTTTTTTTTTTTAAGTTTTTGATTGCAATGTATTACAAATATCTTCGTTCATTTTATTATCTTTGAATCATAACATATAAATAAAATGATCCATATAAAATATTTTCCCAAAAGGTACAATTAGAACATTTCATGTAATAAAAAATTCGATTACCATTATTTTTACCTTTGCCTCAATTTAGGCTTATAAGCCTCCAACATAACAGGAGAAAAACAATTTAGTACAGGTGCATTTCTCACACTAGGCAATTCTGAAGGTACACAACAATGCTAAAGGGCATTAAATATATACAATACTTTACATATGTTCCTTTTTTACTTTACAATAATGAGTTTTTATACTGTGCTAATATTTTTGGCAGAACTTAAGTGATTACAGCAGTGTAAATTCACATACTTCCTGTTTTAATCTGCAAACAACTGCAGTTGGAACAACTATCGCTGCAGTGATTCCTATCACTAGCTCAGAAAGTGGTATTTGAATGCCTTCCTCTGATTCATTAGCACAATAAAATTCCTTCCCTGCATTCACTGCAATCACTCTAAATTCTCGTGACGCCTTTTTAGGTAACAAAAAAGCAGGACTTGATACATTTCTGCAAGGAATTTCTGATGTTTTCCCAGGTAACACTTTTCCTGATCCTAGAGGACTAATAAAACTATCATTTTACTTTCTTGAACAGTCCCTCAAAGTTCTCTTTACTTCTATAACTAATTCTAAAAGTTTCTTCAAAGTGACTGGTTTAGAAGAAAAACAAAAATTCCTACTATTTCAAGAATGAAGATTATAAAAAAACTATATGTGTGAAATAGTCCTCTGAACACAGAAATCCTACAACATTTACAATGTCTATTATTTAGTTAATAAATTCTTCCATAGATTTATCTAGCCTTTGTATTTACTCTAACAAGCATAACCGAAATTTTTAACTGCAATATCACTTGAGACTTACTTTATGCAATTTTTACCACGGTATCATATTCCCAATTCTCATTTCGGGCATTTCTAAAAAATGGCCTGCAACTCATCTGTAACTCTAAAAGTGGTTACTGCAAAAATAGTTTGTTTATCGCAAAACTTTAAAGAAAGCACTGAGTTTAAACTGTGGGAAAAACTGTACTAACACCTCTTGACTTAGCTTAGTCAATGTAGGCATTTTAGAAGACAATTTTCAAACTTTGAATAATGGATTGAACTCACTCGAAACTGCAACCGCTCCTGCTTCTACTGCATCCTCCCAATGCAGTAGGGCCCTCTCATATTGTCTTAAATCATCATTCGACTCTGTTTCCACTACCTCCACTCCTGTTTCCTTAAGCACTTGGAATAGAGAAGCTTTGGGAAGCTTCTGTAACTACGCTGTAGGCATGATACAAATTAGTACATACACCGATCCAAGAAAAAGCAATAAAAAAGTCACTCACTGAAGTACATTCCTTGGATTTTTCCAAATAACCAACTGCTCATGGGTTTTGCCATATATGTTTTAATCACCCTGCCCCATGAGAGCAGAATGCACAGATCTCGCCTTGCTATGCCCTTGCCCCAAAGGACATGGCAAGGTGGACAAAAACAGTCCGCAGAGTAAGAATACCAGTTAAAATTAAAACACTCCCGTGAGCAGTAAATGAGCACATGTAACACAATATCTTAAAGAGAGAGGTCTCAGAAAGAAAAAACCCTTAGTCATTGAATTTTTTTTATTTAGTTTTTCATTGTTTTATCTTTCAATTTTTGTTTGCAACACATTATAAATATCTTTGTTCATTTGATTATCTTTGTATCTTTTAATCACAACATGTAAATATAATGATCTATATAAAATATTTTCCCAAAAGGTGCAATTAGAACATTTTATGTAATACAATTCTATAACCATTACTTTTACCTTTGCCTCAATTAAGGCCTATTATCCTCCAAGATGATAACAGGAGAAAAATAATATAGTACAGGTGCATTTTCCACATCAGGCAATACTGAAGGTACACAACATTGCTAAAGTGCATTAGATATTTACAATATTATATATGTTCATTTCTTACCTTTATGAATAATGACTATTTATACTTCTGCTATCACCTAAGTTCTGCCAAAAATATAAGCACAGAAAAATGTCACTCGTGTACATATATACATTTTTTCTCTGGCTATTTTTCTAATTGCAAAGCAAACTTTTCAGGAATTTACAAATTGTTTCAAACTTAAAGGCCTATTTTAACATTAAGGCCAAAAAACTGAATTCAATGAATGAATTACATCTGACTATTGATTTATAAAAGCCAACAAATTATAAATCACTGATTTTAAAGTATCCAATCTGGCAAAAGTATTAATTTTCAAAAGATACTGCCATACCATATTAACTAATTGGACCCCCAGAGGCCAACAAGATATTAATCATGATTATTAAACCAGGCAAAATTCATTTATTTTTAGGAAAAATTTCCTTATAATTCTTTGCAAATTTGAGAAAAACGAAGGCCAACAAATTGTTAATCATGATTTACAATGTCAAGAAAATTCAGTTGATTTATAATACAAACTGTATTTAAATTCATGGCCAGTTGAACCACAAGAGACCAACGAAATATTACTCATAATATACAATATCAGGAAAACTTCAATTGTTTTTAAGAAAAACTGCCTTGAAATTCATGCCTAGTCACACCATACGAGGTCAACAAAATATTAAAGTGAAACATTTTTCCTTGAGAAAAAAACTGCTTCCAATTTAACATGTACATTTTAAAATTATTTTTGGTTTCATTTTCTCTTAAGTTATTTTAAGATTTACTTCTAAAATTCTTATATTTTCTTACTGTCCTTAAGATTTAAGCATTCTCAAAGTGACATAAAATATTTGATAGCCAACATAGCGCCTAACTCTTTTAACAAGACACCAAGTGTGTCTGCCTTACGTTCGCCATAAGGACTTTCTGAAATTTTAAGTTTTATTTTGAGAAAACATTACTTAACTGGATGGGTGCATCTCTGTCTGGGGCGGTGGCAATCAACCCCGATTAAGAGATCGCACCAGCATTTATACAAGAAAATAAGCAATTTTACTTGGAGGGGTATCCACGAACAACTGGCCAATAGGAAAACAGATGGCCAGTTATGGCAATCGAGGAAATTTCCCTCTAAAGGGGTGTCGACGAGAATGTCCAATAAAAAGGTCAGGATCGAAACATGTCGAAATATGGGTAGCACATTCGCTGCCATGCAATCATGCTTCCGCTGCTCGGAAATGAAGCTGGATGTGTCGTCACGAAGCGTGTCACTCATGCCGACAACCAGTTAGCAAGCTTACTGACCAGTTGGTGGATGGTGTCACTGGAGTAGTTCATCAAGCCACCACGTGATAAGGGTGCATGGCTGCCTGCAGTTTTCCACCCCGCAGTCGAGCTCAAGCCAAGTGCACGGTAAGTTGGTGTTGCTGAACCCCTGTGCGATGCCAGGCCGGTTGCAAGCTGTGTTGAATGCAGCTGTCTACCAGGCTGCTGCTAGACCAGGTACCAAAAATATGCAGGTATGTGGGTAACACCACGTCATTGCAAACTTTTCGGGCAGGTAGAAAAAAATTGTTCTATTTAGTCCACAGTGAATTTGCCAATCACCTCATTCTCGAAAACTGATGTAAATTGTGTAGAGTAACATCCAGTGAGTGTATGACGTCACACCACGATGGCGATGCCACTGTCGAGCATCTCCAGGGTGGTACAAGGGAGGAAGATGCATCAGCACCTACCCATGACGAACCACCAACTGGTACAAGAAGCCCGACGTCGCCTGGTTCACCAGTGCCCTGCAGGGCATATCTGACTACTCGTCCAGGTGCCACTGATGTCCCGGTGTCTACCAGTGACGCCAATCAACCACCAGCACCACCCCAGGCACTAGCACTTTGGGTGGCAACACCGCCTGCGGATGCCGCGATGACTGACATTGCAGTACCACCAACATCCGCAGCATCCACCTTCCAACGTCGTCCACACCAGGTGACAACTTGGAATCCTCTGCTCCAATGTCAACGGTGTCTGGGCGATCGTCAGGGGTTTCCACCGCTGGCGAGAGGGTGGCCATCCACAGCAAGCCGACAGAAAATTGCCACCCCCTGCCAGGGGGACACCATCAGGTGAGAACCACCCCGCACCCCCACCCTTCCAATCATGGCCTGCCTGGGTCGCTCCTGGCAACAGCAGAGACAACACGGTATCAGTAGTAGACTTTGGTGTGCATCCCATGTGGACCTCTACTTCCTCCCCTCATGCAACTTTACCCAATGTTGGTAAGGCATGAGACCACTCAAAATGTGGCCCTCATGATGTCCATTCTCTTGATCACACTGTCAGGGTTGGCTCTCTCACCTGAGTCATCATCCAGATGTTACTGGCTGTTGGCTCTTCTCACTCAGTCTGTCCTTGGTCTCTGTTCCATTCTGAGGTCATCTTCAAGTAATCCCAAATTACATCTTCATCAGCTCCCCCATTAGTTTAGAGCCCAGAGAGTCAGGAGAGGTTGACCATCACCTTGTCCCCCCTCCCGGGCTCATCCCCTCTGGGGTAGTAGCTGTTCCTTCATCTTCCATACATTGCCCACCTTTAGTATTTGACTACTTCGTAACCAGTAAAGGGTTTGCTGTAATAAAATATGTTGCGACCATATATCTTGATAGCTTCCTTTCTAACCTCTTCCAAGTCGAAGACTTCACCTCGTCTTCTGAATGTCTCCTTTTAAGAGCTTCAGTAGCTCCTCCTTCTCCCATGACAAATTGTTTGTTGAAAACAACATCCTATCATGCTGCTCCGTATATGGGAAGAGAATCCTGTTACTGTCATCTGGTTGCCTCAATATCTGGCATCTCTTCCAAATTTTCTGGCTCACTCTCTCCCAGTTCCATCATGTTGTAAAAAAGTGCTGGGTCCAGCAATACCCACCTTCCACCACAGATCAGTTGTTCTTCAGCAGGTATCACTTCTCCTTAGAGCAGTTGCTCATGCTCATTTTCCCTTCCTCTTCTAGATGAAGCACCACTGTTCTGTCCTCTTCAAATGCATTCGACACCAAATTTCTTCCTCTCGAAAAATAGTTGCTGTCACAGTTGACTTTTCACCACATTGTTCATTGTCTTAATCTTGTATTCGCTTAACTCTGCTAAGTTTAAACACTGTTCTTTGGGTGGCATCCCTTACATGTTGCACATTTTGTCTTCTTATACAGAAGTCCCAAGTCTCAGCAACCACTTTTGAAATAAAAATAACATGTAGCCCAGTTGTTAGGCCATCTTCTGTCAGCCATTATCCTGTTATTATAACTCTCCACGGTGCATGTTACCCCCATTCTCTTCACCCTCGAGCCAGATGCCGAACTCTTCGAGTCTTCTTCCCGACTCTCGAGTGAAGCCAGCAAAGATCTTCAAAGTGCCCACCTCTTGAGGACATCCCTTCTGTCTACATTTATTATGCCATATTCTGATAAATGTAGCCTTGTATTAATTTGAATGTCTTCAATTTCAGGACACTCTTCAATGACATGCCGCACGGAGTCAAGCTGGTCACAGATGGTACACATTTATGATTCGACCAGGTTAAATCCATGTAATTTTGCCTTAAAATTACCTTGCCCAGTGAGCATATGTGCTACGTAGTGATTTACAACTATTCACTCCTTTTTCATGCGATCAGACACAACTGGAAAGACCTAATGTGCCTCTCTTCCCTTATCGGAGTTATTCCACCTGTGTTGCCATATCGGGAGAACTTGTTGTCTTGCCTCCTTTCTTTCTTTAGGAATAGGTGGTCTTCTCCTTGTTAACTCTTTAAGGCCTCCTATAATCCACCGGTAGCACATCCACTAGCACTGGTAAGGCATCATTTAACCTAGTACATTAAGCCTTTGCCACAGCTAGCAGAGTGCTCTTTGTGCTTTATCAAGTCGCCACTTGATGTGCACTTGTTGTACTTTCCTATACCACACTGCACAATCGTATGCTATATACCCTCGATTACGCCTTTGTATATTACTTTCAACATATGAAAGTCCAGTCTGCAATTGGCAGGAGCAACTGCACTGAGTTTCCCGAATAGGACCACAACTTTGTTACAAGCATATTTGACATAAGATACCTGGAAGGCCTGCCATGAAATCTCACTATTCCCTTCAGCATTATGCATATTGTTTTGTCCATTGCTAACTTTAGCATGACTTCATCGGCCCAGGCTTCAACCCTCCCGAAAACTTGCTCTCCTTACACTCTAACTATTTTCTTTACCAAGCAGGACTAAGAATCATTCTGTCATCTGCATACCCAAACAGCTCACAGTCTTCAGGAAACAGGAATCCTCAAAAGTCCATCGAACAAAACATTCTGCAGCAGTGGACCCAGGACAGAACCCTGCAGACATCCCTTATTCAATTCCTTCATTACAATCAGATCTCCATCGATGTAGCTACTCTTCCATCCACAGATGTAGTCCAGCAACATCGCATACATGTTTGGTGGACATTCCTTTTGCTAGCGTTGCCACATTATCTCAGGCCACCAAGTGTTGTCGAAAGCACCAGCTATATCTAGGAAGATACCCATCACATAATCGTATGGTGCCATTTCCACCATTTCAACAATTTCCACAACTGCTAACTCAGTACTCACGTTTTTGGGAATCCATACTGTCTAAAATGTAGCAATTCCATTCCCTCCAGATATGACATAGAGCATCTATTTACCAGCTTCTCGTAAATTTTTCCCAGGATGGGTAACATAGTTAACAGCCTGTATAATCTGGGCAGAGTTAGGTCTTTTCCTGCGCCTTTATACAGAATCTTCAGGATTCCTTGTTTCCATGTATCAGGGAAAATGCTTTTATTGAAGCACTCATATAGTTCAAGCAGTATGAATCGCAACCTGGGTATGCTTCCTTGATAATATCTGTGGTCAAATTATCTAGGCCTGGTGCCTTCTTTCATTTCATGCATTGCATCATATGATCCAATTCTTGCATAGTAAAGACTGTACTATTGTCCATTTGTAGCAACACTCCCATGACCCTTCTGTTATGAGAATGTTTTTCAGTGCACACCATCATTGACAATGTCTTTTAGTACTGTCCTTCTCTTTTGTCTTCGAGAGACCAGCTTTTACACCATCCCCTATGGTACTTAATTCCCTATATCTGTGACTAATTTCTTCCAAGACGAGATCATTGTTGCCTTCGCTCTAGTGTTGTACACTCTCTTCTTGCATTGGTACTCTTCAAAAAGGTCTCTCACCTCTCTGGAAGCCACTCCTTCTCCATATATTTTCTGCACATGTGGAGATCTTAACACTCACGCTCAAGATCTGTGTCCCACCATGATTGCATAAACACTCTTCCTGGTGCATTCTTGAGAGCCTATTCACAAGAATTTTGTACAGCCTTAGCCATAGTTTCTGCTCTCCCATGGGGTTCTGGAGTGGAGCTATCTCTGCTAGCTCGTCAAGCAGAATTCTGTTAAACTCCTTCCAGTCTGCGTGTCTGAGCACATGGTGTAGCCTCTAATAAACTCCAAATACCTGTTGTCTGATCCATCTCAACTCAGAGACTATTAGTCTATGACCACTGGAGCTGTCTTGCGTGACAGTCAAGTTCTCTAGCATACCATGCATGTTCATTACTGTTAATGTGACGTCATTGAAACTTTCAGTGCTAGTTGCAGGCGAGAGGTAGGTTGTAATTTCACCTTCCTTATTAACCACTACTAGACTGTTTGCCATTAAAAAATTCATGGATGGTGGCTCCTCCTTCATCCGTCATGGAAGAGTGCCATGCTTCTAATTTTGCAATCATGACTGCTGCAATAAACAGCTTTCTTTCTCATAACTTATCCAAAATATGTACCCATTGTTTTAGATATTGTTCGGGAGGGTCTGAATGCTGAAAATAAGAGGAGATAAAATATGTATCCTCTTGCCCTGTCTTCACCGATGCTACCATACAATGGTCATTAGAGACACTTACTATAGGAATAACTGTTTCTGTACAGTTTCTGACCAATATCCCAGTCATTGGCACATCCTCCATGATGATTTTTGCTATCAAAGCCTTGCACTTTCCCTTGCAGCACATATGGCTCTTGAAACAGTATGATGTACAGCTTCTGTTCTTCAGCAATATCCACTAATTATGCAGCGACCGCTGCATACCTTTGGAGGTTGTGATTCCACACCATAAAGTCTCACAAACCATAACCTGTTTGCAAAAATTCCATTTAAAAGGCTTTTTGGTATACTGGGCATTCTCTTCAATCTACCCTGTGATCGCGTTGTTTACCTTCTGCCTTTGAATTTGCGCATTTATTTTCCTTTTTCCTTTTGATAAAGCATTTCTCAATTTTTAAGCTGTGGCCCTGCTTGCCACATCAAGAACATACATCTATCCCTTTACAGTGTGAGGACTAATGCCCATACCTCTGGTCCTTGAAGCACCGAAGTGGATTACAGAAGTTCTTTGTATGGCAACTACTGTACCCTAGAAATATCCTTCCCTGTTATATTAAGAATTTACGCACTTTAGGTGAACATTAAAATATTATGTGAACACAACTTGCATTCTTCTCTCCCCTTTTATCTATGCATATATTGATGCTTTTAGTTCATTCAGGGTTATGTCCGTATCTTTAAAGTTCTGGACATGGATCCGCTTTACAAGTTCTTCCCCTGCATCAAGCTCTCTAGGAATGTCATATATCATGACTTTCGGTCCTCTGTGCCATGGCACTTCAAAGCTCAAGTCTACCTCTTGAATAACCTTTATTCTCTTGAGGCTATCGAGGGTCTTCTCGTCTCCAGCCTCTATCATAATTCCGCCTCTGTGTATGCTGGAGTTATTCATTATCTTCAACCCTTCAGCAGTAAGGTTGACTTTGCTTTGTAGCAAATCCTTCATATTTTGGCTTGTCTGATCTTCATCCTTCGGCAGGACAATCACCAATTTCCTTGGGGGTGGTCTGGGATCCAGCTCTCATATTTTTGTCACAGTTGGTCTTTGTACCACTGGCTTTGCCACCATTTGTGCATAACTAGCTGCTTGCCCAGATGGTTTGGCTTTCGGGCATTTCACTTCCCCTGTAAGTACAGCGTTCGCCCTCAACACTTTGTCCAACATTGACTTTAACAGGTATATCGGTGGCAGCAAATAATTAGAATTTACCTTATTTATCTTCTTGTTGGAGGAAGTAAAATAGTCCACCAATTTTCCATTATTCAATTAGCCTCTCGGAATATCCCTTCTGGGTTGAAAACAGTCTAATTGGCAGATATCTTGTCTTCCTGCTTGGAATTGTTTTCTTTTCTTGTTTCATCTTCTGTAACTACATCAGAAGATCCACTCTGCTTCGGTTGATACAGTTATTCACAAATTATATTACCTGGTCCCTATCCACCCCGTATATTAGAGACCATGCCGACTTCATTCACTTGAGTTTATCACTATCTAGCTCTGGCTGATCTTCCCATGCCATGTCACAGTCCATGAACTGATTTACTGCCCGTAGCTTGAAGCTCTTGGACAGATCCATATCTAGCAGTGTTACTGGTGTCCTCTTCCTGTCCAGCCATGGACTGGAAGTTTTCGGGGTTGCAACCATTAAATCCTACCAGTTCTCAATATGTAACAAACATGTTCTAACATTACACACACCAATGGTCTATTGAAAGGCTTTCAACCTTTCTGGGTCAGGGGCCGAAGATAAAACACAGACACTGCTTTCTTTGTGCGCTCTTCGCCAGTGCAGGGATAACTATACAGTGCAGAATTAAGCTTACTTACTCACTCATTGCAAAATTCCAGTGGACTAATGACTCAGCAACAGTTGCCACCCCCCAGGCATGCTGAGGTGGAGTACCACACAGTGTCCACAATAACTGAGCCATGTGCCAAAATAGCTAGCTAACGTGAAACAAGGACTCTCAGGTTCACTTAAGTTCACAGTTCGAATTCACAGTTTGATTAGCTAGTTACACATTTAGATATTGCCACAATCTAAAGGGTGGCTTTTTTCTACTCAGTGTGGGCATTGATCCGAGGGTACCCTGAAAAAACCTGGTGCACCAGTAGCAGCAGGAGCACGAGCAGTGACGATGGCAGCAAGGGAAGTAAGTCGGCCCACAGCACCAAGAGAGGCAGTTGCTCCAGGGGCATGCGGACAAGCCACGAGGCCCATACACCCTGCGGAAATGGTAGCAGGGTAATCACAAGTGTCCCTGCTGTGCATAGCAGCACCCTGCAATCGAAAGGTCTCCAAAAGAGGGAAGGGGTTTGACATTGCTCACGTCTCTCGCCTCCAGAAAATTTGCCTGACCACGCACCTCTACCCTGCTGCAGCAGGTTTCACCATTCTACAGTGTTTTACTTCACAGTGCCACAAGTGCAGTAGTGGGGCGAAGTAGGGAGGGAAACAAAGTGAAGCAAAGTGAAAAGTGATGTACTAAGGGTGTCCAAAAGGGCTTAACGTCTAATTTTGTGTAAACCCTAATCCAGGGAACTAGAGAGATGCCCCTACTAGTTTTTATTCAGTGTTATTTTGTTATTTCAATGTTTATTTGCAAGGGTCGTCGTTTCCATTTCATATGTGCATCCTCATTCCATTTTCGCAAGTTGTGCAATGGTTATGTCTGTGTTTTAAAATAATGCAGAGTAGTTTATTATGCCAGTGTTTTGCAAGTTCTTGATGTTTCAAGGGTTTTTAATGCAAGTGTGACAAAATATAGTGCTCGCACGCTGTGCTAACCCTCCGTGCCAGCAGTGTGTGCCACCCGGTGGCATTCAGTAGTCTCCAAGAGCTCGTAGGGGTCGGTCCATGTTCGTCAGGTCATGCTCTGGGCGGTAGTCAACCTTTGCATCACAGGTCATTCAGTTCATCAGAAGTGAAAATTCTTGGAGCCTCGTTTAATCAGTCACCTGGAGACACCACCCCATACATCCCCAGTGCTTGCATCGCCTGGGGAAGCATAAATGTAACCTTAAATTTTATAGGCTTCATAACTTTTTTTCAGCTGTATTGTCCAATTGTCCAGCTGGTACGCGAAGCCCAGAGAACTGTGTGAAGTAGTAGATGTATAATGCCGATCCTGGTGTAGCACTTTTTTTGGGGTTATTTCTGCTAAAATTACAACCAAAAAAAGCAGTACACTGAATAGGGTTATTTTGTATAAAAGTACAGGAAAATATAAAAAACTCAAAATCTGAAATTCGATGAAGAAATTGTGAAAATAATAAAAATAAAAGTCAAAATCAAGGTATTTGTTGGTTAAATTTAAGCTCTAGAAGTATTTTTTAAATGAGCTCTCAAAAACAGGCAATTTTAAGCAAAAAAAAAAAAAACATGTGCGCACATGATTTGACACAGGTAAAACAAGCAAAATTATTGCAAACATCAAATAAATTTAAGGCTAAAACAAGCAAATAAGAGGAAAAGATACAAACTAATATATTTCATAATTTTTATTCAACAAAGTAAAACCCCAATTAGATTTTTTTAAATCTAAAAATAAATAAAAATCTGAAGCATAGCCATTTCTGAATCCATAATCCCAACCATACACATTGTATTTAAAATTAGAAAATTTATCTTATCTGAGATAATATTTACTGATTTTTAAAACTATTTTGAAATGAACAAGGTAGCCAGCCTGCTCTTTTTTTATATATAATTTCATATCCAATATCCCAAAGTTCTAAAAGTTTAATATTTTGATCCATTTATAATATTAAAAATATATACGTGTTTTATAAAAGTGTGATAATGTTAGAAAATTTTAATTAGAATTATTATTTATTATTCTATCAAATAATTCATCTTTATTTCTAAAAATTCGTAAATTTTTTTTATGTAACCACTTAACTATGAGTCTAAAAATTGAATTAAAATATCGAAACAATTTCTTGTTTCCGTAAAATCGTTTACATTATCCTTTCAAAAAAATTAAAAATTTGTATATCTTTAGTGATATTTTCTTTCAAATAATCATAAGTTAAATTTCGTTGACTAATTAAAACAATGCTACAAATATACCAGCCTCAACAGCTATTTTAAAATCTACACTAATTTTTATTTTTTTATCTTTAACTACTGCTGTTTTTCTATATAGATATATAAGGTCATCGTCCCCAAAATGAATAATAATTGATATCGCTATGATAATTTGTTGTTGGCTTGTAATAAAGTTCATTATTTCTATATATAATATCTTGAATTTCTGAAATCATTAAAAGCGAGAAACATTTTAAGACAAATATAATTTTCAATATCTAGATTCCAATTTGCCTTTGGAAAAATTTCATTTGTAACATTTTTAACACAAATATTTCTCACATTACAATGATCAAACGTTGAAGCATGCACATATTGTTCAGCTCAATTTTTCTATTAGTTTGGAAACCTACAATTACAAAATCAGGCATGTCAAATTGTAAATTGTAAAACTGATCTTTTATATCAAAGTTAAAAACAGTTGTCCCGGCAGGAATTTTTTTTCTTCTAAAAATTGCCAATACTTAAAACCAATATGAATTTTAGGATTTTATATATTTTTTCTGTAATGTGCAATTTATGTATTAGCTTCATATTCAACAATAGGCCACAAAGTTCTAATTTTTCAATAAAAATTTTACCTGGATCAGTATAAGTTTTATCAACCAAACCATCTGTTTTTATAGTTTCATAAACAAATAAACAATTGTTATCAGATGGATTCCGGAAAAAAGTGATTATTTAACCACCTTTACAGTAAACTTAAATATTATCACGAATAAAACCAAACAAATATCTTAATTGATAGATTATTTCATTAATTTTATCACTACAAACAGATTTTACTCGAAATTTATTAACAAAACTAGTAGACTCTAACTAATTTTGTTCACCTGGTGATCTTAGCAAAATATTCATAATTGTTGAAGTTATTCCTGGATTATCAACAGCCTCAATAATCTGCCCATGTTTGAAATTTCTTCTCTAGAAAACTGAAATGGAAAATAATTAGAACAAACATCAATAATATCAAATTTTTTCTTATTTTACCTCAGTTCCAGTTCCTTTGATATTTCTTATGAGGAATAAAAAAAATTTGGGTATAGATAAATTTTTAACAGATGATCATATAAAAAAAGCAAGAGGGCAAAAATTTCAAATTAACTTTACCATTACCAACAGTTAAAAAAAATGGCTAAAGAAAAAACTGGCAATAGTTTACATCATGGAGGAATTGTTTCCATTGTACTCACCACTTTAGGAGTGCCTGCTGCAATTTATAGTGCTGTTGAACCAACTAGCAAAATGAGAAAATAATTAGAAGAACAACAGTTACATAATTAGGCAATGGAAAATAAAGCTGGAAGTGGTGTAGTTGTGAAAAAAAGAGGAAGGCCAAAAAAAATTGAAATTATCACCATTATCTTATGTCGATATTTAAAAATATGCAAAAAAATTAAATGTAAAAATTTCAGAAATGTTTATATGATTGATGATCTACCTAAAAATATGTTAAAAAATTAATGTGCTGTGGTTAATTTTGATTTCTCATCAAATCCTGGCACTCATTGGCTTTGCTATTTTAAAGAAAATAATAATGATTATTATTTTGATTCATTTGAAGGCAATATTCTCACTTGTTTAATTAATTATTTCAAAAACAAAAACGTTTATTATAATTATGATCGAATTCAAAATGCAATTAGAGTGTTTCTTCTTTACAAAGTGAGTTAAGCACTAGCTTTGATTTTACAAACTCGTATGTTTCTTTTCTGGGGCGAAGAATTGTTAATATAGGTGAACTTGTAGATAAAAAAGAAGCGGTCAATAAATTATTTTTTGATATATTTATATTTATATTATATTTATTTACATACATAGCAAAATATGCATTGAAAAGATGGTTCAAAATTTAAAACTATATATATATATATATATATATATAGAGAGAGAGAGAGAGAGAGAGAGAGAGGAGAGAGAGAGAGAGAGAGAGCAGATTAAGCATTTAAAAAGATGTTAAGTCAAAATATCAAACTATTGTTTCTGATTATGCTCTAAAAGAAGATATATATATATATACAACCCAATAACACTATATATCTGACTATATAAAATGAATAAATAATGCAAAACATACACATAAAAAAAGAAGCAAATTCAAAACATAAAATATTGTGGCTGATATGCATTAAAAAACGATGTTAAATCAATATAGAACACTAGTGTTTCTGATTTAAAAACATATGTAGATATAAAATATAATACCATTGTTTCTGCTTTACAAGATCAAATATGGTAACCTTTTATTTATAAAACAGACTATGTTTCTATTCAAAATCGCAAAATTAATAATATAGCAGATTCTATTGATGGAAAAGATGCTGTCAATAAAAGGATTTTTGATTAAAAATGAGCTGATAAATTACAAAATTTAAACAAATCTGTTTTGAAGTACTGCGACATTCTTGTTAACACAAAAGCTGAAAAAACTAAAGTAGCTGTTGATAAAGAATTAGATGTCAAATTACAAAATTTAAGCCAATCAGATGATACACTTGTTTTTCACAAAAGGTGAAAAAAGTAAAGAAGCTGTTTTTAAAGAATAATATGTTAAATTGCAAGATTTCAACAAATTAATTTATAATTATTGCCATACACTTGTTGACTCTAAAATTGAACAAAAAATTCATCATATATTTTATTTACATGCAAAGTGGCTTAAAAATATGAATGTTTTTCACAGAGATAATGCTATACCCTCATTTATTGTTTTGATGGATTGTACTATTTATAAAATCAATTCTGAAAATTTACCTGATGATACTCTAACTGTGATCAAGGATTCCAAGAAAATTGATAATAGTAAACCATTAGATGCTAAAAGGGCGATAATTTAACTTTTAAATTAAAAAATAATAAATTATCCGAATATTCTGATGGGTTTACAACTACAATAGGAATATTCATGAAATATGAAATATTCTGAGAATATAAAGAGTGTGCATGTGTGTTGTATTATTTATTGGATAACACTTGGTGCTTTAAGTGTAATGTCACTAAAAATAATATAAAAATGAAAATACAAAAAATCGACAGTTAGTTCAGAAACGTATACGCACGTTGTGCAATTCTAAAAGATAAACATTCTTTTAAAAAATTTGCTCAATCTGAGAGAAGGGATAAATAATTAATTACATAAACCTGTACAAAAAAATTCCCAATAAGTAAATTATTTCGAATGGAATTTATGATATATGGCAAATTGATCGTGTAGAAATGAATACTGGTAATTTAAAATGTATATCACTTATAAATAAAGTTTACAAACATATTATGACAATTATTGATATTTTTCAAATTTTGTATTTGCTATACCATTTAATGATAATGAAAAACCTAAAAATTTACCTAATGGTTTAGAATCTACATTTATTAAAAGAACCCCAAATAATATACAAACTGATTA
Organism: Dryococelus australis; assembly: GCA_029891345.1. Lineage (NCBI taxonomy): Eukaryota > Metazoa > Arthropoda > Insecta > Phasmatodea > Phasmatidae > Dryococelus > Dryococelus australis. The sequence continues at coordinate 190,811,913 of CM056994.1, read as the reverse complement.
TGGTTCATTTTTTAAATAAAACATTTAATGAGCTTATGGAAAAATATTATATCAGCCATTATTCTTCATTTTCTGAACTAAACACTAGTGTTCTTGAAATATTTAATCACACTTTAAATAATATTGTGGGAAAAAATTTTCTTTGAATGGTAATTATAAATGGGTAAATATATTAGATGATTAGTGAACGAATATAATAATTCAAAACATAGAACTATTGGTATAAGGCCAATCTAAGTTAATAAAAAACAGAAAAAAATTATTCCAAACAAATTTTGTGTTTACTAGACCAAAATATAAGGTTGGAGATGTTATTCGTGTGAGCAAACTGTAATTTTTTTTTATGTCATGCTGCTAATTGGTCAACAGAATTATTTAATATTATTAAAGTTTTAAATTATGATGTACCAACTTACAAATTAAACGATATTAATGGAACAGAAATAAAGGTAATTTTTATGATTGGGAAATTATGAAAATTGACTATTCAAATTAATATTTAGTTGAAAAATTTTTCAAAACTAGAAGTGCACAAATTTTTGTAAAAATGGTTAAGTTTTAATAATTTGCGTAAAACATGGTTTAATGAAACTGCTGTTTGCACAGCCGAGTCTGCTTTATAAATTTTAAATACTTTTTATAATTAGACAATTTCAAAAATAAAATAATGTAATATTCATCACATTTAACAGCCGTTTCAATGTTCTTTTTATAAATTAAAAAATTTAATAAAGTTTTTTTATTTTATTTCCATAATTTCCATCATTAATTTTTCTATTCAACTCTATTGTAATAAAACCATAATCTTCATTCCAATATTTTGAACATAGTTTTTTTAATTTTTCAAAAGACGTCCAACTATCAAAATCACTAAAAATATACTTTGAATTACTTTCATCTTGTCTAAATATACACAAAAAAATTGTATTATCTCTTACCAATTGTTTAGGTATTTTTGAATATGTTTGAGCTAAATAAATAAAACACATCTAAATTTTTATGTCTTCCTCGAGTGAAATAATCATGAACAATATCTTGATAATCTAAATAACAGCTTCAAATACAATTAGAGAATAATTTTCACATTGATCTAAAGCAGTCATTTCATCATTGCTATTTTAAAAATATACAACTTTTTCATTAAACTTTTTGGATATTGCATAAAAATATTTTTTTAAGTTCAATATATTTGTGCGAGTTTAAACTTTTTGAACAAACATACAGTTTATTAAAATTTAACCAACCTGTTTTATAAATTAAACAATTATCAAATTTGTTTTTCCACAACTTCTCGGGCCAACCATTATTGCAACTTATATATCAGGTAATAATTCACCTTTTTTTAATTTTTTGATGCCACTTCGTAATTAAAATGCAAACACCCCAGTCAGTTTTCTTGCATTTATATGTTAATTTTTTAATATAAATAGATAATAATGTATTTAAGTTGTCAAGCAATAGTTCTTTTTTAAAGAAAAAATTTCATTATGATGTAATACATAATGAAAAATGATTTCATTAATCAGTTTGGATACAAAGTTTTTTAGCATCAAATACAAATAATAATACTATAACAAAAAATTGGAAAAATTAGTCCTGTTGTTGATAAAATTGAAATTTTAACTATTCCAAGAGGTCAAATGATATTGAATTGTTGAAAGAAACTATACATTCAATTGACCCATTTTCAACACATAATATTGAATTATTAGCAGATAATGTAAAAAATAGAATATCTATCAAATCTAAATTAGATATTAAACTTGATGATCGAATATCTAATATTCTTGGTTTGTAAAGAAAATTAACCATTGAAAAAGACATAATTGCTGTAGGCACTAAACTACCCAATTTTAATACTTTTAAAACAAAATATATACACTGTAATTTAGCATATGGTATGTTCATAAAATATGACGAAACTAATCAATTAGAAACTGATATAATTGTGAGTTTTCCACCAAAAAATATGTTTGGTTTTAGAGATTATATAGTTTATAAGCCCACATATCCAGATTTTTATGCAATTAATAATGAGATGTTCAGTCATATTGTTTTGGAAATTAGAGATGAAAATGACATACAGATTGATTGTAATGGTGCTGATATTGATGTTGTCTTAGAAACTATAGAAGTTTAAAATATAATAATATAAAAATTAATTAAAAATTATTCTTTATGATATCCATACGGCAGTGTTTCTATTTTATTTTCTAATATAATTGTTTTGTTATCATAAGGAGTTAATGCTATTCTATTAACTTAAACTGTATATATCTCATGTTTTTCACTAATTATATTCTTTGTTCTATATTGTATTTTCTCTTTAAACAAGCAATTCTTATAGCCATAAAATGTAATTCGCTAATTAAGTACACATTTTTTCACGCATTTAGATTTTTTATTTTCTTTATCATCAACCTTATAAGCATGCATTTTTTATTGTAAACCAACAAACTCTATTTCTCTATTTTACCATTACATTCATAATTATGTTATAAATATTCTCATTTGAATAATCACTTGTATCAAATTTTTCTATCATCGACTTCATATCTTCGAAATTTTTTTATTATTTTACGTTATAAATGTATGAATCGGTATCTTGTTATGTAATCCAGTTTTATCACCATATTTTGGATTTATTATGTTATAATGGAAATCATACATTAATTATTTCGATATGTCTAAAATTGATATAGCAATATTAATTGATTTATTAAATTTTACAGTTGTTTTATTCATATGTATAGCTGCAAGATTTTCATTAAATATAGTACTTCTTTTGAAATTTGGTTTTACTACTAATTTTTCACATTTTTCAGCATCTGAAACTAGTTTCATATCAAATTTTTTTAATATTTTCGATAGTTTTACCAAACATTTAATTATTAATGAGCTTATAAAAATCATAAATCTTTTTCAAAAATGCTATTATTATTAGTTCTCATTGTTGTGTAAATCTATATACTTTCTTTAACCAATTGGACTGATCAAACATTATTATTCTGTGTATTTTTGTAATTTTAATCCATTTTTAATCATTGTTTTGCATTACGATGGTTAATTACATATTTTTCTTTATTATGTGATGTTGGTATTACTTTAGATTGATTTGTTTTCGGAACTACCTTATTTTAATAACAAAGAGGTACATCTTTATGTAAATTATGTAGTTCTTGCAGTTATTCTTAATCAACTTTTAATATATAACCCTACTCAGAATCATTATCCAAATCTAATATTTTTTACTCCAGTATTCCAAATCATTTTTGTATAATAAAACCATTCAAACCACCATATGGTAAATATTGTGACATTGCCTAACCATATAAATTATTAGCATCAAGATATGTTAAATAATTTTATTCTTGGTTAGTGTTAAAATAATTTAAATGTTTGTAATTATCTTTTACATACCACTTACAACATTGTAATATCCTGCCTCTAATTTATTTTTCAGTAATTAAAATCATATCATAATTGTGTATTAAATATAGTGATTTTTTAGTCATTTTTAACATTGTATCCTACAATAAACCTGGTGCTGTAAACTAACATGCAGTATCTAAATCATAAGAATTTATACGTCTATTAAAAAAAAAATATTCGAATATATCTGCTAACAATAATATATCCCTTTTTAAATATAAATTGTGATATTCACCAAGATCTTTAATATTTAATTGTTTCCATACACATTTTGCATGCTCAAAATCAGTATCAGTTATAACAGATTCATTAAATTTATTATTCAATTCACTCTTTGGTGGTAATTCTGTTACTTCAAATTTTTTCCAACTATCCATATAATCATATGGATAAAACAAGTTTTTAAATAACTAAGTCCACATGTTCTTTTGGAAAACGTTTTTGTGTGTATTTCATTTGATCTTTACATAAATAAGATGATAGTTTATATAAACTACTGGCCATAAATTTAAATGTGTCTTTAAACCTCATTATTAAATTTTCTCTTTGTTTCCCAAAACTGATAAAGTTCAATTCATTATTTACAATTAAATCTTTATTTTTGTCATCATTTCCTAGCTCTTTAATAAATAAATGTGTATCATATCCAGCTAAATTATTGAAATTAATTGGAACAAAATTAGGTAATTTTAGTTGTTTATTACATACTGGATTGATGAATCACTTATGTGAATATGATTAAGCACCTTTTTTATTGTCCTTTGTATATTCACTTTCACATACAGCACTTTTTTTTATTTACTATATAATATTTTTTCTTCTTTTGTTAATGGATTCGTTGGTTCAATTTGTGAATATATTTCACCAATTTCTTCTACTTCTCTTTTTATTGATTGTGTAAATATTTTACGAGCATTTGGACTTCGATATGTTCCTGGAGGCTTATAATCACCATAATTAGATACAATATACTAACAAAACCCAGATGCTTCGTGTAATTGATATTTCATTGTGTATGATTAATCATTGAATTTTAATTAAATTTTATTTATTTGTTGATTAGTAAGTTTATATCTGTATTTAAATGTTTCTTTATAAAAAACATTATCATTATCATATTCAGTTAAAATTGGATATTTTTGAATTCATTTAATTATTTTTTTATTTATCTTGGGCTTGGTTTAGTTGTTGATATTTTTAAATTTTATTTGCTCTCCTTTTTTGGGTAAAGTGATTTTTACAGCTTAATTTTTCGAGCAATATTCAGTTTGTATATTTAATTTTTCTTTGGAATAAAATAATTGAAGACACATGTCACATATATAAGTTTTATATTGTTGATTATTTTTGTGCAGAAAGCAGTTTCGATAAATCTTTTATCCAACAATAATGCGAATTTTGCGCAGCTGTGTCTGCTTTAGCTAATGATTTATCATATTTGAAATAAAGTAAATTTGTATGCTTTTCCTTTTTATTTTTTGTAAGTTTTAGTGGATATACCAGAGATTTTTCATCTTCAATAAAGTATACATTTACAGATGTATCATTTTGATTTTCAATTTTTGGTATATCATCCATTTTAATAGGATATTCATATTTATCTATTACATTATCAATATTATGCCCAACGTTTTTATATTTTGATACTGTTTGTGGATCATTTTCTACTGGAAACAACACAGATTTTATTGTCCAAAGACAGCATTTATTATCATCATTTTTAACATTTAACTCCAGTATTCAATACTGTATAATTGGGTGATTTAAATGTGAATAATTGTACTTTATTATTTTCTTGCTTATGAAAATTAACATATAATTTAATACTGGTTTACAGACACTTAAATATTTTAAGATTATTGTGTATTATCTCAAATATCATATTTTTTGCTGAAGACAAAAAATGAATAAATAGACTGTACTAAATTGAAAGTATTTTCATTGTTATATGTTGATATCCTACTTTTAAAAGCTTTATTAACTAAGATTTTTTGGTTGCTTCTTCTTCTATTTTTTTAGCAAAATAATTTTTATAGAATGGAAATATTTCATTTAATTCTTTTTTATCTTCAGGATATAATTAATTGATATCAACGTCAACTAGGGGCAAATTTGTAAAAAAAAATTTCTTTGCACTTTTTATCCGCTTTCTTTTTCTCTGCTTGTCTATAACCAGTGGCATAAACAATGGTATGAGTTATAATTAGATCGTTTTTCCTTAGTCTAGTTATATATTTTATTTTTAAATATTTAGCAATATGTCTCCACATCCTCACGCCTCACCATTGAACACAGCTGTCATACCAGCCTCCATTTTTATAGTTGTATTTATAAGAGAAAAAATGTAAAAACAGATATACTGAATAAATAAAAAAATTGCATAAATTACTGGGAAACCATATTTAACTTCTTGTCGTGACGATAATTCTTCATATACTCACTAAAACAAGTTGAACAATTTATATGAATTTACTAAACTATATGGCCTCGAAATTGATAATTGGTATGAAGCTACAGAATTTCAAATTTATGTATCTAAGTAAGGCAAAAACATAATTGTATTATAGATGGTAATTATAAAATTACTTTATCAGATCGTTATGCAAAGATAATTGATGAAAACAGCTTAAAAATTATGAATGAGGGGAGAGTTTTTATAGTGCATAAGGGTTTAAAATAAATGAAAAAAATGGAAAATCTGCACATGATATTGTGTTTAACATTTAAACTCTATCAATTATCTTTTTTGTATAGAATCTGATTTGCTTGTTTTAGCCTTAAATTTGCTTCATTTTTGCATCATTTTGCTTGTTTTATCTGTGTCAAAACATGCATGCTCATTTTTAAAAAATCGCGTAAAAATTTTCAAGTTTTTTTGCTTAAAATTGCCCGTTTTTGAGAGCTACTTTTTAAGAAAGCTTTTAGAGCTTAAATTTACCCCCAAATACCTTGGTTTTGACTTAAATTTAGATGATTTTCACGATTTTTCATCGAAGTTCAGATTTTAATTTTTTTTTAAATTTTTTCCTGTTCATTTAGACAAAATAACCCTATTTAGTGTACTGAATTTTTTTTGTAATTTTAGAATAAATAACCCCAAAAATGTGCCGCGCCAGGATCGGTATTATAAATCTACTTAAAGTGTTCATCTAGAGTGAAAATGCAGTGTTTTTCTGCAAGTAAATATACATCGGGTAAGAAACCAAATGTTTTATTCATCGCAGAACCTTTGGGCATGTCAGGGAACCAGGCGTTTCTCACCTAGTTGGGTCCTTTAACCTGTTTGTTTCTGCAGGGTGTTATGCTCCCTTGTAGTTCCCCCTTCCCTGTACTCAACCTGCCTGTATAACTAGGCTAACATGGGTCGGGATTTATGGTTCCGGAATCATGTGTCCGGAGCCATGGGTACTGGTTCATGGTTTTGGTATCATGGGTCCAGGGTAATAGGTCCAGGGTTATGGATCTGGAGCCAAGTACTGGAGTCAATAGTACGGAATCAAGGGTCCATAGTCAAAGGTCTGGTGTCAAGTGTCCGGAGTGATGGATCCTGTGTCAAAGGTCTGGAGTCACGGGTATGGAGTCAGGGGTCCAGAGTCAAGTATCCGGAGTCAATGGTATGGAGTGGTGGATCAGAAGTCAAGGGTGTAGAGTCAATGGTCGAGAGTCAAATGTTCCATCGACTTTATTCAACCACTCGTGAGAAGCAGGTAAATGCTGATTGATGTATAACAAGAACTGGGACAGGAGTGCAGGAGCCCGCCAGCAGCTATGTTGTTAAGTCAAGGTTTGCAATCTTGGAGACATATGACATTAACTTTGACCTTTGACCCTTGGCCTTTGAACCTTGATCTCTACCTTGATTCTGGTGACCTCTGACCCCAAAAATCAAAAAATAAATAAGAAAAGTTTTGTAAAAATTATAAAAAAATCATTACAAAAATTGAATATAAAAATAGTTTTAAAAATGTATAACAATGATTTAAAAATTCGTTACAAAATTTATAAAAATATAATTAAACTATTAATTATTCAAAAATTATTCCTTAATTATTAAAAAATGAACTAAAAACAGCCAGGAGCCAACAGCCCGTCATCATGCTCTATCATTCTGGTTCCCCATACACCATATTTGACCCATATGACTTTCAACATTGACCTTTGACTTCAAAGATCCAAAAACATCCAAAAAATAAAAATTTATTCACGAATATTTCCGAAAAAAATCCCAAAAATGTATTATTAAGAACTATTAGAAAATTTTTTAAAACATATTTTAAAAATACCTCAATTTACCAGAAGTAACCGCTAGCCCATTCCCATTCTGCCATCTTGGTAGATGACCATTACAGACCACCACCATATTAGGTTCAGACTACGTAGGCCTATCCCCATGACCTAGAATGACATTACAAGCAAAACTTGAGAAACATGCAATAAAGTCAGCAAGCATAGCAAACTACAGACTACCACCACCATATTAGATGCAAACTACCATGACCTTGACCCAATTGCCTTGAAAACAATAATGCGAGAAACAATACATAGAAGTCAACAAGCATAATACATTATAGACTACGACCGCCATATTAGATTAAGACTATCATAACCTTGACTCAGTGGCATTGAATGGCCTTGAAAACTAAAACTCGAGAAAAAATACATTTAAGTCAGCAAGCATAATACATTACAGACTACTACCACCATATTATATGCAGACTACCTCGACCTTGACACCATGACCTTGAATGGCCTTAAAAAGGAAAACTTGTAAAAAATGCATAAAATTCAACAAGCATATGATATTACAGACTACCCACGACCTTGAATGACTTTGAAAAACACCTCGAGAAGAAATACATACTAATCAGCAAGTATATTACATTAGAGAGTACTACCACTATATTAGATTCAGACTACCTCGACCTTGACCCCATGACCTTGAATGACCTTAGAAACAAACTGCAGAAACTATGCATAAAAGTAAACAAGCTTATTGCATTACAGGCTACTGTCATCATATTAGATGCAGATTACCTCGACCTTGACCCCATTATCTGGAATTACCTTGAAAAACAAATAGCTAAAAAATCCATAAAAAACCAACGAACATATCGCATTACAGACTACTATAACCATATAAGATGCAGACTACCTTGACCTTAATCCCCACGACCTTGAATGACTTTGTAAACAAAACTTCAAGAAAAATCTATGCAAATAAGCAGAAGCTAGTCGAGATGATCCAAATTTCATGACGGCTGCATTCAAACTAAGCCTCTCATCTTACCTCCTTTCTGCTTATAATGTACACATATTCAAGCCATATGTTGTCATAATGACTTTGAACCAATTATACCTCACGATTAATACACTGTGCAGATACAGACTAGCCAACCACGTCAGTTGGATCAAGTGGAGTAGGTGGAATAAGTTGAGCAGGTGGAGTAAGTGGAGCAGGTGAAGCAGGTTGAGTAAGTTAACCACATGGAACAGGTGGAGTAGGTGGAAAACGTGCAGTAGGTGGAGAAGGTGGAGCAAGTGGAGCAGGAGAATCAGGTGGAGCAGGTGGAGCAGATGGAGTAGGTGAAGTGGTGGAGCAGGTGGAGAGTTGGAGAAGGTAGAGTCGTCGTAGAGTAATTTGGAGTCATATGGAGTCATTTGGAGACATTTGAGAGTCATTTGGAGTTATTTGGAAGCATTTGGAGTCATTTGGTGGTGGAGTCATTTAAGAGTCATTAGGAGTCATTTGGAGTCGTGGCTGTGGTGTGGGAGTAATCGGCATTTTAGTATATTTCGGACTCTTCGTGTGTGTCACAAATTAAAATTAATTCCCCCTATTTTGAAATAAAATTATATAGTCCTACCTCCAAAAGATGAAAGGTGAACATTTTATGTAATAATTTCGCTTTAAAAATATATATGTCCAGGTCCCTTGGTATATTTCAACACTTCCTGGGTAAAATGTAGTTGCACTTTGCAATAAAAGTGCCCAGAACTACAGCAGGCGCCCACTATGCTTCACCATTTGTAGATGCACAACTTTAACTTTTTACTGAATATTGCTTCCCAGTCGGTCGTCACATGAAAAAAGAACTCCTTGTACAGACCACCTTCTCATGACGACGCGCATTTTGAACATACGTGAAAACTCGATCGCAGAATCGACACTGGCTCAACCAATTAGTGATGATGCAGGTGATTCCATGATCGTAGAGGCCAAAATGTAGCCCTTTGAATTCGCAACTCATTTTCGCGATATGGGAGCACTGTGGGGAAAAAAAATACTCATTCGCCCAAGCAAACACGCAGTTACAATTATGTAAAAAATTTTAATTTATTTCATTCTTAATTATGCATATGTGTAGATATATAAATATGTATAAGTATATACATGTGGTAATATAAAATTAATTTCAATTTCTATATTTATATACACATATGCCTACAAGCATATTTAAGTAACATATTGTTAAATAAGTACCTAAATGTTTTATTGAGCCAACAAGTATTTGTTTTTTTTTTTCACAGTGCTCCCATACTGCGAAAATGAATTGCGAATATGATTTTCTTATATGTGTTTTTAAATTAATTTTAAATAATATTTTATTGATATATTTTTTATTAATTTTTTCACTTTTTTTTTTAATTTTCGTAATACACTATCTACCAAAAAGTAACTGGGCACCCGTGAAGATAGGTAATTCAGTACATTGTTGACATGTGTTTCACAGCCTTCGGTGTAGGATCGCTGGTGTTTGTCCATGGTAGCATGAACACAGATGCCTATTGTAACATTCTTCATAGTGAAATTCTCCCAACATTGTGGTGTTTGTAAGGAATAGACCCGTGTTACTTCCAGGATGACACTGCCAGGTGCCATGTTTCAAGGTCTACTATGCAGTGGTACACCGACTACAATGTTCGCCGATTGGACTGGCCCGCACAAAGTCCCGACCTCAACCCTATAGAACATCGTTGGGACGAATCGGATCGCCGGATGAGGGCTCGTCAGGTGCGGCCAAAATTCATTGCTCAACTCATGGAATGGTTGCAAGAGGAATGGTGACGAAACCCCGTGGATGTCCTACAAACACTCGTAGAGAGCATGCCAGACATGGTGGCTGATATTATAGCCACAAGAGGTGGCCCTACGATATTCTAATGGACAGGTGCCCAATTACTTTTTGGTAGATAGCGTATAATTTTTATAATTTGTTTTACAATTTTTTGAGATTTTAGGGTTAGAAGGCACTGGGGTCAAAGGTCAACTGTCAGTGCCAATCTTCAAAGGTCTGTCAAGGTAATATCGATCCAAGATGGCGGACGGTGACATACCAATGTGGCGGCCGGGCGGATCCTGCATGCCTGTCCAAGGTCCCATTGTGCGTCAATCTGCACTTCCCTACTACGCTTGTGAGTGTAACTTTCTGTGTAACATAGTGTAAGGTGTGTAGGTCAGCCTTCAATAGGCCTACAGTTTAGGAAATGCAATAATTAATTTAATATGTGGGGCAACTACACCGAAGGAAAATCTATGTCCGGGTGCACCGCCCACAGTACTCTGAGGACACAAAGAATCTCCAGCTTCATCAACATCGGCGCTACAAGCCAGTGACACCTGGTTCCTAGTCGGATAAAATCAACCTATCCTTACGAATTCCTAATCATGAATTCACCACTCCTTGCAACACACCTAGCCAATAGTCACTCCAAGCCACTGTGCGTCAATTATGTTCTTTAAGTTGCATTATTTCAGTGAAATTCGTATTTACAAAAGTTTTATCATCTCAAAACACCACATATATTGTATAAGCTATTGATTTTCACCCAAAATGTTATGAATATACTAGGAATTTTAGCATTTATAAACAGTGATTATCTGTACACAAGAACAATACATGCATATATAGTATATGAAAAATATGACAATCTTTTAATATTTTTCTCGATGTTTGCAATGTTTGTCATTTTATATTTGTTTTCTTCTTTGCGCATGTAAAGTTAAAACTGACTTTTGGGAAATATTGCAGATAGAAACTTGCCTCAATTTTGTTCAAAACCGAGATATTTGCAATCTAAGTATTGCCACCTGTCGTCGCAAAGTGTGTGTTAGCACAAAGTGTTTCCTTTGAAACAAAAGATAGCGATCGTCGCCAGGAGAAGTGGTTATAATCGCTAAAACGCCATCTGAAACACGGTACAGTGCAATTCGGAAACAAAATAACATTCATAGGACTGATGGGTTGACCCCGAGCCTTCTTGACGGGTATGTGTACCCTTCTGTTCCCACTGCGTTCTGCACTGACCTATAGTGTAAATAGAATAGTTCAAGTGGCGAGCAGTGCGCCAAAACGTCCAACCTGTCTCTTGTAGGCAGACGATGCAGCCTTTCTCAAACTCATCCAGCTGGGCAAAGGCTTGATCAAATGCACCGCCTGCTGCTTATTCACTGAAATTGGCTCTGTGCCTCACACTGATCACACTACTACTAAGAACTTCTTCGATGTTTTGCAGCTACCTACGAATGATGGAAGGACATGTGTGCTCCCTAGTATCACATCAGCGCAAGAAAACCGATTTAAACGCAAATGAGACATGTCGGGCTAATATGATACTGTGTGGCAATCTTAGTTGTACTCGCGCGATTCGTTCATGGTGATTAATTTTTGTTTTACAAATGAGTGTAGTTTTTAATATGCCGAAGAGAAGAAAAGGAACATTCGGCTGAACAATTGGTCAATGAAGCACCAAGCATAATTTCGAGTATTATGCTTACAGTTGGAAACACTAAAAAAACTTAGTTTAGAAATTTGTATAATTTTGTCATGTTACCAATTTCATCTTCTTCAGATGCTGTCTGAAGTGCAGTGACTCTTTCACTATGGATAGATTAAGGCCATTCTCATATTAAGAAGATATAATATGCACATAGCATTTGCAGCTTTTCTTTAAGTGTATCGGGGCCATGGTCATGTAGTGTTTAGACCACTTGTAGCCTCCCACCAAGGCGAATCAGGTTAGATTCCTGGCAAGGACACCCTCAGATTCTCGCATGTGGGAATCGTACCGGACGATGTCGCTGGTCGGTGGGTTTTCTCACGGATCTTTCGTTTTCCCCGCCCTTGCATTCCAGTGCTGTTACATACTCACCTCGCCTCAACCTCATTGGCTCTCAAGACCTCGTTGTTATGAGCCACCCAGATCTCTTTTCACTAACTCAAGTAGTGTTGGTGGGCCGGTCCTAGATTAAATTGGGGCACCGCTGCGAGGCTACAGGCCCTCTATGCAGATTAAATTCAGTCACAGAGCGAGGCAACAAGACCTTCACTACCTCCTATGGTTATCTACTCCTGATACCTGATCCACTAACACCCCTCTCCACCCCTTCGCCTACCTACATCAAATACTATAGAGACTAATACCGGACAGCTGGCGATTTTCCATGCGAAAAGTGATTGCCCTGCGCACTATCGGCTTGAGCTGGTGACACATTTGTTTACATTTACCATCGTGCGGACTGGAAACTGCTTGTGTTTTATATAGTTTTGATGATTTTTGTGATTCACATTCATTGAATTACCATGGCAGGTGGCATTTTCACTGTGTATAATTGTTTCAGTTATACTATTAGTTCTGCAAAATGTATTCCAGTTTCGAATTTGCTTTTCCACTAACAAATATATTTGTAATATTTTTATTTGTTATTACCAGCACATATATAACATCAAACACAAGTTTCCGAAGCTTGAGATTCATGTTCTGGTATAAACACTTTACTAAACAAAACCTTATTTTAGAATCGAAAATAAGAAATGGGGTGCTAACTTTGACCCCTTACCCCCCAAAAAATGGGACTAGAGCCAACACTGGTCAGTAAAACAAAAATATATGACAGTAATATGTCCTTGATTTAAGAAAGGTGTAGTGATAAATATTTATGATTTATTTTCCTTTGTTGTTTTGGACTACAAAGCTGTGGATCACAAACATATAATCAGAAAAAAAAACAGCTTTCAAGAAGCTAATTTCCAAAAATATTTTACTGCTTGGGAACGTATGCTATTTGATCACTTCAAAATTTTGATAATCGTACACTAGAGATGTGCATTAAATCGGAATTAACAAATTCAGTTTTACCCCCTTTTATTTTTGTAATGAGGAAGGTCACTAATGTTGTTTTTAGAACATAATTCATATACAAAAATTACCAACACAATAGTATTAATTCGCGATATATGTTACGAAACAGTATGTCAAAAACATATGTTTGTTGTAGGTTAGGTATTAGGGCTAGTGAGGAAAAACAAGGATATTTTTGTATTTCTGTAGTATACACACATGTAAAAAAATGAAAAACAAATAATGTTTAATCACGGTGAGTTCCAGATCTTCAGATGCGCCCCGAACATTACAAGATAAATTTTACAGTTATTATTGTAAAGATTGTAGAGTTCATTTATTATTCGAGATTTTCGGCATTAAATACTGCCTTTTTTTTAAATAAAAACTTTTGTACACGCATTAAGACACCTGTAATAAAATATAAAATAAAAGTAAAAATGTTCCAAACAAAATACTTTGCAAGAATACTGCATTTCGTTCACAAATGCACTCATTATGTCCACTGTGTGTATACACAGATTCAAAGTTTGCAGGTGTTTACCACCTCAAGCCACTAGGTTCACTGCTGCTGTTCACATGGCTCACCCATGTTGTTCGTATACAGCTGTCCAGTATTAATCTTTATTGTATTTGCCCACACCTACCCACCAACCCCAACCCCCCACCCTCACTATCCTCCTTCACAACTAGGTATGCTGTGATTAGTTCTGGAATTAATTGGGTCCCTTCATCGAGACGGTAGGCTCTCCGACCTCCTCTCCTGTGGTTATCTACCCCTGATGCCTGATTCACTACCAACCCTCTCCTCCCCTTCTACTACCACTATTCCACCCCTCCCCTCCATCCACCTTTTCAACGAACTATACAGTGATTAGTTCTGGAATCGGCACCCTGCTACGAGACTGTAAGCTCTCTGCTCACTGCTCCTCTGGCCATCTACTCTGTATACCTGGTATACTAACACCCCTCTCCCCCAACAACCCGCCACATCATCTCCTTCCCAGCGAAGTATGTTGTGATTAGTTCTAAACTTACTCGCTAGGCAGTGCTGTTGTCATTGGCCACCAGTCTAGTTCTTAATTTCGATGATAGGTAGTGTGCCAGTTCGACTAATCGATTACTGTTCGAGTATTCGAATTTTCTGCTAGGCACCCACCAGAGCTGCTGTTTCTTAATTTCATTATCTGATGCTAGGTGTGCTGGTAAGACAATTTTCTATATAGTATATGTTATCCTTTAATACATTATAAAAAATTGTAAACCCGAGGTAAGGTGAACAGCAGAAACTTAGGTGGGCAAACCAACACTCCAGCCATCTGAGCCACCAGTAAATTAGTGACAATGAGGATGTTAACAATGTATAAAAAATCATCAACTATATATGAACTCGTACATTCCAAATAAATTTGTAGTGTATATGATGATTGAAAAATCAATTAGTTAGAATCGTAATTTCATTTAAAAAATTATATATGTATTTAATATTTTTATTTATCACATGAAACAGGCATGAATACGAATTTGTATTTTCAAGGATAATTCGATTATGTCGTCACAAACATCGATTTGGTAAAGAATAATTTTATAAAATAAAATTTATGAATTTAAATTAAAAATATATTCATTAAACTTTTACAAACAAACATATCGAGTGCATGTCTAAGGATTCGTATTATTTAGACAGATGAAAATATGTCATCAGAAAATATAATTATGTAACTATGACCATCGCAATATAGAATTTAGTCTTCATAGGAGTGATCTTTTTATTTTTAAATTAATTATGCAAACTCTCCGAACATAAAATACAATGCAGTGCTTAACTTACCACAGGTCATTTAGGCCCAAAACACTTTCTAGCAAGGTTATTTATGAGTTACACCCTTTTGTAACTAAAGTCATGATTTCCGAACTGCTTACGCTATAGTGATCAGATTCATAACATACATATCATCCCCAATGTAGATAATATTAATATGGTCAAATGTGCATTATGTCCTTTTTAAACATAGTTAGGCATAAACCCACCGAGGGCATACCCACCAAGTGCACACTAACCAAGTGCATACTAACTAGGTGCTTACTTAGTAAGTGCATACTTACCAAGTGCATACTTATCAAGTACACACTTACAAAGTCCAAGCTTGCCAAGTGCACACTTACCAAGTGCATACTTATCAAGTACACACTTACAAAGTGCAAGCTTGCCAAGTGCACACTTACCAAGTGCATACTTACTAATTGCATACTTATCCACATAATAATATTTTATTCCTGAATTTAATCAGATTTTGTTTGTGAGCTTGGTAGCTGCTAGTATTACTTATTGTAATGTTAATTTCGGATTTGGGTTCGATTCTTGCTCAGAGTAGGAAATATTATTTTATTTCCGATTTTAACCAGATTTTATTTTTGAGTTGGTTAGGTGCTAGGATTACTTAATGTATTGTTAATTTCGGATATGGTTCTATTCTTGCTCAGGACATGTAATATTATTTTATTTCCGATTGTAACTTGATTTTATTTGTGAGTTGGGTAGGTGTTAGGATTACTTAATGTAATGGTATTTTTTGATTATCGAGTTCGATTTTTGGTCAGGACACTTAATATTATTTAAATTTTGAAGTTAAAAAAAATTATTTTTGCTTTGCATTCCTACTTACGACAATTTATATAATGTTGTTTTTGGATTACCAAGATTGATTCACAGGCGACTGACTCAATATTTTTAAAAAATTCTGGGAAATACATTCTTACACAGTCACTTACACTCATTGTTTATCATCTTAACTGATAGCTGACTACTGCTCAACTTATGTGTTACATGTTAGATGTCAGCTGTTGAAGATCGAGAAAGGTACAGGGAAATGCCATGTAAGTTCGAGACAAGCAGTCTCTCAGTTTTATGTTTACTATCCTTAATTAATTTTAGTGCAGTTTAGTGTTGTGTATATTAAGTTGACACGTTTAACAGTTCATGCGATTGATGTGCTATCTTTTATGAATATCCACATGGCCTCATGCAAGGTAACTTTAGCACTGATGTTGCATATAAATATTAATTATAATTATTTACACAGGGTTTTATGTATTTCTAATATTTTGTAGAGAGTTAACATGTCAGACATTATTTTTCAGTACATCCAGTATTGCGGTACTACCCTGTTTGCTTAACATCCCATAACAATGCATTGAGGTTGACCAGTGTAAAACGCCACGTGGCCAAATGGCCACTTATTATTGTAAATGTATTTTATCAGTGTTTACTAATATTCAAGTATGAACTCACATAATTTGCCAAGAGTAAAACACGAAGGACATAATAGACTTTATTGGAGAGAGACCCTAAACAGATATTGCCTTCTTTTTTCATGCACATAGTTAGGTTATGTTGTTATGACAACTTTGCATGGTTGAACTAGATTAATTATTTTTAATTTTCAATGTATTCATATTTACTTTGTTGATAAGGGTTTATTACAGTTCTCATCCCATTGGCACTGCAGTGTTCACATCATTTCATTTAATTTCTTTCATAGTGTTTTAATTGCATCACGTGATTTGATCAGCGGTATTCTCAGTCAATGAGCGGGCTCCCTGCCAAAGGTAGCGTCTTGAGTCTTGTGCTCCATACACATCAACTTTGTAACTAACCGTAGTGTAATTCTGTTGCTTTAGTTTTAATTTACCAGAACCATTTGTCTTTGCTCACCCAGAGTAGGCGTACCTAAACTCCTCGGTCTGTCTTGTACATGGCCGAGGCGTAATCACCTGTAACCATGTAGGCCCTACAGCCATTTTGTCAGCATAATATCCCGCCTGGCTTTAATGACAGTTATGTAAATGTGAGTGCCCCATTGGGGAACTAAGATGCAATAAAATATGTTATGGTAAAAACCTTCTTTATTATTGTACCAGCTACTTGAGGGCTACTTAAGCTGTTTGCATGCTGACTTTCTTTATCACATGTCTGAAATCATGGCATTGGGTAGCCATGATAATCCATTGTGAGTGTGATGGCATATAAGGGAGGCCCACAGCCCTTACTTGACAAGGCAATTGGATGTAGCACGTGACTGGCATGAACTTCATCTTTCTGGTAATATTATCAGATATGGTGGATGGGAGGAACATAGCCAATGGCCATCGGTAACACGACACCAGGATACTTCGCAGCAACTTCATCATCATGCTCGCACCGTAAACTGGCACCCTAACTCTGGCAAGCTACAGAACAGTACCATTCCTAACCACATAATTCCATTTTCCTCCTGGTCCAGAAGCATGGTGCTGTCACATGTTGTCTATAGGATATTTTCAAGCAAGAACCAAGGAACCCTAACAGGAAAAACAACCATATATACGGCTTCAATATGCACCAGCACCCTCAGAATATTTCAAACGAATTATTCTGACAAGGAATTACATTGAGAAATAGCAAAACACACATCCATGCATACAAACATAACCCTTTCATGTATATCCCTACACCCTGCAGGCTTACCAAAGAACTCAGTTGGCATGCACCATGTCTCGGAGCACCGACAGTATGGGAGCTCTAATCAACAGAGGTGAATTTACACAGAGATCGAGTCCCAGAGAGAGTAGTTGAATTTTTGTTAATTTTTTCCTTAAATTGGAACGCTAACATTTTCTAACCTTTAACTTATTCTACACTTTATCCCTTTCTACAGTTTAAAGTTCATACACTTTAATATTTTCTATATTCTCATGAACCTTAACATCTTCTTAGAGTTTAATGATTTCTAGAAGTGTATCCTTTTTTTAAGTAAGCTTTTGTTTTGTTATTTCAATTGAATTTAGTATTAACTTGTTTTTTTTATATTATCCATTAATTGGTTAGAAATTTTTTAAATATTTTTTAAGTAAGCATACTTAAGTGCCATAAGTTGGAGCGCTTTGGTAGCATAGTTGATTATAATCTATGAGTTATGAAGCACCCCTGGTAGGGATTCGAACTCCTTCATGGAAAAATCAAATAGATACAGGGTTATTACTTGAGAAATGTCACACAATAGCCATTAATGGGAAATGTGAATAATCGAAAGGTGTTGGCTTTGCTTGACGAGGAAATGTCTTAAATCATTAACTTGAAATACACACACCCTCACAAACATACACTCATACACACACCAATCCACACAACCAAGCACACCTACGACCACACTCAAGCATACACTATATCACACACACATACACAACCACACAACTCATTTACATATACTATACCAGGCAGTTACAAAAACCCATACCATAAAACTTTACAAGCAAAACTAAATACTTGAAAACTATATCAACATATCATACAACTTAAATGAACAAAGTATACAAAAAAGACACAATCATAATATGAAACCACTTCAAACTATAATATTAACATCACGTGACTCAATTGCAAAACCCCTAGCATTAAAATTTATAAGCAACACTAAATACTAACATCTAAATAAAAATATCATACAACACAAATGAACCAATCTACATAATCTGTCTTCCAATACTCATTATCACACATATAATTTAATGTATAATTTTATACAAAAAAGTATAAAACCTTACCAAGATTCCCTTTTTTGCCAAATTTACTATATAACATCATTTAAAACAAAATTAAGATCCAAACAAAACACTCATCTCACTCAAATCATGTTATCACATACTACAAATAGCAATCAAAACTTGATTATTTCATAAAAATTCCTTAATCAAAGAATGTTAAGATCTGGTCTTTCTAACTTTTGGTTCAATCCTTATAGATTACTTAGATCTTATCTGCATAACAAATATTTACAAAACTAAATCTCGTTTAATATCACAAGATGCTTAGGTGTTTTTTTTTAATGTAACTATGTTTTTCAACTTCGAAAATCGTCAAAATTGAAGCATACATACTGTTTTAGTCACTGCATATTCTATGTTTCAATTCCGTATGAGTTAAATATGGGCATATCAATTACTATTTGTCATATTTGATGAAATACTCGAATCTTAAACATTAAATATTAAGTAATTACTTAAATATAATGTATCTTTTTATGTAAAAATAATTTAAAGGCATGATAAATTAATATAGTGTAATAACACACTCACTAAGTACTCATTATGCAACAAACATCATACATACTTACATAATTATGGATTATGCATTCACCAACTCAATACAAGTCCTCTCGACAAGAAAATCAGCTTGCAAAGTCAGATACACAACCTCAACTTCACATAATGCAAGTTGATGCATTACCTAACATACCCTATCATTACCAAAGACATTTTAATCTTTATGATTACTCCAGGAAGACTCTTTTATGAATGGCTGACAAGTTCATGCAAGCTTCTGGAGAACATCATGTTTAATTGTTATCTTTGCAGCTTAACCTTTTCTATGATGAAACACATAAACAATTGAGAAACTTAAAAAAAATTGTATCGGTCATGATACGTTAAGCTTACATTATGGAAGTGCAAAGTGATTCCTGCTATAAGGTGTGCCATAGCAGGCTACGATATGCCAGTATTCATCGCGATGCACTGCAGCTCACCAACACAGACATCACGATGCCCGGCATCGACATGCCTTCACTAGGTGATGGCATGGACGGAGCATCATTAGCCTCTCCTACCAACACTGAGATTTCAACTGGCGTACATCAAAACAGTGCTGTGCACAGCATGCCCACAACTGCATCGCCCAACGCTATATCGGCTACAGAGACTCCAACTGGTGATGCCAAGGATACCAGAAATAGTATGCCGAACACCATTAAGCTGCCAGCTACAGTAACTCATGATGTCACTCAAAACAAGCCAGGTGGGCCATCTGAGGACAGCCAGGATCGCCAAATGAGGCCCCCACCCTATGGTGTCGTGAAACCCTTGTGATGCCATTCGTCCTCAGCAACCTTAGTGGAATCATTGGTACCTAGGTATGGCATGTATAATCGGTGAGTTAGCAACTCTTATCCACACACTGTCACATTTTCACATGCGCAGAGTTAATCGGTGGGAATCTAGTCCTGCCTTCGCCCTTGGTTAGCACAGTTGAGACATACAGTGCGGCGAGACAGCCTCCTGAGAAAACCACACGTGTTCCAGTCAGTTAGGCATTACTCAAATCATTGTCATCAAAGTCCGTGGACCTACCATCTGCTTGGTCCACGTAGGAAGAAAGTGTGTGGGGGTACATCAGGATTCAATATGTCTGTCGCCAAGAGACGTCAATGGCGAAGACACACCCGGTGCCCGAACACCCCAAGAGGGCACACCATCTGCCGAGCCTGAAATGCAAGCAAGAGGGGGGATGGTGGTTCGGCACATCCCACAGATGCCGAAGCATCACCAATGCCGGACGAGGCCACATACACCAGATGTCAAGTGAACACAGCCAGAAGCGATGGGAGAAGTGGAACGGCAACGGGAACTGCAATTCCGACACCTCCAGCAAGTGAGGAGCAAGGAGCTAGTGACGAGCTAGGGGCAAATAAGGAGCAAGGAGCAAGGAGCAAATGATAAGGAAGGAGTTTGCGAGAAGATAAATGCAAGTGACCTGGGAATCATGACAGCGATGTCTGGGAGAAGCTCCAGGAGGAGGAAGCATCGCGAAAAGGTGCATCAGAACCTTCCCCAAGAACACCAACAACCGGTGCCAAAAGCACGATGTCGCCTGGCGCAATGGCATCAGCAAGGCAGCATCCGATGGCTTGCACAGAGGTGATCGACTATGCAGCGGCTAAGAGCACCGCTATTCGAGCACCGGAGTTGAGACCAACAGCAAGACATCTAGGGATGGGCCACGTGGATGACAGCAGGATATTAGTTGTCATGGCACCGGTGGTCGACAGGGAGAGCACAACAACAGCAAGTTCAGAGCAAGTGTCGATGCCACTTGGGGTTCACAAGTGGGTGGCCTCCCCTGTACCAATTGTTGCCTTCTCGATTAGTTACTGGCAGCGACAAGGTAAATCACATGATGATAACAGCAGCAACAGCAAAGATGGCAGGTCAGATGACTCTTATCGGATTTGGCAGTCATGGTGGAAGAGGAGACCACCAGTGGAATACAGCATGTGCATGAACATGCTAACGTAATGCAAAATGCAAAACTGGATGGGACAGTGGCAACAGCTGGTGGTTCTGTCCCTGGGGGGGTGGGGGTTGGGCTGGAAAGAAGCCACTATGAAATATGTCCACGACGAGCAGATGTCAGGAAGTTTCTTTGCCATTAGTAACGTGTGCGGCTGCAAACGACCTCGCAGGAGGGGGGCATTTGGCATATGCTGTGTACCCCCTTCCAATAGACAGTTTGCCTGCCACACCATGTTCCGACAGCAGAGTGTATGTGCACTCTGCGCCGCTCGATGGTGCAGGAGCATGTGTAGTGTGTCTGGTACACAATGCAAGTGCAGTGCAAATGAGTGTGATGTAGTCCCAGAGTCGCTGGGATAGCGGTCATGCGTGCTACAGGAATATGGACTCACACTGAGACCCCACGTTTGCATGAACCCATTTAATAAGGAATTAAAAAGGTAAGAGGTGACACATAAGGACACGTGTGCAAGGGACACCTGTTCAACCACCTTAATGCTCCAGTAATCAATCACAAGTGCTAATGTTTGTTTTTCTGTTATGTTCATTTCAGTGCATATTTTTTCTCTATAATAGAGGCAGGGTTATTTCGTTAGACATGTGAGATGTCAGCATGATAGGGTTTAAGGGTGTTTTATTTGCACATGTTGTTTATATAGCAAACTAGTTCCACACTTCATGCTTGCCTGCCAAGCCGGCCGGCACGCAGTGTCTCTCCAAGTCAGTCATTGTCCATATTTGGAGGGGAGTGGTGCATTATGTCATGGCTCGCTTTTCTGGTGCTCGGGCGGGATTAAACTTTTACAACTATCATTTAATGTGCAATAACTAGAACTGTTCTTGTATTAGCCACCCGAGACTCCGCCCCTCACACCTACCCAGTGAGTTTGCATTTTGCCTGGGTGGATTTTATTTTAGAACTTAATTCATTGCGTGATCTAGAGTCTTTATTACTGTTTCGCCCATGCTGATGGGCCAAGCCAGCAGCAAGTGTAAGTGTTCTCCAATGGAGATGTGTAGCAAGAACACCTAATAAAAGACTTAGTGAAGGGAAATACCACTTGTTTAGGTCACCACAAGGCATTTAAAGTATGGTCCTCCTCCCGCCAATTTAAGTGTAATCTATGCAAGTGTATAAGAAAGTGCTTTAAGGGTCACATGAGTTCACAAAGTAATGGTGTCGTATGGGCGTGTGGGGAGCCCAAATAACCCACTGCGCAGTCAGTGAGGAAACATAACAATTAATCAGAGGAATACAACAATTCTGGGATGGATTTCGCTGTTATCGTCGGCTACACAGCTCTAATGAGAACGAGTCAGCTCTACCAAACATCAGATCAATATTTGGTAAATAATGTCTGGTGCCTCGGGCAGCAATTCCAAAACCTCAACTTGCCATAAATTAATATTCACCGCTCCTCACTCCTAACCTCAATCCTCATCCATTCACCTGAGTCACGTCAGTTTATGTTCTCTTATTTCATTATAAACAACTGCAATATTTCCTCACAATAGCCAGTCTACAATGCAGCTCACATAGTTCACAAATCAAATCAGAATGGTTAGTTAGTGCTTTTAAAATATTTTTATGAAATATAATTTTATGTTCCTATAATGTATGAGGGCAAATGACTTCAGGATCCACGTATTTCACAGCCCCAGAAAATAATCGTTTACACACACCAGCCAAGTTTTTGTAATAAAACTCAGTAGCGAAAGCCCGAAGGGCTTTGATTTTGTTTCGAGTTTCTTAACAGACATAGTGACATCAAACGAACACAAGAATGCCCTTCGAATAGCTCCTTTCATTAATAAACAAAAATTCGCATAATCACGAATATTTTTGTGGAGAGGTAACAAAACGAATAACTTAGAAAAAGCCCCATGTGTAAACATGATACATCGCACTTATTATGCCTCATAGCACTGCACACACGACACAAATTTACATAAATGTAAACAAAACACTGTACACGTAATATTAATTTGACTAAATTAAAAATGCCCTTGAAATAAAATAAGATATAATCACAAATCCTGCTCTGATGCGCTACACTCATGCATTTGGTGCACACACGAGGAATGGTAGCTGCTGGTCACTACTGCTCCCACATGGTGGCGAAGATGGTCATGTATGTAGGTGCTGGCGACATGGGGTATGGTCTAAGGTTGGGCACATGTTGGACACATCACCACTCTCAAGACTCTTCGGTGTATGTAATATTATTTTGGGGCCATTTTTTCTACTTCCTCATTTTGATATTTCTGCTGTACATTGGCGAGCAAGAGCAGAAATTACTTCCTTTCATAGCACAAATAGCAATTGCTACCGCGACCGAAACCACGTACAAAAAAAAGCTTCTGGTAATACGAATGGCAACTAGCAGAATAGCAGTAGAAATAGCACTAAACTGTCAGAATAGCAAACCATGCTAACACACCTGTAGTGCTGTTATAACAAGTTTGTAGTTGCTAATTGCTTAACAAGGGTAAGGTTTGTTTTACCCAGGTTGGGAAGCTCGATGCATATAGTTTGGCAACTAAAATTTTTCGCCATTATGTAAGAGCTAGTGTCAGCATGATACCAGGTGTTCTCTATTTTCATATGTTAAATAACAAAATAATTGCAATAATCATAAATAAACTATAAATGAAATCTTTCTCTCTTATAATTCACATAGCTTAAAATTTGAACTAATAGTGTACTCTTTGGAACACTAGTGCTTACTTGCCGGCAGAAATTTTCCCTATGCCAAACTCGCAGTTGGATTTGAGGAACAGAAAAAATTTGCAGATATGACCTACAAGCTAAAGAATAACTTTTCATTAAAAAGCATGTTAATTATTTATATTTTGAAGAAGTATTCGTCAGAAACCATATTTTTAAAGGCTATTATAAATATTCAATAAACATGGAATAAACAGTTAATGCAAATTATGTTAACATATTGCTCTTAAAACATATGTAATATGTACCTGTTTGATGTAATTTTATCTCTTTCACACAATTTTATAGTTTACTTGCATGATTACAGGCCCAAGTATAAGATGTTTCAATAAATTACAACTTTCTTGTTATGTTGACTGATTGAAAAGAATATAGAAATGTCGCCAATTCCATAACTGTCTCGATTACTTTATTTAATGACAGATCCTCGGCACCAATATGAATTTTATTAACCATAGTTATTAATTTTGGTTCTTTTCAAGGTGAATTAATATGTGCTATGTCTTGGTTCAGTAAGCTTGGATTCGACTTTACTTTTTACTTGAAATATTAAATAAATGTGGCAGCAAATACATTTGGTTTTGATAGTGGCATGAGTACATAAATAGTAGCAGACGGCATGATTTAAATTAAATGCGGTTTTACGAGGCATAGTTTATGAGTTGGTGACAAAAACACAAGTTAGGCACACTTGTAGTTACACATTTTGCAGTGCGACAGTTTTGGTGGTCATTTCTTTAGTTTTCGGTCCAATTGTCCTAGTGACGTCATTTACTATCAAGGTACTTTAGTTGTATTTCCTTTAAGCGATTTTGTAAGATACTCTGCGGTATTTAGTTTAAGTACATCGCTGATCGACAGTAATTTGTTTAGCAACAACTCTTTCCGAGTGATTTGATTGTCACATGGGTAGAACTGACTTAAGGTATTTGTGCAGTAGTCATTGGTAGTTGAAAGTAATATTTCGCCTTCAAAACATAAGTTTATTCACTATTTACGAGCTCTGGATGTTATTTATTTGCCATCAGCCTACAGTAATTGTTTATTTTGCTACGTGCAGACAAGCGCTACTCTCGAATAGGGCGATGTTGTTTGGTTCGGCGCAGAATTACCAACTGTGCGCAATGACAATTTCACTGTTCTGTACTTGTTTGTTTACAGTTCATCCTAGTGGTATTTGTTTTGCCCCCAAAGGATTTGAAAAATTACATAGTATGTGTATTATCTTGGAACTTGTTTAAATTTGTTTTTCCGAATACTAAAATAAGCTTAACGAGTTATAAATAATTTTTAACAAGTTTACCACACCACATGCATTAGGCCTGGAAAGGAATGTAGGTCCAGTGTACTACGTAAATATATAAAAGGATAGTGATGTATTTACTTAGTTAACTGTTATAATATTGTATCTTTCTCAGGAAGTTAAGGTTTAAATAAATTTCGCAATAATGGAAGGCAGTGTAGTACCAAGAGTACATGCTTAAAGACGAACTTGGACATGAGTTGAAGCCTCGTAACTTAGACTATTCTGGTGACAAACAGCAGTTGCGAAATAAATTATAAGTGGCACTAAAGGAACAAATCCACTCGTCAGTGGAGTATTTCAAGGATATTGATATAATGGATGAGTTCACCATTAGTGCACAAAATTTATGCGAGCTAAACAGAATAGCTTCGTGTTTTCTTAATTTTTTACATCAATCACAGCTGCAGCGATACTTGGCGAGATTGACTTGACGTACTGCGTGACCAGAGATAATGCATTGTGTTTCGTGCCCCTCCTGGTAGCAGGTGTAGTGCAGGAGATGGGCTGGGAATGTTTGCCCAACGCCACATTCGGTCGAGTGAACGATGATGATGGGGGTCATACTACCAACAGCCTATGACGATCTCTGGATATGCTATCAATTTGAAGGAGAGTTTAATTTAGTGACCAATTAAATTACACAGATTGTTATATCAAACCCTTTGCTAAGGGACGAAGTTGTCTTCCATTTCGCATGCCGATACTAGCATTGATTTGACTCTGCTTATGGGAGGCAGGCCCCATAAGTTATACTTATAACACTGAAAGTACACTTGATAATGAATCTGCAATAGGGCGCAGTGCCCGATGTTACTCAGGAGAGTAAAGTTAATAAAAGCTGCTTTGCCAATGTGTGACAATTTTATTGGTGAAAATGGTAAAACCAAATGTCACTGCAATAATATGGCATATGTCCTTTTAATGCAGACCTGTCACTCGAGACAAGCTGGTGGTTGCTGCTGCAAAAAAAAACATGCTAGTGCCTTAAGAATTAATTACGAGATGAAGGCATTCCGTCATGTGAAGTCCTGAAGTATTACCTCACGATGCAGTCAGGCCTAACCCTCGGCTAAAGTAAATTAAGGTAAAAAATTCTGGTTCTATGTTACACTATTGCTATTAAATATGCAGCTTAATTTGAAGTGCCGAGGAGGGTAACATAAGAGCTTACCACCTGTCCTGCTGGTCAGTCGAGTGCTGAAGTCTGACTAAAGAACATGGCCACGGCCTTGCAGAATGTCGGCGAGTGTGGGTCCAAAATGCAAACATGAAAAAACATAACTGCACAACTTACACAATTAATGAAATTAACGCTTGACATAATTATTGCTAATGACTAAAAACACATTTGTGACATACCCATGAACATCGGAGCTCCATGTATGGCTAAGAATGTGATGTCGCGAGTATGTGATCGCACTTGAAAGGCGATATTAAATGAAATGACGTCTTATGTGGCTGATTCTCGATTAATAAAGACATGTACACTCTTAT
Organism: Dryococelus australis; assembly: GCA_029891345.1. Classification (NCBI taxonomy): domain Eukaryota; kingdom Metazoa; phylum Arthropoda; class Insecta; order Phasmatodea; family Phasmatidae; genus Dryococelus; species Dryococelus australis. Next base: position 190,784,728 of record CM056994.1, on the reverse strand, counting down.
AATTAACATATATATGCTGGCATGTGTCATTGTGGCAAAAATGAGAATTAGCTTATATAATTCATTTCCTGTAATGAGACACTCATTTCACTAAAAGGGGTGGAGCCATGCCCTGTCCCCCGTGGGATTTGGTAACCCTCTATTGAAAAGCGGGTGGCTTCGCTAGTTAAACATGGTGCAATAGTTGCTGAAACTCACTGTAACTACTGTAATTAAATAACACTGATAGGGAGCCACACCCCACTTTATACCTATTCTGGGAATATTGTTCCCCATCACCTGAAACCTCTTGGAGCCACACAGCACACTGGGTTTGGTCACAAAACCTGCTGACATCATGCACATTGAAAAGTAATGGGATAAAGTGGCACCACTTACCCCAATGTTCCCTCCAATGGCTGTTGTGCCTAACAGTAGTGACTTTATGGGAAATACCAATTTGAGCAGCATATCAATTTATTACGAGAGTTTACTATTTCTTGTTATAAATTTAAAATATGGTGGCTCGTGGAACACAAGTGGCAGAGCAGCAAGAAAAGTGCAAAAATGCTGTTCTTGTAGAACTCCACTAATCGGGACCACGACCTAATGGCGATTGGTCAGGTGTTGCTGTGTGGATGATGCATCTGCGGTAGTACAAATGGGCACAAGGGATACATGGATGTCTGAAATACGTCAAACGCCCCCCTCACTGGTGACCATTTCGTCCCCGCAGACACTCACGGGCCTGTCATGCCGCTAGAATCAACATGATGCCGCTGGTCGCAGCTGGTTGTGGGGTCTCAGGTTGTACGACCCACGATGACTGCCGATGCTCTAGGGCAGTGACCCTGCTGATGCTAGTGAAGTGTCACTGCACAGTCTCGACGAAGGGGTTGGCCCTGTTGCAAGTAGTGCACGCTGGCCGATGGAGATGATATTGAAGCTTGGAGCCGTGGGGAGGGATCGAACCCACTCCTCTACATCGCCTCATCGCCGCTGCTGCTGATGCTGCAGCTGCTATCTGGACCTCTTGATGCTCCCTGTTCTGGCGAGGGTGAAGGTATGTGGCCCATTTGTGGACTTGCTTCTCCCGATGCTGTTTCCCCTGTGCCTCTGTGCGGTCTGCTGATGCGAGTTTAGCTGGTATCATTGTCCATGTCGGCATAATTGCATAGTTTTGTGGGAAGCTTCCCTGTGGGCTGATCGGTCCCACAGTGGCCCCCACTGACTTTCTTTGTGCGACGTCTCCCGAAGTCAATGTCTCTACACTGTGTGACGTGACACTCCGGACTGGCTCACTCCGTGCTGCTGTGCCTGCTATGCTGTTGTCCTGATCTGTTTGGGATGGTGTGACCTCTTCCTCTTGCGTCCCATCTTCCCCTGCCACCCTTATGGGTGTATTGATTCCGGGTGTTGCAGTGGGAAAAAGGTGCCAAAGAGCACCCCCCATTTGTTTTGGAGCTTGTTCTGGTTTCGCTATTAGGTATTGTTGCTGCTTGATCCGGGCTATCGGGCCCTTATTCCTGTTCTGGAGTTTCGCTGCTGGGTCCTTGCATGGGCAGGTGAAGGTCGTCGCGGTATACAGCCACCTTTCGCCAGCTGTTGACCTTTATGAAGTATGTAGTGAACCCAAGCACCTTAACAACAAAGTGTGGCCCACTGCACTTATGGGCAAACCCTGCTCAATAATTCTGATTTGCATTACTCAGTCGATGCCCGGGCTGGAGTCCTTTTGGTGGGTGGATTGTTGCACGTACCCATTGTGTAATTATCTCTCCTGATGTCTGCGTGCATTTTTCAGTCTTCTTCTTGGCGCTGTCGCGTACCTGCTGCACATTCCTCTGCTGCACTGTTGGACTGACTGATTTGGAATTCCCCAGGAAGGGACAGCTTCCTTCCCTGGAGTATGCTGGCTGGTGGCTGCCCTATTGCCAGGTTCACCCTCCGTCTGATGGTGAACATGGCCGTAGGCAGATGTTCAGCCCAACTTGTGTGATTTTTACCGAACCGCTGAGCCATGCTACGTCATGATCTCTCCTTACCTAATTTTTCTATTTTTTCTTTTAGCAATAAACTTTTTTGCAAAGCCTGTTATATTTTCTTCTTCTTTATCATCTTCCTTGTTTCCAATTGGAACACCACACTAGTGTTAATGTGTTAAAATTAATTTTTTATTGATTTAAGTGTGCTGAGGAAAAATTAAACATGTCATAAAGTTATTTTCACTTATAACAAACTATGATCTCTGGCGATAAAAATATAATTTTACTTTTGTTTGCTAAATAGTATAGTAATAATATACTATATTGTGTATTTATTTATTTACTGCTTCTCACTTCAGATGGCAGTACCTGTAACATATAAAGAATACAGACGGTATATTCATTTTGGCAATGTGTTCAAATTATTTACTTTACCGCTGTGTAAGTGTGTACACAGTATATTATTGCCTTTTTTAATGTTACACAACACTTTGTTTTAATTCTGAACCATAGTGGATAATTTAGGCAGTGTTTACTTATCTTCACAATGCGACATACGCAGCGAGCGAAGTAGTTACGATCGCTACGCACAGGCTCATCATTGCACCTTCTACGTCATTCTACTTTTGCCCAATCTCACTCATAACCTGCACGAGGAAAAAGCACAAATACCTCATTCACTGATGTCACAGTGGCAGGAAAATACCAGAAACATGTATATTTGGAAGTTAGCATCGGCGGCGCCCAAGGGCAAGTTTGTTGGTTTTAGGAGGCATGCACAGTTTTGATAGTACTGAATATTATTGCAACTAAATTATATAATGGATGACGGACAAACATGTTTTAGTTAAGTAAACTTGTAAGGATTTTCATAGGAAAACATACTTCTAAGAGGTTGTGAATTTAACTAACAGTAAACTTGTGTGTTTTGTAAATAAGATATTTGTAAACTGTTACTATAATTATTGAAATGCACGTGGCCTAAAAAAGGCACATTTTCAACACTTTTGTAGTCTGTAAATAGTATTTGTTTCATTTCCTATATCGTCAATTCAACGAGTGTAAGGTTAACTTCGGTCAAAGTGTGTGCATGTTGTGTATTGCTGCATCTGTACGAATACGAGCGATGTATGTTTCGCGTTTTGTTTTTTTCATTGAAGTAATAATAATTTCAATGTTAATTCCGTATGAGCAAAATTTTCCACAGCTCCACCTTAACAAGTCACATGAATTTAATCCCTCTACCCCCCCACCCCTTCCAAAACCACACCGTCGCTGACCGGCACCGAAAAAAAAAAATCCCAAACTCTACCTTCCAAACATAGTTTCCTTTTTTATATTGAAATAAAGTAAACAGAATCCAAGCTAACGTAACTAGGCGAGAATAAAGCAGGTTGTAATGCCACCCTGAGAGATTTTAATCTGCTGTTTGTACGACTTTGAGGTTAATATTTACTCGTGGTGACTGTTCAATATTTAATACTCGATTAATTTTATTATGCCTTGTTTACATATATGACAACTGTAAACAAGTTATCCTAACTTATCGTACGACAGGATCGCTGGTTTAATATCGCAGTATATGTAAATGTTGTGCCATTCCCTGCATTGAACGCATGGAGTAATGGAACAACAAACTGGTAGCTATGCGTTGGTCGCATAAGTGCAGGGTACAGAACACAGCAATAGTTCATGTTCATTGGCCATTAATAGCCCCAAAAAACACGTCATATTGTAACACGTTAATTAAATGCAAGTTAATTATGTGTTTATATGATTGTGTCTGTCCGCCGCTAAGATAGGTGACAGCACTAGTACAGTAATAATGTTAATATTTTGAACAAAAGTTCTGATTTGCTAACGGTAATGTGTTACGCTTGTTTGTTACTTTCCTGTAAATTATTTAATTATGACAAATATTATATTTGTTTTTTTGTTATTTTAATTATGTTTAAAGGCTAATCTAATTACAATATAATTTACACACTGCGATATGGCTTGTCGATATCTATCGACTGGTTAAGTCACGAGTTTGGAAAATCCTACAGTCACTGTGGTACGTGAAAGAATGTGCTGAACCTGTCTTCTACAACTTTACTTCCACACCAGGTAGTTGATTTTGGAATGTACTGCAAGAATTTTCTACTTTATGATGTTATAAGAACCATGCTTCACTGCCTAGATGAGTGTTTTGTACTTACATTTTGGTAAGTGGTTGCGATAATTGTTTTTTGCATTATCGTTTCTCATTTAATGTTTTTCCCTTGTAATTTTGTTCAGTACTTTCCCCGGCTACACGACCTAACAATTTTGATGATGTGATCTCAACCTGTCGTTCTTTTCAAGTGATGGGACAGTGGCAACAGTGGTGTGTCGACGCCCGACCACTGCCTTTTCATCTTTATTTGGTCTGAATTTTTTAAATTTAATATGTGATTTTTTTATTTCTGTACACCACGACAGTGTCTGCCTTAAACTTACTGAACAATGTTTTATACTGGACTCAAATATCCTTGAAAACCACATGTTAAAAATGTAATACCTTGTTATATATTTTTAGCATGGAATGGTGTGGATAGCCATAAGAATATTCTATTTACATGTTTAAAATTTTGTTGGTCTTAAATTTAAGGAAAAAAAAGTAAAAAAGCGAGGAAGCTGTAGCTAAAAACGTTGAATTTCCAGTGCACCAAATTATTTTTGCTGAAAATGAAGTAATAAAAATGAATATTAAAAAAAAAAAAACAAAAAATAACATTATGAAACCTAAGAAAAAGGGGTTGTTACTGTGATTAATTTGAAGAATCTCTAATAATCATAATACAAATGTTGTATGTTTATTTATTACAGATTTTATCTATTCTCATTGTGCGTGCGCTAAAGAGGAAAACAAAAGGGTCTAATAAAATCCAAACCAGAGTACATTTTTATTTTTTTATTTATTACAGAAAAATGTAAATAATACCTACTGTTTTTTCCCAGTAAGTGTACTATCTCGTTTTAGCTTAACTTATTCATCGATGAGTGTTCTAGTGTGTTGTCTTTTATTTTCGGGGTGTGACAAATACACACCAGTGTACCTGATTGGAGAGGAAGGTCAGATGTACCTGATGCAACTTCGTTGTGTTACAAGTGGTTCATTATCTCAGGTTACTCACCAATGACTGCTGCTATTGGTTGCGATGCATTTTCGTAGCACTTTAGCTGTGTTGTTGTAGCGTAGCCTGTTGACCACATGGTGTGTTGAACAAGCTACTGATGTGTTGTTGATACTCTCCTTTATAACAAGGTGTTCGGTTCATCCGAGTTGGGCAGGCCACTTGATGTGTAGGAAAGAGCTTGCTGGTGCAGACTGATGTTATATTCGCCCGAGTTGGGAAAGCCACTTGACACACTGCGGCCCCAGAAAAGATACATGGTATTCGTGCCCCTCCTGGTAGCAGGTGTAGGGCAGGAACTGGGGATGTTTGCCCGGCCCCACGTTCGGTCGAGCGAATGATGATGATGGGGGTCATACGACTAACAGCCTATGGCGATCTCTGGATATGCTATCAATTTGAAGGAGAGTTTAATTTAATGACCAAATAAATTATGCTTACAGTTATATCAAACCCTTTGCTAAGGGACGAAGTTGTCGGCCACTTTGCATGCCGATACTAGCACTAATTTGACTCTGCTTATGGTAGGCAGGTCGCATAAAAGCTATACTTCTTACACTGAACGTACACTTGATAATGAATCTGCTATAGGGTGCAGTGCCTGATGTTACTCAGGAGAGTAAAGTCAATAAAAGCAGCCTCGTCAATGTGTGACAGTTTTATTTATGAAAAGGGTACAACCAAATGTCACTACAAGAATAATGCATACCTTTTTTAATGCGTACCCGGCACTCGAGACCTGCAAAGGTCGCTGCTGCAAAAGTAAGGTGAGGGCCTTAAGAATTAATTACGCGCTGAACACATCCCATTGCGAGAAGTCCTGCAATATTGCCTCAGTATACAGTCAGGCATCCTCTCGGCTAAAGCAAATGAATTTAAAAGGTTCTGGTTCTACGTTACACTATTGCGATTAAATATACAGTCTAATTTTAAATGCTGAAGTGGATAATGTGAGAGCTTACAGCCTGTCCTACTGGTCGGTTGAGTGCTGAAGTCTGACTAAAGAACATGGCCATGGCTTCGCCAAATGTCGGTGCGCCTGGCACCAAAATGCAAACATGAAAAAAATAACTGCCCAACTTACATGTTTAAAAATTAACACTTGACATAATTATTGCTAATGACTAAAACATGTTGGTGACATACCCATGAATGTCGGAGCCCCATGTATGGCTAAGCATGTGAGGCCATGTGTATTTCACTGCACTTGAAGGGTGATATTAAATGAAATGATACCTTATGTAGCTGATTCTCGTTAAATGAAGACATGTACACCCTTATAATTAACATATATGCTGGCATGTGTCGTCATGGCGAAAAATACGAATTAGTGTATGTATTTCATGTCCTGTGCCAACATATTCATTTCACTAAAAGGGGCCGAGCTATGAACTATCCTCTGTGGGATTTTGGTAACTTTCTATGGAAAAGCGGATGGTTTCCTCATTGTCACTACTCTAATTAAATAACGCTTCTAGGGAGCCGCTCGCCACTTTACACTTATGGTGGGAATATTATTCCCCATCTTATATAACCTCTAGGAGCCACGTAGCATTCTGGGTTCAGCCACAAAGCTCGCTGACATCGCGCACATTAAAAATATGTGGGATAAAGCGGCGCTGCTTACCCCAGAGTTCCCTCATATGGCTGTTGCGCCTAACAGTCGTGACTTTATGGGAAACACCCTTTTGGGTCGCATATAAATTTATTATGAGAGTTTACTCTTTCTTGTTATAAATTTAAAATATGGTTTCCCACAGACCAAAAGTTGCAGAGCAGCAATAAATGTGTAAACATGCCATTCTTGTTGACCTGCACTGATAGGGACTGCGACCTAATGATAATTGGTTTGGTTTTGCTATGTGGTTGATGCATCTGCGGTGGTACAAACAGGCACAGGGGATACGTGGATGTCTGGAACACGTCAGACTCATGTCATTACCAACTAGGAATAATAGAGTCACTAGCCCAGGTTCAGCTGCATGTTGCCTATTTAACACAGATTAGCACATGTTTGGATTTGGTAAACACCAATTATCAGAGTATCTCCCAGCAGCTAAAATTAGCATTGTTGACTACAGACAGTAATCCTGGCAGTAGTAATGGAAGGAAGGCGCAACTAGGTACAGTTCCAGGGTGGTCAGAAAAAGACCTTAGTGTCCACATTGCGGATGTGGAACTAGATATATCTGTATCTCCATCTCCATCTCAATTCACACACACCACACTCATTTCACCATCTATCCCTGCCATCCCCACATCATGTTCTATCATTCCATTCGACCCCATTCCCACCTTATCTGTGGGTTTCACATTGCGAACATATCAGACTGGATTACAAACTGGTGAAGAGAACCTAATCCTTGTGGTGGTAGCACCCACCAACACAAATACACTGGATGTCTCTTCTGCATACCACCACCACCACCACCCACCTCATTTCAACCCTTAATCACTTTCCATTCCACTCAGCCCTCAACAAAGGTTATGGTTGACATACAGGAAACCTGAAGTCATGTTTCAAATGTTTCATAACATGGTCCAATTTCAGCAACCACCCCATAATTCACAATATGAATCTCTCCCTATCACATGACTTATATATCCCAAAACACATTCTACCACAGGCTGCAATAACATCCCAACCCATTGGAACACCATTTATACCAGTCTTACCCCCATACACCTCTACTGCCATACCTCAACATCCTTCCACCCTCCTTCCCCAATCACAACCGTTGAAGTTGTGATTGGGGAAGGATGTGGATTCGAATCCACATAAGAATACTTTTGACATCCAAACTACAGCAGACTTTTGAAAAACCTCCATCCTGCAGACTGATACCTTGACGTGGACTGCATTACCTTCCTTTAAGTCTTTTACCCCCGTCCACAAATGGCTTGACCTACCATGTGGCATTTTCATACAGTCACGACCACCAATACTGCGACAGACAGGTAACCTTCATTCCCTGGTACTTCCAGTGTATTTTCTTGTACTCCCATTTCTATGTTCACATTCTGTGCGCCATGTGAGACTGCATGTTCAAATATATTCCTTGTCCATTTGAGATCTGGCTCAATTTCTCCACTACTGGTGGATACATTCTTTGCAATACCGCAAGTGGAAGCGAAATTGCAAGAAACATGTGTGAAAAATCGTCAGGAATAGAGCCATGTGTGAGTTGGCACCAAATTGCTGTTTTCGCAGGAGAAAACCAAGTCGTCTATGTTGTAACTGTTTCAGTGGCGTTAAGCGACCACCACCATCTTGGCAGTGGCAGAAGGGAATTGCGCCACTGCTGCCTACCCTCCAACTGCGCCACATCCGAAAGCAGTAACCATCCCTACGACCGTGCCACACCACACTGGGTGTTGCCGCAGGTCTAACGACCATATAGTCGGGTGAAGAGGATCAAAAACACATGCCTACCGTGCTGGATTTCTATTGTGCCGCATTGATTAGAACATTTGTCTCCTGAAACACTAAAAATGAACTTCCAGTTTGATCTACAGACTGCTACTTGCCCACAGTGTGGCAAACTAAAATGTATGGGCATCCTTGCGGGCCACACTTCCGTCTGTGCCTGCTCATCAGTACCCACTATATTGGCCCCAGCATGGCCAAAAACAGAGGTAACAGCCTACTGCTGTAGAAACGCATGCCCAGGGATGGAAACTGGCATCGTACATTGCCGACAGAGTCTGTACTATTACCATATGGAGTGCGCAATCGCAGAAAATGAGAACACTGGATGTAAACAATGGACATTTCCTGTGCAATATATGCATAACTACTGAGAAACCAGAAAATTTCGCAAGGAGAATTTTTACGTCTGCATTCTACTCCACTGCCGCCCCACTTCAGAATCAGCGAGAACCAGGCGCGGTCACCCATCCAAGAAATGGACACGGACCAAATCCCATGCCAGATGGAATTCAACATGCTTTGCTGAACACATGTCTGGGTACAACCCACAACAGCTCTCGGCCACGCTCGCCCTTGTAGATATAAACAACAAGCCACATGGCCAGCTACCGCTGGCCCGATCAATACCAGCCACAGCTGCCATGCCACCACAGAGTGCGCCTCCAAACAAAAATGGGTCAACTTCAGCAGTGCCTCAGAATTCTGCAGCAAGCTGAGGAACACCAACACCTTCTTCATGTCCGGCACACCCGTGCAAGTACAGCCCTGTGACAAGGTATCACTGGCACATTGGGTGTCGAAACCAGACACACAAGATTGTCAACACGAGAGCTGCAGCGACACAATGCGATGTTGAAAGTGTAAGTGGTACGCCCATGCTGCCATCTCCAGTGTGTGCGGTCACGACCGACCGACTGAAAGCAAGACTCGTTCGTTTGAACAATATCATTGCCATACCTCCCATCGTGGTTGAAACCAAAACACACCATATTGTGCTTGTAAGCAGGGTGGGCAAAAACAGACCACCTGGACCAGTGCGCAGTTTACACGCAAAACAGGCGCCACAGACCCAACCTCACCACACTGGCAGAAACGTAAATATTCTCGCCGTCAAAAGCGACAACAAATGTGCCGGCAGTTAAGTGTGCTAGCTCACCATATAGCACGTGAACATTGTGAATCAAGAACACCGTGCTTGTTGTGTAAATATTTCTCATATCCCACACAGCCATAGCGTACGTGTCCACATATGAAAATTAAGGATTCCAGGCCACCAAGGCCTCGCATCAGAGCATAAACTTGTGACAGCTCAACAAGTGGCATTTCATTCCCGGCAAAGCCTATATTTCTATGCCATACATGACTGGTGTTTGTTGACATTCGGCCCAAATTCATCGATTGGTTATGCAGCAGAGGAAAGGTGGCTATGAACCTCTACTTGCCCTCTTTCTTTCGTTTCTTCATGTCTCAACATTTTCATCATAGTGCGACAGGCAGGAGAACTTCACCCTACGTCCAAACCTGCTTCATCGTGCTGAATGTAGCGACGCCTTCTGCGGTGTTACCATGCTGCCCATACAACAGCACGTCCTTCATTGTCATCGTTTCATCATTTGCAAGTAAAGAGTGATAGTTTTAAACCATGCGACCCTTCCGAGATGCCTGGCGTATAAATGTCAACAAGGGTTCCAGCAGGGGGAATGCCGATGAGATATAACTTCTGTTCACTGGACATTAATTTTGTTTCAGCAGCTCTCCATCGTCACAGAAACAAGCTGGGCGGGCCACCTGCAGATGGCATACTTTGCATGGTGATGCTCCTAATAACTGGCGTCTGGACACCATGGAAACACCGACCATTCTTTGGGTGTCGGCAGCTGTTAGGCCATGACTTCAAATCGAAATGAATATGAGCCTAAACTGCTCCACCCGCATTTTGCAGAATCTGTAGTAGGTCAGGAGTGGAAGAGCTCTCCTCCCCTACCCCACGCTCTCATCGATTTTGTCTCGACCGATGCACCACGTGCTCAGCCCGCAGGCTGAAGAGGAGTGCCTAACGCAGTTTAGACGGCACGACCGTCAACAGGAAAAACATCAAGAGACCACTTGTAAATCGGCGTGCAGGTTGTACAGCCTGTGGGTACCGGAGAGCACCAACCAAACCTGTCAACACACGACCATGTCCGACAGTGAGGAAGCAACATCAGCAGCCATGCCCACTTTGGCCACAGAGGAGATATGGATTACGGCCATGGAACTAGCTATGCCCACTGCAGCAACGAGTGATGATGTCAAGTGAATGGCATCGATAGGAGGGGGTGTTTTACGTGGACTGCGTCCATTGGCCTTTAAGCATGTTCACCACGACGCTATCAAGGAGCCGTCATGACCAATCTGTACCATGTGAGGGCGCTGTAGCCAAACCACCAACCCGCATGTGTACACGCGTACAGGTTGTTACAATGTATTGCAGTATAGTGTTTGTTTTCATTTTCTTTATGGCAAATATTGTGTTCTTTCATCTTAGAGTCAGTGAGTGCAGAATATGTTGTCGCCCATGCGACCCAGTGCACGTGCTTGGTTTACCTTTACAGTGTTATGTTTTTGCAGCACTTTGTATTGGTTTTCAAGGGTCATTTATTGTGTGTGTAAATTCATTAGTGTAAGAAGTGTGTCATTCTGTTGCCCATGCGATATCACACACGTGCATTTATTTTGATTGTGTGTTTACATTTTCATCCAGTGCTTATGTCATATTCATTTATTGCTAGCCCTATTGTTATTGTTCCCTGCTATCCCTACACATGTAAGTATGAGACAAATGATCTCTGTTATTTTTTTATTATTTATTTAAAGGTTCTTTGTGTCAGTGAATTTGTATATGTTTATTTGGTGATTGTTCCCTATTGTGTATCTATATCGCTCAAAAACCACTGTATTACGTATCCAATGATTAAAAAAATCCTAGACAAAAAACCGCCAATTATGTATCCATACACAACCGGGAAAAAGCCCAGATAAAATACAAAGTTTCCCCCTGCACATCCAGCGCACCTTGAAAAAGCTGGTTTTTACCACAAGTTTCCTTTTGCATATCCAGATGACAAAACATGCAGGACGAAAAGGACGACATTGCATACCCAAGCGAGAAGGGGGTAAATTGGTGCTGCACCCCACTTGTTTCGAATTGCGTATCCAGCCGAGTCGGGGGAGAAATTTTGACCTACACCCAATTATTTCCTATAGCGTATCCAAAATGAAAACGGAATATAGGGTAAAAGACACAATTTGTTTCCCGTGGCGTATCCAGGTGCCAAAAGTAACTATTACAAAAAGTTTCCTATCGCGTGTCCAAAAAATATTTTATTCCGCCCTTTTCTTGTCCCTGTTTAAATACACGCGATTCTTAATTGATAATTTTCTATTTTTTTTAAGACAACATTTTATAATTATTAACATTTTCTTATAATTTTAACCATTAACTATATAAAGATTTGCATGTACTCTACTAATAGGTTCACCAAAATCGTGAATTTAATCATTTAGATTTCTATGTTTTATATATACGCAATCACTTTTTTATAAATTACCTCAACACTCGAAACTAGCAGGTGAAAAGTCCGCAAAAGCAACAGAGTATGCAATTGCATCCACCGCAGAGCGAACTGATCATGACAGACACAACCGCACTATGCCTTTTAGGGATCGGGAATAAATGTAATTTTTTAAAATCAATTTACCTCAATAATTAAAACTGGCAGATCCAAGTTATGCGGATGCAACAGATGCAAGTACACCTGTCGTCGCTGGATGGACCCCATCACGACCTACTCGACTATTTTGGGATTTTTTCCAGATTACGAATGAATGTTTACACAAACAGCAACTCAATTAAACTTTTTTTTAAACAAAAACAAATGACATGTCAATCAAACTTTTTATTAACTGAAACAAACAGCTACACTGTTTCACTTGCACCTGCAAATTAAATCAAACAGCAACTCAATTGAACATTAATTTTAACTTGAATCAAACAGCAAGTCAATTAATCATTAATTTAAACTTTAATAAAACACCAACTCAATTAAACATTAATTTAAACTTGAATCAAACAGCAACTTAATTAAACATTAATTTAAACTTGAAACAAACAGCTACTCAATTAAACATTATTTTTTAACTGAAACAAACAGCTACGCAGTCTCAATCGCACCTGTAACTTGAATCAAGCAACAACTCAATAAAACATTAATTTTAATTTGAATAAAACGGCAACCCAATTGAACATTAATTTTATACTGCAATGGCAACATCAACTCAATAAACTTTCTTAAAACTGCGACTGCAACATCAACTCAATATCCCTTGTTCCTGCAAATTAAAAACAACCGTAACAAACAGATACCTGTCGAAATTGAGATAACCTTCGCCGCCATCTCCTCTGCGCCGATTACAATGGTGCATGTTGGCGGCGTGAATCAGCAAAGTGTGCAGTCGTTCTCTGTACCGATGATTCTTTTCCAGACGTACTCGGCCAGGTAGCCGACCCAAGCTTTTTCCCATCGGCCAAAGCAGGGAATGCTGTATCGCACACACACCAACTTCGCTCGATGTTTTGAGCGTGCACCCTCAATGTCTCGCCCCTCTTCATATTTATCATGTTTCAAGAGTTTACCATTCCGCTCTTTTCGCTGCACACGAATTCCCTTCGGTGATTCACCTGCATGTGACGGTAGCCATGAATGTCCAAGTTGCTGTAACCATACCAGCAGTCTGAAAAGAGCAATCCACTTTCGAATGATTTTCGTCAGGGTCGCTGCGTTCCTCTTTTCCACCAGCACCAGGAAGAATTTCGTTGAATCGTCCTGCTGCAGTCCCCCGAAAACCCACTAGCCTTGAACTTTGCGTCCTTTGCTGTTCTTGTGTTTTCCCAGCTTCAACTCGTCGATCTCGACCACTTTGCCTGGACCGCCGATGCGTTTCCTGTACATCAACACCCAGTATATGCACACTAGGTGGCAGAAACTCGCCCAGGGGACGACCGTCTTTACCGAGCACAAAAGTTCGTTCTTTATAGTCTGCTGTCAAGAGTATCTGATCAGGCACCAGAGTAAACACAACTTGACTATCATGCCCTGTCTCGCCGACACTTTAAAGTTGCATTTGGTACCGTTCTCCACACGCCGTCGGCAACAGTAAAACAAGCCCCTGTTTTCCACCAATTTCGCTTCGCCTTCCCCGGCACTATACTGCAAAGTAAACAATTGGAATGGATACTTTATAGACACACTGAATGTTTGTATAATTTTCCCATAACGGTATGCAATACGGAACAATTAACTAAGCGGTTCTGCAGTGGTCTTATGTAACACCGAGGAAGAGTAGTAACTGTCTGGATCACTGGGATCATTCTCCTACTTCTCCTTCCATCAACATCACATGCTTGTTTTATTTCATCACCATATTTGGAGAGTGACCTCCTTCCCTCTCTCCCCACTCTTTTTTTTAAAGAACAATTTCTTCACCCAATTGGCATGCTTGATGCTTGTCCCTTCTTCCCAATTACCGTCAATTTCCCCTTCTATCGTCATCACACGTGATATCACATCATCGCCACACCCACCTCTGCTCCGATTTCCCACATTTTAACTCACTCTCTTTATTTCTTCTCATTGCGGTGAGAACAACATAATTACTCTCTGCACCGTTATTTGCGACGAATTTATTATATTTGTCATCGATCTAGAAGGCAGAAGAAAAAGGATGATGTATTCTGATCACGATATGGCTACTACATGTAAGTATCCATGCATTATTTCATCTTTAGGTACACGTAAGTATTTATACATTTTTTTTAAAACTCATTTTTCGTAATTGTGTGTGTGTTTGTGAAAATCAATGTCTAGTAAAATTATATTTCTAGTCCTGGGATTATACAGATCTTCGCTAGTTGCACACAATAAATTTGAAACTACAATTTTTCCTTTCAGAAAAATATCAAATATAGATTTTCAGGAACTATGAAATGACGATTTATTACGACCCAGCAAAGTGCTATGTTCAATGTGTGAAAATCTGTATATTCGAGTTTCATTTCTCATTTATATCGAAATGTTGCAAAAGTTAAAATTAAAAGAATCGCATACTATTGGCGTAAATATTTATTCCAGTCTGCATATTCGGTAAAACTTTCGATGGAAAACTACTTGTCAAAATACTCATTTCCTTTGGAAATGTTCACAGTGGGCCATTCTTTGGGCGGTTTACTGGTGCGAATAACATTGGAAATATACGACGAGACTGAATTGTACAAATATGTTAAATGTGTATTTTTCATAGGCACTCCTTTATTCGGTTTGCAAAATTTCAAAAATGTTTTCGACGATTCGCTTTTACCCTTGCTGGTAGACCATACAGCCAAGTCCAAATTCAATTTATTTTCCAAAGATCAATTACTAGCGCTCTACTGGCAATTTGGAAGGAATTTCGTGTTGTTGTAAATCTAATACATCACGCGTCATTGACGACAGTAAACAAATATCACTGGATGGTTGAATGATTGATCAGTTGCACTAAATGGGGAATATTCGGTCGGTATGTAGTCATTACAAGTTAATATTATGCTACAATTAGCAATCTCGAAATGAATTGCATAGCAAACAATTCCCTGTCACTAGATGCGATGGCCTGCCATTCGCGAGAAAAATAATTCAGACGGGGTCACTTCGTGTTTCCAATTTAATTTTTTCGATTATGATGACGGGACGGTCTCCATGCGAGATTCGTGTTTGAATATCTCTCTGAAAACTAAAACCAATCTTCATATAAGCGACCACTCTCCACGGCCACACTTTTTTACTCAACAGCGAGTTTATAAAAAAATATTACAAATATAACTACGCGAGATGAATATATATTAGATCAATTAAATAATTGGACACAGCAACCCAAATGGCTCCTACTATTGACATTGCATTGAATGATTGTTATTAATTTTACACTTTGAAGGAACCAGCCGATTCAAACACAACAAGCAAAAAATTCGATAGTTTGAGCCACGAATACATTAAACTGTTGAATATTCGAGAATGTAAACTATCAATATCATTTTCACCTACGATGTAACAATGTTTATAAAAATTGTCAAAATCAACTTGTTTCTACTCAATGGTATAATAACTACGAAGCTCTGTTGAAACTCAACCCGAAACTCGAAACCGATTTCATTTTGTCTATAGTTCAAGATCGAAACAATTCTACGAAAAGTTATTTTTACGACACGGATGGGCGAATATTCGGCGACAATCAACCAACAAAACCAAATTTTTGCGAGTTACCTGACGAATTAATCACATCTTCTGGTGAAATGCCGGTGTGTATATTGTTTACATGGATAATGTTTAGTAATTTCGAGTAAAACTCTTCGGGATTAATACTTGCATCTATTTGAGCCAATTCGTACAATTTATGAAGAAATGCCAGTTGAAATTATTGGTTTTCCACTTTTGTTATTAGTTTGACGAGTTCGTGCAAACTTTGTTTGTTTCGCTGGACTTGATTTGGAAAGGTATCAAAATTCAAATCTGTAAACTCATCTTTAATTAAATATTTTCTCATAAATTCGTGAGAGTACGAGTTTTTTAAGGTGAAATCTATAGACTCGTTCATACTGTCCAGTCTTTTCATCATCTGTTTGTAATATTCAATTTCCAAAATAATTTACGAAATATCATTTTGACCATGGCCTACCATCTTTGCGAGTTTTTCGACATTGTCTGTTATATATATATATATATATATATATATATATATATATATATATATATATATATATATATATATATATACATATATATATACACGCACACACATATGTGTGTGTTTTTTACCTTAGTTATAAATTAAAGATTTCTCTCAGAGGGTTTTGCTTGCTTCGTAGAAATAACTACATTGTTTGTTCTATTCTCGTGTATGCCAATCTCAGAATCATTATCGAATAAGATAAGGGTACCATCCTCCACATCACCTCTCTCATCACTTTCGTCATAGGGTGGAATCAAAGGTTTTATGAATACCGATTCCAGCAAGACTCGGCCGCGCGACGAAACTGAAACAACTCGCCATTCTCGTCGACAGAATCTTTAAAGTGGCCGAAAGTCGAGTGTAATCCTGGCAACATCATTGTTTGTGTGAGATGTGCCATTCCCATTACATGCGCACCAGCAGCGGGTGGTGCCAAAGGTGCCATAGGTGCCGACAGTTCCGAAGGTGCCGACGATTCCGAAGTTTCTGAGCATTCCGGAGGTGCGAAGGGTGTATTCCTTCATTTGACAGACCTCATCCTCCTCCTCTGAGAAGTAGATGATATCCTTGATGTTAAAGGAGATGACATCCTTAGCACCGAAGGAGACGGCATCCTTGACATCGAAGGTGATGATGTCATCGGCGTTGAAGAGGATGTCCTCTTCAGCATCAAGGGGTATGGCATCTTACCCGTCAAAGGGGATGACTTTTTCGGCGTCGAAGGGGATAACCTCTTCCGTGTAGAAGGGGATGACCTCGAGCATGACATCCTCAGCATTGAAGAAGTTGGCATCTTCAGCATCAAGTGCGATGAGGTCTTCGAAGTTGAAGATGCCAAATTCTTCTAAGTTTAAGGTGTTCGCCCCCTCGATAGCCTCTTCATCGTCGATGTTGATAGCCTCTTCGGCATAGACGACGGCATCATTGGCTTCGAAGATTGGCATCTCGGGCACTGGCAACCACTACATACAATGCACGGCTTGTTGGCCATCAGCTGATGGTTGATGTTGTTTGTCGAAAAGTTCACTGGTTATATACTCTGGCTTCGATTGGAACACTTGGAGAATAAAATACTCTGGCTCTTACAAGGACACTAGGAGAAAAATATACTCTGGCTCCTACCCAGGATGCTAGGAGAAAAAATAAAGTTAGGGGGTAGAGAGGTGGGGAAAACGTAAGGGGGAACCTCCTTTTTGCATCGTAAAAAAAATTTTTCTGCCGCGAGATAATTCTCGCGTAATAATGAGGCCAAGTTGAATAATGTATGTCACTCGCCTCACCGGCCCATGCACGAACACTAGTCATGACTTTGAGCGAGCGAGTGCATATCAGATACACAGATGAGAAAAAAAATTAACATGAATATATGAGTGTATGAAGTAAAAAAGAAAGAAAAACTCACTTATAGAGTACTCTCTCCCCACTACCCTGAAATACGCAATAAAAAATTTACTGGGTGCATATATAAATACCACGCACTATGGTCTAGAGTCAGTGTGCAAGGGAAAGGAAGTATAGGACTGTAAAGATAGCTGTCGCTTTTCTTTTATATTTGCAAGAATGGATAAGGTTGTTGGAGCGAATAAGGTAGAGTTAGACGGGTTATTTGAAGGAATGGGTGATAAATTTAGAAATATTTATGATAGGTTTTTGATGCACTGTAGTAGAGAAAAAATAAATACAATTACTATTAGAAAAATATACAGAAGCAAAGGAAGAATTGGAAAAAAGCTAGAGTTTCAAAATAAAACAGGGAAGGAGTTGTTTAGGGAGTATAAAGAGTTTCGGGAAGTATGTCACATATATAAAATTTCACGAAAAAGAAATAGTAAAAAATCACGAGAGCATTGTCAATGTAATATTTCACAAAGTGTAAATATTGTAAAAAAAGTAAAAAGTCTGCTTTCCTTAGAAGCGAAAGAAACAAAAGCTTAAGGGTAAATTTTTGTTTGACTTTAGAGTGTTTTTTTTGTTTAATTTTATGGTAAAACAAATTATAACATGTTTCTTATTTTTTCACAGCACATTCACCAGCCAATGTTGGGGGAAAGGACTAGAAAGTGGAGCCAGAAAGCAACTTTATCAGCGATAAAGTGGCTCCTCTTACAACTTTAGCGGCTGTCCCTCGCCCAGCCACAGACCCAGCAGCCGAAACAGTTCCCGCCTCACCCCCCACACGACCAATCACTACAACAAACCGAAACACAGCTCTTAGCTAAATTCGAGCTGTGTAGGGTGTGTGTGGTGGGGAGAGCAGCATGGGAGGATAAATGTTTTAACTGTACAATTTCAAATAGTATGGATAGCTTTTTTAAATTAAAACCTTTTAGGAAAATTATATATCCTAATCCGAGGGATCCAAATACCCACTGTAAATTTGTACCCTCTGGTAAATATTAAATAATTTTATGTGTTTTTTAAATAATATTTTGTATTATATATGTAATCTTTCTTTACATTTGTAATCCTTTATATTTTTATATTTGTAATCTTTTTTATAATTATATTATTTTTAAAATAAATTTTATTTATTTTTTAAAAATATCGTATCCTTTAATTTTTACATTACCTTTAAGAATTATCTGAAGTTGAATAAAGTGTTTAAATTCATTCAACCAAACTGAATTTAATAAACTGTTTGGCGAGCAAAATAAACTGTGCCTTTTGTTGAAATGGCCAAACACATTGTAATAAGCTCGTATCAAATGAGGTTCGAATTAACAAGAATGTTCGTAAATTTTGGCCTTATCCTGTTCTCCAATCCTTTCTTTCTGAGCTTGTAAAACGCGATTTCAAATCGCATTCATGATTAGTGAATATGGAGAAGTGATTATTTATCCCGTTGTAACTGAATTTATGGTAACGTAAACACATTGAAAGTCACTTGTATTTGGTAGAGTGTGTGCATGGTTACTCTTGATAGAACATGCCAAATTATTAGTTGGTCGTTTGACAAAATGTCTTATGCCGCACGACGTATCGGTTTTTGTTTTTACAGAAGTTGTAAATTTAGTTTTGATGATTCCCACATAAATATCGAGCAAGTGTAATAATACACAACTCCAGCTAGCAGCAAATTCTTCTACAACGAGAGTGAAAAAAGTCGGTCTGAAAAACAGAGTATCAATGTTTTCCAATTTAGTTACAAAATATATATAGGCTAAATTTTTTGCACTAATGTACTCTTTAAACTGGTTGTATATGTAGTCTCCCGATTGGAATAGGCTATTAACTAAATGGATAAGTCTCAACGGTGATGTTAAGTATTCGTTTAAAGATAGAGCATTAGGCAGTACTGAGACTTTGACCGATCCTTGGATAGAGTTGAGATTACATTCGTATACAAACATATAGTGTTATTTCAATTCCGTGAATAGTGGAGTGCCGTCATTGTTCCTTGTCACTTCCGTCGTATGGTATGTGCGTTCCATCGTGGTTTGATTGGAATCATAAATCAGAGAGCTGAGGTGCATTGACTCATGAATAGCATTTTTGTACTTGCACCTGAACGAAAACCGATGTTGGTCGTCAATTTCGTTTTTTTTTTTTTTTTTGCTGCAAAGGAAACACGATTCATTATTTTTTTTATATAGTTTACAACTAGGTATATAAAGAGTCGCTGTTCCCTCGATGGTCTTATTGTGAAAGTAGCAGTTGTTGTAGCAAGATTAGTTGATCTTTCGAGTTAATTTCAAAAGTGCGAGAGGACGACAGTTGTTTGACGTATAGATAGTCTTTGAGTGTGGTGATTGGGAACTTGGCCCGAAAATCATTAAACTTTAACAGAATGTAAGTATCGTTTTTAAGACCAGTATCAAATTCCTCTTCGAATTCTTCGTCAGAGTCTTTGTCATCACTTTTTTGCTAGTGTAAATGCATTCCTATAGACCGTTGCCAAAATACATGTAAAACCAATTAAATTCGTCCAAAGTTTGCAGTTCTAGGTCGTTGTAGATATTTATGAATATTTCCAATACTCTGATAATTGTTAAACTTAGTTTGTTAGCCATGACTAAAGGTTTTTATATAACAAAAATTTCTAGTCCTCCACATTCTTTAAATCTACAAAATAAAATATTTATATTGCGGTCTTTCATCTACAACAATCAGATAAATGTGGTGGACATCGAAGTCAAAACGATGAAGAGGCATCAAGAAATCTTGTCTTACCCCCTCTCAATATACTTTCTAGTTGCTGAAAACATGAAATACGAAATGCGCCAACTCCTGATTGAGTTATATGAACCATATATATATATTCAATTGTCGACACGACAATCTCTCTGGAAACTAATTCAAACTCGTTGCTGGAAATTTTGAGTCAAAATGCAGCAAGCACATTGCACGTTTCATATCATCTGGTAAAAATTGAATTTCTCACCACGAGTAACTTGAACACTGTCTACAAATTTCTCGTGGAAAATGATTGTGAAAAAAAAAAATATCTATTTTACCGTCCAGTCGACTGATGTGCATTTCATGTTGCAAATGAAGTTGTACATCGATACTGTAACTTCAGAGGGGATTTTGCAAAATTCATCCATCAAACTGAATCAACTAGCAAAACTAAAGTTTCGCAGACCGAAACATGGGATCGGTAATCTCATGGTGGAAAATATATTTCGTGCAAATGGTGTGTACTCCATCACCGAGTCTAAGAATCTTATCCTGGACACCTCTTACGACTACACTCATCTGTACAAGTACATTCCTGTCGTGAGCTTCAACATCGAGACCAGTGTGGATAATTTGGAAGACTTGCCCCTGGGGGGTGTAGCTCCAGAAAAATTGCTCATGTTTGTGCTCTATTGTTAGTATCGGGATGTCGAAGTGAGTATAATTTCGTACCTAAAATGTTGCGACATGCCCGATGATTTCGACGTGGAAATGAGGAAGAAATACGAAAGACTGCCCGAGAAATGCATTAGGATCCAAGGTTTCTCACACAAAGAGGGTCTCATTACTAATTTTCTCATTTGGTATAACTTGTTGAAAATGCTTATGGGATACCAAAATTACCTACATTATTTCATCGGCCCCAACATTATCGAATACGATTTGAAATTCCTATTGACTAGCTTGTGAGTTCTCAATATGCAACGCGAAATAAAAGCAATTGTAACCCTTGGAAAATTAGCCACGGCTCCACTCATTCGTTTTCACCACGACGGTATCATATTCGAGACATTGACAATCTTGAAAAGAAATGCATTGGTGAGTAGGAATTTGTCATTCGGGAACTTGTCTAAAAACTATCTGATCCAAAAGTTTAGGAAAATCGATTTGATCTCTGTGCATATGCGAATTTACTATATTCTAGATGACACCATCATAGATGATGACTTTCGTCACGAGTATATGAGAAATATCTTTCACATCGAGCCCTACAACAAAGAAAGGTTTTATGCAGTGAACGCTCTTTACACAAATATGCAAGTGTGCCACACTGAGTACATTGGTAGTAGCATGTGGCATAAACTTACAGGTGAAACAAACACACTCTCTATGATTTTCTACCGAATGGAGCAGGCTTTAATTTACAATGAGAGGGATTGCGGGGCCGTGGTCGGACTTTACAACAAGTTTAATTTGGCAATTTCCACCAACCAATTGGCCAATCTCTTTAACTGTGGTCTCGAAGACAGTTCGATGAGTGCCATTTCTCGCTCGATCGCGAATGCGTTCCTGTATCATGCGCTATCCTTTGGTATGTTACCGGGATACCAGAGCAATGATTCCGTTTTACTCACCATGGCCGAATTGAAAAGTTTGTCGCTCGCCGAAAGAACATCCGCGATGGACTTTAGACCAATCTACACCAAACGAAAGTTCAATTACACGAAAAAATAATATCCCGAAGCTATGGTGTTTGAACACCACGGTCTTTTTAGGAATGTTATTCAATACGATGTCAATAGTTTCTACCCAAACATCAACATCAACAAACGACTTTCCAGATCGACCATTGGTTGTTGGACATTGAATCTAGTGTTTGAAAATGCTCCAGTATCCCGCGGCGCATTCGATGGAATGCTGAGGAATGATGTAATTGCTCTGTATGTGACGGAAGACGAAATTAAAATTATTCGGAGTATATGAACATGATGTATTCCGGCCAGCGTATCTGGAAGATGATACTTTCCATTGCTGAACTAGAGTCGTCGACTGGCGATACACCCATTCTGATTCGTTTACTCTCACATGCCAAAATCTCATTCACTATAAACTTTATAGAGTCGTTACTCTGAGGAAAACTGTAAAGAAGCAAGTGGAACCTCTAAAGTCTGAAATGCAGAAAAAAAAGAGGTATCTGAAGAGAGGATTCAAGACATGTATCTAGAGTAATCTGTGTTGGATGCAAAGCAACTTTCACTTAAAATTACAGTCAACTCGACCTACGGACTTTTTGCCACTCCATCTTTCAAGTTTGTCAGCATTCATGTAGCTATAGGCACAATGTTGTTTGCGCATTAACGTCTCATACATTTATGTCGAATTACACCCGTGTTGTATCTACTGCACGCGATTCGCGATCGCAAAGAAACAATAAACAATCTTATGGAAGGGGAGCTCATGCAGTTGGTATATTTCATTCGCCAAGATGCCTACGATACTTACTCTAATCTGGAAGCAAAAAAAAAAAACTGATTGTGTACGACGAGACGAAACTCCATGCAGTTGTTTGCGAAATTCCGTGAGAGTATCACGAAATGGTCTTTGATGCAGATACCGATGGGTATAAATTTACAAATATTTTGAATTTGGACACTAACAGGTTTATCGAACTCATAAACGAGGAAATGAACATATTTAATGGAAGGGGTATCGTTCTCGAAGGCACTGAGATACTCGCATCTATTTTAATAGTGAAGAAAAAATACTTGCATTTGACAAAACTGATTAACTACAGTGTATTTTGCAGTAATCCAGACCAAGATGTGTTGAAACTTTGTTCTGTTGTTCATAAAGGTTACGAGCGCAATGCATCACGTTTCGTGAAACGAATCTACAACTCTGTCGCCGCACTTGCCTTCTTCTTTGCGAATATGACCAAAGTAACCAATTGTTATAAATTGGAAAAGTTCCTCAATTTAGAAAATGCATTGTTCGCCATTTACAACTACTTCTATTTGGTAGATCATACAGAATTGTACGAAAAGGTAAAGTTGGTTAGGCTCAAAAACTCATCTGCACGTCAAAGGTACATTGATGGTCTCGGTTCTTCCTACATTGGCAGTAAGAAAACGGTGCTCTTGTACGATCCCGCAGACTGTCAGGCAGGTCAATACTTGACTTTTGAAAAGTATTCCAAATTACCGCCAAGACAAAAAATAAACTATGTGCCACGGCCCGAAATGTATCAGATTCATTATGGTAAATATCTACGCAATTACGTAACAGTTATACAAGCAATTTTGAATGCAGCCATGCCTCAGACTTCCATAAAATCATACACAAAAACAGTCAATGAATTGTTAAAAAAATGGCTTGAAAGTTATGAATTTTATCTAACAGAACACAAAGTATATTTTGATATTGCAAATGGGAGATTTGCAAAGGAATTTAATGAACGTGCCATTAGGACAAGTTATTCATAGAAGATGTGAAAATAAATTGTAAAAAAGGAAAAACAAAACTATTTTTTTTAATTTGTTTAATTTGATTTTATTAAGATAATATACATATAAGGTTATTTTTTAAAAGTACAATACTACATCTGGCTCGACTTGACCACCCTTTAACAAACCCACATCTACTACATGGTTTATAATTGATTTTAAGTTTGCTCCTTTGTGAAGGATCCAATCGTATGAGTTTTTTTTTCTTCAATTTCATAACAAAAAACAGATATGTCAAAAACCTCACCATTGATGGACATATTGAGTGTATCACTAATAGGTGTGTCAGATAAGTGATTGATGAGTGTGTTGGTTGTGACGACTGCATTGTTTCCAACCTCACTGTTGAATGCATTGACTATATTGTCCATAGCCTCGCTGTTGAGGAACGAGTCAATTGTGTTGTCACCAACCTCGTCGTTGAATGATGTATCGATGGTAGTGTCACCAACCTCGACATTGATTGATGTATTGACTGCAGTGTCACCAACCTCGTCGTTGATTAATGTACTGACTGGGATGTTACCAACCCCTCTATTGACAAATGTGTTGATGGCGCTGTCCACTACCTCATCACAGACAGATGTGTTGATGGCGCTTTCAACTACCTTATCATTGACAGACATGGGAAAATATACGGCGTTGTCATTCATCACTCCATGTTTGATGAATGTGTTGTTCACAGCCACACTCCCCACATCTTCCATCCCCTTTGCGGTCGAATGTGTCTCTCCCCGTTCTTTAGATTGAATGAATTTAATCAGATTAAAGTCCAACAGTGTTGGTTCACGAACACAACCATTCTTCTTTGCATATTTTATTTTCTTCCACTCCCTTATGTAGGAATCACGTAAAGACTTTGTCCGTCTACTGATGGTGTATTTGTCTACATCATGTTCTTCATACTCGAAGGCAAATGCAAGTAATTCTCGAAATCCCTTATACCTTGCCTTTGCACATTTATACACCTGTTTATCTCTGTTCCAAAGAACTTCATGTTTTTCATATATGTGAATAAACTCTTTTATATAGTCTTTATTAGCATACCATTTTGAATGCATACTACCAGACTCAGTAGACTGTACCGACTCTTTGAAGTTCGAGGTATGAGTGCCTTGGGAATTGTGGTAGCGTTAGCAATAATACACTGTCTTTTATATCTGGCGTCATAGGAGGTTTCTTTTTTTTACTCCCCTCCTCAACCTCTATACCTTCTTTTTTATTGTTTTTCTTTTTTATCAATGGATACGTATATAGCTTCTTGTAAGTAAAAAAAATAATCATTAGAAGTCATGAACTACAACTGGTAGGATGTATAGACTCTGTGGGTGAAATGGAAAGATTATCACGCCTCGTACGATATGTGTATGAAATCGGCAAGTAAGCATAGGGTCCATTCTCATATTAACTAACTATATCCACCACAATTGGCTAAATTTGACGAAAAAAGAAACATTTTAGATTATAACATTGTAATGGACAATCGCATTAAACATTTGCCATCGTCATTGACAATGCAATGCATATGCGACAATAACATTTTCATTTTCATTTTAAATTTTGATAGTATTTCTTTACATGGTGTGAAAACAATGTCAAAATCGAATTCAGGGAATGTAAATTATGATTCAGATGATCAAATCTGGCAAACGACAACAGACTTGTCTGTGCCGGAAGACTCAGCCGATGTGGTGCTATAGCGAGACTGTTAACCCAGTTATGTCATAAAAAAAATTTTGGCTGCTTATTCCAATAAATGTAACATTTTGAATCTGTTCAAACATGATGAAAACCAAATAAAACAATTTAAAAACATTGCCACCGAGTTGAAGAGCATGTTAAAATAATAAAAAAAAGACACAGCTTGTGGTATTTTTTTTATTTGTAACACACTCCCTGCTATAAATTAGTTTACAGTTTCAGTAGTAAGCATAGTAAAGCTTCTCATGAAGTGAGAAGGATGGCACCAGCAAGATCAAAGATGTTCTTTGCAGCAGTTTTACAGTTTTGCTCAACAAATATCTATGCGAAAATATTGCCATTTTGTTTGCCGACATCAACTACAACAGAAGATTCATCCACAGTGAAGGTAATGGATGATCTTTAATTTTTGGTACAGCAAAAGCGGGTCGTCGAAGAATAATTAATTTGTAAAAGAGCAGAGACGATATTTAGAATCTGGGAAATTCCTATGGCAACTGTAAGAAATTATTTTCAATGGACGATGAATGTGTATTTCCTTTGCCATAGTTTTTCTGCCTCTTAACTGGAAAGTTTTTTGACCGCGGGCACCATATCAATCTTATTACCAATATTCGCTATTCTGTGTAAAAGTCTCGAACACAGGAAAATAAGTGTATGTGTACCAATTCGACAGAAGAAAAAGACATTCCTATAAACATGTATACTGGAGGAATACCAACGTAAAAAACCACGATATATATTATTATGTAAAGGAATGTTATTGTAAGTTAGAGTGTATTGTATGTGTAAATGTAACTTTAAATGCATTTCTTTCGTTTTTTGGTACAATAAAACCCAAAATATAAATATGAATGGTTCGCATTGTTAAGTGTAAAAATTTGCTGACGATATTATACTATTTTGATAACTCGGTTGAATGTATGCTGCATCACACATACATATGGTTTTTTTTATTATTATTTTTTCATGATGTGTAATGTGTTATTTACGCTGAGTTGAAATAAATTTGCATGCACGCCGATAAGAGAGCGCACACATAACTTTGGTTATTATATACTTGAAGATTTTTTCAGTAGACCATTCGCTGTTTTTTCTGCAAGCTATTTACAAACAAGCATTTTCTTGTTATTTATAACAAATATATTATAAAATAAGCGGTGAACAATAAACTAGACACTGTCGTGTTTCTTATGGATTGTATTTATATAAAAATATACATTTTCACTCAATAATTTTCAAGACAAAGTATTTTGGTTATAAACTACCAAGAATTATTTACAGTTTAGCACTACCTATTATGTGATATGCACTACCTATTATATGATATACGAACTACATTACTAAAAGCACTTATTAAAGAGAATAAATAAGACAAATAACTTAGAATAACCTCCCTGGTGCATGCTAAATACTGAAAAGGTGCATGTCATGTGATTGCCAGAAACGAGTGTAAATTTGTCAACCCTTCTATAAATATAAGTCTTTGCTGAACCAAATAATGTTAACAAGCATGCACGACCGGGCATTATGCATAATAATTAATATTTCCTTCACAGATGCCTAGTTAAATTATCGTCTTTTGTCACTGATGATATTGCGAGATCATTCAAAAAATCTTTAAATATTTTTTTATCTTTATAAAATACAATATATTATAAAGAGTAAATTAGTTAATTCTACTCAAGTTAAAACAAATTTGCTTATTGGAAAATGATTCTTGAAGTTGAATATAGAAAAATATGTTGTCGTTATTACAATTATATGTTTGCCAAAGATAGAGCTAGAAGTTTAATTACAAAGTATAAAATAAAATAAAATTGTATTCTTTACTTCTAAACAAAGTAGATATCTTTACAAGAATACGTTTAATATGTATGTCGTTTACAAAAACATCCTATCTTTTTTATAGTTAATGTACAAATAATTGGAAATAAATAAATACAAGTGAACATTCTATACATTATATTTATTATATATATATATATATATATATTCTACTCTATAAACTTGTTTTTATAGTAACGATAATATACTCCTATTGTTATATAGACAATGAAGGCAATTTTTAATATTCAGGGCAGAGAGAAGCTTTCCTTATTGGGTGGGAATTCATTTTTAATAATTCATGTATCACTATATGTTCGAATTTTGTGACCACTAAGTTTATCTATATTATACAATAAATGTTCGGATTTTCATTCCTTAATATCGCGATTTCGACATTAATATGCCTGTGTGTTGTTTGATTGGTAAGTTTCTGGAATTCAGATTCTTTGTTATTTTAAAAAGTTCGTAGGCATATTTTTTCACAATTTCCTTTGTTTTTCCGAGATTAATTATAGTTCTGGTTTTACAAACTTAGTTATTTAAGCTGGGTACATTTTTAAACAGAATTATAATAATAAAACAAAAAAAACATTGTGTAGGGAGGAATTTTATTACAACTACAGTGAAATCACTTCTTTCTAAGTTGGCAACATTGATGAGTAGTAAGATGTTTGTTTGCTACAATATGAATACAAGTAACATAATATATTTACCAAGAGATAACACTAAAGAAGTTTTAAATTATAAAATTATATTTATACAATTTTCATTTATTAAATAATATAAAATATATTATGTGAATTTTATTAGTTAAGTCGTATTTTGTTTATTCCAACTCATCATAATGTTAATAGTTTGTTTCCAAAACATTTTTCACATTAAATAAATCGCAAATTATTTTTTATTTCCTCTAAATATGAGACAACTTATTTTCTGAAATTGTACACCTTCCCATCAGGCTATGGTGCTGGGAAGAAGAACTCCCAAAGGCATAGCCTGTTTCTCTCCTCAAGAATGCATGTCAGCCATCAGAGCTTTTGAATTGCATGTGTCACATCATGTTGTAGGTAAGAAGCAGTAAGTAAAATCTTGTTATTATGTTTAGTTTAAAGTTTAATTTATAATGGTAAATTAATGTAATGTTTAAACTCACACAAGGACAATATCATTTAAAGTGGTCCACATGGGACTTAAAATATTTGTACATTTTAAAATTTCCCACATGTTGGGACATCAGTAAGTCGAAATTTTATAATTAATCAGGTCCACATGGGAACTTGAAAACTTGAATACTTGTATTTTTACAGTATTTTTTACACTTAAAAATTACCCATGTGTCTGGACATCAGTACATTATACAAATATTTTATGTTTACAAGGTCCCACTTACTCTGTTTTAAAATTTGGTTGTAACTGTCCACTATAGGAGGAAACATAATGTGTTGGCACCCTCATCACCAACTAACACCAGAGGCAATTGTGCAACAATACATCAGTAATGTTAATCACAAGGGGTTTAGCTTCAAGGAAAACGACAGTGCAAACAAGACATGAAGGAGACATGCACCTGCGCCGGACATTTCCAGCCAAAGACGGTGACAGTCTTCAACACAGAGGTGGCGTGGGACATTTTTGGATATTAATAACATATAGAGGGACCATGGTTAAATTTGTTTTGTTCCATGTGATTATACCAAAATACTCCACCATCGATAATTCTCATTCCCCCCTACCCAAAGCTCAGACTTTCAACAACCATAGTGCACTTTTTCATTTCCCCTCCCTTCCCCTCTTCAAAGTTTGCCTTCATGGCAGAGAAATGTGAAAAAAAGACTTCAGTCAATGCCAAGAGCTGCACAGAAAAACAAAAAACTGAAGCCTTTTTCCAGATTTCTCTGCCATAAAAGCAAGGGAGGGAAATGAAATAGTGCCCTCTGAGTGGAATGAAATTATAATAACTTTTCTTGGAATTAAATAACAGTGATTACAACACACAAACTTGTAGTTTATCTCGAAAGTAATCTTCTTTCGTTACAACACACATAACTGTGATTATTTCTCGAAAGTATAAAACTGTGGTTACAACACACACTTTTGTGTGACGTGATAATCCAAGCCAATATTTGGATAACACCCTACCCTTCCAGCAACAACCAATCAGAGTACAGTTTTTCACTTCCCCGAACATCCCCTCCTGTTTGTTTAGCTTATATGTGGGCAGAATCTGAAAAAAGGGAATCAGTCAATGACAAGAGCTGAACGTAGGAACATCACTTTTCATCCCATGACAGCAGGAAAAACAAGGGGGTGGGGGGGGGGGGTAAGTATAATAATAAATAATGTTTTATTTTAACTTGTGCTCCAAGTAATGTAAACATTTGCATTATTTTCTTATCACCCACAAATTTATAACTAATTCAATGCTTCATTTATATATTTTTAAAAAAAGATACTCGCTGGAGAAGATCTTGTTTCGTACGCCCGTTTACCATTATGATGGTACTTGTACCAGACTTGAAATGTTATCCGACTCTGCAAAGGTCGTTGTGTCAAAAAATCTAGGTATATCAGTATGTCGAACTTGATGCTGCTGAAGAAACTCTCGCTTCGTACACCCGTTTACCATTGCTATGGTAATTGTATCAGACTTGACACGTTATCCGACTCTACAAAGGTCGTGTCCAAAAAAAGTCTAGGTGTATCAGTACCTTAAGCTTGAGTAGATCTCTTTGTACGCTCGCCATCATTTCGATGATGGTATTTGTACCAGATGTTGGTATTCTTAATCCACCTCTACAAATGGTGTTGGTATCAACAATCTGGGTATATTAGTACATTAAGCTTGAATCGATATTTGGCTTGAGTTTTAAAATATAAAGTAAAAGTTTGTTATGAAAGCCTGATTAACGTGATAAAAAATCATGTACGATATTTAAATTGCTTGGTGTCGGGCCGATAAATAAATAAATATGTATATAAACGTGTGTGTGTTTTTAACAGAGTTCTACCAATAACTAGCCACTCATTGGCATGAATATACAGGAAATTGGAATATTATGAAATCAAATTATTATTAATATTTTTATTTACAAAAGCATTACATTTTTGGAAAAGACAATAGAATATTGTAGGTTCTATCGCATTTATCAAAATGTTTGTCTAATTCGTCGCAAACTTCCTGGTAAAAATTATTAAATTTGGTTTCGGGAAACAAACTTTTATTATTTTCATACCACATTTGCATAAATTCCTTTAGTCGCCTTTCCGACAACTTTTCCTTAGCCATGCGTACCTTTACCGTCGAAAAGAATTTCGACGTGATGTGTGAATTCAGCACGCATTCTTGATATTTTGCATCGGCGTATGAAGGCATGGTCATGGAAACGGACCTGTTTGTTTTGTAAAAAAAAAAAAATTGATTAGTAACATTGTATTGTGGTTTGGTACTCTCTTGGGTAGACGTTCAAGTTTTTGTACCGATTGTAAAGTTCTTTGAGATGGCGCCACTCAATCTTTGGCTCAATGTGATCAGGAAGGTGAACTCGCGAATTCTCACAAAATGATCGTAGTAAATTAGCAAAGTCCTTTATGTGATTCATGTACATGGGTTGGCCAACATGTTCGCTAACAAGTTGTTTCGTATCATCGTAAATTTCGAAGCGATTTTCACAATAAATATCGAAAAAAAAGTCTAGCTACCTAAGAATTGTGAAACCCCATATGCAACAACCATGAAAATATGGCGAACGCATTACATATGAATAAATCCTCGGACTTGGTCAGCTCGATGGACGATTCGACTTGTCCATCCCAAATTTCAAGTTTTGCATCACAAATCCGAAATTATCCTCATTGAGCGGCTCGTTTCAATCACCCATTGTGGACATTTAATTTGAAAATGGCGACATTCGAAAACTAGATTTGGGACTATCTGGCTGTGGCAAGGGAGCTGTAGATGCAATTATTTCTGTTTGTTTGGCATTATTCTCGGCAATTAGTTGTTTTCGCTTTACCTGCAAAAATTCCTCGATCTATGCATAACAAGAATTCATAGATTGCGAAGTGTTGAACGACGTGGTCGTTCTTTCATCGTCATCATCAATTTCCATACCATGGTCATGTTCATCGTCCGAGTCTCCTACTCTACTGCCAACCCCACTTTTGTTTCTTATACCATTCTTTGAGAAGTCATAAAATTGAAGAATGTTTTTCGAGTCGAAAATTAATTTGGTCAAACCGAGTAGTTTCGGCATGTGTTGTCCCAAAATGGAATGTTTAAATGGAGTATCTCGTTTCAGGTTCATAGTGTATTTCTGAGTTAAAATATACAGCAAATACACAAACATCTTGAAGGCAATCGCCAATTTGGTGCTGGTAATAAGCTTTAAGTTTTCTACGAGTGTTGGAGAACTTTTGTAATTTAGAGTCAAATCATTGAATGCAACCACCAAATTTTCATCGATGTAGTCGAGGAGTTTGAAATTAGGTTCGATTAATACATACTGCTTTGCCACTATGTTTGAAAATATCGGGCAGAGTAACATCACCATCAATTAGTTGTATTGCAACCGCGATAAGAAATGTGATAATTTAAGGTAGATGCTGCAACACAGGTCTTATACATGAGGAAAATGGACCATGGTGATTATCGGTCCTGGAATGACGTAACGGTGCTTGATAGCCCTCCAAACACCTCAGGGAAGGCGAAGCTGTTTCAAATACGTTTAGTAAAGGGTTCAACACATACCTATCACAAAAGACTTGGTAACCTAGATGGTCGAGAACCGCCTCATACGCTTGTATTTCGAGACTAAAGGACAACTCGCTTTCGCGATCGATCGAAAACTCTCCATTTCCGAACAACAACTCCAAGTTGCCACATCGCCTCATCAATAAAATGTCCGTAAAGAATAAATTAGTCACCTTACAAACTGTCGCTGACGACGATTTCTTTTTTATTCGAGGATGAATCCCCATTATCACCACCACCATTTTGACCACTGAAGTAATGAAATATGACATATTTGTAGACGTTGAACATGCTTGTCCAGTCAAGAGGTCCTTCGCATAGAGACGAAAGCAAAAAGTAAAGAACGTCGGTCTTGTAGAATCCCGCGTACAAGTGACTTATTACATTTTCGTGGGTGCACGAACCACTCAAGATGAACTCTGCATACCGGTTCGGGTTGAAAGACTTGAACACACATCCGATCAACTTTATTAAATTTTTACTGTCGACATAGCGAATGAGCAATGATAACACGCTCGTCACATAACCGCGATTCACCATCTCCGATAAAACAAAGACGAACCAGTCGTAACTTTCTTTAAACATATCCTATGATGCAAGTCCAAATAACCATTTTCATGGAGGATAGTCTTCATCTCCGTCGTATTCACATTCATCACCATATTATTCATCTCCACTTAGTTTCAAACCATTTTTGGAATATTTATGTTTATGCTGATATTGCCATCGCTATTGTTTCTTACTCAAAATCTTCTTGTTCGACCATTCATTTACTTCAACAATGATGTTTATGTTTTTAATTTCGATATTATTTGCTTTGCAATAACACGTTTAAAAAGTGTAGGCCACGTAAAAGAAGTTTGAATTTTCAGTCAATAAACCATCTATGAGTGCATGCATGAAATTTTTCTTGTAATGATCACAGTCAATGTCGTGTTGCCATATCGCCTCCTCGGAACGATCAATCACATACAATTGATTTTTACTAAAGGGGTAAAATTCACGATCGCAGAATGGAACCTGATATTTAGCACTTCCCAATGCGTATTCGTAAAAGATGACATCGGATGAAATGTCCAGTTTTTCCACATTATACAAAGTGTTCTACAAATGTCTCAAACTGAAAGTTTGTCTCGATCATGCTGACTCAATACAATTCGTGCATCTCGGTAATTAAACTCTCAACGTCACTTCCACTTAAACTTTCAATATTGTGAGTAATTTCTCCATCAACACACATGACGAAATACGCAGCGATATATTCAAATCCAAACCGGTACTCGGTCGATCCAATGGATGACTTTACCCAATCTTCCTCACAATAACTGCCTACGTCGTTTCCCATTTGCACTCGACGGTCATTTTCAGCAATCGATTCCTCGTCATTTTGCATTTGCCTGATTGCCTGATCGATGCATGTGTATTGTCTGATGTATTCATCGGTCCGAGCGAGTTTTAAAGAAAAAAATTCTCGCTATGAACCGCAAGTTATGGAAACTACGATGGCTTCGACCTCCTTGAAGGGATTCTAAAAGGGAACAAAAGACACGAGCTCATCCTTTAGAGTCCATATATTGATGGGACTTAGTTTTTTTTAAATGACCATACGTGCTCAGCCCTTCCAGAACGTGATCTTGGACGGTGGGCAAGGAACACTGTGCCAGAATGTCCGACACAAACTTGAATGCCAACCCCTCGTTCCATTGCGAGTAGATACGAGAAAGACGGCAAAAAAATACATGCTCACTAACAAAATCCATCACTATGGGTAGAATTAGAAGAAAGTTGGCCTTTTCGGGCCGATGTGTCACCAGACAAGACCGCTTGACGTAAAATGGAAATGTGGCTGCAGCAATTTTTACGACAAACTCAAACACACGATCGCGACAAACGAGGTTCTCTTCGTACGAGTCGAAATTGTGTTCCTTGTCGACGTCAAAATCCAAGATCATGCATTGGTAAGCCAAACCTTTTTTTGCACAACCAGCCCAAAATTGTACTCTACTCCGTGTTGTTTTTTGCCGACCAATGAGCAAACATATAATTTAACAAAAGATCGAAACAAAATGGTAACATTTCCTGCGGGGTGATTTTACCGAGTTCACTGGATCCGACAATGGAGATTATTTTGTTTCGATCGTATTTGGCGTCATATCGGCCGACGAGTTGCATTATTATGCTATCCAGATTCGCATCGACAGTTACTCGGCCAATTTCCTCAATGTGTTTGATAATTTTCCCAATATGTTCCTGCTCCTCGTCCATTTTACTCGAGTCAATAATCTTTTTCGCGTAGTAAGACGTATATCAGAATACTTACAAACAAGAACGAGACAAAAATGTTGATCGAAGTATTATACAGGAAAACATTTCGGCCGTATTCTCTCGCCAGAAATTCGGTATACAGACCGTCGATATTATTCCGCAAGTATTCGTTGGTCTCGTCCGGCAACATTGACTTGTTGTGTGTGACCGGAAGAAAAACAATTTATTTTTCCCCTTATATACAATGTTACACCGGTAAAAAAAAATACTTTTTTTAAATTGTTTTTTTTTTTTTTACAAAAAAGTGGCTGGGGGAGGAGGAAATGAAACAACTATGTGTCATAAAAAAGGAGCTTTTTTTTTATTTATTGAAAATACATTCGTGATTACAATTTTCATCATATATGCATATTCCATTGCCACATTTTAAGCAGCAGAGAAATAAACCTGTTACAAAATAATACAATCCGAGCGATGATAAACATTCTCTATTATACTGGGTAACTTGTTGCCAATTCCTATCATATCGTTTGCGCATTTCAAGTATTAATCTCATCAGCGATTCATATCGATGTTCTTTTTTTGGAAAAAAGTCTTTTCGCATTATTCTAAAAAATAAAATAAAATAGCCCTAGTCTTTTTTCGTACATTAATCCTTGTAATCGTAACCGGTCGTTTCTAATTGAAATTTGTAAACCACTTTTTACATATTTATATATGGTTGATTTTGTCCATCGTTGCAAAATATCCAGGCATGTTTCCTTAAACGAAATTTTCACGAATAAAATGTAAATGTACATAATTAACTGTTTGAAAAAAACGCTTTTGTAAATTTTGATAAACTCGCCCAGTTTCTAATGTCTCGAATGTTGCTTACATTTTCCAAATTCACCACTGATATCATCCCCCTCGCCCCCCTCATCGTCGTTGTTGTTTTCAATTACCCACCGCCAAGTGGTTTCGTTTACCGAAATAAGTGTTTTTTGTTTTTCCTCTCGGCCCAATATGCATAATTTCAACTGCCGGTAGTCGAGCGTTAGCAAAACTATCACCGCGGGGTTGTTATATATCTGTGAAATATTTTTCTCATCTTCGATGCTCGAATGAATTAATACCATTATATAATCTAGCGGGAAGTGATTTTCCGGGAACATGGATTTTTTTGTTTCTGTATCCATCGAAACACATGGAACACAGAATTAAAAAATCCAATTTTTCGAGTAAACTCTGATAATGATTGACGTAATTATCATTTCTATTGCGATTATTTTCGATGGGCCAACATTAAATGCAACCATATCCTCATCAAAGCCGATTTCGAACCTCTCCATCCCCTATGTATTTTGGGAGTCATTAATGTTTCGCCCTATTCGGGTACGGTCACATCGAAGGCCGACCGCTTGTTGAGAATGTCCATCACCATAGGGATGTTTTTTCGCACGTCGTTTGGATGGCGAAAGTATTGATCTTTAATAATGTTTAAAATTTCCATCGATGTTATCCCCCCCAACCAACCCCCCCCCCCCCACCCTCCGTTTATTATGCAACGAATGTAATACACATTCATTTGCCAATAAAAACATTCCATCTGAATCTTCAATGTGTTCAATAAGAACACAGTGTTGCATAAAGTGTATAGTGCTGAAAAAATCTCAATTGTTTTTGGCGATGTCACAAGCTCTTTGGCAAACTCGGGTTTTAGAAATGGCGAACAATATAAATGAGTTATTCCATACATGATAAGGTTGGTGATTTTTTTGTCTTATAAAAAACTTTTTTTCGCACTCTCGTATATGTAGGCGTCGGAAATCACAGAGCAGTCATTCGTGCAGTTGCAGTGACTGCGAGAAGTGTCCAAGTGATAACTACCTTGACTATTTCCGGCGACGAGATAGTATTTCAACAAGATGTTTAGTGAACATGGAACTGAACCCAATGTGCATCAAGTACAGCCTTAGAATGGTAAACTTGAAGCTGAACCCATACAACGCTCTTTGAAAGATGACTGGAGACATTAGCAACAACAAGTACAGCGTTCAACATGAAATACTGATAGTGACACTAATGATGAAGAAGGAGAGTTACATTCGACTAATAAAGATTACCAGGAAAAACAAAAGTCTTATATAAAAGAAGAGAAAAAGTTTGATATAAGAGAATAACAAGGCTTTGATATAAAGGAAGTGCGAAAATTTAGTTTAAAAAGGAAAAGACAAAGTAGTACCAACAGTAGTGATGGGTGTTCAGGGTCTTCAAGCGACTCAAGTGAAGAGGACAAAAAACCTCTACTCTGAGTATAAGAAGGCCAGAAGAAAAATGTAAGCTGTTGGAAAATTTTAATCTAGCTTCTGTTATAGTTGTTGATTTTAAATTTGGCAGATACCACGGAAAAAAATATCCATTGGAATTTGGATATGCTACACAATGAGGGTCAAACATTTTGTATATATCTAAACCTGTTCCATACATACACTTGGTAAAGAGTATGTCTAACAATCTCGAACAAAATAGCAATTTTTACATGAAAGAGTAGTGGAAGTTAACGAGAAAAGCATCAGACTCAAAACAGTTCGTTAGATTTTGAAGGAAGCATAGATTAAATTTATAATTGTAGCAAATGAAGAGCAGGCTTGATATTTACGAGAGAAAAATGAGAGTTGCCAGGAAGAAAATAATCATTTGGTACATGAGTGGTTCAAACGGATTTGGAAAAATTTGCAACTGCCATTCTAAAAAAGAAAAAAAAATCTTTGGCCTGTGCCCTACCCATAGTTCGGTTGATTTTGGAATCTAACTACTAAAGATGTGAAAAGGGCAATTGAGAATTGCAATAAATAATTTTTTTTTCTGTGCATAACCAAGTGTGTGTGTGTGTGTGTGTGTGTGTGTATATATATATATATATATATATATATATTATATATATATATATATATATATATATATATATATATATATATATATATATATATATATATATATATATAGACACACACTCACACACTTGTTTATGCACATTGAACAAACACATAGTCCTGGGCCGTGTGGGCCCAGGACTATGACGAGATGAGCTTCTGGAAAGAAGCTACCATAGAAAATTTGTCATCGCCGGAATTTCTTGAAAAATTCAATAAAGCAACAACTTTGAACGAAATTCCACAATTAAACTACATCAAAATATCATCTACGGATGAAGTGGATTTATAACTGGATAAAACGATGGTCATCGACATTCAACTTGGGATTTATGCTGGTGAAAATGTTCTCCTAGAATTTGGATCTGCTACAAAAAAGGTTATTTACATGGCTCATGTTCAAAAACCAGTTCCATTTTCACACCTATGTACGAGTATGTTGGGTGATTTTGGACTAAATTTGTACCTCTACCGGAAAATACATGGAATACCTTGTAATCTTCCATGTAACGAGCGTCATCAAATGATGAACACTGAAACAATTCGCAAAATCGTAAACGAAAGTTGGGTCCGGCACATCGTCGTGAGAGGTGCTCAAAAAATGCACTTTCTGATACAGTTGGAGTGCCTGCCGAGAAACTCGTAATAGCTACGAGGAAATTTCCCATCGAATGTGGCACCTGTAATTTTCATAATCCGATTGCATATCAACAAAGATGTTCAATTGTAAATATAGATTTTATTTTGAACTATCTGGCCAGAAAATTTAATTCTCGGTATAACAACTCTTGTGTAAAAAAAAGGAGTAATTGTATTGATTAAATAAATAAATTTTTGTATGTATATATGTAAATAAATATGTTTTATGTCATAAATGAATTACTGTATTTGTAAAATATGTATTTATAAAATAAATAACTAAATGAAATGACTTAATTTTTTATTTTATTTTAAGTAATAATCCACCAAAAAAAATGATTATTCATCTCAGTTATACATTACAAATTTTATCCATGAGAAACAAATTTCAGATTACAATTATTTTAAAATTGGACAGTTTTCGTACGAATCTAAAAATTTCAATTTAAAAATTCGTTACAACGACCCACATAAATTACCTCCACAAATATTTATGGATTTGCGCACTTTCAGCACCGTTATATTCAACATGGTGATTCGCAAAGTGGCCAACTTGTTTTGTCGATCTGAGTTTGTCGACTCGTTTAAAACTTGAAAACTATGACGAGGGGGTTATGTTGGTGTTTAATCCTACAGAAGAAATTGAGTTTATCAAAATAATGTTAACATACTTTTTCATATGTCGAATTTTCACAAATATTTATGAAAAATTTTCTAGTTGCATCACAATCTCATCCCAGACCCCAACTCCACCCCGATCATCACCCAGATGCCCAAAATCGCAATATTCCAACTAAACACATACACTGGAGCCTAAGTTCACCTTTCCTGATACTTCCGCACCTCGCCCACAATCCCCGCATCATCACCGTGTCTCGACAACAAACGTATTCGAGTCTGTTCCACAAACTCGCATTGACGAAGAGGCGAATCACGGTGATGACGATGATAGCTGCCTGGCTGATGACGAAACCAGAAGGGACGAGGGTAATTATTTACCATCTGAAGATTTCGATAAAGAAGAGAGGCTGTGATTACCTTTACTCGATCGTCAAATACCACCCCGTTCTAAAACCATCGATGACATTGCTGAAAATCATTTACGCCCATAATTCAAACACTATCGTATGGCTAAAACAATTAAACACAAACTTAGAGAGGAATACCAAGAACGTAGACGATTACGTCGTTGAATTTCGCTCAACGACGTTGACAGTTACCACAGCGATGAGATGTCTACATCTCCCGAAATGACAATGCCTAGAATGAATGGTGATGATGATCAGGTTATGGTGGCACCCAACAATCAAAACGTTCCCAAAATCGGCGACGAACATGGGGAAAATCGCATTCTCAAAGATAATTTTGTGGAGAAGATGTCGACTTCATCTTCTTCCACCGCCGGGCCCATAGCTACTCTAGGCTCGAGTATTTATCTGGGTTTGCAGGATTTGTCAATAATTCCAAACGGTAATATGGACACGATGGCATTTAATCACGACTTATTTCCCGATACTTTAATCACCCAGCATGGTTATCCAGAAAAATAGGAGTTTAGGATTTTCGCAGATAACTTATTTCTCGAAGCTCAAAATAGGATATCGGGTGTATATAGTAAATATTTAAACTTTTTGAAACTTAATCTATATCCCCACAAAATGACAGAGTTTTTGAAGACATTCAAGCAAACATTTTGAAATCACTAAGTTCCGAGCATTATTTACAAGAACTAAATCTGCTGTGTAATGGGTACACAAAACAAGGTAAATTTTTATCAAACATTCATGATAAATACAAGTACGTGCTCGCAGTTTGCAGTTTGGGTAATATTGTCGAATGTTTTCTAAAAAATCATTACGATTTGTTTAAAAATCATTACGATGTGAAACAATATTTGAATAAAATATTAAATATGGAAGTTGTAAAAAATACAAGTTTTATTTTGCACGAAACTACACAATCTGATAGTCGCGTCGACATTGTCTTTTTTTTCAATTAAAATAGGTATGCTGATTGGCCAAGACTTAAAGTCGGAAGACAAACACGAATTGTTGTTGGTTTTGTACGATAATTACCAATCCTTGTTGAATCCTCTAATTTCAGCACTAGTTCATTTGTGAATATAGTAGGTAAAAAAAATACAATATTGTGATATTATTTTTATTATAATCATTTTTGTACATAAGATTGACAAAATAATTCCAAACATCCGAGAGTAAGTGCACATCATGACAGGATGAATGTTATAATCTTCAGTATATGCGTTTTTTTTTTTTATACTGTCCCGGTAATAGTTCCTGGACTGAATCGTAATGAGCTTTGAATATATAAGAGTGTTTAATTTCTTCCTTTTCTTTTTCTGGTGTAAACTGGACAACCTTTTTCGAAATGTGATAACACCAATATATGTTGCGAACAAAAACAAGGAGTTTGATGGTATTGCAATTTTTTTTTCGCAATAGATTTGATATCCAATGTGCAATTTCCATGCAGTTCTTC
Source organism: Dryococelus australis (assembly GCA_029891345.1). Lineage (NCBI taxonomy): Eukaryota > Metazoa > Arthropoda > Insecta > Phasmatodea > Phasmatidae > Dryococelus > Dryococelus australis. The sequence goes on along the minus strand of CM056994.1, from coordinate 190,744,155 downwards.
CACCTTGTTTCCACTACCATAATCGAAAACGTAGAACCGACGGACGTTAACATCTTCATCCACATATCAATCTACTTTGTCGTGAACACAGATATTTCTTGGTATACCCTTCATCTCTTGAAAAAAAAACTAAACTATTTCTAGATAAAAGATTTCTTTTATTTTACTCTTCAAAAAAAACATGAAAAAAAACTCTCTCTCTCTAGAAATACAATACCTACCTTTTAAAATATTTCAGTGATTCTACGACCATGCATGGGGAATTCTTCTTTTGCAGTTACTTGAATCAGTTCAACAACTGTATAGAATACTTGGCTCATAAACATGTAACTTTTCAGCCTTGTCTCAAAAATACAATCCTCAAATGCAAACTGATTGGCATCCGTGGTATTCCATAGTGTTCTCGTTTCAATCACATTTGGACTTGTACCATTATCACAACTTGAGCAATATGACTTTTATAACCATGGAGGATCGTCATATCTGCAATATATTTCCTGTGGTGCTGGGATCTGATTTGGATTTGAGATTACTCCATCATTATCGCGGTTATTGTGATGGCATTGAAATGACAGCATCATCCTCGTCATCATCTTCATCACAACCATTGTTGTGCGAATGTGTGATGGAATACTGTATGGTGAAATATTCTTAAGAAAGGAGATTAAACGTGGAAGATCATTCGACAATAAATTCACAAATGCATGGTTATTTCGTCGAAAATGGTCGTTTGTGTTGGGTTCCCTCTATATTGACGAATAATCGCGAATTACCACACATTCGAGTGAGTCGAACACACAGTCATCGCTTTTGCATCAACAAATACAGTTACACCCAAAAAAAATAAAGGACATTGTTTCGTATTGACTTTGCCCATGGGTAAAGAACCATATGAGTTTGTTCACCATAATCCTGAAGGTGAACACTTTGAAAACGATCTTGATTTGCACTCTTTGAAATGGATGATAAATACATTGTCTACAATCATCAACTTCTCGTGTACATATTAAAATGATTTGTCGGTCATATCCGGCACATTGATAGTTTCTCCAATAAACAAATTTTCTCTTCATCAATGTTGTTGATTCGACTGGTCTTTTATGCATTCAACAATAATGAATAACAGGCAAAAAATATTGTTGTGACTGGCAATTGGTGCAAGCCTGTTTCCATGACGAATACATACATAATAAAAAAAAAAGGACAAATATTTGAAACTTGAACTGTAAACCGTTGACTCCTTAGATAGGCAATCGAGATTTCTTTGGGCTCGTCGTTAGACCTGTACTGAAGAACATTGACCATCCACGATACCCACAGATTATTTGGGATTTTTGAGTCTTTTCAAAAAAAATGTCGCCATCGATTCGTTTAATCGTGTTTACTCCCTATTGCCGGACGTGAACCTGGCCATGAGCACCGATTCGTGTAAGATCGACAAACTGGTTTCCAAACTGATTGCAAAAGGGTACTGGTTGCCGCTGGATGAACACGATATCGCGGATATGAAAAACAGTACTTTTACTGGTCACTTGTGCATGTTCAAATCGATATTTCCCTTGAATAACAAGTTTAATCTAACGTGAAAGTGAATAAACTATACTCAAAATTCTATGCTGGTTTGGTTTCATCGAGGTGCTTGTGGTTTAAGGTATATTCAACTTGAATAATTCCCAAGGTATGCCGTCCAAGACATTTGTGGACGAGATGACGGGAAGAATATGCACCAATTCCGCAATCGAATTGACCGTGGACGGCATTTCGGAGCGTCTTTTGACTCTGGATAATTGTTTCGGACCGCACATCACAGAGCAAATACTATCCACACTCCAATATGGGAAAATGGCCAAGCTGTTCACCACGATAAACTACTTGAAGACGAAACTAAACACACAACCACTTGCTTTTTTTTTCGAGCTCGGTATATAAAGTGTGGGTGTTTACCTGGGTGTTGTGGAACGGAAATTACGGGTCCGCAAAGGCGAGCATTTAGAGGCAGAGGGTGACGATGCGATGGTCCTGAAATTAAAAACGGTCTTTACCAGTCATCCGCAACTCACCGAAGATGGGTATACGATCAACACAATTAAAGACATTTCGACCATACAATGTCGTCGTTTCCAGATAATTTTCAACCACGATTCCAAAACCAGATTTCGCATTTGCTTGAGTAAGGACTCGGTGCCCATATTTCTACCATTTAATAAATCCGAGATGGTCTTTGTCCAAATGCACGTGTATTGTGGCGAGGTTCATTCGACCGAGCCACTGGAATATTTCAGTAACCCACACTTTAACGTAAGTGTGTCGACAAACATGTACAGAATATCGTTGGTGGGTGACGACAACGACATTCTATCTCTGTGTACGAAAATCGATCGAGTAAAAACGAATGTGTTTTTCGTGCATAATAATCGTCTCATTTTCGAGGTTGTTATAGAGTCCCGGCATCGATTCTACGATGGTTTAAAATTGAGCAATACATCAGCCATGCCCATGCCCATGAAAGATTATTATATGGATTGTATGGCTTCGATCTACTCGGTTATCGGTCAATCGCCGCTGATGCAGTTGAAAGAAATTAGTATTAACCGAGAAAAAAAATTTCCAAAAAATATATTTTGTGGCAAATCGTCGACGGTGGTGTTGAAAAATATTGCATCTGATTGTAAGAGCATCGGTTTTATGAAATTCGACAATTTTTCGATAAACAACTTGCAGATGAACGGGTGTAATGTGGCCATTTACAATGCTATCCAGTGAACATATTCGTCAACAGAACTGTACAAGTGTTTGCCAACAGCAAACAAGCAACTGCTTCAATTGTTTCTAATGTTGAAAAAGAATGTGGAATTTACCACTACAAAAGATGTTTCCGGTAATGTCAAGTTTGATTTATATTAAAAAGATTTGACTTGTGCCAATATGAAAAAATCGGAAGAGTTCATTTCATTTTCAAAATTGTAATTTAAAAACATAATAAATTTTGTATATATATATATATAACGAAAATCAAAAGTGTTGAGATGTATTCGGAACATTGGTTTATTTTTCTTTTGACGATTGGTATTTTAGCCCCTCCACCCCCATGTAGTTCAAAAGCAAAACATCAATGTTTCGATGGAGCGGTTTGAATACCGAATGCCCAACTCTACATTTTCCATGTTGCCCAAATCATACCTGAGTCCAAATCCCATACCGTAAACCAAGTTTGAGTTGAAAATTTCGATGTTTGCCACGTATCCGAGCTCATTGACGTTGATATCGCATGGGGGCAGGAGCTTAGGATTGTTAAAATGTCAAATATGGGAAACTGTGCCAAAGGAACCACATATTGTATCATTTTTTTGCCATCCTCCATAGCGACTTCTGTGTTTGGCAAAGAGGTCGTTATGTGATGGATCCATTTATTTTGTTGACCATGTGTATATCTAGGTATTCCTGCTCGAAAAACATAATAATCACTTCATCCTTCTCGATGCACGGTAGATCAAAAACAGAAGTTCACGTTAATCCGTGATCGATCACATGTTTGGTAAAAAGTTTGAGTTTATCGGTACTAGCGATGTTTTTGGGATATGTAGAATACTCAAATAAAGTGGCCGATTTTGACGAATCGATAAATTTATGGTTGTTGGAGAATAGATTCGTGAACGTTTTAGCCGAGGTTTTCAATGCTTGTCCAACAAGGATGGGATACAAGGGACATTGGCCGACCGAAATGCTCGTCTTTGAGATGAGGCTTAATATAGTTTTATTGTATTTTCGAAATAAATTATAATCGACGTTGCAGGAATCTGACTTGTGAGTCTCGCACAATCCACCAATCAACAACTTTTTACTAGTTAGTGTGTTTGGACCGCATAGTTCGTTATTCAAGAAACAAATAGGCGTCAATTCCATATCGACGTAACTGTTATAACCATTGCTGAAATTAAGATTTTGATGAACATAAATGAGTGGATAATATCGATTAATTAAATTTGATTGATTGAGATTAATAGTATGATTTAATGAATGTGTACTGAGATTCGAAAATATATTATTCGAACTACCCTGAGCTTGAAGTTGACTCTGTGATTACATTTTTGTTATTTACTCATATATATATATATATATATACACCTTAAAAAATACATAAGATGTTCCATATTCACCGGACCTACAAACTTGGATAATTCAACTGTTTTGTTGAGAAATATTTTTGAAAGACAAAAAAAATATTAACTTATAACGAATACTTACTGCGAGTGTCACAAATATTTTCTCATGTGTACATAGAAATTCGGCAAGATGTAGAGTTATAAAAGGCAAACTTGGATTTTTTTGATTATTGCTATCAGGTTCATCTTAAAGGTGGAAAACGATTCTGCGATGCATCTCGATGCAATCTGCATTATCCACGGGGAAAAACATGCACACCTCGATATATTCCAAAAATATTCAAGAGTGGTAATTCAGATGTGATTACGTGCCAAGGAGCATGTTTTCCAACCAAAGATTCCGAATCGAAATATCACGGATCAAATAACTATTGGAGCGACCGCTGCGATGCATGTATATTGGTTCATCAAGAAGCCTACCTGTTGGGAATATATGATTATTGGCGCGTAAATGAAGGCACGATTATTCCGCACGTAAAAACGATAGAAACTGGTTTCGATGTCGATTCTTCGCCATATGTGACAGAGATGGGTGATGAAACAATACACTTTCGTCTAAACTTATATTATTGCTGTAATTTTAACAAGTCTCCTGCGGGTGACAAATGCAGAGACTATTTAGATAGTAATTTTATAGGCTATTTCATCTTAAATTACTTATATAAGATTATCGAATATAGTTTCTTGGAATTGGCTCATGGAATCGATCAGTACGATGTAAAGAGCCCGCAAGTACCACCAATTGGACAAATGCCCGATTACGTCGCGGAATGGAATGACTTCGTCAACCACGAGGCGTTCTGCATAAACGCAGACATTAAACTCAGCGACATGGGCATCACAGAAAAAATACCGAGTCATTTATTTTGGACCCCAGAGTATGGGGGAGGGGGTAGGCTTGTGCAGCCTTTGATACTGACCCACGATGTCGAATCCATGGTTTCAGATAAAGATACTCGGGTTCGAATCGGACTGCACGCCGATTCGGTACCATACCACTTGAAATATATGCAAAATGCTTGGTTTAATGGGTGGTTTTCCGACCAAATATACCGATGATGATTTATCCAATACAGAAGATATTTCCGACATAATTGCAGATTTACCTCTTGCATCCAAGGATAGAGTAGTAACGAGTTCCTACTGCATTATTTGGTGCGATTAGTCTGAATATGGTTTTCAAGACCCTAGTCAAACACATCGGACCCACAATGATCGAAAGGGTGCAAAGTCAGTTGGGAATTTATTTATTCAGAGCCTTGGCGATAGAATTTGTTACCAGAGCTGTGATATCTACTGCTTTGAAAATGGCGGGATTCGCCGATAGAGCATTTGCTGTAGTTTCTCTTTCTTGGGTGCCTATACTTGATGTTGTATTGATCATGACTGCAGTCGCCGATGTATTTTTGACCATATTCGATCCATTCAACTTGCAAAACCTACAAAGTCAAGATTACATAGATAATATATCAAAGCTGGGATTGGAATTAAAACAAAAGATTTGGGGTTTTCGAAAAATGAAATATACACCGATCATGTTCGTGATGATTGGAAGAACACACACAAAGGAGTTTTCGATTTAGCGAATAATGTTCCCATCCAACCATCTTCTATCGATAATGATGCAGAAACCGGTAAATTAGCGGCCTTTTCAAAAAAAAAAAAAAAAAAAAGATGCCATATTTAACCCACCTATTACAGGTATTCATCCTACAAAGTAGTAAAAGATGGCGATCTAAAAATATTATTGCAATTTCGTTTACAATACCTACTGGTCCGCAAAGTCAACTCGAATGGATCTCGTATCGATTGGAACAATATGGGCGGCAATAATGATGATACGATGTTGTCAAATCAATTGAAAACTTTTAGCGCACAAAATCCAGATCAAGTTTTGGACTTTACACTCTACACATCTAAAATAAACACTCGAATAAACACGATCGAAAGAGGATTGTATTTGCTGGGGGGGGGGGGGGGGTCGATACTAATCTTAGGAATAACTGCATTTTTCACCAATAAAACAATACATTTATTTATTGTATTGGTTATTTTTTTTAGTAATGGCGACTTTTATCAAAATTTATAATAGCTAAATTGAGAGACTTTCTTAATCGGCAGTTGTTCCTCGTCACACGTGGGAAGAAGTAACAAGTCATAGAGTTCACCAGGTGAGTTCTTTGTATGATGTAATTGTCGATCCTTGGCTAATTTGAAAATATCGCAAATTTGGTTTACTTATACCTTTTAGTTTTTTTTTCATACCTTTCTTGATGATGGTAAAGAAATATCCATCTTCTTTGCATTATAAAATATTTTTGTCAGCCTATCGATGAAAAGGGCAATTGATTCATCGTCATCCTTATTTCCGACTTTGTTATAAGTCATTTCGATCGACTCTGGATAATGTTGACATTTATTTTCGTAGAAATCTGGAGCGCTTTCATGTGTTTCTTTACTTACACCAACAACAAGTTTGCTACAACACTCTGAATACCACACTATATATACAGAGAGAGAGAGAAATTAAAAAGATTATTTTTTTATTTTATTTTTTCAATAATGATTTGCATAAATGAATGCAATATGTGCTAAAAATATCAATATGATTATGATTTTTGTAATTGCCGTTATCTGAGTTATTTGCATAAAAACGATAGTCATGAGGGTCGGCCTAATCACATATTAAAAAAAATTTTGCCAATCGAAGGTACTGTTTTGTAAATTTTCGTTTCGCAATTGCAGCTTCTCTTTACGTCCATCTTTACTGTGTAAAGTAGCAGTAGTAGTTTTAGTTTTCGAAACATTTGTATTTTCAATCAAATTGTTGGAAAAGAATAACTTTTTTCAGCAGCTGCTAATATCTCGGCAGCTGCCATGTCTTAATGTTATTGAGTGCCTTCGACCACAACACAACTTACCACCGCATCAAAAAGGTCAAAATTATGGTTTTCTTTCACCCAAAAATTGTTTTTAAAGTGAAAGGTGTTATTTGTAAAATATCTTTTAAATCTTTTTCGTTTTCATACACGTATAATTTTATGTGTAGCGGGTGGTCGTAAAGTTTTTTTTCTCCCAGGTTGATGGATAAAAATTTTGTAGTAAAATTTATTTTCATTATCTACGTACTCTATACGGGGTGCTAAAATACCCTTTTTAACCGAATGTACGAAATAGATAAAAGGGTTTTTTTTTTTTATATTTTTTTTTTTAAGTTGTTCTTTTTGAGTTTCCTCTTCTATTATTCGTATTGGCTTTGTTTCTTTCAAATTCAAATATACTTTCGGGCGAATATTTTTATTGTTGTATTTCGATTTAGAAAACACACACACACACACAGTAGAATGGTTATATTTTGCACAAATGTTTACCCAAAGAATTCCTAAAGATGGTTCATATTCTTCAGACTCCCGACGTGTAACCACAATGGATGGTCTATCATCTACGATATTAAATTTGGGAAAGGAATTGAAGGAATTATAACAAACACACATCTGACTCGTTTTCGCCGCCCTAATCAACTCTTGGTTGCATGTGTCGAGATTAGTAGTTGCATATAAATTCGAAGGATATTTGATCATATATTGCGTGGTTAAAGTAGTATATCCTTTTTAACATGCGAGCCTATCTGTACCGCAAAATTTTGTATGCGAAATAGAAATAACATTTTCACCAGTAGGTAGTATGGGGTTCCTTGTCGAATCCACATACACCATAATTTCATCATTTATTCCATGAAAACCATTGATATAAATGCTATCTGAACTATGTCCTCTCTTAATATCTTTAATTGGCTTACTCGAACTAGATACACATAAATAATTCGACATTTTATCATAATGATGGATTTCGTCGTAATATGCATTTAATTTATATTTCTTCAGACATGTAATGCTGGCAATTACAACTTCGGTATAGAAAGCAGTAGGATAACTTTTCATAAATCGCAATATGGTATTGAAGGAAACTATCGAAATATCATGAATAAAGTAAATCATAATCGTTAGTATCTGATTGTCCAAATCTGTATTCAGCTGTAAATTAAGCTGGTTCGAACTTCGTTGATCACCGCAATATACGTACTCCACATCCCCGTGGTTATTGTTATGGGTATATGGGGTATTAAACTTGAACAACTTGCAATTCTCTTCGATAAATTGTAAATTATCTACCTATGATCCAGCAGTAAATTTCAAGTTTTCGGTCGTGCTAGAGTTTTTGTTGAATAAATTTTTTGTGTTTGCACCATCCTCGAATTGCAAACAATCGTTTAGAACTTCTGGGGAAGCATTTGAATTGATTACGAGGTTCCTTTGAATATTTTCAACGACTTGGAAACCGTTACTTTCGTTAAATTAATTGGCTAGATATTTTTTGAAAACTGTACTGCTATCTCCCGTGAATTAATCGATAATATTCACCACTAGTGTGTATTTTCCATCACGCATGGCTTCCAAGCACTTGCTCAAGTAATACAAATCAGATAAAATTGCTTTGAATAGTTCTATTCGATGAAAATAGTGTTCGTGATTGTCATGCATGTTGCCAATGGTTATTTTTCCCATATCTTTATCCTTGTAAATGGCAGAAATCCCTGGAATATCAATAAAGGATGATAGGTTTGCGACATAATGCTGACCATCAATCGCACGATACATATATTCAGCATTTGATGGAAATTGTTCGTTCACCGAAGGTTTATATAAAGATGACAAGACCATAAAATCATCATTGTTGTTGGCATTCACATATTTTTTAGTGTTTTTAATAATGATAAATCGTATTGTTTTATTCGGCCTGGTCGTTTGGACAATCACTTCGTTTTTGTTTCTGTCATAGAGCAAGGATGTGTTTAGATCTCCTATACAAATATATTGATACATGGAACTATTGGATGTGGTGCGCATTTTATACGACGAAACACCTGTAAGTTGTGTATTTAGTTGGTTTTCCTGAAAATTATCGTTTAGCCTAGCAGTCATAACAAAAATGGGCGTGTATTCGGGCCATTGACTTTTAAATGTGGCCACATTCGTCACTAAAACGCGGACAAATTGTTCGGAAACATTACGAAAAAAAATTTAAATTAGAGAACGCGAAAGTGTCGCAAAGTAGTTGATTAAGGCATCATTCGAGTTTAACGAATTTAGCATTTTATTGATAGCTATTACATGAACTTTCCTACGACCCACCAACTTTAATTCGTGTATGTTTACTATGTTCCAATTCAAATCTACTGGTGAAAAAACCGCTTCCCCAGAGGATTCAAACACCCCCTCTTGACTATTTTGCTCGTAGTTATTTGGTTCGAACGAAGAGATAACATTAGCCGTACTTACATACAAATCCAAAATTTTTGCCTTGTTTAAAATTAATTTGGAAAAACCAATCACTAATGTATTAGTAGAAGGAGTGGAGGAAGAATAGGAGGATGAGGATGACGGGTAGGAAAACTGGAAACTTTGATCGTCGTTTAGTCGCTTAGTAACATACGTATTTTTTGGACAACATATCATAAAATAATGTGAGGTTGAAAGAACAAATATTTCGCGCTGATATTGCGCATTTTAAATGTGCTTTTTGATCCTGGCTGTCCATCAGAGATACTGAATTGCTTTCGACTTGAAACAAAAAGGTAATGTTGTACTTGTTGATCAATTCCATCGCCTCTCCTATTAAAAGCTCTGAAGTGGATCGAATGAGTGCAAAATATTGGTATTTATTAGTATTCAGATTAGTATATTCAATTTCGTCACTCACAATGATAGTTTTTGTATTTAATATTCGATTGTAATTTTGTAATTTCAAAGAAGAATCAATAGTATAACTACGAGAGGGATTAATGTGCGGATTGTTACCAGATGGAACGTAAACAATGACGTGTTTTTCTTCTAACTTATCGAGAACGGGAATCTAAGCTGCACTGAGTGCTAGTGATGTAGAACTATCGATCACTACTTTGACCAAATCCTTATTCGGTGTCACCACTACACTATTCTTTAAGTTATTCGGCACGAGGAAAACGAAATTATTTTGTAGCTTAAAATACTCGACGGGAAGGTTTATCAAATTAGTTTCGGATTTATAAAACTGAGACATGCATTTGAAAAACAACAAGTTCTTTTTAATAGGTGTTGTAAATGATTAATGATTTGTGCTGCCAACCTATCATTGTCTTTATCGAGAACGGAAATTGACAATTTTCCCAATTCAGTATTGGGTTGTCAGCAAATATCTTTATCAGTGTATTCAAACGTTTTCGCCACGATCGATTTGTTAGTAAATTTTATGATATTTGGTGTTCGAATTTTACCCTTGATGTATGACTTGACCGCCGCCATAGTTTGAGCATCCAACCAGTAGGTAAAATCACCATCGATTTGGCTGATGGTGGACATCAATAATTGTAAAGTGACCACGTTTTTAAATTTAATAATCTAATTATTTACATTCGTGTTGTTCAATACGAAAACTATATATCCTTCAAAGTCGTGTTTTACACATTTACCCGATTTAGAGCCAACATCCTGCATCAGCCTGGTTAAATATACAGTCTCACGAGGTTGTAAGTTTTTCGAAAGTATCACGAATCCAGTTTTACTAGTATCGAGTACTTTGTCAAAACTATTAATTATTTTGGCAAGGTCTATAACGAATTTGATTCGGCAACCATTATGTAATTATTGTATCTATCCAATATATCGGAATTATTAAATTTTGAACGATGTCGAGAAAGTTTAAGTGACTTGAATTCGGGTGGATTTAGAAATATTTGTATATTTTCTGATTCGATTTCCGCCAAGTCGATAATATTCTCGAAAGAAACGGTATCTGCATTATATAAAAAATCAAATGGTTCAGCGCAATTTTTGTTTAGTGCACAAATAATGTGGTGTGGGTCATTTGCCAATAGGCCAATGTGCGAACGTTTAAATGTCGCATAATCTGTTTCCAAATTATGTAAACATGGTGATATAATTAAAAAATTTTGTTTAATACAAACACCTCTTCTAGATATAATTATCCGGAAGTTTTCCCTCAAAGTTTAGAAAAAATTATAGTCATTCAATTGATGGTAAATTTTGTAAACTGTAAATAAAGTTTTTATATTCGGTTACTTTTATTTTGTTGATAAGAAAAGAATGATTTGAATATTCATTTGTTAGACTTTCTGAAATTGTAAAAGGACCTTTTTTTAAATTGGCACCACCTAAATTGTTATTGTTTTGAAAACTCTGCGAACTTCCAATATTTTAATTAAGAGTCTTATATACCAAAAAGAATTACATTACCTTTTTTTGCAACACATTATCTTTTTATTTACACTATATCGAACCAAAAAAAAATATTTGTTTGTATATTTTTATGGATAAAAAAATATACTATAAGAGGTTCAGTTTGTAAGTAACTTTGTTTATTATACCGGCAACATCCATGGTGAAAGGTTTGAAATATTACAATTTTCCCTTTATTTTTTTGACTGTTGCTCAAAAATCTGCTCTGCAAACATAAACCCATTTCACAGATCAATACCTTTGCAAAAATCGTCAAGTATAAATTACGAGTGAAGCATGACCTTCCGGCTAAACGAGTTTGGAGTTTATGTTTTAGAGATGTGTTGAGTAGTAACGAAATGTGTTTATGGGCGCAACAAATTCCACATGAAAATCTCGAGGACAAGTTAATTACTCTTGTATATTCATCGAATTCCGAACCCAAAGCTGTGGAAACAACGACAAATTTTACGTCGGCCAAGTTAACTCTTTCAATAGAACAAGAGCTTGTTAAAACAACTTTATTTACATGACTCGGTGAGAATGATGGTGAGTTGGCTACGCTTAAATACATAATGTTCAATGGTCCTGACGCCAGTGGGAAATCTACATTCTGTTACGAAATATTTGTCGACAGATGAAACTAGCAAGTGGTTTGACGTTATCAAGTCTCCTAATTCGGTTGACTAAATTTAGTTACTACGAATACTTTAATTTCATGCAGTTCTTGCACTCATTGATCTTGACAAAATATCTACAGTGGTACAAGAATTGAGCAAGTTTTGCGATCTCGGATACAACATGGCTTCTTTTTTTTTGTGGAATGCAACAACGACTATTCAATTTCCTTCAATGCAGCCATTGTTTTGTTTGTTGACGAATACAGTATGATCAGCGCATGTATAGCAAAATTTATAATTAAATTTTTCCAAATGGTGAAGCACACTATTAATAAACTATTGATTGTATTTCATGGTGATCAATATCAGCTAAAGTCATTTGTGACAAACAAACCTAATGACATATCGCTTATTCGCGAACTATGCGGTGATAATTTTTTCCTTACCACACAGTTTAGGAACATGGATTCGACATATCAGGAATTTTGACAACTTTAAATACCGCTCCAAATTGGAAGAAACTACTTACACGTCATTTCGGCGTACACAATCATAACAGGAGTTGTTTCACTCTGGATTCTGAGTATCCGGTAGAGTTGTTGGCAACTGTGATTGAGCCGAAAATCAAAACGGCTTCACGTTTGGTACTCAATGCAAAAGAGATTATGAACTGGGCGCACGAAAAATTGGTAAAGTTTCCCGGATTTCTTTTCTTTGCCTTTACAAATATCGGATCACACTAGTTCAATTTAAGAGTGTCGATTGCTGTTCTCGCTCAAATAGAAGAATTTCTAAAGGAATGTAGCTGCCAGCTTGACGTGACTGAGATGGACAAACAGAGTATTATGAAAAATCGTCCCCGATTCACTTCGATTTTCTTTTCAAACGATAAAAAAACATTGATAACAGAAAAGAATGATGACCTCAAACCCACCTACTTCCCGTTAATTGTTGGTGTTCCCTACCGCAGTTTAATGCATGGTCATGGAGCATACATCGGTGAAGTTTTATATTATTTGGGGCATGTTGGAGACGAAACACTCATGTCTGACGAGGAAAAAAACAACCACTTTCTGATATCAAAATGTTTCTTCAAGATGAATCTCTATATGATAGATAAATTTGCATTTAAACACGCATGTGAAGCTACTAAAAACAGTAAACTCTTGTTATATGGTTTCCTGCTTCAAATGACGTATGGAATACAGTTCAGAGTAGTATAGAATTAACAATTGATAATTACATTAATGCAAATTTTACGTGATGTACGCTAGAATAAATTTATGTAGTCTTATGCAGAACAACAAACAAGAGTAAATTGAAATTTATACAAGAGTAAATGCTGTTTTGTTACTATTGTAAATACACCAATGAATAAAAAAAATATTTTTTCCTAACATGTGATTTTCTGTCTGTATCCTACTTTTCCCAACCCTATGTGAAACATTTTTTTTACATCTTGTATTTGTATATAAGACAATGAATAAAAACAACAAATATACGCATTTACCATTAGAGGATCAATTTTATTAATTGGAATTTCAGGGTTTGTTTTATGGGAATTTAAAAGTAAAATCAAAGGCTTGGTGAAAACACAATTTGGTGCGAATACATCTTTCGGAGGTGCTGTTAATCCAGGAGCTGCAGCTGCCGGTAATTAAGAAAATTAATATTCCACTATGAAAAAAAAAAACAATAATACGTTGTGATTTTATCTTTGCGATTAGAGAGTTGCTAAACTTAAAAGCCGGAGAAAATTAAACAAAAACATGAAGCATTCTTAATTTATGGAATCGGTTGAATTTATAAATCTAAATTCGCCGCTGTACTTGGATTTTTTACATCTGAAAGTCATCATAACTAACAAATTTTTTTAAGATTCCGATTTGAGGTTAAAAGGCATAAATATACATGCGTTAATGACTGAACGTGATAAACTCGCTTCTGAAATAAAATTTAAAATTACGCAATAAACCCATCGTTTAAATTTTGTATTTCTTAAGCAGTATACTATCCAACAAAATTGTTTGGGCCCGCACGTCACTCGCGAAACTTATAAAATATTTTTGAGAGACGAACAGGCAGAAAATTAAGATACTAAACAGTTGACAAAATTACTATACAAAGATAATTCCCTAACATTTCAAATTGAGGAGTTTAGGAATAAAGTTGGTTCTGTACGACACAAGCACGAAAAAATATTCAATCACGTGAAAAATTTTAATTTCTTTTCAAATTACTGCGAATACGTATTGGCTGATGTAAAGGCATAATGGGTGGGCGTTCCAAAGACAGACGATCCCCAAAAAAAATACGTAAATCTATGGCACCTCTTATCGATACCTTGAGTTATTCTCAAATTTGAGAAATAATGCCTGTATTCCTCACTTACCTGTCGGTAAAATACGATGAAAACGCCATTCAAACATCGGTGCGGCAAGTATTTTATGGTTTGCCCGCAATCATTTGCGATCCGTGCTCGGTCGCCATGGCACCCGATGGACAGCTATACAACCGACAATCGCTCTATGTAATTTTTAGTTTTTTTTACTATCGTTTGCCAATATATAGATAAGAACTATGAATAAAGGAAATAAAAAGCTTTACGTGTGATTGGGTCTACTTATAGTTTAATTATTGGAATTCCACACGGTATATACATTTGAAAAAAAAAAAAAAAAAAAAACACAATTTTGACACCTCTGTAATAGAATTGGGCGAGGAGGGTGGTGGAGTGGAAAGAAAAAACTACATCACCACGACCGCGTCTCTGGAAAATGAATTTACTACCGAAACCGATGATTTTACAAATACCAACGAATCTAGTTTGACCGACGAAAAAATATCATCTATACAGTCATCAATCATCAAGCGGCAATATTTACGCATTTGAAACGGTTAAATTTCGGAGCATTTAATACAATTTCCGACCTTTTGGACGAACATTCGCAGACTATATTCACGGTTCGTCTAAAAGATAATGAAGACGGCCAAATCAAGGGTTCGTTGGATGTCAGTGAAATAAATTACCAAACTTTACTCAACCAACCGCTAATTTACAAACAATTTTACATTGAATGGACTTTTCAAAAAGGAATCGAATTAGTTTACGGGTCCGATATCAAACAAATCGTGATTGTATCTCCCGAGGCATCCAGAAACCTCAAAGTGTTTTCAATCAGTTTTGTCACTAATGCCAAAACTATTCTGAAATTTGAAAAGTAATAAGCGAATGTTAATATGAAATGTGTTTCATCAGTGGTCGCTCCGCTATTTGGTTACTTTGATAAACAAAAACTAACTCAGATTACCCGACTGCTGAGGCCGAGAGCACAAGTCAAACTGCTCTCTCATGAATCCATCTGTCGTTTACATGAAAATGTTTTGCAAGTTAAAAAGTATAAATAAGTTTGCAATGAAACGTGCGTAATGAGTGCAGGAACAAAAAAAGCGGCGTTACATTTAACATTTCGCATGAATCTAAGAATTTTTTTTTTTCACACTTTGTTCATTTATTAGACAACTACGAATGAAATTTGTGAAATTTTAATTAAACATGGGGCAAAACCCTAAAAATACTAAATGAAGCCAATGTTTTATTTATGGATATACCAGTAGGTATCCATGCATATATTTTTTGAATGAATATTATCAAATGTTAACAAAAAATGTAAATAACATGTAAAAAATTGTGTGTGTGAGTATATTATACAGGTTAATTATAATACAACATCAGAACCATATCTCTGAAATTTTCTTTGATCTGTTTTGCTAAGATTATAACGAGTCTTTCGGGCTGTTTCTCGCTGTAAGCTATGACGAGAAATATCTGTCAACTTGGTTGGTTTAAGATTCTTTCTCTGATGGTGAGAGATGTCTGTTGTTGGTATTTGTCTTGTAAGCTTACTCGGTGCTTGTTTTTGCTTCGCACGAGTGATGTCGGGTGACGATTTGCGCTTTGTGCCTCTCTGTTGATGTGAATCAGAAGTTGTTTGAGGTCTCGACTGGTGGAAAACAACTGTAGATCTGTGCCTTTGCGATCTTCGAGCAGTTCTATTGGCAAAAATAAATATTATTCTCAAATATAATAATTACAATCACATTAGAAAAAATAATGATAATAAATGTCAATTATAATTACATAGATTCATTCAAAGAAGCTGTTGGTCCAGGGAAAGAATCGGTTGATGGTCTCGGGTCTGAAGAATTTGATGGCCAGGGACTGAAGACTTATTTTCTGTAGCCAAAAGCGTCTCGTCCATTTTCTCCACATCCTCCGTATCTGTTTCATCCTCCATTTGGCTGAAACTCGAGAGATTCACCAGGGATCTGTGGGGAAAAAATTCAAAAGACTGGTGATTGTTCCGTATTACGTATCTAAATCGCTCAAAAACCACTGTATTAGGTTTCCAATGATACAAAAAGTCGATACAAAAACCGCCAATTACCTATCCAACCACGACCAGGTAAAAGCCCAAATAACATACAGTGTTTCCCCCTGCATATCCAGCGCACCTTGAAAAGGCTGGTTTTACAAAAAGTTTCCCTTTGCGTAGCCAGGTGACAAAATGTGCAGGACCAAAAAGGACGACATTGCGTATCCAAATGGGAAGGGGAGAAATTGGTGCCACACACCACTTGTTTCGAATTGCGTATCTAGACGAGTCGGGGAAGAAATTTCGACCTACACCCAATTATTTCTTATAATGTATCCAAACCGAAAACGGAATATAGGGTATAAGACCCCATTTGTTTCCCGTGGCATATCCAGATGCCAAAAGTAACTATTGCTAAAAATTTCCTATGGCATATAAAAAAAATTATTATTTTTTCGCCCTTTTCTCGTCCCTGCTTAAATACACGCGTTTCGAGATGCATAATTTTTACATTTATTTTAAAGAGAATATTGAATAATTATTAACATTTAAAAATATTTTAACAATTTATTATATAAAGGTCCACATGTACGCAATCACGAAAAATGGTACGGTAAAACATTGTACAGTTAAAAAATTTTTTATCAATTTTACAATTTAGTACACAATTTTTCATATGTACACCATCATCAAAGGGTAAGGTAAAATGGTGTACAGTTGAAAATTCTTTTTTTACAAATGCATCAATATAATATATGCAATTTTTCACATGTACTCCATCACTGAAAAAGTACAGTAAAACATTATACACTGAAAAAACATATTTTTTAATAAATTTAACCATATAGATTTTTAAGTTTTATTTATACACCATCACTTTTTTTATAAATTACCTCAATACTCGACAATTTTCTTATGAATTCAAGAGTATTTACTAATGGCTATTATGATAAGGGAAATGTCAGTGTTACAGATTAAAATCAGCCCTCTATGGAACCAGATTCCATATCTCGATCCTGTTTCGTCCTTACCTCTCGAGTCTAGTGAGTAGATTTTGTCGCCGCCCCTTTCCCACCCTTATAACCCCCTCCCCTTTACCATTTGGTGGTTTCATTATGAACTTTGTTCAAAACTGCCTGAGAAAATAAACAGTTGTATAAGTAAAGGAAGACCTGTAAGTTTTTACTATTTTTTTTGTATTGAGCAAACAAAACTCGTGAATTATTCCTGTCCTCAACATGTGGTTGTGGCAATCCTCTCGCCATAAGGAAGGGTGAATGTGTGTGATGTTTTTTTTTTTTGCAGTCAACATTGTAGAGGTGTTCAGAATTCACACCATTCATGGGCTCCAGCTGTTTTCTCCTGTTTAATATTTTATTTTTTAACTTGGAGTCGCTCAGCAGTACTTTTTGATAAGATATTTTTGAGAATCCCCCCCCCCCCCACCCGCCTTTTACCATTTTCTTCAACCTCCTTGTCATTTTTACACTTTTTGGTTTCGAACATAGTTGATCTAAATTATTATTTGTTTTATTCTAAAAGCCTCCCTCCTATCCTTTTACAATGTTGAGTTTAGCACAATATAGTTACTAATTTTTTCATTAGTGGAACTTAAAGGCTTTATTTGAGATGAAAATTTGCAATGTGCATGCACAATAAACCTGGCAACAGTGTACTTCGCTGATCCTTCTACTGAAGTTAGTCACATTCTAATCGGGGTTTATGAGTATGATATAGATAGTCCACCCTAGTCCGGACTAACCCCAGAACAAAAAGGTTAGAAGTGTGCCCCAGACCAACTCCGAGGAAGATCAACTCTGGATCATCCTTTGTTCCTAACATGATTTAAGGTCGGTTACCAAATTAAAAGAGCTGAGTTTTCCGACCTGAGTAGTAGAAACCTTACCTGAGTAGAATTAAAATGACCTCAGGCAAACTTGCGTATTTGCTACTTTACTATTTATTTGCGACTTGACAGAAGAAATAGTGTTAATGATATACAAAGTTGTAAAATTTTAACTATGTGATATTTGCAAAAATTGGGATGATTTAATGTGCTGCAGTTCCAGGGCTGATTATTCTGGTTCGCACCCCTCTTAATACAACAGACTGGGGCAAGAATCGGTGATGCTGCCCGGCGCCATATCTCGGTACAGTTAATGATTATTGGGTCTTGTGCTGACGACCTTAAGGGGCCCTGGAGATCTGCGTAAAGTTGCTGGGGTTCTGGAGGAATTTCACTTACCAACACTGATGCTACATAACAATTTGTACTGCTACTCTCGGGCAAGGCTGTGGGCTACCTTGTACGCCCTTTTATGTTGACAGATGTTTCTCTACATGGTGCAGGACCCATATACTCCCTAGGGAAACAAACGCTGCACACTGATTCTATACTTCTGCCTCCAGGACGGAGTGCCCGACATTAACTGAAGGAGGTAGTAGACTAAATAAAGTCTGGGTTACGTTTTCAGACCTTTTATTGATTTATTGCACGTTACAATACAGAGATCGTCTATGTACAAATACTTACGCTCCAACACTGAGATCTGTCAGTGACCTCTGCTACAACAAAGGCTTACATCATGAAAATTATGATTTTGTGGTGTGCATTAGTTATTACTGCTGAAATGCAGGAAAACTGCTGGTCGGTCCGTACTAAATAGAATATGTACCAGTATTTTTAAACCAATTATTGATATACTAAAGAATACAGCTTAGTTATAAGTGTGCTGAGAGGGCCCACAGAGGCGAACTCCCAAGCAGCCTGTCGCATCGATCGCTGAGGTCAGACATCGATAATGGTGTCGGCCTGGTTGGAAAATTACCAAGGCCATTCTCAGAAAACACTTGATGTGAACCATGTGTCAGCTTCCAGGTCATTCACCACATCACTTGTCGAAACATCTCAGTCCACCGCACCCCCACAAGAGGGTACCAAGCATGCAGCAACCAGTGTCTGCATTTGCACGTGTGCATTTACAGGTGTTGTATAATAAAGTGTTTGTTTATATTTTTCCAAGGGCCTTTTTAATATTAAGTGCAGTGTTTTGTTATGGTTATTTAATTACATGCAATGCTTCACTATTTTATTTTCATATGTGCCATCTTGAGGAGTGTTCTGTGTGTGTGCACTGGTTGCACCAATGCAACAAGCATGGGCAGTGATAAGTTATTGTTTATATACATGTTTATTATTTTTGCCGTATCTTATATGTATATTAAAATCGAGGGGTATGTATTCATTTTATATGTATTCTGACATGCCACTGGCATGAAATATATTTCATTTGCCAAAAGTATACCTGCGAATCACATAAGTAATTTTAAAGTGCAAACAGTGTGGTCAAATGTGTTATATTTATTTTAATTTAAAAGCATTTCACTGTCATGTAAATAGTACAAGAGTTATGTTACTGACATGTGCAGATACCAAAATACAGTATCAAAACACGTGATAACAGAAGTGCAGCACAGTAATTAAAACATTATATTATATTTAATTCACAATCCTAGATGACTGTGCGCAAGAACTATTATGTTTTCAATTCATGACACCAGTACTTCAAGTAGCAATACAAGACATGGTCTAATATTTCTGGCCGAGTGTAGGTTATGTACATGCCATGTGACGTGTGTGTGGAAACCATGTGACACTATAATTCTACTTTATCCAATTTTGCAATTAGTCAGTGTTTCAAGTTTAAATTGTGAATGTAAAATATAAAATGGTGTTTACTTGATGATGTATTGCAATAATAAACATTGCAAGGGATCAGTTAAGAGCAGCCACAGCTTCATTTCAAAACACGTGCATTTGGAAGATAATTCTTAAGCACATAACCTAAGAAACATGTGATGTTTCTTATTTTTATATTTTGTTGATGTAATTTTTATATGTACATGAAAGTGTTCCTATGTTCCATTCTATCAACAACACTGCATTTCTACCCGTCATTTCACTAGCATTTGAATTATATTCATTTGTCATGTTTTTTCATGTTTGCATGGCACAGCTCGGCCAACCAGGGAGCTCGGCGCTAAGCAATGGTGCCGGGATTCCTCTACAATTATTTGAACTTTGTAAATTTAATGTGCACAACATAATGACACAGTACTTGAAATGGAAAACAAATTAAAGAGAACACTTAATATTTCTGGAGCATTTTGGCACATGTGTGTTACGTTACAGTATTGTGTCCAATGGCTCGCAGCCGACATATCACAAAATACTGACTATCTAGTATTGGTACTGGTTAGTATGGTCCTCTTTATATAAATTATATACTAAGCAATAAAATAAAATACACACAAGTAAATAAAGGGCACTGAAAATTACATACTAATATTCCGTGGAGTGTGGAGTCTTACCACGTGGCTGCGTAGTTGTTTATATTTACGCGCATTGTGCATGTCAATATGACTCATTAAATTTAAAAAAACACACAACAATAAAAACAATACAAAACCCTTTAAATTAAATAATACATAGACTCTTTATCGCATGGGCGATATACACAATAAATAAATATGGAACACGTGGCAGTGCAATCATCACTCTAGTGCACAAGATGCAGCATGATACGGACTACATGGTCATGTGACAACACATAATCATTACTCTGAAAATTTTGGGCTCGAAATTACATTAACATATTGAACACTCATTTACACTGAAAGAAAATAAAACAATTTAAAAACAAACACTATAGGCCATGGAAACAGATGTAAACAAACTATAAATACACATTCTACATCACCCCTATTTAATCAAACTGAACTGCGCACTAATCGCACTGGCTGTGCACAGTGTGGACAGTGGTGGTCAGCTGGCTTGACGGGATGCTCCTCTAGATGTGGTTAACTGTCTAGGGCTGGGACATGTGGCACATGTCACATCCCCGCTCCCCCCCGGACAATACAACAGGAGAACGTTCAGTCATCGCTTGCAGGCTCTGCTCACGTGCAAAACCTGCGAAGCGGCCATAGTTCTCACCACGGCCACAAGTTGTAGTGGCTGCCCTGTTGTTTACCTATTCTTAGCATGTGGTGCTGGTGCTACAACGTGGCAACTGTGGTGGTTGTGTCCTGACACCAACAGGCTGTACACTAGACACGTAGGAAGAGATGGACGTGCTTCGATCGGCGGCCTTTCACTGCAGACACTTCCCAGAGATCCATTTCAGATTGTTGTTCTGTGCATCCCCAAACAAAAATAATACCGGCCTAGGTGTTGTCACTTTCCTTTTCCTTCTTGGCATTATGACATCAACACTCCGGTCCCACACCTGTCAAACGATAACTGACATACGCAGCCTTTGTGTTGTGTCTTGGGGGGCGGACAGCTGCAGACAAACTTCCTTCACTTCCCTAGTGGTTTCCTATTTCTTCCTCTGCTGGATCCTGTGTAGGCATCTCTGCACCAGGTGCCGAAGCTGCAGGCGTAAGAATTTCCTCTTGTGCTCCCTCTTCTCTCTAAGGACATGACATCTCAGGGTATTTCCAGCTCACCCATGTCCACTTCCATGTCAGGTAGGAGAGTTTCGGTGTCTGGCATCGGCAAGCCTGAGTGCATCTCGAAGAAACACCGCTGAAGGGCGCCTGCTCAGGTGAACTTTGTAAAAGCTTTCTCCTCTACGCTCCATGATTTTGTGTGGCCCGTTCCATTTTGTCACAAAACCTGCACGGAAATCTAGCAGTCCAGCTGATTGAGGACGCATTCTTGCGTACACAAACTGGCCAGGTTGTAAGCAGGATGTCGGGCAGGTGGTACCCAGCACACACTGCGAGACATAACGGTGTTGGTTAGCATGTGCTACTCTCACCCCTCTCTCTTCTTACCTCTCTACTCTCCTTTTCCCCCGTGGTTCCATTGCTTTCCTGACACTGCCGGCATATTCTCCGGGGAGGGGAAGGTCATAGCCTTGCAACTGCTGGGCTGGCATATTCCCTGTGGCCTGATTTGTACGATTCAACAGTGTAACCAATGCAGCAGGCAGTAGCTTGGCCCACGAGGCGTGGTTTTCCCTCACACACAGGCACACCTGAGTCTTGATATCTTGATTGCGTCTTTCAGTAGCTGTGCACGTAGGTGTTAAATCGCCCAGGTGTGGTGTTGGATGCCCCATCTTGTACATAAATCTAGCCATGCACGGCCCATGAATTGCGTGCTGTTGTCGATCAACACTGTTCGAGGATATCCTCAGCGGACAAAAAATTTGTTCTCCACGACCTTGCCGATGCCACGTGATTGTGAGCTGGAGAGGGGATAGACTTCCACCCACCTCGAAAACACGTCCGTCACGACGAGTATGCACTGCTTCCCTTTCGGTGTCATATGGTAAGGGCTCATCAGGTTGAGTAGTATCGTTTAAAATGATTCTGAAGACTTGTGCAGCAGATACTGCTGCACGCCATCCCCGCATCGGCTCTTGAAATGGTTGCAAGTGACACATTGACATATGAAGAGTCTTACGTTCATTGACAGCCCTGACCAGTAGAAATGCCACAGGATGTTCCATTTTCTTTGAGCTACTCCAGCATGTCTAGAGATGTGAGGGGCATGGGTGTAGTGTAGTACTGCATTACAGGAAGCAGCAGGCACATAAACTATCCACATCTCGCTGTCCGCACGCGTGCTTTATACAACACAGGCATTTACAACTCGCCTTTACTCTACATTTCTTTGGCCACACTCTTATTTCCACTTACTTGTGGTAGGGCAGCTCCCTTGTGCTTGTGCGACCTCTTCTCACAGCGTGTCCAGTGTCAGCACAGTTGGTAACACTGACAGGTTTGCACATTGTACTGATGTGTCGGCCAGCGTGTTTACCTTTGACACAGGTGGCATGACTGCATACCAGCCATCCTCATCTTGTGCAGTTTCACTCCAAAGTGAATGTGACAGGTAGTGAGCGAGCTGGTTCTCAACGCTGGCGACTTGTTGCACCTAGAAATTGTACAATTGCATGAGAAGCATCCAGTGGGTCAGTTTCCTCTGGCTTTCCTTGGTGTTATGTAACGACAGTAGGCAGCGATTGTCAGTCCACAGGGTGAAGCATTGGTACTCTAGGATTGGACAGTACTTTTCAAGCTCCGCACTACTGTGAGAGACTCCTGCCCATTCACATCGTAGCGCTGCTCTATTGGGCCGAATTTCGTGCTGCCGACGTCAACAATTAGCCATTCGCACTCGTCTGACAACTGCAACAACACGACGCCCAACCCTTTTCACTTAGGTCCATCTGGATATACAGTTGGCGTAGTGGGTCGTACCTGGCGAGAGCGGAACACTCTCACAACCAATGCTTTATTTCCTCGAAACTGTCCTGTTGCTCAATTATCCACTTGTACCGTACAGCTGGCGAGATGAGGTCCGTGAGGAGTGCCGTCACCATGGCGAATTCCAGGATGTACTCCCTAAGCCAATTTACTAACCCTATAATTTTTGGGAGTTGTTTCTGGTTGTTTGGAACTGGGTACTCCTCGATTAACAACTATTGTTGGGGTTAGGGCGCCTGCCATCGGCATCCACGATTTGGCCTAAGAACTGAAGGCTCGCCTTTCCGATGTGGCATTTCCGGTTGGCGCATATCAGTCTGTTAATGGCCAGCCATTCCAGTACCAATGACAGATGCTTTACATTGTCCTCCCAGGATGCTGACCAAATAATGACATCATCGAGGTACCCCAAGGCGATGTATCCATCCATTACTCGTGTTATAATTTCGTGGAAGGTTACTGGTGTGCACTTTAGGCCGAACGGCATGGCACAAAACAATAAGTGCTTGTAGTCAGGTGCAATAAAAGCAGTCGTGTGATGGTCCCCCAGGTGAACCGGAACCTGCCAATACCCACTTCTCAGGTCGATGGTGGAGAGCACCTTCGCCCAGCCCAGAGTGTTCATGGTGTCCATGACATTAATGTATGGAGGTGGTGTGCTCTTTGTGGCCCGGTTGAGGCACCAGAAATCCATGCAGAACCTCCATGTACCATCTTTCTTCGAGGCTAGGGTGATTGCCACATTAAATGGACTCTCCGACAGCTCGATAACTCTCTCCACCAACATCTCCTTGATTTGATATTATATGATCTAGTGTTGGTGCCTGTGGTACCGCCTTGGACAGTCTAGTATCGGGGTCTCATCGAGGAGCAGAATGGTGTGTTAAGCCACTGTGGTCCGGCACAGTGGGTCCGCCATGGTGAAAAAAGCCCTGATGCTCGTCGAGGAGGCGCTGAATCGCCTCACAGTACTTTGGAGGCACCGCGTGTTCCAACTCATCGAGATCGATGGCCAGAACCTCCCCAGCTGGTCGGGGTCCAGGTTATAAACCATTCTCCTCTCCTTCCTTCCGAAGTGTATTCTTTTTGCTGCGATTTCTACTACTGTATGCTACTCGGTCAGCCAAGGTACGCTGAGAATAACCTCTTCCCTGCTCTCATCCGATACGAAGGCGACTGTCACAGTTTCTATGCTGTGGATATGAATGGCGATGCTAGCTTCTACCTTAATTTCTCTGGTGTGTTGGCATGACGCCAGCTGGATTGTTTTGTTGACAGGTTTGATGTTGGCACTGTTGGCACAGCTCCTCCTCGCAAATTTATGCGACTCAGCAATATAAATTAATGTGCTGCAATAATTATGATTGATTGTGACCGAAATGCGAATGAAACTAGTTAAATTGGCATTGATTTGCACAAGATAACTTTTTGCAGTGTCGCATCAGTGGAGAATGTTTTGGCCTGAAGTTGAGTGATGTCAGGCCGCTCCCCCCACCCCCCCCCCACCAACGACATAACGTTTTCCGGTAGCGACATACCTCTTTCAGATGCAGGTGGTGCCCCGGCTCGCTGTGGACAATGGTTATCAAAATATGGCTCGTCGCACCAGCGGCATGGACGTGCCAGATGCCTCGGCTCTGATAAATGTGCCCTGTTTCCATGTGTTGTGGAAGACATGGCTGTCACTTCCTGTCTTGAACTGTTCTACACGTTTTGTCCACTGTTCCCTCTTCCATTTTATTCCCGATCCTGTCGCAGTTTTGAGTCTTCCATTTCCCGATTTGGTTACTCGCATGCATGGTTGCATAATGATTCCACAGAGGTTGCCGCTCTTAACAACATGGCAGTTCGTTAAAACTCACGTTCCATTGAATGGATGACGGGTTACAAGGCTGCACGATATTCCAGATGTTTGGTACTTGCGACTACCACCAAGACCCCCTGTGTTCTGAGTTGTGGGTGGTAAGTTTGGATGATACTAAGTTTCTGTTTTACAAAATTGCACAGTGTCTCCTCCTTCTGTTCTTCCAACACCATCCGACTGCGAGCCCACATAGAGGCGAATGTGTTGGCAAAACAGCACAGGAACCACTGACTAAACTCAGCCCACGAAAGCCCACAGCGGTTCACTCATCTCCAACACAGTCGAGCGTCTTCACCAAATCGCTCCCCGATTGAATTTGGCCAGTCTTTCTGGTTCGACCATGTATCTGGTCAGCCAATTTTCACAATCCCAGGGGAATGCAGTGGGATCTTCGCTCGAACACACTGTGTATCCCAGCAGGGATCGAAACCTTGTTGGTGTAGTTGGCGAACGAGTTCTCCTCCTTATTAAGTTCTCCACAAACTCAGGAGCTGTCAATAATTCCAGTTGCCAGGCTGGCACCATCCAGAGTAGTGGTGTGGAACAGGCAGGATGCATAGCAAGCCGTGCCATCCACGCATGCACTGTACCGGTTGGCAGGCTTGGCAGCGCAATCAGTGGCACATTTTATTGTTGTACGCATATTTCTCCTGTTCCTGTCAGCTCCGCCCTCGGTAGCTGGCGAGTCGGCAATACGAAGTTTGTCTGCTCTGCTGGTTGTGGCCGTTCCATCATCACCGGTTAGTATCTCAAACAGTTTATGTAGGACTCATCGCATTTCGTCACCATTTCCTGCAGCATAACACATTGCTTGTGGAATAAACGCTAACACCTCGTGCAGGCGAGTGTAGCAGCTCATATTCCAGCCCAAACTGTGAAGTTAGAACATTTTCGCAAGTTTCCTCGGAAATTCGACATTGACAATGGCAGCTATAGTCATGCAGCATAACACTTACATAGGCCCAGTACGCAAACTGGATTTACAAAACATTTCGTTTTCTGTGGTCGGAAACAGTTTGTGCAAAAGTCATCTGGTTGTCCTGCACACGTGCATGACAAGGTCTCCAATTGCCACTCATTACTCACCTCGCCTACTGTAGCCCAGAGCCATTGACCACATGTCACATCCTGAGAGATACAAATGTCCACGCACAAGTCCACGAGAGAAAACGGGTCGGATTTCGGCGCAACTTGCAGGCATTACCAGCACAAAGTTAATGGTTGGCCATTCATTGTGTGGAAGTCTAAGCACACATGGTTGTTAGCGTGGCATGGATGACGCGAGCGGTCCATGGCGTCTGCTTCACTGGGCCATGTGGCTGTTGGCTCGCAGAAACACCAATGTGCATGGTGTGATAGGAGTGGTTCTTGCTGTATGCGCGATGTGTAAGGAGGGGTGATGGCATGTGGCGTACTTCCCCTCGGTCAGTCACGTGTCCATCGTTGGTTGCCTGATGTCTAAGTCATACCCTTGAAGAAGACGTGCTGCAAAATGGCAGACTTCCTCACACTTTCATCCCAATGGTGATTTGGCACCAAATTCCTCCCTTGCCATTGTTGTGGATCGCTTTCCTCTATTCCTCGCAGGTCTTGCGTGGTGGTTATTTAGGAGAATCGCCAAGAGCGATTAATAGGAGTGTTATGGTCACAGGAAAACAGAGATTTGTGGGCACACATGGTTGTACGTGAGGCACAACGAGATTCTTGAATAAGGAAGTAAATTGAATATTTGTGAACTTCCTGGCAGGAAGGATGGACAGTACTAGGTGTAACTGGTACAGGAAAAGCCCTGCTAGTTGGGAAAGCCACTTGACATTGAGGAGACCATGACGCCATTTATAAATGCCATTTGAAGTGTCTCTGGATCTTAGGCTGGATCATCAAGGAGGAAAGTAGGTTATGTGGAAAGGATGCAAAAATTACCACCATGTTGTCCAGCAGGTTCCTGCATTTCAGTAAAGAGCACAAGTTCAGTTTGGGCGTGTGGTCGATGGCCTGAATGGGGTTCTCCTTGATGTCCAACATCTCAATATTATGGTTGTAGAAATTGTAAAAGGTATCCCAATTTCCATTTTCAATGCCTCGTCTAGTAGGTATTATTAGCGCTATTTCCATACACCAATGCTCACTCCTGGGCTGTTATAGGCTATCATAGTCCAACAATTCACGACATGAATATTTATATCTTTATAACTTCAATAGAAGCACTTACAAACTTGCCCCGATAAAGATGGGTACACACTGATGCGTAAAAGGCGGCAAAATGCCTACGTGAAAATTAAGTGGTGATCATGTCCCGGCCATGTACAAATGGACTGGGTTGTGGAATGGTGCACTCCCTGGGCTAGAAATAAACAAGAGGTTCCAGTAAATTAAGGCGAAACTATTGTAAGCTACATGTTTAGTATCGAAGCGATGAAGTGTCCGGGGTGACCATCCCACGCGGTAACCAAGAGGCGAGTACTGAAACATGGTGTCAGGCTGCCACCTTCCCGTCACAAACTCCTGCGATGTAGAAAACAAATAACAAATTTCATGGAGTCGATGAACATGGCCCTAAATTAATATAAAACATTTAAAACCTTATATGACAAATCACACTTGAATAATAAGGGGAAATAAAAGTATATAAATCATATAATTTGCCATAACGTGTAAGGCACCCACCATGACTGCGTAATTGTTTTTGTTTACTTTAGTTGCGCACGTCTATATGTCTCATTCAATAAAAAACACACAACACAATAAAACACTGCAAAACCCTTTAAATAAAATAATAATACATCGGCACTTTATGGCACAAGCGATATACACAATACATAAATTGGGAACATGTGGTCATGCAGATGTCACTCTAGTGCACCTGGTGCAGCGTGATTCGGACTATGTGTTCAGGTGACAACAAATAATTTAACACTGAAATTTTTTTACCTGGAAATTATGTTAACATATTTAACACTTATTAACACTGAAAGAAAATAAAACAATTTAAAAACAAACACTATAACGCTACGAAAGCAGATGTAAACAAACTACATATACAGACAAGGGGAACTGTCCAAGGCTGGGACATTTAGCACATGTCAACTGTAATTGACAATTTTCTGATAAATGAGACACATCTGTCCTTTTACAATATTGCCTTAAGTCTAGTTATGGTGTTAGCCCTAAAACTGGTAATCTGTTCACTTTTACTTTATATGGTGATGTTTGTTTAAAGTGTGTGAGCATCGAATAAATCAAGATGCAGTATTGCCGTTTTTGGCCATTTCCGAGAAAAAGTGCCAGGTGTCACCCATGTTTGTACAAATGGAAATACACTGGTTTTATGTTTAGACATGGACAGTGCCTTGGCCTCAGGCTATTCACCATGTCATGTCGATCAGTACGTTACAGAGCACAGCAACACCATAATGAAGCATCATTGTCAACAAGCCATAGTGCCATGTGTGCGTGTGTGTAGGGCATAGGGCCCAAAATAGTATAAATGTTTATATGGCCTTTTTAATATGATTGGAACATGTGAGGGCATTGAGCTCAACATATTTATTTTTATTTATATATATTAATTTTAGCAATGCCATCCTTGTTAATGTTTTTGGGTTACTAGTGAAACGCAGTGCAGTGTGATAAGTAATACAATGTCTTAAGTGCCATTCTGCATTATGCACAATCTACGTTAATGCACCAATTAGAATGCCACATGCATAATTATTTCAGGTTTGTAATAATATTACCAACAAAACATCACGCACATTAATACTGCACACCACGTGCTTTTGTTTACTTTTACAATGTTATTGTCTACAGTTATGTGTTGATGTTTTGCCAAGTGTTATGTCAGTGTGTTTTATTTACCTTGTGCTGTTATAAAATTATTTTGTAAGATTTAATTTACTGGTTTTTTAATTAAAATTTATTTCAGTGCTACCCTCAACTTGTCATGCAAGTACAAGACAAATGGTCTCATAGGGAAAATTTAAGTTGTTAAAATCATATTTATATTGAGTGTTGTGTATATATTTCCACATCTCTGACAGCTTATGTGCTTGATGCACCATCTTGTGGAAAATATAAATGGCCAAATTTAACATAACATGGGCACATTATGTGTATATAAATATTCATTCATGATTTATTACATAGGGTTTTTAAGTATTGAAAGTGTTTTTAGAGTTTTTATAATATTTGATACCTTTTTCCAGTATGTCCAGTATCGCGACACTGACCAACGTCAATATGCGCTCACTGAGTGAACCGGTGTCGAGACCATTAGGCTGGATAACCTCTAAATGTTAAAAATTGGTTTTATCAGTGTTGTATGTATCAGAATACGCACTCACATAATTTGCCACTATTTATTTATGCAAGGGCATAATGAACTTTACATGGGACGGACCCCAGAGGATTATTGCACCATTTTAATACATGTCCAAAGTGGCGTTACATTGCCCTGGCAACTATAAAGGTTTGTCTTGTAATATTTATTTTTATATATTTCTACATATATGTTTACTTTATTAAATAGTGTTTTTCAGTAATTTCATCTCATCGGCATTGCAGTTGACCATTTAATTTAATTTAGTATCATTATTGTATTATTAATCATGCCACATGATTGTATCGGCGGGAAACTCGGCCAATGAGCGAGCTCAGCACCAAGTACCAAGCAGTAGCTTCTTAGGTCTTGTAGGAGGACCACCGCATCGCAGTTCTCCAGGCACTTCATTTTTTTCAACCATTTGTAATGCAATTCTGTTCATTTTAATGTAGTTACCAGAATTGTTTGTGTTTTCTAGCTCGGAGTATGCATCACCCCACATCTCGGACAGTATTTTACACAGCAGTGATGTAACTCACATTATAATCATGTAGGCCAATGGCCATTTTGTCTGCATAAGAGCCCACCTGACTTTAATGGAGGATTGATCATTTCAGTGCCCAGTTGAGAATTAACATGTAATAAAACCACATGATGGAAAGACGCATTTTTGTTGCATTAGCCTCTTCTCAGCTACATAACCTCAATTATGACAATTTATTAATTTTCAATATGTTGAATCATGGTGTTGGGCGGCCATAACAACACATTGGCAGTGCGCTAGTATTTGAGGGAGGCATACAGCCCTCACAAGCCTAAGAATTCTGGATTTAGTATCAATCTGGCGGAATATTCATCGACACTGGCAACATTGTCAGAGACTGTGGACCAGAGAAGCAGCCAACAGGCCATCTACACCATGACCCTGAGAGAATCAACAGCAACATCATCCTTGTGCTTGCCCTGCGAGCTGACGCCCTACTCTGGCAAAACACCAAACACCACTTTTCCAATCCACATAAGCTAAACTCCTCTATGGTCCAGCAACACGGTGCCATCAGTTTTGACATTAAATAAACACTGATGACACTTTGGGAATATTATTATCTATTGCTTTGCAAACCTTGAGGCCACAAAGCAATCTATATACGGCAATCAGACCCGTCGATGTCATACACATTGGAGAGATGTCGGGCATTGCTGCGCGAATAAATCCAAAATTCCCGAAAATTGCTGGTGTGTCTGACAGCTGCGGCTTACGTGGGGACACCGTTCCGGACAGCTTGATAATTTTGTGAAAATTCAAGCTAGATGGCCACTTAAATCACATAGTACCTGTCAGCAAGTCAATGTAATTTGCCCTTCTCGCTCGTCGACCATTGCGTTCTACATTCCCCCAACATCACATACAGCCCGTTCACAGCATCGCAGCCTCGTCGAGTGCAGTGAAGTGGCACATTATTTGTATTTATGTTTTTTATTTATGGACATTTAAATTCTCATCCAGTGTTGATATCAGATGTCACTTATCTTCTACAGCGACCATGTGAAATTGATTGTTTATGTTTTGTGTTTATGTTATGTTTTTATATCCAGTTATTTTAATTGGTTAGGTAAGTGCTGTGTATAAAGTGTACACAGAGAATGATTTAGTAATAATAGGCCTTTATTATGTTTGACAGTTATAGGGTTTTTAGGTTTCCCGCTTTGTGCATTAGTGTGCACCATGTCACCTTGTGTGTCTGTAGTAGGAATAATATGATTGTTATATTTATTTTTGTGTCCATGTGTTTTGTTGACATATACAATGCCAACCATAAGTAATGTAGCATCATTGTTTACACTGGCATCACATGCCACGTACAACCCATATTATTTTATATATATATATATATATATATATATATATATATACAGACCCGGTGTTTATGTTAGTAATAGTAATCAGAGTTTAGTTGTGCCATTGTTTAGTATTTTGTTAGCATGTAAGAAAAAATAACCTCCAATGGCCAGTCAGGCCAAATCGCTGTGGCAACCATGATGGCACAGCAGTACGCACGTCCGGTCCAAACATAAACATTTCTAAGGTTTGCACCAAATCGCAATTTAAGTGTTGTGTTAGACTGGCGTAGTGCAAAGAATGACATGCAAATAAAGTACAGCCACAAGTAAATGTGAGAAAATCCACCCTAAACCAGAGCCACATGCACTCACACAAAAACTATGTAGTTGATTTTAAATGTGGCCGGCTGCAGGACAGCCTGGAAAACACAGGTCACATGATTCTAAAACTAAGCATTGTCATAAATGACCTATTTAATTTATCATGTACAAGTATTTTGTAGCATCTAGTGTGTTGTAGTAAATATTTAAGACCTTCATTCATTCCATATATGGTAACACATAATTTTATTTTCCATTTGCTTTCATCGGGTCTTGTGGGAATGACCATGCTTGGCCATCCCACGTGGCCATGTTCAGTAGTGTAGATCTCGGGTCGCGCCTACTCCGGGCCAATCATCATTTAGCCTACCAATCATGTAATTTTTTCAATAGTAATTATTATTCTGGAATTTTATCTTCTTTTCATTGGCCGGGGAATGCGCTACACTAAAGTCCGATCTGTGTTGTACACGGCCAGACCTTAACTTTTCATTTAAGTTTTCATGTAGGCTTTGCACCATTTTTAGAGTTTGCATACTTTCCCATGCCAATGGAGAAAGTGTATTTTATGTTCCTCATACGAGGGTTGATAATAAAACCTGTGGTTAAATGGACTTACCAGCTTTTGTTTCTGGGCACACATAATGTCCCATGTAATAGAATTTTTCCTTACCTAATGAAATGGCATAGAGTGGCCATAACAATTCTTTGGGAGTTAGTGGCTTATAGGGGGGTCGACAACCCCTACTAGCCTAGGCATTAAAGGAATGTAACAATGGGAATGTACAGCATCACGTGGAGACAGTCTCAACAGATGGCGGAGTATTGGAGGAAGCCATGCTGGTCGTGCGCCCCACGACCCTGCCTGCAGTCTCGTGCTCACCACACTGTGAGCTAGTGCCTACCAAGCAATATTCACATCAGTATTATTTTTCCAATCCACATAACCTCATCATCCTCCCTATGGTTCAACCACCACAATGTCAACCTGCACTATTGTGTTCTGGTCTGTTCTTGTGGCGCCTCATTTACACTACATTGAATAGCTGACTGTGGTGTTACAAATTGTCATATGAGCACTTGTGGACACTCGTGTTCACATCATATTTAAATTCTTCATCGGTCCCTTTTTGATTGCCCAATAAACTTTAAATAAATACTTGAAAAATGAAAGAAGCCAAGTAAACATAATGCTACTGGTTTGTTCGAGTGGTGCTGCTTTCTGATCTTGAGAGCTAGCTGAGATTCTGTTAGGTGTAAGAAAGATGCATTAAAAGCAGTTTCTCCTAATGATGACCACCCAAAAAACACAGAGTAAAAATTTTGTTAGGTGTTTTGAATATGGCACATAGATGAGAGCTCAAAATTATTCGTTGGGTGAAGAAAATATTGAAGTAGACGTTCGACATGCCAAATTAGGATTAAATAATTATGTCGGACAAGAAATTGGTTGGTAAACAAATTTTTCGCCCCATAATTAATGGTTGGCCGATACCTGAGGTAACCTTAACCAACTCACCAATTTAAAACTACAGAGTGTCAACAAGATTCAAACTAAATAAAATCTTCACACCACGATTTTTTAGTAGAATTTATTTTTATTTACGAAACTCCTACCCCCCTCCTCTCTTTTCCATTCACATCGTCACCCAGCAGACCAGTCCACACCAATGAGCAGGTAAAGATAAACATGTTTAAATTTTCAACTTTTTGGCAGCGTCCTTGCTCTCACCCTGTGCCTACCTCGGCGAGCAGTATCAGGAAGAGCTGCTCTTAAAGAGTATTTTGTTTTGTTTCATTGCATCTGTAAGATCTTTTTTCAATACATAGCTGTACAAAGATATTGGACAAGACAAATTACAGTATACAAAGTTTATTCACTGGACATAGTAAACACACACACACATAATTATATATATATCAGACTACACAAACACGCATCACATCTTTTCCTCATATTCTGACCAATCCTCCTCCAACATGTTGTGAGGCATCGTCATTTTGTTGAAACAGAAGAAAAGGGAAACGAGAAAAACTGGAATAAGAAATGCATACAAAGCCATGTTATGCAATAATTTCATAATGTTTGTAGTTTAGATATGCATCTAAAATATAAAATGTTAGTTTAGAAAAAATCTTTCAGCTGTTTTATTAAGAATTTTTGGTTAGAGAAACAAATTTCTTGAAGATGTTGTGGTAACATATTGAAAAGTTTACTACCAAGGTAGGATGACCCTTCCTAAACAAGTTTTAAGTTAACGGAAACCATGTAAAAGTGTTTTTTTATTTTAGTGTTATGCTTATGAAAGGACTCATTTTTTTTAAATAAATATATTTTTGGACATGAATATAAGTACTGAAAACATGTACTCACATCAAATGTTAAAATCTGTTAGCTCTTGAAAAGAGGTCTACATGGGTTCTACTTTCTTTTGCATTTGATTATTCTTACAGCTCTCTTTTGCATGTGAAACAGTTTTTTGCTGTCAGCGGAATCACTCCAAAAAGTTATACCATAACACATGATGGAATGAAAATATGCAAAATATACCATTATTGCTGTATTTTTGTTCAAGACCTCTGCAACACTCCGCAGAGCGAAACATGCTGAACTTAGTTTAGGTAAAATATACGCAATGTGATATTTCGAGTTAAGTAAATTGTCTATTTTTAAGCCAAGAAACTTCATCACTGCAGTTTCATTAATTTTGTCTCTGTTACTGCTAACATACGAATTAATGTTTTTTCTGTTCTTCGTGAGGAAATTCATAAGAAATGTTCTACCTATTTCCAGATTTAATTTGTTTGTAGTAAACCATGCATTTAGCTGTGTAGATGTTGTGTCCGTTTTTTTCTTTGTAAGATCATTTACAGACTCCAGACTAAGATTCTAGTATCATCTGCAAATAAAATTGGAGTATTTTCTGGGATTAAGATGCATGGAAGGTCATTTATTTAAACTAGGAGAGTGGGGGGCCTAATATTGATCCTTGTGGGACCTCATTCTTAATCTTTCCTGGTTCAGAGTAGAATGAAGTAGTTTTACCTTTTATCCGCACTTGTTGTCTGTTTGAAAGGTATGAGCTTATTAGTTTATTTGACGTACCTGAGACTCCATAAAACTTTAATTTTTCTATAAGTATGTTGTGATTTACACATTCAAATGCTTTGGTGAAGTCCCAAAATACTCGATTAGATGCCATCTTTTTACCAAGTATATTTGCTAGTTTGAAAATTGCATAATTTATTTACATGTTTTTCCTACAGCCAAAATGGAAATTTGATAAGATTTTGTGATTCTCAAAATGTTGGAGCAACCTACTGGAAATTAGTTTTTCAATTACTTTTGAAAAAAAATGTAAGAAGTGAGATGGGCCTATAATTGTTTACTTCGGTCTAGTCTCCTTTCTTGAACAATGGTGTTACCATAGCCCATTACGTCTGTCTGGAAACAATCCTGTATTGAATATATCATTACAAATATGGCTGAATGGAACACTGAATTCAAAAGTGCATTGCTTTAATAACCGACAGCTAATGCCATTATAGCCTCTAGATAATTTTGGTTGCAAAGAATTAATTGTTTTCTCCACTTCTTTTGGAGTTATGTTTGTAAGAGATATAGCATGGTATTCTGTACCCTATAGTGTAGGAATATGGTTTATATATTGTGTAACGTTTTTTTAAAATCATGTTTTCTACATTTAAGTAGTATGAATTAAATGTATCTGCAACTAATTTAGGGTCTGAGGATATGCAGACATTTCCTTTTAGGTTTACAACTGGACATTGATCTGTTATTTTTCCTGTTGTGTTTTTTACAATATTCCATGTCGTTTTTATTTTGTTTTGAGAATTCGTAATGAGGTTTTAGAAAAAAAATAGTTTTTTTTTTTTTGGAGATTTTATAACCTTACTCAAAATTTTGCAGTATTTCCTGTAGTGATTCATTGTGTCGGGGTTGCTGCTGGTTCTAGCTGCTTGTATAGTTTTCTTTTGTTTTCGCAGGAAATTTTATTCCTTTGGTGAGCCATAACTTTTTCTTTGGATTTGTATTACTGTGGTGCAGTCGGGATGGCAAACATTTTTAAAAACAATGAAGAACTAGGTTAAGAAAAGAGTTAAATTTTTCATTTGCTTTGGTACGAATATACAATGTTGACCATTGCTCCCTGCTGAGCTCACTTTTGAATTGTAAGACATTTTCCAATGAAAAATCTCATATTCTCTTATAAGAAATGTATTTCGGAGGGTATTTTTTATGGAAGGTATAACTAATATTTGTGCATCATGATCTAATAAGCCATTTATTTTTGGGAGACAGTGGCACACTACAACTGCGTTACTATGAATGAAAATGTTATAAATTGCTGTCTGACTGGTTCCTTCTATTCTGGTAGCAAAGTTTACTACGGATTTAAGGTTGAAGGTACTGAGTAGATTATCGCCTTCAATTCTTTGGTTGCTTTCTTTTAAATAATCACTGTTAAAGTCTCCACAGAGAATAATTTCTATATTGACTTTGTAAATGGCTTTAAGATTTGCTTCAAGAAATTTTAAGAAGTTACTAACTTGCCAGAAGGGGCTCTATATATAGTGAGGACCCCATTTTTTTTAAATTTTTCAGTTATTACTTCCATATAACTGCACTCAAGCACTTGGTCTTCGCATAACAAATGCGTGTCATCTTTAAACATTAGATTTAAAAAAAAATGGAAATACAGGTATCACCCTTAGTAATGGTATTTCTACAATAAGTGGAAGAGAGGGAA
Source organism: Dryococelus australis (assembly GCA_029891345.1). Classification (NCBI taxonomy): domain Eukaryota; kingdom Metazoa; phylum Arthropoda; class Insecta; order Phasmatodea; family Phasmatidae; genus Dryococelus; species Dryococelus australis. The sequence continues at coordinate 190,707,321 of CM056994.1, read as the reverse complement.
TAACCAGGCATTTTAATCTTGCTTAGCAGAAGATTCAGTTTAATGTGTTTCTGTTTGACACAATTATGTACATCCAAATTGTGTTCTGCGGATAATTTGTCCAAAAACACGAAAGCTCTTCAAATTTGCTTTTTAAACCTCTAATATTCTGATGGAATAAATACAAATTATATTCATTAATTACGATAGATTTTTTAAATATTTTCCCAATTATTGAATGTGAAAGTAAAACATCTTTGTTACATGAATTAGGCATTATGGGCATGGGTTTCTGTATCCTAAAAAAGTCCATGGTTTTCATCGATTAGATGGATATTTTGAATAGAACCATGGTCTGTAAGAATCCTACTAGCAATGAAGTCAGCAAGTTTCCCCTTACCAGCACGACTCAGATGCAGACTATGTCTTGTGCGGTCAGCCCTGATTATTTTCTCTAGACCAATCACACCAACTTGGCTCAGTCTGCCAGACCTTGCACAGCGCTGCACGGCAGTGTTAGCTGTCTGCACCTTCCTTTGTAAGAAAGTCTCGTCATGCCGTTGCAGTGCCTCACAGCCCAATACATTGGTATGTAGAAAGCGCAATGCTCCTGCCACACGAACACCAAACCAAAAAAATTGCTTCCGGTATCACAAAAGATAGAAATCATCCGCGGTTTCGAAAATTCACAGTCGTATTCACCGATGTACGATGTACACCGGACGTTCGAAAATTAATATTTTGGTTGAGTCCTGTTGAACTGGTTAGGCCATCAGTTTCACAGGCTGAAAATCTGGTGGATATGCACCAAAACATCAACTGATTAATTATCGAACACTTTCTCTGGAAAATAAAAGTTAAAAACACCCACAACTCGTAATTTTCAAGCATTTCAAAATATACCAAAATAATTCAGACGTAGATTTCTACTAACGGGCGATGAAAACCTTTAAATTTGAGTGAAATTGTACGTAGTAATACGTGTCTGAAAGCAATGGTGTATTAACAATTCATTTTCGAAAACGCGGCATGGAAATAAAGTTATTAGATAAAATTAGCAGAAAGAGCATAGTATACGAACACATCTTATTTAACCTTCATCAATTTTCTTTACGAAGGATTGCAACCTCGTTGTAGCGTGACAGCTGTTGTTCATGTTCAGCAAGAAGAAGAAATTTGTGGAGTGAGAGAATGTGACAGAGATAGTAGCATTATCTTAAGAAACATGTTGCGTTGTACTTGTTTTGTGTTAGGAAATCAAGATTATTAGTCATTAATACACTATCTGGATTTGTACAGTTTCCACCTGACAGCCACGAAAGTCACATGAATGAACTGTGCTGATCAACAGAGACTGCTATAGAGTTTTAAAAAACGTTTTGATACTGACCATGGGTTGGTTCTCGTCTTCGTCTCCATTTGATCCTGACGTGGGTATGTTTGTTTTAATACGTTTTGGTTAAGACTTTGAAAGTGTTTTTCTTGTAACAGGATTTTTTATTGTCAGATTGCACACACAACTTGTTTGTCAGACCTTTTCGTTGTCAAATCTGAGATACACTTGTTCCAGAAATGTTGTCAATGTGTAACGTGAAGTATTCGCGTGTCTGACAATAACGTCACTGTTGTGCCGCCTGCGAAAGAAGATTGATTGATGTATGAAATATGTAGAAATTTATAAACAATAGGTCTTTTTGTGTATTTTCAGTTGATTCAGACTGTGATGTGTAACTGTCCAGCCTTTGATGCTATCCTCTTTGAAGATTGTTGGATTGAGGGTGAGAAACGTATTTTGGGGTGGGGGCAGAGGAGGGAAACGTGTGAATCCCATAGATAGTTTAATCCCTGGGTTATACAAGGAAAATTTATTTACTGCCAGAAAACTGATATGCTTAGTATGTTAACATTTCACAATACCATTGTTTCCTTTTGGTTACATGTATTTTCAAAAGCTATTTTGTATAAAATGTGGTAATTATCGAGACTAGGGAGTTACTTGAAGGAAAGCTGTAAGATAGTGCTATTCATACTGAAGCATACTCCATGGTCACATTAGTATATTTTCTATACAATATAAGTATTGTAGGTAATTTGATAGATTAGGGGCTTTTTGAAAGTCTGGAGAATAATACCTGGATATTTTAGATATTATTAGGCTTATTACTAATCACATGTAATAAGAATTTTAGCAGGGCTTACATAGTTTGCAGTAAAAAAAATTGAAATGTCGTAGGAGGGTTATCAAGATTGCTTGGTTTATGCAATAAAACATGTGTAATTTACTTTGAATATATTTATATTGGATTGCAAAATTGTATAAAATCTGAGAATACCTTTTGAAATGAACCGTCAATGTATAAAACGTCATTTACAGGATATATTTGTGCCACTGCGGTAGGATTATATAGATAAACAACAGGTATCAACCAGTGTCGAGTCATTATGTAGTTCTGGTGAATTACTTGCGTACCTCTTCTGTATTCACGAGTGGATAGTACCTACTACGTAACATATTACTAGTAGAATAAATATATGTTAGATTATTCAAACAGACGTTCGTAGACTGTGTTTATAAATAGGTGCTGTATAACGCCATGTTACAATACAATAGATGGTGATTAATAATGCACAAGATGGGAAACAAACGTGTGTTGAAAGTGGTTGATGTGACTGGTGTATTCTGGGACTGTCTGGCATTTCTGTAAGGTCTGAAGGCGCAGTGTGGAGAGGTTTTAATGTAAAAGTGCTGGTATTATTGCGTTTCATTCTGATGTGTTAAATCAAATAATTTTGTGAAAATGTGTGTGTTTCTTTGCAAATATAGGCATGGAATATGTTTCATATATAATGTGTGCTGTGTCGGAAATCCTCTACGTTGTGTGAAGGACTATTGGTTCAGCGAGTAGCTAACCAAATTACACCAAACTTGTATTGGTAGGTAATATTGTTAATTTAGGTATTGTTCGGGTAGGTTTTTTTACAATTTAATGTATTTTTGTGATATTCATGATATAATTGTAATTATTTACCATGAAAACATACACAATTGCAAAAAGATCTAACTGAACAATACGTAAATTGATAATTTTACAAATACAAATATGATGTTGGGGAGGGCTATGTACATCAGGGAAATTTCGGGGCAAAATGAGTTGGTAGGCTACATTTTTGTGATAAAATTTTACCCCACAAATTACCTCATGTTTATAGCACTCCCCAATAGAAGATTAGCGACGTGTATTGGTAATACAGGGTTGCCACAGGTCTGGAAAACAGGGAAATGTGAGGGAATTTCAAACAAGTTAGCTAAATGTCTGGGAATTTTGTGATATGGATTCTATATTTGGTAGTTCTGGCAATCATTCACCACTCCTAATAATAATATAAAATTATTTCATTGATTGTGGACTTTGTGTACTTGTAGTTGCTGAGAGATTTGAGAGGAAATACTTATCTGCTTGTTTACTACCTGCAACACACCTGGGCCCCAAGTATGGTCGCCAAATATCTCTGCAATTACTGTGTGTGAGAATTATGTTTTAGTGTAGGGATGTACGGATTAATACTGATAAAATTCCCATTTATAAACATACATAAATAGTGATTTTGAACGCAGAGCCCAGAGGGTAGGGAATATTTGTGAATGGGACAGCTTACCACAACTAAGCACCAGGCGTTAGACTGGAAGGGGAAGTAGGGGAAGGATAGTGACACTACGCTAGATAGAACAGCTTGTGTTGCATGAAGAGTCGGGATAGCTCTGAATGAACTTAACCAACTCATTTGTTTAGAATTCCACAGCGAGTCACTTAAACATGAAAAAAAAACATCACACACACAACTCGTACAATTTGTATGAGAGAACACAAGAGGCATAGAACAAGAAAAATTCTATGGTCAGTGGAATTCAACATAATATCCTTTACTAGTTACCAGTGCAGAAGACCTAAAACATCACATAAATATTTTCAAAACAACACAATTGTTCTTTATGACACAAAATAAAACTTAGGACAAACATCAGACACTTATTCATCATAAGAGAAAATATTCAATCTATTGTAGACACTTAATATTAAAACAAACAAGAATAAAACAACACTTAGATACTGATTTGTGTTTAGAAATACTCTCTTTACTGTATGATAAGATATTTGATTCAATTATTACTCAATGTAAAATGTAATTGCCTCATGACGTCAACATTAAACAAGTCAATTACGTGAGGAACTTTCTTAAATTAACTCATGCTATAAAAAAATAGTACACTTTCAAAGAAACTTTGATAATTTGACCAAACTCAGTATTGATGGGACACTTGATATAATCAGGCCTCTGGGAATCTTCCACGACTCTCCACTTGAATTTATACTAAAAAGACTTTATAAGGCAGTTTAGTTAATGAATACTTCAAATCATTTTACACGCGTGAAAACTGTTTACTTGTCTCGTCGTTATAGCATAAGTAAGTGATTGCGTCATGAAATCAGATTCTCCATCTATGTTTTTCCTCTGAGTAGTCTGCCAGAAATCTGAAGCGAAGCATTCCATGTTCCTGGAGTGGTGTCGGCGTTGTTAATTAACACACTCGTAAACAACTTATCACATACAATCAGGCCTCTTCTGTACTTGCTCTTGGAAGACCTAATACTTTTATTCTTTCCCATCATAAATATCAACTAAAATTATGCTGGCGGACAGAAAGAATCTATAATTATATGCAGCACTATCTTAGGATGGTCCAAGGTTTATGATGGCTTCCTGGGAAAGATCTAGATGTACGTAGTTCACACATCCATGCCATCCAATAATCAGAAATTTCTTGATGTCACAATGAGTAAAAGCACATTGTCGGTAGGTTAGTTCTCCGTGGCCTATCTTAAGGCACTGTCATTTAAACTACGGCATCAAGATCACGTCGTGCTAGCTTCCTTATCATAGAATAAGTCTCTGGATTCAGTTTCTGATCGCTCCAAAGTATGCATGATAATTTTTATAAATTTGCACAATATATTAAAATATTATTATAATTCATGTTCTTTTTTTTAAGTCGAGAGATTACAAAAGCATAATTGTTTAAACTATATTTTTATTCTGTGGCTTATGTTATTTTACGTGAAATTGCAAAGAAAACAAATTCCAGCATTATTTACATACTAAAAAAAAATAAACAAAGATTATCTGTCAAAACAAACTTTAAAATGATCTGTAGTGTCCTAGCACCACAGGACTAAATGATTAGGCATTTACTTTGCAATCTATGTGTTGAGCAATTTTGTAAGATCAGAGAAGTATTTTGGTGTAAAAGTGTGTTATAATGCAAAAATGTCAATCCTTCAGAAAAAAAAAAAGTTAGAAAATGGTCAGGGAAAAAAATTATTTTGGTCTGGAAATCAGGGAAATGCGAGATCATTTTCCAGTGGGAAAAAAAGGTGGCAACCCTGTAATATGGCCAATTTTTAGGTATTGTTCATTTAGATATTTGTGCAACTAAACATGTTTGCATGATAAAATATTACATTTATATCAAGAATATCACAAAAATATGTTAAATTGCAAAACGACCTAACCAAACAATACTTACATTCACAATATTACCAATACACACACTCAAATGTTACTGTGATGATATATGATATCTAAGCATAGCCCCCTTGCACTTAAAAATAGTATTTAAGCTTAGCTAAACATTAAGCACCGAGCCTGAGTCCCAGTGCCAGCAGGACAGTAAATCCCCAAAACAGTGATTCAACCTTGGTGGTTTTCTTTAGGTAGTGACCGCAAAGCGGTCACGCATCAGCGAAGCTTGGAGTTTCCCCAGAAACTATTTTCAAGTGTAGCCCCCTTGCACATAAATATACTGTAAAATCATAGTCAAATATTAAGCACTGAGCCGGAGTCCCAGCGCTAGCAGGAGAGTAAATCCCCAAAACAGTGATTCAACCTTGCCGGTTTTCTTTAGGTAGTGAGCGCGAAGCAGTCATGCTTCAGTGATGCTTGGAGTTTCCATAGAAATGATTTCCAAGCATAGCCCATTCACAATGGAACAAGAGTATACTGAACGTGAACAAGAGTATACTGAAAGAGAGAGCTACAAATAGTCATTAAGTAAATGTTAGATTAACCAGCATATATTTTTGAACTTATTTATGATTAGAAAGAAAATAAAATACATGTGTTGAATGTCTAAAATACTCTATAATGTTCTACTGTACACCTTAGAATTTTGTCACCATGGCAAATCCAAACATTATTCACTGGAATACACGTATGAGTAAGGGAAGTAAGAAAGGAAGGCGGTTTGACTGCACCATATATACAAAGTATCAACAAATCTTAATAATGCATCATACCTTTTAGTTTCCTGTATAAAACAATTAACTTTCTTGGCTTGTAAGTAGTTGTGATAGTGAAGTGTTTTTAGGCATGGTGCAAAATTATACTGTGACGTTTGTGTGTTTCACGTTCAAATCCCAGCTGCTCACAATTTTTGTTAAGTTCTATAAAATAATATTTTAATATATTTAAAACATGAATAGTATAAAAATGATGTTTTTTACTAATTTCCTTACAAAGTATTAAAATAACTCCGTAAAGTTTGGCATGAAATGGCAGCTAGTCTTGGGACAATACAGATTTTTCTTTGCAGCAATTACAGTTATCACTCAAATAGGACCTATGTGTTAAACACAACTACTAGCATACCTATAATTATTGTCTATATAATAAACATAGTAAAGTACAATTTACAAACTTAGGTATAATTATATTTGTTTAACCTGGCTGATATAGGTATGTGCATAAGTTTAGTAAAACAATTATGGTTTTAGTCAAATTATTAATATTGTTGTATTAAAATATATTAATCAGAATGTTATGTTACAATATTAGTAAAATAGAAAATTCTGTAAAAATATGTTGGAAATAGGTGGGATTTAACCTATGAACCTAAAATTGAACTAGACCATGCGCACAATGAGCCATGATGCTTACCACTACTCCACCACAACATCAATGGCATAGCTCTGCTTAGTAGTCATGATTATACTACTGGTAACGTAAGTGTACCTCCACGTCAAAATATTTCATGTTTGGGAATTAAATTAGCATTCTGTGTACATAAAACGGCTTTACAAGATGTAAGAGCTACCTTAAGTTAAGCTTTTGTGCTTCAAAAATTAATTAGCAAGTTTTCAGTTTACGAGGTTCAAGCTGTTCACGTATATCTGCAATTTTGTAAAGTTACACGAAGCGCATACAACAGCTATCGTCCACTGTGACTGTTTTAAATTAAGCTTATTTCATTGGTTTTCACTAATTTTGCTCACTTTACTCTAATTTTGGTTTAACATGTAGGATAATAGTCCAAATTACCACTATTTATTTACGGACTTTGGCAATACGTAACAAATTGGAAAGTTACAGAGCTCTCGTACCCCTTGTTGAGATAGCAAGATTTCTCGGTTCTCTGCACCATAGTTAATGAAAATTTTCAATATTGTACCGACATTTGTGAGTAAACAGATCTTACAGAAATGCTCTTCAGTGACACAAACAATATTTCTTGTTAACAGATAGTACCAATTGTTATATCACAGCTAAAGAGTTACAGAATAAAGTCGCTGGGCCCACATGCTCGGTGTGCATGCCTCATCCCAATCGTCATTTCTCCTCTAGTTCAGTTCTAAAAATAGACTTGGCTGGGTGTCTGAATTGCCTACGCGTGTTGTTTTTGCCCCTACTCCTAGTCCCAAATATGGACATTTTTTACACAAACTGCTAAGATTGGCCAGATTGTAGTGCTATGCTTGAATATCATTGGTAATATTGTGCATTTAGGTTATGTTCAGTTAGGTCTTTTTGCAATTTAATGTGTTTCTGTGATAAAAATATTACGATTACCTACATATTTTATACGTTTTACCCCACAGTTTCCCTGATCATCATAGCCCTCCCCAATGTTGTGTAATTTAATTTAATTACTTTCACACCAAATCACCATTCATACAACTTAGATTATGAAACACGGCACTGCATACACACTAAAATTATCACACAAATATTATTTAACGTTTTACAGCATATAATAGCACAGAAATACTCTTAATTCTGTACAATTATTATATTTAACACATCAAACAAAATGGATTGTAATAAATCACACACCAAACGGCACTTGTGCATTACAAACCTCGAATGGTGCACCTTCTTACAATACAACTTCCGAACTGCGATGTCAACCAATTTCGATGCAAGTTTCCTGACTCTTGTGGATTATTGGTAATATAACATGGTGTTATACGGCACCTGTTTATAAACACAGTCTGTGAATGTCATTTTCTATGGTCCACTATATGTATATTTATTCTACTAGTAACACATTGCGTAAAACTGTCTTCTCATGGATATAGATAAGATAAGCCTAGAATAATTCAACAGAATTATATGTTCTGACACTGTTTGATTGCTTTGTTGTTCACCAGAATAACTCTGTCGCGCGATGTAAATATACCCTGTGAATGACGTTTCATATGTTAAAGATTCATTTCAAAAAGTATTTCCACATCTAATTCAATTTAGCAATCTGATACAAATATATTGGATGTACATTTTACGTGTTTTACTTCTTAAACACCGCAATCTTGATAGTCCTCCACACTATCACATTTCATGTTATATATTCCAAACTACGTGAAGCCCTGCCAAAATTCCTATTAAGTCTAATTAGTAATAATTATATATAACATTTCCAGGTATTATTTTCCCTTTTTTCGGAAAAGTCTCTATTCTGAACAGTTACCAAATTGCGTTATACAGCTAGTCATAGTGAAATTGTGCTTATAATTATTATTCATTTAAAATTTGATATTCTGTAATACCTGATTAGACCATTGTGGAATTTTGTGACATCCTGTACTCTGTGAACATATTGTTACATGTCGCTGATTCGCTCCGCTGATGTTAGCTTCGTATCCCACGTGAGCGAAGAGGACAGAGTCATTATATGATAGCGGCAGCAGCGCGAACGATAGCAAACTGCATGTCAGCCGTCTCTGCATGTAACACTGGTGTCAGAAGTGGGATGGAGGCAATTTTGAATTAATCAATTGTAAATAAAGTTAGGCTAGGTAAGCAGTTAGTGATTTTAAAACAAATAAATTAACTGTGTAGTTGTGGATGAAAATAATTAAAACTGTTTTGTACAACTGATGCAGTGAATGTTAACAAGGCAAATGTCTGCAAAACTGGAAGCACTGCGAGCATTATTTGAGGGATTAGGTAACCAAGTGAGCACAAGTTTTAATAGCTTATATAACAAAATTAGTAGTATGAATGAAACTGTAAATAACCAGATTAGTTCAGTAATAGTAAGTGTAAATGAGAATGTAAATAGTGATTTAGTAGATAAGAAAATTGATTCTGTTAGTGAGAATGTAGACGGGTAAATAGAAGGCATTAGCGAATTAGTGAATACCAAAATTTGCAATGTAGAAATAATTGGACGGAATCCACGAAGGAATTGCACGAATCTCTTCAGGAATGGAGTTCCACAACCACCACATTGGTAGACGATAAAAGTGAAGAAATGGTGCAAGTAACCAACACAGCAGCCTCTGAGGATAGCATGAAGATTTGCAGCATTGGTGTCATGTAGCCGGGAGAGGAGAAGGATGTCTCAATTAAACTCGCCCCTTACAATAGCCAGACTTCATGGCGGGAGTACCAACGCCAGTTTGAAGTAGTCTCTACCCTTAATGGCTGGACAACTGAACAGTGGCAGCGACTGGAGTACCCCACACTGGTGTCGGCCTTGGAGTTAGTTTTGGTGACTGGTACCTGCGACATGCCCACCTTGCACAGTTGCGAAGCCACTTCTAGCGAACTGGTGAGTCTCTGTAAGAACTATGGCAAGACATTATGCGGCTCTCCCACCTATGTCTGGAGGGGTGTCCCAAAGAGACGTGCAACATAATCAGTCGGCTTTTTTATTGATACCATCGCTGATGCAGAGATACAACACATGGTACGTCTGGCTGCACCCCACGACATGCAGGACGCCCTGGCCTGAGCACTAGAGGTGGAGTCAGCAAGACAGGGAACCACACCCCAACGACCGGTACGGGCAGTGATGCTGAGTGAGGACTACGATGACATCAAGAAGGCTCTGAAGAAGATGCAGACATTTATGAGACATATCAATCTCAGAGTCAATGCTACAAAGCTTCGCAACCCCCAACCTAGAAGGCCTGAGTGTTGGTCATGTGAATGGCTGGGGCACCTGAGAGCCTACAGCGACAGAAGTAGCAGTGCAATAAGAGGCAGGTGAGAGTACAGCTCATTCGGAAAACTTGTGAACACTGATCTTAGGGGTGAAGTTCGGTGACTGTTGGAGGGAAGGCCCCAATGTTCTTACATGTTTGGTCAGTAAAACAGGATTGGGATGCAATACTTGTGGTGGGGAGCCTGAAGATGTTTTTTGCCAGGTGGTTGTTGACACTGGGGCGACCAAAACTGTAGAAAGACCAGAGATCTTCTGGCCTTCCTCCCAGCGATATCTCGGCGACAACATGGTACAATGCTATTTAACTACATTAACAGGTGACACGCCAGTTAAAGGTAAGAGGAAAGTGTTCTTTATGCTTGGTGATCTTAGCATAGAGCATCATGTTTACATTGCAAAAATAGAGGATGAATGTCTTTTGGGGCTTGATGTACTACGTAGGCTGGGGTACTGTATCAATACTCAACTTGGTGGGCTACGCGTAGGTAGTACACAATTGGTAGTGTTGATACAGCATGATTTGTCTAGCCCATTTAGCTGCCTAGTAGTATATGGTCAACCCACTATGATGCCCACTTCTAGTGAAATTATTTTAGGCAGATGTCAAGGAAACTTTGTCAGGCATTTGGGTCTAAGTGAGTCAGCAGAGAAGATTAGTGTCCTGTCAGGTAAAGTTGTTGTAGCAAGAACTTTGGTATCTTCAAATTCTGACAATTTTCTAGTTAGAATGATAAATTTGTCTGATATAGGCCATTCGTCTTGAGGAGGGGCCATGAGAAGTGTTTTCATGCATGTCACAGGTACTTCCAAATGTTCCAGAAGGTTCTAGGTCATCCCAAATAGAATATCCTTTATCAGAAGTATTGGATGAATTGCTAGAATGAACAAAAGAAAATCTTAATTGGCTAGAGGAGAAGGCTGTCTCTGAATTATTGCAGAGAAATAGAGAAATGTGACCTGCCACCACATTTATAGAGGAGATACCAGACCCATAAAGCAGCCACCAAAGCTACTGTCACTAGCTTCGCATCAGGAAGTTGAGGGTTTTCTGAAGGAAACTGAGGAGTTAGATGTGATAAGAAACATAAGTTAGCCCATGGTACTGAAAGATGTTTCCGTGAGGTTTTGTGTAGATTATCACCATCTTAATAATGTGACAAAGAAATACTCTTATCCGTTTCCAAGGATAGATGACACATTAAACAGCCTAGCAGCTTCACAATGGTATTCTACTTTGAACATGAAGAGTGGGTACTAGCAGTGCGAGGTGGCCCCAGAGGACCGAGAGAAGACTGCATTTTGTGTCCAGGGAAAGAAACATGCCGGTTCAAAGTTGTGTGTTTCGGGCTACGTAATGCCCCTGCCACCTTCAAACACCTGATGGAAAAAGTTTTGCTTTTAGGTATGTCAAATTTATCTGGATGACATTATTGTGACAGGGAAATTTTAAGTGCACATATCTCGCTTAGACTCTATATTTCAGAAAGTGGTCACAGTCCACTTGAAACTGGTTCTTAAGAAGGGCCATCTGTTTCAAAAGAAAATATTTCTTGGGACATAATGTTGCCCCATGGGGTTGAAACAGACCCCGAGAAAACTAAAGCAATAATTTGTACCATCAATTTGTACCTGGGTTTACCATGATTGTCGAGCCACTACATGAGCTGACTTAGGCAAAAAGATTTCATTGAACCACTGAGTGTGAATATGCTTTTAGTAAACTAATGAAAATTTTAGACACTGAGCTATCTCAGGGTTAAGATGGAAAGGATAGACCACTAGAATACTTCACTAAGGTATTTCATAAGACTGAGAAAAATTACTGTTTACATGCGTGGAGTTTCTAGCCATTGTGAAGGCAATTTTCCACTGAACTGTACCTTTATGGCAGACATTTCATTCTAAGAACAGGCTGTGCTTCATTATGCTGGCTACTAAATTAAAAAAATCCAAAGGTCAAATAGCCTGGTGGATACAGCATCTTCAAGAATATGACTTTGTAATACAGCATAGATCTGGACTCCTTCACAGCCATGCAAATTCACTTTTTGGGAGGCCATATGAGCCATTTTCTTATCATTGCAAACACCAGGAAATAGAGTGGTGAATCACTGATGGTATGGAGGAAAATAATTCAAGGGTCTCTATCTTGTGATGGAACACCTACCTGGAGTGATGAGGACCTTTGATGAATGATCCCACTTTGCAACTATTATTAAAGTGGAAAGAAGCCGACAGTCATCTCCAAAATGGGAAGAGGTATCTACTCTGAGTGCAGCAGTCAAAGCATATTGGGCACAGTGGAATTTTCTCTACTGAAGAATGGTGTACTTTACAGAAACTGGGAAAGTAATGATGGAAAACACACACGGTTACAGTTGGTCCTTCCAAAATGCCGGGTTCCAGAAGTCTTAAAAGAACTGCATAATGAGGCAGCCAGTGGGCACTTTGGTGTTAGTACGACACTTGATAGAATCAGATTGAGGTTCTATTCGCTTCACTGTTGGGAAGATGTTGAGGTGTGGTGCAGATTGTGCGACACCTGCACTACAAGGAAGGGCCCAAGGACTAGAGGACAAGATCACCTCCAGAAATACATTGTTGTAGCCCCAGTCAAAGGATGGCAGTAGACATTCTGGGCCCTTTGTCTATCACAGAGAGAGATAATCTGTATCTACTGGTGGCTCGAGATTATTTTACAAGTGGCCTGAGGCACTCATAGAACATGCCTTCTAGAGGTTTGGGATGCCAATAGAGTTCTATTATGATCAGGGTAAGAAACTTTGTAGTTGCAGTTTTCCAGGAGGTGATGAAAATTCTGGGGATGAAAAAGATTGACTACAGCCTTACACCTTCAGATGGAATGGTCGGGAGACTTAACCACACTCTTGAGCAGTACCTGTCAATCTTTGTAGCAGACAACCAAAAGGCCTGGGATTCAAATTTCTTATTGTTTACCGCTCAGCAGTTCACGAGTCAACAATGGTAACACCAGCAAGGATGCTGTCTGGAAGAGAACTGCGTCTCCCCAGTGACTTGCTGTTTGGCTGACAGACAGAATAGGAATCTGCAGCCCCTGATTATGCCAGCGAATTATGTAACAGACTTGTTGGCATTCATGTTATTGCACGGTAGCACTTCAGAATAAATAGACATGATGAAGATACGGTATGATAAGAGAATATTGGGAGAGGTATTTCAAGGAGGACAACTGGTGTGGCTGTACAACCCACAGATGAGGAAAGGGTACTGCCCGAAGCTACAGAAATTTTGTGAAGGCTATACAGGATTCTGAAGATAAATTATGTGGTTTTTCAGATTTGTCGCCAAAGCTCTGGGGCAATGCCGAAGGTTGTCCACATTGACTGATTGGCACTCTACGAAGGTTTGAACGTTGCAGAGTTTGTTTGGGATGAATAGACTTGAGAGGGCAGTGTTATGTGTCACTGGTCCGTGCCACTGACATTGGCTTCATATCCCGTGCAAGCAAAGAGGACAGTCGTTATATGATAGTGGTGGCAGCACAAGCGCTGGCATTTATTTTTCTTACCTACTCTAATTCTAAGTGTTAGATGTATGTGCGAGGTAGGGATGGGAGTTAGATGCATCTCATGACTGAGTCCCTTATGCCTACATGGGAGGGAATCCATGCAGTGGGGCATAAATCACGGCAGAGGGGGATTGGGTTGCCATGGCCACATGGAGCCATGACTACCTCCCCAAATGTACCTATAGTTAAACTATAACTAAGAAGAGAAAGGGAAAAACTGACATAGTACCGTTAAAACCCTTTCGACAGAAAATAATTAAAAATTGTTACATGCATTAATAGCAAATGCAACAGGAGTAGATAGGTAGGAATCATGCTCAATTAGTGGGAAGAGAAATACTAGTAGAGAGAGGGGGCTGGATCTTATTTTTCATGGTTGGGTCTGGTGCTGGCTTAACCAGATTGGAGAGGATACTCCTCTCTGGTGGGGGGAAAGGTGCGATGGGGTCTGCCCCCATCCCCCTCCCGAATCCCCAGTTGACTCCTGAAAACGAAAGAGATTATAAAAGTGCCAGCTAGTGTCAGCAGACAATACTAACCGGCTTTTACTAATCGTAAGGGGTAATCTCTTTCTGCACACGTTGATGACCCTGGTTGTATTGATTTCTGCATTCATCTAAAGAATGCTCTGGATTACTGACTTAATTCACTCAGCATGACTGGGTGCATTGAACCTTAGAGATGGTCAGTGTAAAATTATAAATATTGCAACGGGTCTCCGGGGTGGGATTTGAATTGATGAGTGGCTGAGTTCTGAGTGATAGAAGATTGAACAGTGAGAGAAGTGAGCAGCGTAAGAGAGGGAAGTCTGAGACTGTGATTACCAAGCAGTGAAGGATGCGGCTGGCAGGCTAGACTATTGGACTAGATGCGTTGGTGAAAGACACTATAAATGATGGCAACAGGTAGACTGAACAAGTTTTGATAATGAGTATGAGTTAATTGACTGTATCCAACAGAGACAATTAAGGAGGACGTTAATTAGATTTGAAATATGTATTAAATATTGTACTCACTGTTAAATAAAAAAGAATAAAAGTGGAGATATGTAATTTAATACTGTAAATAATAGTGGAGTGAATTAACTAGAAACCAAATTTAATTGCTTTAATTTTTTTGTTACGTCCTCCATCCCTCATGAACTCAGGTATGCCCTTCAGGCATTTCAACATGTAACAATGTGTTTAAGTTCTGAATATACTGGATGCTTCTATAAATAATTAAATATAAATATGTGTTAGTGCATCCTGGAAACTGGGCCTCCAAAACTCCTGATGTCTCACAGCTTAATTGATGCCCGCACGAACCAATTCAGCGACGACCCTAGTGCTCCTCTAAACACATCAGTGGCCATGACTGGATATAGAAGACCTTCACAGCCTTAAGCCCTTCTCTTTCATTACAACAATTATGGTAATGTCACATGCTTATTGTGATGTCAAAACCTCTTAGATAAGCCGATAATCAAGTAAACTTCTATGCAGAACAGTCCACTTAATCACAAGAGAAAATGTGTGTTTCAAATATCTTAGAGAAAGTTCACTTCAGCTAGCAATCACTATGAAAATTTATAAGTTTTTGTAGTATTTACACATACTCATCTCAGTATCTAATCTGGACTCTACCTTGTTCAGATCAAAATATTATAACAATGTCAAAGAAAAAATGTAATCAAAGGGTTAAATATTATTTTAAAATCTGGAAGGCATAAAAAAATTAAATTCAAAATGAAACTAAATGTTAAGTTTCTACAAGACAACATTTTAAAAGTAAACAGAAAATATTTAAGCATCAAAACAAACAACAAATCACTTTACTATAGATTGCCCTTCCAGATGTAGCTACAATTTTACAAACCTGCTAAAATTGTAATACATCTGAATGACTAAAATTTCTGTACCTTTCCTATAGTTAATTTCATTTTCCTTTTGACTCTAATACTGACAGCAGAACAGAATTTACGCTCTTAATAATTAACTATAAACACATCCATTAACATTTTAAAAATAGTTTAGACAACATAACATATTCAAAACTCAATATTACCAATTGCAAACATAAATTAAAATTTCATAATTTGATAACATCTCCAATAAATGACATGAACAGAACACTTTAACACATTAAATACACATTAACAACAGGAAGCCCAATGCTTTTTAAAATTCACTTCAAATAAACTCATAGTTCATTTCATTGTAAACAGATAACCATAATAAAAAAAAATTTATTCAAGTCATAATTTGGTTGGTACCATGCGCCATTCCAGAATACAACATGAGTGTATCCAGAAGCGGCAGCCATAACACGTCTGGGCTGTACTCCTTGGCGATGCTCATCCTTGTCTGCAATAAACTTTTTCATCTGCGTATGTTACCAAAATTCGTTGGCTCACCACAGCTTAATGTCATAAGTTCTCGGGAACATTTGCTGACAATCCAGGTACTGTTGACACATTTAAAAAGTTTGTTTCACAGTCATTTTATACAGTTTGTGTTATATCAACACACTTGTAAACATACGGGCAAAGTTCAAGATGAGTGTAAACATTTATGTTGCTCATCACATTAAACATATAAATGCTCATGGCACACGCACACAGTTCGTGTTCATAACCCTTCAGTTTAGTTCAGTTGCAGGGAAATCACACTTCACTTCAAAGTTCGTAAACACTTGTACAGCATCAGTTAATTTTCATATTATGCCTTGCAACTAGAATATACGAGAGGTAAATTTAGATACAGTGATTCATATTTCTGCACATTTGTTCTAAATTCGACCAAACTCTAAGGTGGCAAATATTGATGACCCTAACGACAGTAAGTAAGGTGATTTGTTCTAGAGGAAATACATCCTCGTTCCCTAACAACATGGCTTACCTAACATTAAATGTCAACAATAGGACAGTTATTTACAAACGTGCACTAACATAACTACAATTAATATACACATATGATAAAACATTATTGACAACGCTGATATAAACAAAGCAGAAATACACTGATTATACACTCAACAATACACTTTAAATATACACGAAGAAAAGAAACTTATTGTGTGTATAGTGTGAGATAACAGAGAAGATAAGCTAAATGAAGATTTGGTGTTTCTTCCCAAATTTCAAATAAAGAAATAAGTTTTTCCCTCATCATGTGAGACTCTACGTTTGCACTACTAATCAGTGAGTATACAAATATCTCAAAATATAATATTCAAGGTGTTCAATGTGCATGTTGTGAAGTAAATGTTATAGGAGTACTATTCTTCGGTCATTTATTACCAATACATAGGCCTCTTCTTTCCAATATGTTTCGAGCTAAGAGGTATGCTTTGACTTAAAATCTTCAGTGGTGTGTAGCAAACGTTAACATGTGGCATGACGTATTATTGTTTCCTTACATGTTTTCCTTCCTTTTCCCATTGCTATGTATATAACTTGAGAGCAACAGCAAACTAAGTCCGTGACAATTCTAACTAGTATTCAGCTTTATGTACGGTGACTTAAATACATTGAGGTGACGATGCAACAAATAGGATCCTTGTTCTCAGGTCAGACGAACAAACATGTTGGAGTGGCGACAATTAAAAACACAGTATATAACCCTTAAATCTACAAGCAAACATGGAGCACTAAATAAACAATAACAACATAGGCAGAATCTGATGATACTCGTGGCTCTGAGATTAGATTCTGGCAGGATCTACTACCTTGCACATTTCTTCTCAGCCTCTTATCATAACATTAACAGTCAAGCCTTATACAATTATACTAGCAGATGCTTAAATTAATCAGTTATCTTAATTTTTAATTGGCGATATCGGGACATGGTACGGTTTAAGTTGTGCAATATTATACTTGCCCACGTAGTTACCATTTAATAAGCTCCAATTAGAATTGATTACATTGGACACGCTGAAAGGTCCTTCAAACAACATGAATAATTTTTTTGTAACAAAATTCCAATAGTTACTGGTTGGGTTAGTAAGACGTAGAACCAAATCATTCACCTTGAATGTATTCAATTTACTTGTCTTTTAGTGTCGTTAGCGGCTCTCAGCCAACATAAGCAAACGTCATATGATAAATTTAATGAATTATTCTCTCACCTTCTCTGGATCTTCTGGAACTGTATACACGTTAACCTTAGGTAATGTTTCAAGATCCTTAATTAACTTACATTCGCTGACCTGTGAGTACTTATACTGGAGCGTGATGAGTAGTAGTGTATATAGTGTGATTGATAACAAATTCAGTTAACTCAATTTTATCTCGCCAACTTTACTGGCAGTTAAAACAAAGTATTCTGAGCATAGTTGTAATCGTCCTCATGCTCCTTTCGACCAGATTCAATTGAGGGTGATGGACTGAGATTGTTATAGGAATGACATCCATCTGTTTCAGGCCCTTCTGCCCTGCTTCTCCTGTAAACTGACTACCCTTATCTGATGAGATACATATGGGTTTTCTAACCTCACTGATGTACAGTTTCAACTTTAATAACAAGGTTTTGGCCTCAGCCGGCATTACCGGATACAACTTAATAAACTTAGAAAACAAATCAAGCATCACAAAAACATATTTTACACCAGCTTTAGGTTGAGGTATTGGACCAAAAATATCTAATGTTACGAGAAATAAAGGTTGACGCATGCCCGGATAGGCTACTAGGCACGATGATAAAGGATTTTGTCTGCTAGACCAATAGCGGGGTGGTTTAGATTAGGTGGCGAGAGAAAAGGGGTGTTGGTTAGTGCGTATTTACTACAGCTTCTTGGGTGCCGTGGGCATGGTGGGTTTTACCCAGACGTAGCAAGCTTGGCCCACACCGAACTGGCGATTCCACAGGTGAGCTTCGTTGGTCCAGAAGTGGATGTTATCCCAGCCGAATCCTGTAGCAGTGCCAGTTAACAATCCTTTGACCATGGGATGGCACGAGGGATGAATTCGTAGACACGGAGATACGAATAAGATAGTTACCGGAGGAGTCGATACTGACTCGTGCCTGAGTTGGGCGGCACGGTCCCATTCCGCCTGTCGATCTGGTGTAGGTTCAGGAAGTGCATTCAACTGTCTGGTGGCAAGGAATGTTGCGTTTCGTTCCATACATTTACGGCTATGCCTATGGTCGTAAGGCATAGAGTCTCTGGTCACAGTATGCTAGGTACACCCTGATGCGAACAAACTAAACACATTGTGCAGTGTCAGTCTGGTTTTGGCTTGCTGACCAGGCTCTGTTAAGTCTCCACTTATCCCGCACGCTATGTGGGCTGATCAGAGACGGGGAGCTGTTTGGGTCACCAATGCCGCCACTGGATATGTGTCCACACAGGAATGGGCGACAGGTCTCAAGCTACAAGATATCTCAGCAGTAACAATGCTGTGGGATAAGGCAATAACTCGAGACTGTCGCTTCTCCCTGAGTGAATGTGTTGCTAGTGGTTGTGGATCCTCTGTTTCTCTCCACCAGCACTGGTACAGTGCTATGGCATTTGGAAAGCATCAGATGGCCGTCTAATGGATGTGTAGAAAATATGACAGACCCCTGAAGGGCGCCCGTTGTTGAAGTTAATTTGGTTATATCAATTACCTGGTTTTTGTCTATTGTGTATGTAGCCACCTTTGTCTAGCAGGCAAACAGACAAATACTCTAAGAAATAAAAGTATGTTTATTGATGGTTCAATAAACATGCAACGTGTGCTACCTCCTACTAGGCAATTGAGTACTGAAGGTTACTACGCTGGCCAGGTGTAGGCGACCTGGTTCTAATGGAAAAGCATGAAAGAAATATCTAAATGAGACGGTGTCTTGAGGAGACAAAGTGAACTAAAAACGTGTTAGTGAGCGTGTTCACTGGTTGACTGATCGTCGATGATAAGTAGCCTTAGGGAGCGTACTCAAAGCTTCGAAGTTCTCTGGAGGTCCCAGCACTGAGCAGTGCTTTGGGATGTCGCAAGAGATGAACAAGAATGTCTCCCGAGCCCGGCAGCATCCTGACTTATATAGTGGAAGCTTGTAGGCCACCGGCACGGGGTGGGCGTGATGTCCTTCTGCTCTGGTTGGCGTGGGATAACTCTGGTCAGCGTTTCTGATTCATGCCTCGTCTATGGGGCTTGGCCTTCCCCGAGGTCTGGGCAGCTTGTTGGCTCTCAGCGCTTGGGGGGGGGGGGGTGCCTGCCGGGTTGCTTATCATCCAGGTGAAGAGAATTCACTCTTAAGTTCCTGCTGCCTGTAAGGTAGGCAACGTGTCACTCGCGTATGTAGTGGTAGAAGAGGTACTCTAGGCGATGAGTCATTATCGTATCAGATTAGTTGTATAAGCAGCACTCCTCAATTTTCTCTTGGTAAGATGGACTCTGTGCAATCTGTAGGAGATTTTGCGTTCTGGCAGGTCACACATATTAGTGCAAGAATTTTATTTACCTCAGTAGTAATAACATGCTGAATACACTTAGGTATAATAGGCTTCCACTCATTCTCAAAATTATTTATTCTTTCGCTTCTGTACAACAGAATTTCATCTTCGACTAAACATTAATACCGTAGCACTCCACTATCAGGTGGTAAGCGTTCCAACTTCTAGCAATCTTCATACAAAACTGGTCTTCAGGCTGTAGTTTAGCTAATGGCTTAAGAATTTCTTTGAGGTGTTGATTTCACTGTTGACATGTTTGCATAAGTGACCACAAATTCCTTTAGCTTTCTAGGAGAGTGATTTTAGATATTTTTCACTATCCGGTATTTTACTAAGGTAATCTGCGTCGTTATTGTCTGATCCTTGGATGTACTGTATGTCAATATCATATTCTTGTAGGAACAAAACCCATCTGGTTAACCAGTCTCCAAAAACTCTTCCAGTCTTAAGACAAGTTAGTGTTTGGTGGTCAGCGAATAATTTTATCTTTTCACCAAGGAGTAAGTCACTGGATTTTTGTAATGCCCAGACAATCGCTAGAGCCTCTCGCTCGGTGACAGTATAATTGCGTTCAGCGCTGTTCAACGTGCGACTCACCATTGCTACTGCTTTTATCAACATCTGTAATTTTCTTGTGCCAGTTTAACACCTAGTGCATATGCTGATGCATCTGTGTACAAAAGAAAATCCTTGCCTTGCATTGGGTTGTAGATCACGTGGTTTTCCATGAAAATTTCCTTCAACTTAACGAATGCTTCCTGGTGTTCTTCACCCCAATTCCAATTACGTCCTTCAACAAAGTAAACAAAGGTACAGCTGTTTTTGAGACCTGGTCAGAATAATTGCGATAGAATCGTAAGACTCCCAAGAATGCTTGCAACTGTCATACATTGTGTGGTACAGGAAACTGTGTTATTGCTTGTAGCTTACCTGGCGCTGTATGAATACCTTCGTTAGTAAGGTGTCCAAGAAAAGGCAATTCAGTACGACAAAAAAATGACTTTCTAATCTTCACGGTCATATCTGCTTTCTGTAGCTTCGCTAACACAATATATATGTGCTGTACGTGCTCTTCAAAAGTTTGTGAGGTGATTAAAATATAATCTACGTATACTGTGGCAAACCCTCAATATTTCTCACCTAAGGTAATTTTGAATCTGTAGATAACGGAATTTGCCAGTAGGCGCAAGCAATATCTAAGGTGGTCAAATATTTAATGCCCTTGTTCAAATGTATAATATCTAGTGTGTGCACGGGACATTCACGATCTTTGACTGTGATCTTGTTTATACAGCGTGCATCCAAACATAGTCTTAAAGATCCTGCCTTTCTCATGCATAGAATATCACGCATAATTACTTGCTTCTCTACTTATGATTTTCCAATCAATCATTTATTTAAAATATTCCTCAGCCTCAGATTGGTACTTAAAATAAATAGGATAAGACTTTTTGTGGAAAACATTGTCGTCCGTCAGGTTGATTTTCACCTCGTAGAGAACATTTCTACCTGAAACCTCAGACATGCAATGTTGATGTTGCAGTAATACATTCCTCAACTGACTTCTTTGCAAATCAGAAATTGCATTCGCTGCCGAAACTGCATTAGAAATTTCTTTTGTCAATTTATTAACATTGGTACAAGCTGGCTCTGTGGTCAGACGTAGAACATGCCTATCCCTATGCAACAATCCAGATACATCATCAGAAGTGCACCATCTGTCCGGAACTGGCATTTCAACATGCTTATCCAAAGAAGTAATCGACCAACATCCCAAATTTAACACTATTTTATAAGCCGACATGAAGTCAGTACCTAGGATTAATGGCTTTACTAACCCATTAACTATCAGTACACTAGCTAATTTGGTGTCACTTAAACCATCTATTTGGTAATACTGTTTGCCTGTTTACAATAGGACTGTGACTTCCAACAATTTCCAACCTTGGGTCAGGTAATAAAGGCAACTTGACACCAGAATTTTCAAGTTTCTTGACCAAATGTTCACTGATGCAACTGACCTCAGTTCCGCTGTCTAGCAAAGTAGGTACCACTAAATTTCCCATTTTAAGATTTACTTCAGTACAAAAAGATGGCTTCATATTAAGAGCAAAACTCTTGTCTTCCCTTAGTAAAAAATGACTCACAGCTTCATCCAACAACAAGAGTTAAAACTGTATGTGTATTTAGGTTAGGTTGTGCCAAAACTAAATTTCCACCTTAAAAATTTTCTGGATTTACATTAAACACACTACTCTCGGTAGAAGTCTCCTCTATGTTACATGGGATCAGCGATGGGAGACATTTGTCACCAACCCATGTTAGTTTCTATTGCTGTCTGGTTAATACTTCACCCATCGGTCTTGATATTGCATTATTTTGTACATTGTTTGGAGGAAAAGAAGGTGCTAAAGGATTTAGGCCCTCATTCCTCTGAAAATATCCCTGGAATTGAACATTCCCATGACTAAAATTACCTGTCATAGAATAAGTAGAATGATTCCCTTGATATACAGTAGGTGGTGGTACATTCATTCCATGGGGAAAATACCAATTAGACTTACATTATTACTTCCAGTATTTGGAACATTAGTATTTTGCATTTATGGAAAGTTTGATTGTCATGAATTATTTGATTTTCTCGACCAGTTATCATGTACAGGATGAGCCATTGTGCCATCATACGGAGTTCTTGGTGGACTTCTCACACGTCTACTCTCGCTTGTTGGCAACACACAAACGTTCCTGTTGGGTTGTACGTACACATTTGGCAGTGGGGAAACCTAAGAGTTTACTTCATGTCTATCCCCTCCACGGTTTCGCCTTCGATAACCGGGGAAGAAGTGTTTCCCATGCCTCCGGCTTTCGTATACGAACTGATGGTTTGCTGATGAAGAATTTTGTGTAGCATTAGCAGTATCATTGTAATTTTGTTCTATACCAATTGTGTACTTTAGGGATATGGTACCCGCCTGACTGAAATTGATTATTATAATTAAGCCTTTGACCTGGTCCATTGTACAAAGCTGGCAGATGAGATTGGACAGACTTGTCGGAATCTCGTGCCGTGGAAACTTTGTGCCCCTTTCATTTTGGTAAATTTTAATTATCTGCGTGCGAAATTCATTTAAATATGTCAAAATAGGTCTGCACATCTATCTTGGTATTTTGTGGGTAATTGTGACGTTTATCATCTGAAAAATTATCTGAGTTCACATCAACAAGAAGTTCATATTTGTTGAGTTTATTTGCATATGAACAAGCAAGCAGGCATATATTTGGCAGTTCCATAATATTTTAAAATCAAGTGTCTTTTTACTTGATTAGTGTGTGTAATAAAAAGTAGAAAAACATGTATGCATTATCACTTCAAGCATATGATGTCACAAGGACAAAACAGGAAGAAAAGTAAATATTAATCTCAGTTCAAACCTTTTAGCATTATTGTGTAACCCAGGCATACAAGGGATAAGATTACCATGGCCAGGGAATGCAATGTCTGTTTTTTTTTTTTTTTTTTTTAATTTCCTTTCCCTGTGCCACATGCATTTACTTTTTAATTTCATTTTTCTATCTGGAAATACAAACTGTAGAAGGTCGTATGACCTACTTGTGCCACTTCAGCGAGCAAATCTGGAGTGTGGCACGGAGCCGTGTGTCACATACTTGGCAAACCTCGGGCCAAGTTCGTCTAGATTCATTGTGTGCGCCCCGGGGGACAAAACACAGCTGGCTCTGTGTTGTCAGTTGACGGAGAATTGTGCGTGCGTGATGACTATTGCAGTGAGCTATCTTCTCGCAGTGTAGTGTAGACGTCCACCGCGGCACCTCTTGTCTCGCAGACTGTAGAGACAGCCTGTCTCCAGTAGCAGGTGCAGGGCTATGCTTATCGTGTGCAGTGCAGTGTGAAGTTTGTGCAGTATTTATAGATCTACGCCATCACTCACTCCAAAGCACGGCATGTTCTCCGCTGGATACTTTGTCTTGGGCTAGGCACAAACTTTCTCATAGCACAGAACACTCGTTGCACACATAGTTAATACACTTGCAGCACACAATGTTTACTAAGCTAGGTACGTCTAACTAGGTCACTATTACTAACCTAGTCACCATCACGACAGTGGACAACAGAAAACAGACTATCCGTAGAAACAATCAACACTGCAAGGATATTTACACCTAATATTTAATTGCCGGAAGACTTAACAGCACTTCATGAAAAATGTAAACAGATTACGAAGTGTTACACATGAAGCAATAGACAGAACATAAACACATAATAATTAAAGCAACCCTAGAAGAACAACAAACATCTTAGATTCTACACAAATAACAGATCATCGAGAAGGCTGGCATCAACAGTGTAAATAAACAAAATAACTAGTGTAAACAAAACATGGAACAAAGCAACTTTCTAAAAAGGATTATAATTGACAAGACATCTAAACAACAGCTGGACAAATTCATCAATATTGCACTGACTATGGTACGTCATAATTTTGATTACAGTGTTTGATTTTTAAAAGCACTGATGCTTTGTGTGTAATCAGGGCTCTGCCCATGTTCTGCTTAATGTTTCAGAACCACATATTCTGCTGATCCCAGGAAATGGGGTAAGTGACTAGTTAGACTATTTTGAAGTGTGCGACAGGCAGTTTAATATGGGGTGTTCAGGCAGTCTTAATCCGTTCCTCCCTGGTAGGCTGACAGGTTCTCTACTGACTAAGGCCCTCACGACGTGTAATATTTTTCAAACCGCTTCCTGGTTACTTGATATACAGCACTCTACCCTAGTAGCATAGGCCAGGTGACACATCTTGACTTATGTATGAACGGCGTAAATTTAATTAGATGAGAGGATCTCACTATACTTAGCTTCGTGGCTCAGTCCAGGAGTGTTAATGCTCTATGGCAGCACTCTTTCTGCGGCAACACAGAAAAAAAAAATCCTCTACCCAAACAGCTACTTAACACAGCCATACAATCGCTCAGTACTTGGCTGCTCACAGTAATTGTTGCTGCTCTTTGCTCAGGCTGTATTAGCCTTTTCACTCTTGTGGTACATGCGGAGCACAGTCAGATTAAATCTGCCTATCAGGTCATCAGTACCAGGCACCACGAGCTTGTAACTTTCGCACTTCAAAAGGACCTTCGTATAGTGGGAGGACTTTAGCCATTATAAAATCGTAATGTTTACTCATGTGGCTCGTTCAAACTATGATCAGCTGTTCAGTTTCCAACTTGTTTATGTTAGATTTCTTTGTATGTTTCATATGACTGTCAGCTGAAATTTGCAATCTCTTGCGTGCTATTTCAGTCAGCTGTCTTCTTAGTTCGTCTAAATTTTCTGGTGTCTCTGCCACCATTCTCGGCAATCCAGGTAACACAGTTGGATCAAATGCCACCAATTGCTTGCAGATGGTAATCTTATAAGAGGTCAGTTCAGCAGGGTCGAATAATGGACTGTGTGGTTAAACATGTACTCGATTAGCTTTATTCTGTCCCTCCATGCTTGCTGTGTGGTGTGGCAATAAATCCTTAAAATATTTCCAAGACTTCGCATGCGTCTTTTGACGGGATGTGCACAAGGGTTTTGAACAGCTGATGTGGTGGGAACGATGTCTTGGGCGCGCAGGTCCTCTTGCCAAGTCTGTCCAGTAAATTGGGAACCTTTATCTAATAAAATGCACGTAGGCTTGCTGACCTCTTGAACAAACAAATCCAACTTATTTAACAGTTTTTGCATTTGCCTGGGCTATTGGGTACAATTTAGTTAATTTTGAGAATACATCCATCATGTCAAAAATATAAATAACACCTGCTTTAGTCTGTGGCAGCAGACTGTATAAATCAACTGAAACTAGGTCCAATTGATTACCAGGTAAAATAGGCTGCAGCTTGCCTACCAAATTCTCCTGTGGATGCGTAAACTTTTGACATAAGTCATATGCCTCAACAGTGAAGGTCACAGGCTTCATCGTCCTTTTCCAGGAAAAATTGCCGCTTTAGGGCCTCCTATGTTTTATTGCTGCCGACGTTCCCAATCAGTTCATGTGTGTCTTTAATTAATGCTTTTTGCAATCTTGCGGGAACTACCAGTTTCCACTCATCATCGAATTCCCGTTCCCTTAAGCTGTGTTGGAACAAAACACAGTCTATGTTCACACAGAAAGAATTCCTCAGCAGATGCGTATTCAGTGCGTCATTTAATTGAGTGAAAACCTTGTTGCCAAATGTATTCTTCAGCTGCTCTTCTTTAATATTAGCAACAATTTTCTTTGCAACTGCTGTGGAGTCTGGCTGCTTTCTAGCCAGTGCCACGGAATTAATTTGGTTTTATGGTTTTGCATCTACCTGACCGTCCAGTATGTAGTTGAGGTAGTCCGCAACTATGTTTTCCGAACCTTTGATATGTTGAAACCCCAAATCAAATTCCTGGATAAGTCTACTACTAAATACCTTTCCAGTCTTGAGACTTAATATAGCTTGGTGATCTGTTTGCAGGACAATTCGTTCTCTAAGTAGCAGGTTGCAAAAATGTTGCAAGGCCCAAACAACATCTCCTTTACAATTATGGTATAGTTTTTTTTCCACCTTATTAAGTGTTCTACATGCCTTCGCAACTGTCTTTTCTATCCCTTCCTCGCCAATTGTGCGAGCTTTGCACCCAGGCCCTAATTAGAAGAGTCTGTGTACAAGTAATGTGGCATTCTGTACCAGGTGGTAAATTACATGATCTGACACTAATAAGGCCTTTACTGCTTCAAAAGCTTTTTGCTGTGTTTCCACCCAGTTCCAAATCGTACCTTTGCATAGCAGTTCTAACAATGGCATGCACACCTCTGCCACTTTGTCGGAATAGGTCCTGTAAATGCCTACCACCCCGAGAAAAGCTCTCAGCTGCTTCAAGTGTTTTGGAGAGGGGAAAGTTTGTAATAGCTGCTAATTTATTGGGTGCAGTCCGGATTCCTTCTGGTGTTAAAATATTACCAAGGAACTGCATCTTTTCTCTGAGAAATGTTTTTCGGAGTTTTACGGTCATGCCAGCTTCTGCTAATTTTCTCAGTACTGCGTTCAAATGCTCAATATGTTCCTCGAACGTACTTGATGTTATCAAGATATCATCCTTATAGCAGTGTGCATAGCCTGTACAGTCATCTGCAAGCATGATGTTCATGCAGCGTGTGAACTGCGCCACTGCATTTCAGACCGAATGGCAACACTTTAAAACAAAATTGCTGGTTCCTAAACAAAAATATGGTGTATTGCTGTAATTCATCCGCTAAAGGTACTTGACAGTATCAAGGGGTAAGATCAATGGTGGTCATGTACTTTATCAGCCCCTGATATATCTTCAAATGCTCTTCCATAGGCCGGGGACTTTCATGAGACTTGATAGTGATATTATTTAATTTTTGGGCGTCTAGGCACAGTTGTACCGAGCTGTCAGTTTTCTTCACACACACCATTGGATTACGATAGGGACTTGTGGAATTCTGTATTATGTCCCAAGATAGCATAGTATTCAAATAGGCCTCAGCTTCCTGTAGGTACTTCACTATTATTGGATAGCTTTTACAGTGGAATGCTACACCTTGATTTACCTTGATGTCAGTTTTATAAAATTTATTTCGTCTTCAAGTTTCTCGGAAAACACTTGCTGGTGCGAAAACAAAAGGTGTCCTAAAATACATTTTTGCTCGTAACTCACCACGTTTACTTCAGAAATAGCGTGAAAAATGTATTCTTATGTTGCAAATAAACTGTCTGATGGCACTCGCTGCGCTTGACATACCACCAACTGTAGCTAACAAACCACTTTGTCAGAATACGTCCAGCATTCAGGTGTTGTTGCACAGTTTGCTTCGTTCCTTGTCATACGCACTAGCCGCCCTCTAAAATCTAGGCAAATTTTATGCAGTGTTAAAATCTCAATTCCAAGGATTACTTGTTCATTAGCCCTTAATAACAAGTGCGAGGGTTCCTTGCTGTCACCTTAGCTCAAGATGCTCAATAGCACTTGCCTGCTCACAATTGGGCTTGACTTAGAGGTTGCCCCTACAATTCTAAGTCCTGGCACAGGCACTGCAGGAAAATCAAAACCTGTGGCTATGATCTCTTGCACAAAAGTTTCCGCTACACATGAAACTTCTGCTCCACTGTCAAGTAGACTTGGTATAGAAATGCCACAAACTATTAATTTAAACTCCGGACATAAAGTTTTTTGTAGGCGTGCAGTATCTTCAGCCAGGTCACACAATAGAAACTCCCTGTTTGTTTCGCCTAGCAGTGCTGTATTTGATGTCAGTGTATCTTTATGTATAGGCATGCTAATTAATTCCGACTGGACATCAACCACACAATCGGACCCCTGAGAGAAATCAATTGCAATCAGATCCAACGATAGAGGTCCATCATCTTTGTCTTTTTTTAGTTAAATGGGCTATAAGCAGCCTGTCCTCGGTCCGCGGGATTTCCTCCCCTCTAGTTTGTACTTTGTTGCGCGGGCATTATTTCCGGTACACGCAGATCCAATGGCTGTTGATTCTCAAAGTATCCAGTTTTTGCTGATTAGAATATATGTGCAATTCTGGATTAAACATGTTTGACTAGTTTTGTGGTGGATGAGAAGACTGAATAAAATTTAGTTGTGCGGGCTGGGACATGCCCCCTTGTTCATGTTGTGTCCTCTTAGCTGCTGTTCAGATTACTGAGGCATCTCAGTGTTTCGATCTAAGTTAGATGTTTCTCCATCTGAGCCATTCCTTTCATCTCTTTTGACATGGTAGCGCCGATTAAGTCTGGTCCAACGCCCAGAATAATATTTGCTCCCTCTGAATATCCTCTGATTGTCTCGCTGACTTGAGTAGTTTTTCATGCCGTACGGCTCGCCATAATCAAGCTGAAAATTTAGCACTTTAGGAGGCTGGTCAGGTCTGTAGTTTCCACTATATGGTTGTGAGGGGTTGCCTTGGTACAGGGGCAGCATTCTTTCAGCGGGCGCTGCCTTCTCACCATCTCTGGCGGCGTGCGAACTCTGTAGCTTCTCTATCTGGTCGAACTCAAGTAAACCCTCTCTAAACATAACCAAATCTGCATCCGTCCTCCCAGTCCAGTCTGCTTGGTAATTATAGGGCAGTTGATGAAGTGCCATTGAAATATATTCATCGCCTATGGGCGGTGTCAGATGGCGTGGCCTTTTGTATAACTCAGAATTATGAGTTTCCAGGCACCTGCCCTTACCTGGAAAGAACTTCCATACATGCAATTTGGCCCTCAGGTTGCCCTGAACTTTGGCGTTCCAGAAATGTTCAATAAATTTAGTTTTAAATCCAGCGAAATTAGACACCTGGCTCCGGGTTATATCCCACCAGTAGTTTGCTGAGGACGTAAGAATGATGCTTAGACAAAACATGTTATCACTGAGTCTGAACAGGGCAGAATATTCTTTCAATTTTATCAGAAAGTTAATAGGATTTTCTCTGATACTTCCTTCGAACTTGGGGATTTGTTCCACCTACAACTTAGATGGATGATGTAACAAATCGACATAGTTGTAGTGTGTGTCTGTACGCTTGTTACATTAGCTGGCACAGAAATACTTTGCAGCTGCGTAGAAATTTCCGGTTGCACAGAACTACTGTATGTTCATGGTGTTCCTTCTGTAGGCCTTTCCTGTGTAGTCAGCTGTGTAGTGAGTTGTAGGTTATGCACATTTTAAATTAAGTGTGACAGCTGATCTATCTTTTCAGCTACTGTTGACAGTCTCTGCTCCGATGCCCTTTCCACCTGAGAATATCTGGCCTCCACGTGATTGAGTTGAGCTTGTTAGCTCTTCTATTGAAGCCTTACACATTTGTGGGTCGAGCTCTCTTAGTCTCACTTACACTTTGCTTACCTGCCTGGTGTAGATAATTTTTACTAGTTCCAGCTCTTCTCTGGAGGCTTGTATTTCAGTACATACAGTTGAAACACCAGCCATCACTCTTAGGTTCGTTTGCACGTCCTCCCTGAGCAGTGCTACTTGTTGATGTAGCCGGCCAGACTGATTTTCCAGCTCTGTTCTCAGTTGCGAGTTCTGTGCTTGCATACTAGCTTCCAATTCAGTTTTCAACTGCGAGTTCTGAGCTGTAGCAAACCAACTACATCGTATTGTCTCACGTGTGCTGGGTTCAATATTCAGGGCCTCATCGTCATTGAGAAATACAGGTCTTGAACACTAACGTGGTCTAGCTTCTAACGCCTAATTCTATCCCAGCAAGGGGGCTTACAAACGCACTCAGTTGCAGGAAAACACTTAAAAATGCAACATAATGGAGGAAGCTAAAAACACTCTAAATAACTAATAAAAACCCTAACTCATCTCCCACCTTCAGGTGCGAGTCCTACCCTAACGTCTATCTGTTGTGGAGGTCAGTTGGAGAGAGAGAGAGCTAAGTTCTTTTGGCTGGATATAGCTTAAAAAGGACCTAAGGTTCCAGCCAATAGGAAGCCAGAATTCGAACCAGGAACCAATGGGAAGATAGAAAATATCTAACACTCCTTACGTACCAATTCCCATGTCCTAACTGTCAAAAAAAAACATAGAACACTGGGTCTTGAAACATATACATACAAGTAATTAAAAAGGAAACATTCACAATATATTAGACCATAAAATAAAATAATCACAAAAAATATGAAAATTATGTCTAGTTAATTACTCTATTCTTAAACATAATTTGATTGCCATGATATATCTAAGAGAAAATAACCTAAAAACATAAAAGAGAAATGTAACAAATAAAATTAAGGAAAAAATATTGAATTCATTACAGATGCAAATTACTTGGAAAGTATCACAGGCATCATATGTAGAAAAGTGTGTTTACATAGTGAGAAATAATAAGTAACATGGAAAAGATGCATATTAACATAAAGAGTGAAGATTAGTTATGCAAAGAACATACATTTTGAGTGTTGCAGTGGGCAACATATTGGTTGACAACAGACTACTGGGCAGCTAATTGGGAAGGATAAATCAGGCATTGTTGGTACCACCAATTCTGTACTGCCTACCAGTAGCACACCAAGTTGTATTGATACAACACCCCAGCCTATGTAATACATCAAGCCCCAAAAGACAGTCAACCTCTTTTTCTGCTATGTATATATAGTGCTCTATGCTAAGGTCACCAACCCTTAAGTTCACCTTTCTCTTTCCTTTGGTGTGGTCTCTTCGGTTACCGTAGTCAAATGGCATTAAGGAGCTGGTTTCCCTAGCACCTGGCAGGTAGATTGGGCAAGTGTTGCACCTGTTGACGGACATTAGAGATGAAGCTTGAACGTTCTCCTGTTATTTCAGCCTTTTGACGAGAGATGGCCATAGCAGCAACACGTATTAGTAACAAAATACAATCACCATTCATTGGAAGGCACATGTCTCGCTTCTAAGAAACATGGTCCATTGTGTTAGACCACATGTTATCTGTGGCCAAGGATGAGTAAATGTGAAAAACTAAGAGAGGTGTGGGGGAGTGGAGGAAAAAGCTTACCCTTCTGCAGTGACACACAACAGGATGGCCCGTAGGATGAAATACTTGTTGACGATGACCTTCACACTTCTTCCAACTCTCCCCCTAGCAGTCATTAGTAACTGTAGCTACACGAAACAGCAGGCCTTGGCTATGAATTCCTTGGGCCTGCATTTATTTCCTTCCTGAACCGTCATAAGAAATAATTTTTAATAAGGAAGGCTAAAGAAATTACGGTACACCTCACAAACAAAATATTAATTTGTGGTACACTTGAAACACAAGTGTTATATTAAATTTGAGTCTACGTTATTTTGTGGCAGGTAGTAAGTATAAAGTGAAAAAGAAAAATGATGTTTGACATTGATTTTTACGTTTGATCATTATTTAGCATACACTTTTGCTCCATGGATCTCCTGCATTAAAATAATTATCCTATAGAAAATCAGTAAGTTGTTAAAAAAAATTTCACATGTTCTACACTGACTAAAATATGTAATTTTTGTTGTGTGATCAGAACGGGGAATTGGAATTGATTATGATCAACGTACCATTCTGCATATACTACTAAGCTATTAGTAGGGATAGGAATATTTCGCGAGTTCAATGACCTGTAGGCTTGACTCCTCAGTCCTGTGCATACTGGAGCCTCAGCTGTGTGTTTATTGGCTGTTGCCCCACACCTGGCAGTTATGGGATTCGCAAGATATTTACTTAAAAGTCTGTTATTGGCTCAGAGGCATGCAGGGCAGGTCTAATAAATTGTGATCCCATTGCGAAGGTGATTTCACTGTATATGTGTTTGAAGTCTATCTTGTCCTGAAATTAATTTGTGAAATTTTCCTATTTCAAGCTATTAAATACTGCAATTCAAATTGAACTATTGCTCCACCTGGATTATTTGTATTTCATAACATAATATGAAGACTGATTGTTATGTAATGTTATATACAAAAATATTAAATTATGAATATATACCGTTTAAAACTTTTAAATAATATAAATTGTATTAAGGCGTATGTATTTAAGAAATAAGTAATTTGTAATATGTATTCGGGAAATATGTAATTTTATTTTAGAACAGTTTCATAACTCAACTTTTTGCTTATAGGAACACATAATGTTGTAGTCAGATCGTTTACCTTCCATCAGGGCTATCTAAGTGCTGAATTTCTGCATGTGGAACACCTGGCGGATTTTGCAGTTGATTGGTGGGTTCTCTTGTGGCAATCCCATCTCCTCCAGCGAAGTATTATCTATATATGTTGTAAGACTACGGCCAGAAGTAGCTCGTGCAATATTATTGTAACCTAAGTTACATCACAATAAAATTTATTTGAGAATCGGTAACCAAATTTAAAACC
Source organism: Dryococelus australis (assembly GCA_029891345.1). Classification (NCBI taxonomy): domain Eukaryota; kingdom Metazoa; phylum Arthropoda; class Insecta; order Phasmatodea; family Phasmatidae; genus Dryococelus; species Dryococelus australis. The sequence goes on along the minus strand of CM056994.1, from coordinate 190,674,219 downwards.
GAAATTTGTTACCTTATTACACATATTGGTTATATCAGTGAGTGAGGCAGTGTTCTAATGGGTTTGGAAGTATTTTGCGAGTAGTATTTTGTAAGGTTTTAATTGGAATAAATTTACTTCATATGTTAAGAATGCAATAATGATATTTTGTTGTTCTCCATTTCTTAACATTTTGTATATAAAGGTAAAATATTAAGTATTAAATAAAAAATCCAAGACATTCTTAAAATAATTTACATTTCATTCCATAACTTTTATGGCACTATTTTGCTTGAAATTAGCAAATTAAAATAAGCGAGACTTTAAGATATATAGAGACGTTTGATATACATATTTCCAATGAACTTCGGCAGGTTATTCTTGATGAAAAATAGGACAATAATATCTGTACCACTTTCTCCCTAGAGTGATTATTGAGGGAGCTTAGCATCCCTAAAAACCATGGTTGTGAGTGTAATCGAGTTAAAAATATCGGAAACTACTGAGGACTAAGCAACAAATCGGTGAATTGTAGAACATAGATCTTACACGTATGAAATTGGGGTTAGTAATATCATCCTCCGTCATGAAAATTAGGGGTTATCACCCTATTTTTGCCCTATTTTTGCACAAAAATGTGAACAGTAAACTGTAAGCGATTTGTTGACATGACTTAAGACTCAGCACATCGTAATAAACCAAAAAAGGTCTTGTCTGAATACTCTCAGGTGAACCGCTTTCGTGAAATCCATTCTGGAAGTATTGCCTACCTCGCTGGCCACTCACCTTCACGGTGCTCAAGAGTGGTTAGGCGGTCAGGTGCCAGCCTTTGAGATACCAAGTTCAATACCAAACCATTTCAACTATCTAATGTTTCAGTGCTATTTTTTGTGTGAATAGTGAGGCAGATAGACTCTGTTTTGTTAAAATAGTAATGTTTAAATTAGTGGCAAATCAGATCACTTTGTTTGTTGATCACTTTGTGGGTTGATGTGTGTGCATGTTTGTGCACATGTGTGTTGGTGTGTGTGTATGTATGTAACAAATTAGAAGAAAGAATTTGCATATTAGAAACACATTTATGTTTCCAAAAATTGGTTTTATGCCTCTTTCATTTATGCTTGTTATGCACAGTGAGGCTAAAAATTAAACAGAGCAGAGCTACCAAAATTGTTTAGCCAATTACGTACCATTTGTAAAATGTTGTGAACAAAATCAAATTATTCCTTTCTCTCGGGTCACACATTGCTTCTCATCACTACTGCAAAGAAAAGTTTTCTTCCCACTTTGTTGTTATAATGAACAAACTTGCCTGTTATTTGTAATATAAGATATAAGACATTTTATTTCACTAACATCCAAAGCCATAATGTAATGCTTCATACGAAATACATGTAAATGCCATATATCAGGTACCACAATTTCAAAAAACATGCATATCAAACAATGTAGTAATATTGTTTTTTAATTTTAATGCAAAATACATATTTCTATATTTGACATTACCTTCAAAAACACTGATCATTGAGAATATAATTTTAACATATGACTAAGGTGAATTTTATTTAAAGAAATACCAATTATGTTTTACAATGTAACATTTTTATTTCCTACTTGTTTCTTTTCTTTGGCTCTTTCTTGGCATGTACGGTGTATGTACGGTGGCTACCATACATGTATTCCTCTGCTTACTCGACTGTCTGCCAATTCAGGTAACAAGTATTATGTACAAAATCTACGCAGCTTGGGGAACATATTTTCTCTCTAGAATTCGTTCTCTCTTAGTTCTCTTATTATTTCTATGCCACTATCACAATATATTACTAAATCACAGAAGTTCCTGTCTGCCATGTAGAGCTGTCCTTGTGTTTGGTACCTATACTTTTGTGATTTTTTTTTAACTGTAGTTTTTCCATTATTTTCTTCAATAAAGAGTTTTTTAGACTTAACTGCTTCACGAATAGGCACACATCCTATATAAGGCATGCACTTCACCTCTACAATGCCATCTTTTTCTAAAACCCTATATCTGGAATGGCTCCCAGGTACGACACCTCAGGATGAACAAAAATACAAGGTTTTACAGTTACCTGCATCACCTTCTCGTAGGCGGATATGGCTCTGTTTTCGTGAACTCGCCTATAAATTACAGCTGCTGAATATAATTCTCACCTCAATCATCCTCACCAGCTCTCAAGACCTCGCTGTTAAGAGCCGCCCAAATCTCTTTACTCACTCACTCACTTTTTCTGCTTACACAACAGGAACAGCTGATACATGACATATGAGAATATGATAGAACTTTTCATTTGCAAAATATCGAGCGAGGTGGCACATTGGTAAAAAACTGGACTTGCAATTCTTAGAACTCGGGTCGCATAACCGGTCCGGCGATCCTGATTTTGGATTTACATGGTTTCCTGAAATCACTCCAAGCTAATGATGGGAGCTCCTAACAAAAAGCTACATGGTTATTTACTTCTACAATTCTCTTATTTATTTTGTGCCGATGAATTGCAAATCTATAATAATATTAATTATTATTATTTATTTCGTGCTTAATGTACCATCCAACAGTACTCAACCAATAACGTATTGGTACAAAAATACATGGAGAAAACTACCAAGACAAACAATAAACAACACATACACAGTACAAAAAGAACACGAACAAGACAATACAAAAACACAACACAAAACACAAATAAAAAATATAAATGAAAAAAGATAAACAATGGTCTAAATACTATGATGTTTGCAGAGATCTAAGAAAGAAATTTTTCTCCCTATGAAGGGATCATATTAAAAAAATTTATTATTGTACATATTAACACACCTATTAACTAAATCCCTTTTACAACCAGAACTAAACAAATTATTCTATGTTTATGAATCGAAATTTTTAGACCTACTTTTTTATAAACAACTGAACATGAAATATATGTAAAAAAAAGGATTAATTGAAAATAAAACCACTTCGCTCTTTTAGACTTAAATTTTAATATTTGATTTACATATTCACATAATTAAATTCTACTTGTTCAGGAAATCTTAGAAAAATTAATTTAAATACCTTCTTTTGACTATTCTATTAGCATCAGTCAATGTGATGTGATTCCAAATTACTGAACAATATTCTAATCTAGATGGAACTAAATATAAACATTATAAAGAATCATGAGAGGTTGCATACTTACTATTGAACTTGATTAAACCTAGAATATGACTAGTGTTATTTAATAAACTATATGATAATGAAAATTTAATTTAGAATCCATTAAGACTCCTAAATCACGTAAATTTTCTACTTTATTAATAGGCACATTATTTACAAAATATTTATTAAGAATGGAATGTGTTTTTCTGGAAAAAGTAATACATAGTATTTTATTTAAATTTAAAGTCATAATTTAAAATACACAAATTATAAAAAGCAAAGATGTCATCGTGTAGTTTAACACAATCGTCACTACTCCTAATACTTCTATAAATTTTTGAATCGTCTGCACAAAGCAGAGCACTAGTGTCTTATTACACAGAAAATATAATTTATAAAAATATTAAAAAGTAGCAGTCCTAATGTGCTGCCTTGCGGAACTCCTGATGATACAGAATGGTATTTTGAAAAGATATTTTCAATTTTAACCACAAAGGTTGTACTTAAAAAAATTGTTCGTGAACCAGTTAATATATATGTTATTTAAACCAAAATTTGCAACTTTTGTAATATATGATGATGCTGACAAGTATCAAATACTTTTTGTAAATCAAAATATATGGCATCAACTTGATTTATGGTTATAACTTCCGAATGTAAATGATTATCAAAGTTAAAAAGATTACTAGTAGTTGTATTTCTGATTTGGAAACCATGCTGACTTTGTTATGATTTTTAATAAAAAAATGATAAATGTTTATAAATTACTTTTTAGAATACTTTAGACAAACTACAAAGCAGTGAAATTTGTCGATAATTGTTAACATCATATTTATTACCCTTTTTAAATATGGGTACTACAATTGCTCTCTTCCATATGTTAGGATAAATACCACTTTTTAAACTATAATTAAAAATATGAGTTAAAATGGGAGTGCGAAGATCTGCACATCCTTTAATAATGAAATTTGGCTTATTACTTTTAAGGGTTTTAATAGCCCAGAGCACTGTACCCTGGATGATATCTGGAATATTAATATCAACGCTTAGTGTGTATACTTGATTGAACATTTTGACCGACAAAGGTTTGAGCACACCCTTTGGCAAAGGGGTTCCCAAATATATTGATGCCATCGGGTGAGACACGAGATAATTATGATACACTTTTACCTGGTAGTTGGGTGCCAGTGGTGTTTCCCATACACCGCACTTTGAGACTCGGGGATCTCAGGGATGCTGTGGGTTCTGTGTGTTCGTCTCACTGGTGCATACTTACCGAAAAAACATTCAATACTTGACATTTCACTGTAAACACTGGAGAGAAGCTGGGTTCTGGCACTACAAGAATACATAAATTTACACTGGCATGATTGTTTTTATTTACGCTAAATTACATTGTGCCAAAATGAAGTTTTACGGTTAAAACTCGGACGTTAGTCAGTTCCAGTGGGTGATTCCCCCAACACGTTACTTCTTTTGCACACTCCTAGGGTCTATAGCCACTGTGATGAACTATAGATTTTAACCAGAGATGGGACACTGAGTATGAACATGAACATTACCACGTGCTTATCCTTGCCTCCAACGCCTACTCGTTGGGACTTGTCCTCGAACCATGTGTTGCGGCGACTGTCAATACATATAGTGAGTTAGGACAGAAAATAATAATGCAATACAAAATACATAAATATCACTGGGTGAACATGGGGCATGACATGAACAGGCAAAATAAACACGCAGATAAACAACTTTAGAAGGCACGGATGCCGTTGAATGAAGTTCTTAGCGGACCATGTGTGCAGATGTGAAACACATATTTTACGTTAAATTTAGCTAAGAATTGTTGGCCAAAATGATGAGAGTATCCAGAAAATTATTCCTATTAATAAACAAGCATACAAAAGCTTTTAGCACGCCGGTCAAACATAAATAATACACTACTCCTGAATAAAAATTACACATGTTACCCTGAGATCAATAAAGCCGCACAAGCTGGAACAAGAATTATATGGACTTGGTGGTAGCTAACCACGTGGCCGTGGGCAATGTGGCCGTAACACAATTAAACATGATAAAAACCCAGAAATAATTACACACAAATATTACCCGTAAGATTGCTTGCTGCAATCAAGCAGAAATTACAATGAAAAGCCCTATGCATGGATGGATGGTGCCTGATACACAAGTTGTGTGGGCCGTGTGGCCTCTCCGACATTTTCTCCTCTCATCTCGTTTAAGTTCAAAAAGCCACAAGGGCTGCAAATGAATTATTTAAGCGCGTAGCATTACATTGTGTTGTCAGGAAAAATGTACGCGAAGCAAAGATTACCCAATATACTACATGAAACTGTGGAAATCTAACTCAGTGCAAAAATATGAAGTGCATACATGACAGCATCTTACCTCGCCAGCTCTTCTAAATTGACTGCCCAGAGGCAGGGGTTGCACGGACCTACCATGGCTGCCTACGGGGTTCACAAAAGCGGAAGTGTTATGCCCGCCGAGTATAATATTATTTGTAATTTAAATGCCACAAAAATCAATTTTATACATTTTCACGAGACTGTTAATACTGAATTTCTCTCGCCATTTAAAAGTCTTTGAAAGGCATCTTAGCCTGAATAGGATTGTCCTGTTCTTCGGCGTAGCAAGCACTTTGAATTTGAATAGTGCAAAATTTCGTAAACACTGATACAAACGTATTATACTTTACAAACAATTGTTGGACCCTGAAAAGAAGTACATGACACTGAAATAAATTATCCCGTTTTGGGAAAGACTGTGCAGCGGTACTGCACCACGTGTTTACCAACCACGTGCTATTGAGGGCGGCAAGTGCCGTCATGGTCTGACTGCCGCTGGTTCTTAGCCAGCATCAAACGACCCCTCCCTCGAAGGCCAAGACGGTGTGAGCAGCTCAACCCTGCCCTGCTGTACACTGCCCGGGTCTGAATTGGGACCACCTATCTAGGACAGATGAGGCATGGCCTCAGAGGTCTTCTTACTCTGGAGAGTTTGTAGGGGTTGGGGTGTTGGCTGGAACCATGTTGTTGAAGCTAGACGATGGCTCGCTCCTCCTCTTGCGATTTACATGATATGGTTTGCTTATGTAGCACTTTTCATCTACAGTTGCGCATACCTCGTTACTGCGCTCCTCAAACCCCCTAAAACTAGCCTGTTCTGTAATGCTTTTTCCTACAGGTGCTGAAAACCCTCTAAAGGGCATATCATTTTCACTGCTAAGAGTTACATGAACACTTTTGTTGCTATTATTCTCCCTGTGTGTGTTTGTAAACCCCTTAAAAGTACTCTGTTCCGCTAGGCTGTTCCCTATGGACATGGAGAAACCCCTAAACTGTGAATTACTGTTATTTCTGGCACTAACATTTGGATAATTTCCCTCTCTCTTTAGTGTGGAGTGTTCTGGTGGCGCGAAGCCCCGGAAGGAAGTAGCTGTATGCAGACTGTTGTCTTGACACATAGTTATGGGACTGGTGGTGGTGTTTACATTGTGACCTATGTTATTTACTTCACTGTGTATGTCCTCTGGCATGCTGCGCCGCAATCTCCTTGCCTCTCTTCCCTAATGGTGTGCTGGCGATACGCAGATTGTTATGGTGTCGTTTTGTCACACGTCTTAGGCCCAGTGTTGCCAGAAAAAAGGAATTTCCCAATTTCTCCATTACTTTCACTGGCCCAGTCCACCTGGGTGTCAGCCATGCACAATGGTTTTTCATTCATACAGTCAACGGGTTTTCTCTCACATACACATACATGCTGGGTGTTAATTCGGGTGGTTGCTTCCTACACTCCGGTACCCACAGGGCATAATACTTCTGATTTTCCCGTGCTTGCTCATGTGTATGTTGGTGAATTATGATGTCGTCCGGCGGCACCAGCGGGTTTTCACAGGGTTGTCCTGGCACATGCAATTTGCGACCCTGTACCATCTTGGCCGGTGTATTATCTGTTGCCACGTTAACCCTGTTCCATATACAAAACATCACCTCGGGAATGAGTTCGGCCCATCTTGTATGGTCTGCCCCTAACCGAACTCTCAGCTGTATCTTTACATCCTGGTTCTGGCGTTCGGTTGGGTTCGCCCTGGGATGGTAGGCCGGGGTGGTACGGTACTCAGTTCCCCACGTGGTATAGTATTCCCTCCAGTTCTTTCCCACAAACTGGGTGCCATTATCAGTCAACAAATACTCTGGGTATTCCCACCTCGGGAAGAACTCCCTTTGCAGGATATAGACTACAGTGTGCGCTCAGACATTTCTAACATGGAAAATCTCTGTCCATCTCGTAAACAAGTCTGTCACAACAACTAGAAAACATTTGAGGTTTGTGGGGGGGGGTACGGGTCCATGATATCCAGAGCAACGGTTTTAAAAGGCTCGGTTGGCGGGATTGTTGTGGAATAGTGCCATCTGTTCTCCGTGGCTTCCTGGTGTTGCACGTGACACAATCCTGGACGCATTGGCGTACGTGCCTGTGCATGCCTGGCCAATGAAAATATTTTTGAACATTTCTCCACGTCTGTTATGAACCCGGGTGTTGGTGTTCCAGACTCTCGTGTCCGTACTCCATTTCTAGGTCACGTGTTTTCCTCAGTACTTATACCTCCATTTCCCGCAATTTCTGGGTGGTCGAACTTGAATTTTCCGGTCTACTACCCTCCAGTGTTCAGAATACCTGTCCGCGCAGTGTTGCCGGCGTTGTGGAGCATCTTGAGAATTTTCTTGTGTAGCATGCACTTTTTTTAAAACTTCACGGACATTTAAAGATACAAGTTCACTCAGACATTTGGCAACAATGTTTTGCAGGATGAGTGGAGTTGATCCTGTTACCGAGGTGGTACGGCAAGGTTGTATCGTCTGTTACTCTTATTTATGGACAGGGATTCCTCGAAAACGTTCCCGCTAACTCGTTCGTTTCTCCTGCCACATGCTCTAACTGGAAGTCAAATTCCTGCAGCAACAAAGCCCAGCAGGCGAGCTTACTTTTCCCACTGTGCATTCCTTCCAACCAAACTAAACATTTATTATCGGTTTTCAACTTAAACTTCCTGCCTATCAAGTACAGTCTGTATTTGCCCAGTGTGTGTACAATCACTAATCACTCCTACTCATTCACGTGATACTTTCTCTCTGCATTACCAAATTTCGCACTGTGGTAGTTGATTGTGTTTCTGTCCCTGTTCGCCTGTTTGGTAGAGCACTGCTCCGATACCTTCTTGACTAGCGTCTGTTTGTATGGTAACCTATGTAAGCCTCGTTGCTGGTATAGAATTAGGAGTTAGAAGCTAGACCACATTAGTGTTCAAGACCAGTATTTCTCCACGACGATGAGGCCCTGAATATTGAACCCGGCACCTGTGAGACAATATGATGTAGTTGGTTTGCTACAGGAATGTCATCCCATGTCCGAAGGAGTGTCGAGAGCAGCAAAATGTCTGAGGCCTATGTCTTTTAGCACTTTTGTTGCTTTATCCATTAGGTCCTTGGCATCCAGACTACATATTAGAATTGAAATATAATCTGCATAATACAAAATTTTGCCAATATCAGTACTTAAATACCATACTTTTCGTACAATGTGTGTTTTTGCTATGGTCATTTTATTGAATTATCACTTTGGTTTAATAAGATGAAGAAAATGAGCATATATTCTACAAAAACCTATGGAATATGTTACAGAGTTATGTGAATAAATGTGATGCACATGACCAGTATCAACATATCACTGCGTCACATTGATGCACATGGCAGTCAGTGTTTTAATATGAACTAAAAATAGGATTGGTCCTAAAATACTTCCTCGTAGAACTCCTATATTAATATTACAAGTATCTGAGTTAAATTTATATAATTATTACTGTTTATATACTCAATTTACACTTTTTGCTTACAATCTGATAAATAGTATTTGATATTTGAACCAATCACTTATAATTCCTCTGACCCCTATGGCATATAATTTATACTGTTTCAAAAGCCTTAGTTAAGCCTAAAAAAATCCCTACAGCAACATTATAATTCTCAATAATTTAACTTAAGAATGCGTAAAATTCATTTATTGTGCAGACTGAGTACTTAAGCCTTTTTTGAGTCCATTTTAGGAAGTACCTATCCTGCAAGTTGTATTTATCCAAGTACATAACTAATCTATTTTTAATTAAAGTTTCAAATATTTTTGAAAAAATACTTAATAATGCTATGGGTCTATAATTCTCTTTATTAAATTTATCACCATTTTTGAGTATTGGTTTAACTTTAGCAGTTTTTAAATCCACGGGGAGAATTCCACTTTAAAAAGTTTTATTTATAATGTGGGTTACAAGGTATATCATGGGCACACAGTTTTATTATGTCCGAGGGTAAATTATCTAATCCAGTGATGTGTATGAGTTGAGGGATCTTATGCATTTTACAATATATTTCTTACATGCTGGAAACAAACATATTACATGAACATTGCTTCTGTTTTGGTGGGATGTAATTATTATCAATTTGAATAGATAATTAGGATGCAACTGTTGCAAAATAATTGTTAAATTCATTTTATTGGGTAATCAACAATATAATTTTTGATCGTTAGTTTAATTTTTTCACCAGTCCTACTTAAATTTTTACCAGTACTATTTTTAACAACCAGCCCCTCTACTGACATTTTAAAATATATAAATGATCTTTTTGTTTAAACTTCTTTTATATATTCTTTTATAATCCTTAAAATATGTAATTAATTTATTAGAAGAATCTATTTTACTTTGTTGATACATTATTTTCATAGTTTTACTGGAAGTTTTTATACCAACTGTAATCCAATCTTTGTCAGAATTATTATTTAGCCAAGCAGATTTTTTAATAGGAAAAAATTAATCTGAAAGACTACAAATAGTATTCCTTTAATCCTAAATTTATTATCTACATCAGAGGCTTCAAACACATTTTCATATTCATTATTAGTAGGCGATGCACTAAACTGATTTATATTGAGAAAAGATCTTTTAGATACAACTGTTTTTATCATGGTTATAATATTTGAAGTAACTCTTATTGGTTTTTAATGATCCTATAAACTGTTATTTAAAATTCCTACACTAGTGTTAAAGCATCTTTGTTCGTAAGTACATGATCACCAATATAGAGAGAGGTAACTCTTGTTAGTTTTCATGAAAAAAGATAATATTAAATTAGCTTAACAATCTAAAATGTTCAGAGCATACATTATCTTACTTAAGTGCATTAATGTTCATATCACCACATAGCACAATTTTAACTTCTATATTTGTTAATAAATATAATGTATGCTCCATGTTTGTAAAAAAATTCATTGAAATTGCAGTTAGGAGTTCTGTATTACATGCAATTACTAATGCCTTAATGTTGACATTTGGTTTTGTTGCCGTTCTGTGCTAATTTTTCTTTGCCACGACTGAGGAAGTGTGGGACCTGGAAATTTTTATGGTAGGCATGGGCATTGACGTGTATGTTGAGCTGACAATTTATGGAGAACATTGGCTGCCCAGGAGTTTAGCAATTGCCTTTTGCAAATTGTGCAATTTGGCTGGTGCGGGGTGGTCCAGTCTATTGCAAAATGTGTGTGCCCAGTCCTACTGGCCAGGCCCTGAGTTCACCGGCTGAGGGTCTCGCAAGCCTGCAGTTGTGTGATGTGGGCTGCTGGGACAGGCGTAGTTTAGAGTCATTGACCAGCCTGTAAACTGTACAGATGCTTGGGTGCTGGTGTAAGTCCGGAGACAGTTTAAGCCTACGCTAGGCGTCTGCCTAGCCTAGGGCGTGTTCATGTATTGAGGTATTGTGGAGTGCACCATTGGAATACAGGAGAATTCTGTGAGCTGTGCATGAAATAGCGGGAATGCAGTGCTGTGAGCTGTGTGGGTGAGTGTTCCAGCCACTGGAGGCAGCACGCTCCTCTCGAGATATGAGGGGAATAATCGTGGCCTCCTAGGGACGTAGAAAACTGTAATGTAGAACCTGATTAAATTTAAGTTTACCGTAGGACCCTTTTATGTAGACAATTTGTGCTAGTTTAGGATGTTTAGTGAATTTTGTATGAGCTTCCCTTGGCAACGGCACTCAATCACGTAACAAAAAAAAAAAAATTATTCATCGTTACCCATCGCAAAAAGAACAGAAGAGATGTATGTAGATGCCACAAGAAACAACACGTATCTCATTTATATACATTACACTTGAATCCAAATGTTCATTAACAGGTAAGATTTAGTACAAACGTTCTTTTCTCAAAATATTTCAAAACTGTTTGGTGATCTGAAAGTCTTGCTGTGAAACTCAAAACAATAATATGATCTCAAAGTTATACTCGTCAAATTTACTCAATATTTGTCACCATCAACAAAATTCTTACATCTTCAACATGGTTGACAGTATTTACACATATTACTTAAAATAATTTACAATTTGGTTAAAACTTAAAATTTGTTTACACAATAAATAAAAAAAAAATTTATTTTTGCAAAAATTTTCAATTAAAAGTTACACTTACACCATCGAGCATCGTCAAGAAAAAAATAAAACAATCCACAATATTGTACCATTCATTTAACATGAATACCCACAAAATTATCATAATCAAATTTTTAAATATTGTTAGCACTATTCATACATTATTGACAAAAAAAAATTTCAGTGAAAATTTTTTTTATTGAATCTTATAAAAAAACCAGTTATAATTTTTTAAAGTTTTAAGTTTCCAGCTAAAATTGAGGGTGTACCCACTACACATACCATGTTTCTTCTAGGTTTGCTCATTATTACTTTGATTCCTCACTTGGATCAGCACACAACATTTATAAATAAAGGGGGTTCAGGTCTGCCCTAAAACTTGCTAAAAATCACTGCCTTAACTTTCTTTAAACCTTTTAATATATTAATAAATAATAGGCCAGTGCTAACGAAAAAGTTGCCTTCGACCTGTCCCGACAAACAACTTACTCTCAGTGCTAAGAACAAGGACAACATACACTTTAGGAGCAACCACTTCATAATTTACTCTCGTGTTTATTCAATTCCAATATACAGTGCCTCAACGCTTTAATGTTAATAAACTTTTTATATTATCTTTTTTGATTTCACATTCATGGTTAACTTTATGAAAATTTTCACTAACTTTTCAAAACCTCTACTGTTCTAAACTACTTCTTTTAAATATTTCTTGTTAATGTTATGTATTCTTAACGAACAAGTACTAATCTTCATAGCTACACTCAACCAACCAAACCTTTCCTTTGATGGGAAACAAACAGCACAATTTTTTACATTATACAATTCCTACATTTATCCACATACACTCTGTATACAAGCAATACATCTCTACAAACTTAAAAAAAAATTATCACTAAAAGATTTACAAAACATAAAATAACACAATGAAGTTTTTCATGATAACATGAAGGCTCAAGCAGAAATATATAACACTAATATTTTTAAAATGTTTGAACAACATTACGTTAAAAAGTTTTGAAAACTTTTAATTTACTTCTTTTTACTCAAAATATTCCTTACACTGTGCTGCGTTTTTTTTCCTCTCCTCACTACTCATAAAACCTTTCTTGTATCGTACAAGTGTATCTACTCTCTTACCAATTACACAAATTAACATTTTTTCATACTAATAATTCCTTACAAAATACCTAATTGTTTTATAAAGTAATCAATAGTAAATAATATTTTTTTCATATTAATAATTCTTTACAAAATATCTAATTGTTTTATAAAGTAATCATCTCTTGGTTCATAAGTTTGGCAAATGTTACCTTATGCCTATCCATCCCAAGGCTGAAGAACGTAAACATAATTTATCACATGTATCTTATAATAACCTTACTTTCCCTTCCATCTCCTATTCTTATTTTTACCAAAGAATTCAATAAACACATTAACATATAATTACTATCATACTGCAGCATACAATTATTAATTAAAAACATTAATAGAAGAATATTAAACAATTATACAATTATACCTAAAAAATGTTAAGAACTTTCTTCTCTACTTTGAAACATGTCTTGTTATTTAATAATTTTTTCCTTGTCTTTCTCCACTACATTTTCACACTTTTTCTCCCTTTCCACCCCCTTCTTTCTCACAATCTTCCTCCCACTGTACTTTACTATTTTCCATCTCCCTGCTGTCTTACATTGACCCCCCCTCCCCTGTCTAAATCTATTCCTCCTTTTCCTTCTCTCTTTCTTTACTACCTTGTTCACTTTGTTTTTAAATTTTTCTTTTCTCTTACAAAAATTTTTTCTGCAAAATACACTACCTTGTTTCTCTTGAGAGTACCTCCCATTTTCACCATAATATTTTATTGTATGTACTATACTCAACGAATTCTGATTGGTGCAAGACAATATCTGTTTCTAATTGTAACTTTAATTCCTTATAATCATTTTCTCTCACCTCCCATACCTGAAATTTCCCTTCATTTACTACATTTATCATAGCCACATGTACTTCTGAACCACTAGGTATACTCTTTTCAAAATTTTCTATTTGCTACAGCAATTTAATTTTACTTAAAGGACAGAGTTCCCTAAAACCTCACTACATCCATTACTCTTCACTTACATCGTTATCAGTAATAAATTATACATTTCCATGCTGTTTACTCACATTATCACAACGAGTAATACCCTTAACCTCTTGGTTTACATTCTTAGTCGGTAATTCTAACCTCATTCTGAAAAATATCATTCAACTTCTTATATTCATTATTTAGGTTAATTAATGTTGTTCCATTTTCTAACCTATTCCTTTCATATCCAAATCCCCAGTTTTCTAATCTGCTTTCTAATTCTGCAATTTTTTTCTCAGTTTTCTGCCATTTGCCTAATTGGTTGTCCTAATTCCTGTTTAAGCCCTTGTATCCCCTGATCTGTGGCCTGAAATCCCTGTTCAGTACGCCTACTACTTTGTTCTCATGTTTGTTGTAAAGACATCAGAATATTGTACATTTATGATGGATTACAATCTGTTCCTTGAGTAGATTCTGGGCAATTTGCACACACGTGCTGTTTTGCACACACACATGTGCTGTTTTGCACACACACACACACACACATGTTGTCTCGTGCACACACACACACATGCTGTCTTGCACACACATTCTCTCACATACTCATACACACTGGCTCTCACACACACATACACACTGTCTCTCTCTCTCTCTCTCTCACACACACACACACATACACACTGTCTCTCTCTCTCTCACACACACACACATACACACTGTCTCTCTCACACACACATACACACTGTCTCTCTCTCACACACACACACATACTCACTGTCTCTCTCACACACACACATACTGTCTCACACACACACACACATACTCACTGTCTCTCTCACACACACTATATTCAGGTCTCAGTAGTATGTTCACAAATAATGCAAAAACCATAGAAAAACGACAGCACTGCATAATTGCAAATGAAACGCCAGGAACCAAGACAATTTTGAAACATACTGTCACTTTAAAATAAGAAATGCATTGATGAAATGAAAATTTATTTTGATTGGTAATATGTGATTATATTGCAGTAAACATCAGCTGATTCAGAACAGTATTTCAATGTAGAAGTAAGCAGTTTGATACTACTTAGCATCTCATAATAACAAAAAAATTTCAGCACTTAGCAGCATATTGTTCATAAGAATTCTATGTAATACAATTAATAACATTATGGTTTTTGTCCGCAGAACAGTTGCCCTTGCATAAGGTTTGTGCCTGTATTTTAAAGCCTGAATGTCAACATTTCATTATAAGGTTCACCTTCGCACTATGGTCACACCATATACATTATGTTTTGCTCCTGTCCTGTTCAGAGTGGAGTTCCGTTTAGGAAAGTTAGAGGGGAGGAGAAAATTATTGATCAATGTCTGGCTAAAAGGGGAAGGTATCTAGCTAAAGGGAAACAGTCTAACCAAGCCATCCTCACACTATTTATTTTTAGAACTTACCCTTGTAACCGAATGTCTGATATAGAGACAGTCGGCTGATGAGTGACTGTTGAACCGCAGACTCAAGTTGTGCTTCGTACTAAATGTTGTGTGGCATTTAAAATGAAATTTTTTTTTATATTAACCTAAGATTTATTGCATTATCAAACAAAATGGATGTGCACTGAATGCATTAAATCACAACCATCCCTGAAACTTTTTGTTCTACCACAATTGTCAACGTCACGTCCCTCTCGTCCCCTCTGCTTTGCGTCACATAACTAGACCCCCGAACGCGACCTTAGTTCACAAGGTCACATTTATAAATACAATTGTTGATGCACAGAAACAAATTTTACTGATATTATTTTGTTTGTCTATACAGTATCAACTGTTCAGTGGGAAGGAAATACTACCCGGTTAAGTAGCAAAGCAGTTGATCTGCCCCTGGAAAATCAAGAGTTGTCTTTAATTATGCATGTGTAGGGTTACCAGACATCTACTTTTACCCAGACATGTCCTCTTTTTGAGGCCTTGTAAACAGTCTTTCCAGGTTTTACAAAAAAAAATTATCCTTTTCCAATACAAGTAAAACACAGCAAAATTTTACTTTTTTGTGGGGTTTTTACATGTCAAACATTTAGTAACAGTGCCAACAAACTTCCTGCAAAAGTGCAATATTTCTGGAGAGTATTAAGTAATGTATAATATTTTGTCTTTTAACAACACTCCTATATTTTTCCCTGGCGGTTATTTTTATCTGTACAATTTGAGAAGTGCGTAATCTACTCAAAATCTCGTAACTATTTGCCAGAGAAAAACCAATAGAAATATTTTAACCCGAGATGTGCGGGAGTGATTGTCAAATAAAAAAAATTGTATCCAGTGCTTATGTACAACTATGTTTTGTGTGGATACTTGTATATTATTTGCTAGCAAGATATTCTGTAGTGCCTACAAATTAAATGGAACTGATTTTCATATTCAGAGTGAATATGATTATCACTTTAACTGGTTACATTAAAAAAATTTGTATTAAAAGCTGTGATGTAACCGATTTTTTGATACAATTTTGTGACATTGTAATATATTTTTAATTGACGTGAAACATAATATATTGATTTTGTATATTTCCATTGAAACATTGTGTATCCGCTTTCTTCATATCATTTTCTCGCAAGTTTCCTCTTATTAATAGTAGTTACTTCAACATGTCCTCTGTTTAAGTAAAACATATCTGGATATCTGGTAACCTTATGCTTGTGGGCATGCATTGGGCACAACATATTTGATCTTTTATAGTATTAAAAGATCATGCATTTGTATTTCTATTCCAAATGTCCTTTTGAACTACATTCTCTCTCATTATCTAAACTTCTACATTTAGAAAGCTATTTATTTCATGGATAGTTTAAAAAATCTAGTGGCATGGGTGAGTTATACACCACCATTAATCTTGTCATTCAGGAAGAAAAAGGACAGTAAACTGTTTAATAATGTTAAAACTGTTCTCTTTCACAGAACCCCTAACAGTACAAAATCAAAAATAAATAATACAGGTTCATATTTTTTGTTTTATGCTTGGCTAGTACTTTTTAGTTTCGGTGCCTAAAATGCAGCAGTTTAAAACTAAAACTGGTTGTGCAGAAACCAAAATGTAAACTTTATGTAATTACTAATCAGTTATAGTGTTACATCAGTCGCAAATAACCTACATCCAGTGTTTCAAAATTTCCTAAGATAAGAAAGAACTCATTCAGGTTCATTAAAAAAAAAAAATTAGTTCAAAGTTAAAGTTTGTTTTTGAAAATGTAACTTGTTCATATTAAAGTTCACCTACAAAAGAATTTAAGTTATTTTAAGATTCCTTTTTGCAAATACTATGAAAAAAGTTGAAGATGAATGTAATGTGTGTTTATTTAATATTTATCAAATACATGCAGCATTTGATGAAACACTTGTTTTGTATAAAAAATATGTAAAAAGAATTGAATTTTTATGAGGCAGTGACAAAAAATATCAGGACTGATTTTGTTCAACTAAGTTATTTAAACAAAGATAATTTCTTACTTAAGTTTTTGCAATGTAGTTCTCTTGCTAAATTGTGTGATCAGTTATCATAAAATTAATATTGCATATTTTCAGCATATTTATTAAAGCCTTTAGGAAAACCAGAGTTTCAAACATTTTGTTAGTGAAACAATACATACCTCTTATCAGTATGAGCAGTGTGCATGTTTCAATGCCAAAAACTTTATTTTGGTTGTAAAATAATTTTAAATGGTTTAGACCGGTTTTCATCCCCCCTCCATGACTACAGTTTTGACGGTCTAGTATACTGAAGACATTTGGAGAGAAATTTGTAGAAATTTTCTTTTGCGACTAATATATTGAGCCAGATTTGACCATGGAAGTTCTGACGACTTTCAACCAGTGCTGATCTGAGAAGAAAAACATGAGTGAACAAATGAACATGTCACAAACAAGATAGTACTTAGTTTGCATGTAGTACATTTAAAATTTACACAAGTAGCATAGTGGTATAGGCCATCACGATAAAGTGAGCACTTTTGAAAGCCCTACTAAAATTCTGCTTTCTTGCCCATTGTGTCCTTCCACCACATGTAAACAAACATTGCCATGTGACTGCCACATGTTAATAAACTCAATGTTTACATTTTAAGACGGCTTTGTATAACACGTATATTTTATATAAAACATATAACGCATTATATATATATATATATATAATATATATATATATATAATTGTTTGCGTCATCTCACAGCTCCGATAGACAAAAACTTTACACAACAAACAATTGAAAAATGAACGCCCTAGCGATGACGTCATGGAAACTGTGAAAAAGCAAACATTAAACTTTGGGGGTGAATAAGGACCAGCATGACACGTTTAAAAAGGACACACATTAGTTAAGCCGAAAAATAATTTGGAAGGTCAGTCAAATCCAGATTTTGAAATAGACTAGCACTATTGCACACCCAAGGTACACCACCACTTGTCACACAAATTACCAAACATTTAAAAAACTGTACTGCAAGCTTAACGTTTCCCATGACTCACAGTTTTCTAAGTGGCCTATCGCTCTGTAGCATGACAAGTAAAACGTCTGCTCTAAAACATGGTAGCTGTCTTTAGCTTCAGCTGACTGAAGTTAGGTGCAACTAAGCCATCAGGAAAAAAGTACATCCTGCAGGCATACTGTAGCGGCGTAACGTAACAGATGTCTGAAGCGTATAAAGTAGACAGAGCGAGGCAGTGCAAGGACTTAAAAGATGACAAATCAAAAAATAATGATGCACGCAGGAGAAAGTAGAAGGCAAGGAAATATGAGGGGATCTGAGCCAAGTAAAGAGTACACCACTGCACAGAAGTAGATGGTGTTAATAAACTTAACATGACAGCGCAAGCGCGGCAGTGTATAAAAATATGTAATATATATAAATGAAAAATATATAAAATATGTGTATGTACATTTTAAGGATAGTTTTATATGCACCCTTATAAATGAAGATAAATATATTTCAACATAGGCCTGTAACGTATATATAAAATAAAAATAATTTACACTAAAAATATAAACATATCAACAAATGCAATTGTGTATATGTACATATAGTTTTTTTGAGACAGTTACTCTGTGTTCATAACCTTCTGAGACACTCCAAAAAATAATTGAACATTTATACTGTGAATTGAAGCAGTAAAAGAAGGGTATACCAGGCTTGTCACTGGCACCACCTTCATTTATACAAAATAATTCTAAAAATAATGTATATTATTTATAGCTAAGTGAAATGCCGATCCGGTGATGGCCGGTGTCTCTTGTGGCCCAAATGGGTGCGACAGTTCCTTTTTGTCAAACCCACACAGACCTCAAGAAACCAATTTTACAGGTAAAGTGCATGGACTCTCATCATTGTTGTGGTTCCTTCATTGCAATGACTGTAGCAAAACTGAAAACTTAAATGAGAAAAGTATTTAAAGAAAATTACTATACTTACAAAAATGGTTTATGCGTGCACACACAAAACTGAAATAAATGTCTTATTATTATTGTAAAACCAATACATATCCACAAATGACAGGAAAATAATAATGTAAAGGACAAATTATAAAAGTAATACTTACAGGCAAGTTACTGTTCATAGCGATAAGCACTTGGTTTAACTTTCCTTGTTACTATAGCTGTGCGTCAATAAACAGTCAATCAGAAGCCCCGGCACTTGTACTGTGTTCTCAATTGAAAAACTTATTTACAAATCAAGAAAGTGTGTATTTTGACTTCATTCCTTGGGAAGATATTTTCTTTTGTTTATTTATGGATAATCACAACCAGGGAATTTTTGTAACACTTTTAGGTAATGTTTAAAGTAAAAATTGAAATGTAAATAATTTACAATTTAAAAAATGTCTCAGATAAATTGAAAATATTTATTTTTGAATAATCCCACTACCAACTCTATTTACAGACCGTAATTTCTTTGGTACAAATGTAGCAATATAAACAAACTAATATTATTATTGTTATATCAATTGTAGTCAGGCCACTGTGCTTTTGTGTTTTGAATATGCCTATCACTATAACTGTGAATGTGTTTGGTATGTCAACTGTAGCCCAGCCCTTAATGAAAGCTAGCTCATACAGCTTCTTTAGAAATACTTAATGTAACACATACATTGCATACTGTAATCTAACCTTTACAAAAAAAAAATGCACGCGCAAGTAAACAGGAGGTCTGGGAGTCTGGGGTGTTGACTATGATGCGTAATTTACAGTTTCATTAAATTTCAATAACTACAATATTTTTTGCAGCCAAAGTTGCAGATATTACAAACAATTATGCCTACTCAACGCGTACTATCTTTGTTGATATTTCTCAAAAGGTAGCAAGTTGTCTTGTCGAACATCCATTTTTAAATTTAAACATGGAATTGTTCTATATGCCTAACTGTTGACAATTAATTGTAAATACTTTCTAATTCTTATTACGGCAAGCATTACCAAATAAAATAATTAGGCCTACACTTGCATCATGAAAGAATGTCGGCAACAAGCACAGCTATAGGTCTATAGTTAACAAAACCAGCTTCAAGATTTTATAGTTTATATTTTGGAATACCTTTGGTGTTTGTTATGTTAACAATAGTAAAACTTAACACTGTAATTTGGGATGAATAACTACATGAACACAAGTTTGAGGTTAGGCCTACATTACAAAATAACAGTGATTTCAGAACGGGTCAAATTAATGTATAATTATTGACAGGCACATTTGGACTTGTTATCAAGGCAGATTTAAGAAAGGTTACATGGCTGGGCGTAAATAGATATGTACAGATGTATTTGAGGTTAGGCCTACATTACAAAACTACACAGTGATATAAAAACGTGTAAAATTAACGTATAATTATTGACTGCCAATTTTGCACTTGTTATAATGATAGATTTGAAAGAAAGGTTAAACAGATGGGCATAGGTAGATAGGTTCAGATAACTTTTAATATTATTTGTCAAACTTAAGATATAACGTTACTTCGCAAACTCACATAAATATATTAATGTTGCGTTTCTGCTGACATCCTTTTATTTTATAATTGTTGTTTAACTTTCCGTTTATATCATCATGTTTATAACTGCCGAGTTATACTTGTTATTTTTTACTGGGGATAAACAGTGAAAACGCGTCGTAAAAACACATTTACATTTACCTCCGGACAGTTGTAGTTGAAATTTTCATCATTTATGCAACTCATTCGATCACCTTGCATGGCTTCATCTTTCCTCGATGAATTAAAGAAAAAATACTTTCGGCGAGATTTATAATGTCCTCCTGATGCTGAATATTTGTACATAGTTAGCTGGAACTCTTAACTTTACACAAAATCACTATAACACAATTGAACACTATACAACCTATAATAAAACAATGCTGGTTTCAGATAAGCCAAGCAGCAAGCATGAAGGAACCACAAGGGACCGTTGGTTTTGACCGTCGCGCCGATCACGTGACACAATATAATTTAGTTACAGTAAATACATTATCTTTATGCCAATAATTACTTTAAAGTGTATAAAATAAACTTCAAACAATTTAAGTAGCCATGAATTTTAACATTACACTTGCAATACCGCGTTATTTCGTAGAACTACTTTTCACTGCCAACATAACTGGGTGTGTTTATCTCCAGCCTGTGTGGTGACACACATGGTTAATATATGCAGTTGCGGGCGGTGGTTTTTTTTTTTTTTTTTTTCAAAGGTTGATATATAGAGTGCTCACTTTGTGAACTGCCTTTAGATACTGATAACTTACCAAAGACAGTATAACATTCATCTGCTTTACTTTTTTTTTAAGTAGCCTCTGCTACATAATTTATTTTGAAAATTCTACAATCACAAATAATGTTGCTTAAGAGTGAACAAATAATTAGTCTAATACTGTTAATGGAATCAATTTTTCGTGTTTCTCTTTGGAGTAACATGTATTACCGTACCGATGAAGTATTAAAAACAGTTGTTTCCAGTAGTAGTCATTAGAGAAAACAGTACCTGTCATTCAGTTACTGATTGTATACTTCCGGAAATCATAAAATACAGTTGGAAAAACTTTAAAAAGAATTAGTTAAAAGTACATGTTCATGGAATAAAGGAATTAATTTCCTAATTAGCTCCAGATTGTAAATTAGAATGAGTTCCTAATCAAAGTTTAGAATTTTAGAACTAATTTCAGCCAACTCTTTTCTTTGAACTAATTCTTTTAAAATGCTGCCTGTTACAAATTGATCTATTTGAGGATGCCATAGAATCTTGCTGGATAATTTTTTTTTGTGACTTCATTTACTGCAGATGTTTAATCATTTCGTGATAGTTCTCTTCATATTTTAACCTAGTAAGTTCTCTAAATAATATTAATATTGTTAAGGGCTTTTCCTTTTAAATGACTACTTGTAAAAAATTCAACCAAGCCTGAGAACCTTTGAAATGCACATTTTGGGAGATTTAGTTTATGTAGCAGCTACCACATATATGGTGTAGTATTATAACTTGGTTACGTCAGTTCACGTAGTAATTCACATGGTGTTGTCTGTTTGGATTTCAAGAGAAAGCCACAGATGAGAAGAACACTGCAGAGGATTGGAGTGTCATTATGGATATCTGCGACAGAGTGGGGTCTTCATCTACAAATGCAAAAGACTGCTTACGCTCGATAGTAAAACGTCTTAACCACCAAGATCCCCACATTGTTATGCAGGCCATAACGGTAATGACCATGTTTTTGCTCTGTGTCAACAGTAGTTAGTTTTTGTATTCTGTACGTAAATAAGCATAACATTCTCATTGCACATAGATGCCAACCCCATTTCCTTGTTCGGTTTTTGGGAGAATCTTACTTTGTTTCATATATGTGGTTCACTAATTCTCTATTCACCGCAGTGAAATGTCCCTGTGAAATTTTAGTCAGCAGTCTAGTTTGTTTTCAGTGAGTGCATTTTGTTTGGTTTTTGTGTAATGATTGGTAATAATACTTGTGCATTATATATGTGTCACAAAAACTGTGTATTGAGACATTGAAATATTTATGTATACTGAAAAATTAATCCGTTACAGTGACAGTGCTTATGAGTAAGAAATGAAATAATATGCAAAGTTGTAAACAGGAAATAAGTAGGGAGTTTTTTTTTGTTACACATCACATGGTTGCAGCTAGCTGCTAGGAACGAGAATGACCATTTGGGGTCATGTAATGCTCCCTCACTACCTGTGAGTGGTCTTTAAATTTACATTGCAGAAACTTTATTATTTTTTTACTAGCTTCAGTTTGGATGTAAGGAAAACTTGTAGAGGAACTCTCATTACATTATTCTGGAATGTTGGGCTTGAGGGGTGTATAAGGCCAGTGTAAGGTAATCACTGTCAAATGGTATGTGGTTGCTTTCCCCCACAGCCAGCCACCTGGTCACCAACAGCTTTGGTGGCATCATCTTGTGTGCTGGCTTCCCTGGCACTGTTGGTGTGTCGGACGATAGTGTTCAGTTATGTTGAAGTTAATCATAATGTCAATGTCTGGTTCATCCCTCTGCAGACTGGTTTAATATTCCCATGCATCTAATTGTAATTACACTCGTGCTGTGATAACTGAGCAACTTTCAGTACTATGTTACCATGCGTCTCATAATGCTGAGGAGTTTTTATCATTGGTCCACCAGAGTAAAAAACTTCAGGAAGTTTTTATTTTGTGTGGAGAAAGGATGCTAGTTTAGTTTTAATTGCTGTAAATCTACACGACTGGTAGCAGCATAATATTGTAATTCAACAGTAACTGATATGTTTGAGGCAGGCAAGTTAATATTTCTTTGTGTAGAATATAAAATGAACCCCTCTTGTACATATGTGGTTGGTTTGATGTGGGAAACTTTTATTATGTAGGTCCCATAGATG
The DNA here is from genome assembly GCA_029891345.1 of Dryococelus australis. Taxonomy (NCBI): domain Eukaryota; kingdom Metazoa; phylum Arthropoda; class Insecta; order Phasmatodea; family Phasmatidae; genus Dryococelus; species Dryococelus australis. Next base: position 190,650,626 of record CM056994.1, on the reverse strand, counting down.
TGCTCACCTCAAATAATGTGCAAAGAAAAAATATATATTTTTTGTAAATTCTTTTTAAAACATTTAGTTTTGGACAATCGGTTCAGAACTGTATTTAGTAGTAGCTTATCAAAATGTGTACACTTGTGATGAAAACTTTAGTGCACATATTGTTAAATCTATTCCTTCTAAAAATGTTTTATATTGCAGAGTGAATCAAGTCGTGACGTTAGCAGAAAGTCTCCAAATCATGAAGTGTTAGAAATTGAAGCGAAGCAAACACCGTTAAAATTATTCAGTAGTGAAGTGTGCTCAGATGTTGTTTAACTTAAATATGTTCATTTTGATTTTACCAAAGATTGGCATTTTCATTTGCTTTGGCATTGCATACTTTGCATGTATCCTGTTTGCAGGTCATCTAACACTACATTCTTGATGGTTTCAGGAAAAAAAGCATTTGCTTGTTGGTTTTGCATTATTGTTTTTGTGTTAGTGTACTCCTTGCTTCATAACAGTTCCATGGTCTTCATAGAATTCTTCTGTTCTTCCTAAGGTGTGATGCAATTGATTGTGCGAGGAATGTGGGAAACCTTAAAATTCAAAGATGACCCAAGAGTTCTTCGAAATAAACTAATTAATTAGGTGATTGAATTTAATAATCTGTATTTTTAAGCAGTGTTCCACAGTAATTATGTAAATCCAGTTTGGCCGTTGATTTAAAATGTGGTCACTTATAACTAAATGTGATGGTTTGTGCTATAACTGGTCCCATTTGGAAGATGAGTAATGATTGAAGAGGCATTGTAAATTATGTGTTAATGTCCCTTCCAGAATTAACATTTGGTGGTTGAGCAATTGGCCGCCAGAAGTCTGATATTAATGTACGTTGCGACAGTGGTGCTGCCGCCATCGCGTAATACTCTTAATGAACACCTGGACAGCTGCACTAGAACACTTCGTCAGTGGGGCTCGGCATCTCCTCCATTTCCTCCTCTTGATCCCCTACCTTGATATCCCACCTTTGTGCATCATAAATTTTTTTTGAGAGGGGCAAATTATAATAAAGTTTGTGATACAACTTCCCCTCTGTATATTCTCCCAGCACAATTGACAGAAGACACATTATCATCATGGGTCATAACAGCTGGTTGAATTTCACGAAGTCACAGTGCATTTGGCTTTTAATATTGTTAGTGTTTGTTCACAATGTAATTTTTTTAAATATATTTAATTCATTGTGAATTAGTTGCTGGTGAGATGGGAGCAGTGCAACTGTGAGTTGTGAACCAAATTTTATAATAATTTGGACATATAGGGTTTTTAAATATATTGTTCTGTAATATGTGCGGGTGTGCAATAATGCAGTATTTTTCAAAATTGTTTCGTTGCACGTTCTAAATTATCTTTTGTCGTAAACTAAACCCTATTACTGTGTGTGTTGGGTGTGTATTTTTAACATGTTTTTTTAGTTTTGTGTGGTTTTCTGTCACATTTGGCTTGCCCAGTCTTGTTTTATGTCCAGAACTCTCCTGTGGTCACGTTTTTAAATTTGTCGTATTTTACAAATTGGGTGCTATGGTGAGTGTTCATGTGAGCTGCCATCCAGCTAAAGTTTTTATCATAACTTTTAATACAATTTTAGTTTTTATTTTAGCAGAGGAACTCTTTGTTGGGCCCATCTGGCTGCAGTTTCTTGAGGTACTATTCAGTGTGAGATTTTTTGTATTCCTTTTTTTAATAGAATTATTTATTGCCACATCAGTATTTATACTTCAGATTTAAACTTTATCAAGTCATTGCACTCATTTTAAATAGTTGTTATTTAATGTGGCCATTTATTGTGAAGGTAAAGGCAGTTATTTTCGAAGAAAGGCACTTTATGAATGCTGTGGTATTTTAATAAATTTAGTCTCAAGAAAATGAAAGCCCTTGGAATGCTTAGAGTCAAAGTTTAAATTATTTACTTAACGAAAATTCACTGAGTAAATGAGTGAAGGAGCTTTAAGGTTTTTTTTATAGAGCCCTAAATGAATGTATTTTTTGAGTCAGCTGAATGCTGTGTCTAATGTAAATGAACTGTAGTTTTTCGTCAATGGCTCTTTATTATTTACGGTAGGTGCCTCTTGTTATATTTTATGGAGCCTGTGGCTGTTCTACAGGAATATTGTACGTTGTTGAAAATTGCCAGTGATTTTAACAGCTCTTATTGTATATTGGCTTTGGTGCAAAATATAAGAATTAAATTTGTTTACGTGTATTAATTTATTTCTCCTGATTCAGCATAATGCGTATCCAAATGAAATTAAATGGATTTCCACAGAGAACAGTCATGTGGTCAGATACCCACAGTCAAGCCGTTACAGTTAAGTGAACTTTATCTGGGACTGCATACTGTTAGACTTCATGTTGTTGCTAGCCAATCAGAACTCATAATACATGTAACGTCATTTTCTGACATTTTCCTCCAGAAAGAAAGAAGAAATTTTATAAACAATCTGCAAAAACATAACTTTAAAATAAATATTCAAATTTTTTTTGCAATTTACTTTTTTACGGATATGTATATAAAAATTAAATTATGAGAGAATGTTAAATCACCATTGATATTTTTCAATAATAAAATTTATATTCACAAATCTTAAACACCACAGCACAAACACAGCCAAAGGTAAATAACCCTTAAAACATGTTGCATTTCAACACCAAGTAAATAAAGTTTAAAGTATGTTAGAATACATCTACAGATTTTAAAGAACCAAATTTTTTAAATAAAAGTATCAATAATTTTATTTACATTAATATTTTGTGTACTGCTCATTGCGAACAATACTTTGACTTTGGACTTCTCATTCTGGTAGGGGCTTAATAGTTTGCAGGTTATAAGAAGTAGAGGTTATGATGGGTGGCAGTTGTGAGTATGTGCCACATGTGGCAGTACTTCAACATCCAGCTATAATGGTGCATAGCTGATTATACAGTTTGCAATGGATGAACATAGCCAGTTACTGTCATCCACTGATGCACATAAAGTCCATTCATTGCAGGATCGAACATACTGATCGCGGCAGTGTCCTTAAAGCCTATCTACTGTTTTATTACTTGATTTTTGGAAATAATATACTTTTACTTAAGACATTGTGAACCTTCAAGTTAATTGTATTGTGTAAATCTCCTTAAATTTTCTTATTACCAAAACATGGTTGTAGTAATTTTTTCACTTGTCAATTTATCCCGAGTAAAAAATAAATTTATTAACTGAATGAAAAATTGCTTGCAATTAAGTATTCCATTTTTCAGTAGAAACATGTGATAATGATTGCTTCATCCAGGAGCACAATGTTTTACACAAATTATGTTTTCAGTTTATCTGAGCTACTTATCATTCTTTCTTTCCGTGGACAGGTTAGACAAATTCCACAAATAGGATTTTCTTTTATGTTGCTGAGAATACATAGCAGTAGCACCTTTGCATTGTAAAAGTTGCATCTGGCACATATGTATTATCGTTTTGTTGCTGGAGAAATGATGGTCTGTATGATCTATGCAAATAGAGGAACACCCACAAAATCTAGGCTCTTGCATAGGATCGTTTCTTTGGATACATTTTAAAGTGTTCCATAATAAGAAAAAATCTTGCATGCTTTATTGCATTTCCAGTTTTGTTAAAATAGTACATGACAACATATAAACGAAAGGCAGTGAAATGTTGTGTACTGTCCAAAACAGATTTTAATTTTATTTGTAAATTTTTGTAAGTTGGGTGCCTTCTATCTTATTTTTGTGTTAAGAAATTCAAAGCTTGTGCATTGTTCTAACACATACCCATATGCAGGGTGACCAGAGTTTGAAAATAAGAAAAGGGACACCCAGTACTTATAGCAAATATAAAAATACTTTTGCAAATATCAGAATAATTGGCTGCACATCGTGGCGGACAAAACATGCAAATTTGCAAACGTGCAAATTGCAAACGTGCAAACAACTAGGTTTATGGGAAATATTTTAGGCCTGGAGAAATGTTTAAAATATTTATTGTATTAATTATTGTAATTCTGCATGCACATGCTGAAACATAATGTGAAGAATGTAAATAGCCATGCAAAGGCATCTTAGATCACCACAGATAAATGACTTGACAAACACTCTTAGTTAGGATTAATATTGGCACCTCTGAGAGCTGAAATATATTGTATTTATAGTTTTTCCTGATTGACACACAGTACACACAGTTACCTTGAAGTGCATGTCAGAATGCAGCTTGACTGTATCAATAGTATAACTCGTATAGGCAGCTTGATATTCAGGTTGCTGTATATTGTATACACGTAAGCGTATGCTTGCACAAAGAAATACCACATTATTGAGTCAATTATTTGAGGTTATACACTGCACAATTCTTCCCCTTTGTAATCTATTTCGTGACCGTAGCAGTGTTACATTGCAATAACTTGGCATTTTGTGGCTGCTTTAATTTAATACCCAGTGCAAGTCGTATTACATGTGTTGTTTACATAGGGATTGACTTAAATGCTGTGGAGATTAATTTTAACAATCTATATTTAATAATAGCCTTGTAGCATCTACTTTGTCCCACTAAAGATGTATGATTCACACACTAAATGGTTGTCTGATATCTATCCTAGAATATGATGGAAGCGTATTTTGTTATAATGTTTTTGTGTTACGAATTTGGTTCCATCATTATATCATTGTTATAGACTATTCATGGTAAAATGAGCACTTTTGAAAGCCCTTCTTAAGATCTACTTGTATGCACGTTGTGCCTTTTTCCGTCTTATGTAAAATTAACATTGCCACGAGCCTCAGCACTTTATTCATGTATTCGTCAAGTGATACTGTAAACTTATTAGGAAACAAAATATTTTAAAAATCTGCTCATTTTTACACTTCTATGCACAAAAAAGCAGAAAGGGAAAGAAATAATGAAAGTTATTACAAATGGGAAATGCGAGCGGGAAACGTCCAGAAATTTTTCTGGACTGTAGGAATTTTTTTTTTGTTTATAAAATATAAAATCTCAGTTACAATTTAAGAAAAATGGCACCATTGAAACTAAACAGTAAAGAATAAGCACTGGCTTCAAAAGTTGGAGGAATACCATTATGTTACTAATACTTTCAAGGTTGCGCTGAGATAAAGTGGGGAATTGGAAAAGGATGTCTGCGGAACAGCCTGCTGTGAATGGGAGGGCTGTAGGGGTTGATTTATTGTTACAGGGAAGAGGTGGGGTTACAGGGAAGAGGTGGGGTAGGAATGCCAGACACTTCCATGGCCTGAGCTTGACCACTTCTGCTTCCGACCCAGTTGTATACTGTGGACGTTTTTGTAAAGAGTGCTGCATCATCGTGGTTATATATAGCATCACAGTTCGGCTGCTTCTGCGAATTTGGTGTAATTTGTGTGTTTTAAACCTGATTAAAAATGTTTGCCAAGCTTAGGTTGATAAATGCCCATTTCTCTACCTTTCACACCACAATAGGATTTGGAATTTTGTGTTCAATTACACGGAGAATTACAGTATGAACCACAACTATTTCACAGGGCTTTCTCACTAAACACAAGACATTAAAACATTCACATCCTTTGTTGCCGAAGAAAGCCTTCAAGTGAACTGGAGAGCATTACTCATTGTCTAATAAGTCTATTATGTCACGCTGAAGGATTCATGCAAGGGCAGGCTGTATCTTGTCTGCGAAAGACATATAGGACATTGTCTAACTCGTGGCATCAGGAGATCACCATTGCTTTGTGTAAATAAACATCTGAACACGTCTATCTTTCCCCATAAGTAGATTCATTTTATGCAGTATCGTCCAATTTCACTGTGGTGTTAATTATTATATTCCAAAGTCAATAAGTTACTGGCAGCTTTCTCACTCCCTTTCACTATCCATAGTTCATCACGTCTCTTTCCTTCTCAACTTTCTCAGCTGTGCCATACCATTGTTCAGAAACTAGCCATTCGCTACTCACATCAGCTGGCATTGGCTTGCGGTGGCATCATGACGCATGGACGTGCCTTGCAAAATTGGTTAGAAATAAACAAATAATTTTCAGATGGTTTCATTATGAAATGTAACTGAAAATATGTTTACGTGGAGTGTTTGATGTGTGCGGCGCAAGGCTCAATATAATTTTGGAGAACGAATAAACATGTTCTGATTTTCACCAAATTGCACTCGGAGAAACACAAAGCTCAGAGATCTGCACTGCTGGCCACAGTAGACATTATTTATTGCTCTGTAACAAAATATTATGTAGGCCTAAATTAAGTCTTTGGCAGTGGAATGTAAACATGTTGTTTGAAGTGTGAAATTAAAATTGCAGTATTCGTTTCACCAAGCAGTTTTACCATGATGAATGAAACAGTTTGCAAAGTGTTCACATGCTGTGCAGTCATAATATTAATTTTCAAGCAATGGTGAAGTAGGTACACAGTTGTTCTATTGCCTTGTGCACTCAAGAATGTACAGTAAACTCCAGATTTTCCAGGGTAATAACTGGCTAAGAGTTCATGGATAGTCAGTTTTCACTGTTAAAGTAATGGGGGAAAATTTTTTTCTTTAGGCCTACGTACTGTATATGTAGGTTACGTAAACAAATAATATAGTTGTACAAGAATTCAGTTTTTTGACAGCCATTGTGTGGCATTGTCATAAATTGTATTAACATAAAAAATACAAAATCCAGTATCAGCTGATGCGCAAATGATTGTGAGAAAATTTCACGTTTGCTATTTTGACTAGATGAACTAAACCAGTATTTTGCAGGAACACCTTGTACCTGTTCGTGTACCCAGTCGATACCTGTTGCTAATACCTGTTATTCAGAATACTGGTTATGGTAAGCAGTGTGCTAGGTTGCTATCTCACTTTGTTCTCAAATACCTGTAATTAACCATATATTCGTCTGATCTTTTTCACTACGTCTATGTAGCGCATACCCTCCTGGTAGTTGGATTCTTTCAACTACCTTCTGAAAATATTACAAATTATTTTCAAGTTTTCAGTATAAAAAAAAATTACGCGCACACACACACACACACACACACACACACACACACATGCACACACACAATGAAAACTCAACTCCAGTGTTCACTGCAAGGATTGTCAAAATGCAAAATGCCAGCAGTCCCGAGGATATGTGTAGTGAAGTACTGTTTAGTCTATAACAATGGTGGGGGTGGATGATCCCAATGGCAGGGTTGTGACTCGTAGCTGTCATGTCGGCCGGCACGGGTGATAAAAGGGAAGGATCTTCGCGGGATTTTGGAGTAACCTTCGGCGATAGTCTAACCTGGATTACCTTCCCTGAAGCCAAAGTATCATACACGTATTTGGGACAGCTTTTCTCTCGTCTGGTTTGGATGGTGCTACGCATGCAGGAGGTAGGGGAGTATCCGGTTGGCGGTAGTTGATATATTCTGGATCTGGTGATGGTCAATATGTCCCTAGGTACGCATCAAGTTCGGATTCGTTAAGTGGGATGCTAGGTGAAATGGGGCAGGGTTCTGTTTATAGTCTCGTTGAAGGTGGCATGTCCTCGAGTTTGGTTTCTACCTCTACTTGTGAATTAATCAACCTCTGTCGAGCCTGCTGCCCTTGGCGCCAAATATGGCTCAGTCTCCCACCTTTCCTATTGGGCATTTAGGTCCATCACAAATAATGAAACACAATAATAATAAAGGAAAGGAACTATTTCTAAAAGAAAGGTAGTCAACGAGTTTCAAGTTAACGTAATATTAAATGATTACATTTAGGAAAACAATGGGGAATCCCGGTTGGATTTTTACTCTTTATTAAAATTTAATTAACAGTAATTCATTAAATGACTCAGGCGAAGGTCAGTCTGTAATAGGTAATCAAATATAAAACTCTCTCTGCTTTACGCAATTTACAGCATAACCTCTGAGGGGTGGCTTTCCAGAAGGGACATCGCGACATGATGTTACCACAGAGTCAAGCGAGTGACTGGGGTAAAAGGGTGCAGGAAGCGGAAGTTGTGGTTTACCTCTGGAAAGTGGTGCCATCCTCTCAGTCGCTGGTGCAGGAGTGGACGAGCCTTCACAAGCTGCTGCAGGTTGTTGACCCTTTTCAAGTCACTGGAGAGGTTGCCGAGCCTTTTCAAGCCACTGGAGAGGCTGCCGAGCCTTTTCAAGCCACTGGAGAGGCTGCCGAGCCTTTTCAAGCCACTGGAGAGGCTGCCGAGCCTTTTCAAGCCACTGGAGAGGCTGGGGAGCCTTTTCAAGCCACTGGAGAGGCTGGGGAGCCTTTTCAAGCCACTGGAGAGGCTGGGGAGCCTTTTCAAGCCACTGGAGAGGCTGCGGAGCCTTTTCAAGCCACTGGAGAGGCTGGGGAGCCTTTTCAAGCCACTGGAGAGGCTGCGGAGCCTTTTCAAGCCTCTGGAGAGGCTGCGGAGCCTTTTCAAGCTGCAAGAGAAGTGGAAGGTCTTGGTCAGACCAGGGAGAGAGATCGCTGACCTATGTGGCTGGCGAGCCCGGCGACCTCTGGTAGGAGGCGTGTCCGTGCCTCCTTATATAGTTGAAAATCCCTGTATCAGCGATTTTCTGGAGGTGCGGGGGATGGTGGTAGCAATTCTCCGAAGGGATTGGTTATCATAGGGCTGGGGTGGGGCTGCGTATTTATCTACCTGTGCTGAGGCGAGACAAGTTTACTACCTCTTCTCGAGGCTTGGCGGGTGTGACATCACGGGGCAGCAGAGGTGCTGCGATCCTGTGATGTGTGTTTAAACTTCCTTCTTAGGTATCTTAGGATAGTGGCTTGTTGGGTAAAACAATCTTGACGCAAGAGGGTGGCGACCGCATGTTGGAATCTGGGCGGGCAGTACAATTCATAATTAAACGCATTAATTATTTTTACATGTGAGGCTGACCAACGCGTGGAGTTGATTCTATTGGCATTTAAAAAGTAGTCTGCCATTGTTTGTGACTTGCCCTGAGCACTTGCTAGCTTATTTGTGGGGCAAAGTTGCCCATAGTATGCACAGTCGCGCTGCACAGCAGTGTTGCGTGCCTCACTTCAAACAAAACTTTTAACATTTTCTTTGTTGCCAAAAAAAAAACAGCAAAAAAATTGCATGCAAAATGGGCATTGTGAATGTGGTGGTTAAGTAAGTTCATAATGAAGTTAGAAATAATTTTTTTTTATATGTAATATTCTCTACCTTAAATACTATTGGGATGCAGTATTGGATACTAATATTAGACCATTGGAACAGGTACAACAAAATTATATAGTTGTGTGTCGAGTACCAAGAGAGTACGTGTGATTGTTCCTGCTTCAGTAACAGGCAAGGATGATAACAGGTGTATCCAGAAACTAGGAACAGGTATTGACTGTTCTCGTCCAATATCTGTTGCTGATAACAGGTATTGAAAATACTCCCCATCTGTAAGTTTGACAGCCACATTAGCACAACAGAAATAGAAGAAATATGCGGGCAGGAAAGAGATCATAGAAAAAATGTCTGTGTATTTAATTTGATATCATTACCCATGGCATCACTCTCAGTCCCTGCTGCCTTTCCATTTTTCGATGCTCATGTAGACAATTAGGAATTTAATCTATTTACTGGAAAGTCTTACTTTGAATTCTGTGATAAATCAGTAATTAATTGAAAACTTCCCTTTTTACATAAGACCAATTCTCACTGGGTATTTGCTTCAAATTCCACTATTGATGTTACAGTTTTGTGTAGATCCACCACTGAAACCTTTTTCCTCCTTCATTTTAGCTTCGTCAGGTTTTGGCCTGATTAATAATGCATCCATTGTGATAGTCCTTTTCTTAAAACCTTTTGTTCGGTCAATTCAGCCCTTCACTATAACCTATTCTTGCCAATCATCCATGTTCCTAAGCTAGTAGCTAAACTCTACCAGGTCAGTGTTTTGCTTTTCCTAATCTCACCATTAATGACTCCCTGGTCAAGGAATTACTCTTTTGGCCTCCCACCCTCAGGGTACATATTTTCATGATGTTCTGTCTCTCTTGCGCCCTCGTCCACCACCACTCCATGTTAATCTCAATCTCATCGCCATCATAGTGTCTTGTGTCGCAGTGTTTGTTTTTAATTGTCGTATATTGTTGGTTGAAATCCAAATTTTGTATAAAAAATAATTCCTCACCTTCTGACCAACCTGCGATTGTGCCAGAAGGATGTGTTATGATCCCCTTACCCTCCAAATCCATTTCCAGTGAAAGTTAATTGGTTTTCTTGTATAGTGCTAATATGTGTAGTTAACCTTTTGTGTCGTGTTTGTTTGTGTGTTTGTTTGTTTGTTTGTGTGTGTGTGGTGGTGTGTGGGGTTAGGGTGTGAGTATTTAAATGTGTGTGGGCACCAGTGTTTGTTGGGCCCCTGAATCCCATGGCCCCGTTCAGGGGAGAGTGTGTGTACTGCTTTTGTGGCACCCATATTTCATTCTTTTCTCTCGTAATTTGTATTCCCTTTCTGGGAATTGTTTTGTTCCCACACCTAATTTTTTTACATTTTTGTAATGTTAAACCAAAATATTCTGGGTCACTTAATTTTCTTGGTCACGTACTGCAATTTAATCATTTTAATTTTTATAACACTTGGTAATTTTGTGAGTTCACTTATTTTGCATTTCTTGCATAATTTGCTAGTGACCGATTATCTGATTTTCCTTAACTTTTGATATTGATAAAACTAATTTTCTTACTGCTGTGCCAATGGTTATGTAAACTATTTAATTACTTATGTTTTTAGGTAGTTTGGCACATTTTTTGCATTTACTACCTTTAAATATTTTGAATTTTACTCGTGACCATGAATGTTGAGCTGGAATTATGTTAATTAAGCAAGATATTATTTTTACTAATTTTCTTTTTCTGCCAGTTGATATATCAAGCACCAATGTAAATATTAAATGTTATGTATCACCAATTTAAATATGTAACTGAATGTGACTTTTCTATTAGTCATTTAATATTTTGAGTTAAAGAAAATAAGTTATAATAATTTGCACCTTGCCAGTATTCATGTAAAACGACTTTCTGAAAACATTACTACTGGATAACTTTTCGGAGTGTGCCCGCTTCAGTCTTCATCTCATCTCCATCATGTAACAGTATTCTTGTTTCTCAAGCTTCGCCTTTTCTACAATTATATGTAGTTAACATCTTTTGGCCGCATCTGGTAAGTTGCCGAATTTTTATTTGTTGTTGGATGTCCCTTTTATATAATAATCTTGGCCATCTTTGTTTATTTTGGCCTTTTATTTTGTGTAATAGAGGTCGACGTAGTTCCCGCATAATGATGCATGGCTGAATTCCACATCTTGGCCTTTGTGGCCGGGGCTGATGCTTCCTTTCTGGATGTCACCTAACTTCGGCAGTATCTTTGTTAGTGCAGCCCTGGTTGCAGAGAGTAATTTTCCCAAGATGGGCTTCGTCCAGCTCCGAGCAACACCAGGCCATAATGTTTTATTTTCTTAGCGTGTGCATGTAAAATTGAAATTTCAGTATGGCCAGACATTTTAAATAATCATTCCTTTGGTTGCTAAAAGTAGAATCTTTTGTTTTTCATTAATTTTCAATGCACTTTGGCTCCGAAGAATTCACTATAAAAAAGTGGGAAAGGCACTACTATAACGAACCATAAATAATTTTTTTGTTGTTTAAAATTTCATCATTTTGAAGGTTACAGGGTGACATGTTATGTGACAAGGCATTTTGTCTTAGGCTCTTAATTTCATGATTCAAGTTACATTATAACTTATTTCAAATTTTCGAAAGTGTGGTTACATTGTCCGGTATTTTGATTGGGATCCCATTACAGAAATTTAGCCAAAGCAACCAAAAATAAATAAAAAAAGAATAATTGACCTCTAGGAACAAGCACTATCTGATGTTAAATAGTTATGAATGTTATTTAACATGTTAATTTATTATATTAAAGAAATTAGAGAGATATTTATATAAAATATTAGTCAATGTTGTTATAAAAGGGAACTACTGTTAATAAAAATGAAATAAGTCTGATGTTACCCCCGAATCAGCTTTAATTATTTATTAATATTGTTATAATGGAAAGGGGAGGGGGTGTGCACTAATATAGTTACCAAACTACACCAAATGTTAAGGCCTCCACTAAAAGGATAGGAGGGAGGCTTTACGAATAAAACAATAATTTGGATGACTCGGGTCCGAAACCAAAAAGTGCAAAATGGATAGGGAGGATGAATAAAGCCAAAACCCTGAATAATAAAAATCAAGTCCTTACTGAAACATTACAAAGGGATATTTGTGCCACAAAAAAAAAAGACTTATCTTCACCACACAACCACATGACCTAAAATCTCAAAATCAACTGGAAATTCTAAAGTAAATGTATCCTAACAAAAAAATAAAAGGGGTTCTCATGGAAATTAAAGCCTTCAGAATAAAAAAGGAGAGGGTTAGGTCCACCTGAAGGAAGACTGTCCTACGTTAGGGTCAAATCTTAACAAAAAAAAAGAATTCTTACCAAAATCCAAATACGGGAAAAATACCTTTAACAAAAAAAAAATAATAATTTTAAGCCTTCTTGTTGTCACAATATAACCACCTTTTAAGTTCATTATAACATATAAGTATTTTCTACATCTTTCATTATATTACAGTGATTTGTGATGTTCATAATTACCAAATTAATTTCTATGAATTGTGATGCATTTTTGTAATGGATTGTGGGAACTGAATCATGGTTAGGTCATACTTGTTAACATTAACTTTATAATATGCACACTCTGAACAACTAGATATATGGGGCTTTCGGTTTGTGGCGATGTCATAGTTGCATGTTTTCCAATTTGTAATTAAGGGATTAGCCCTTCTGTAAAGCACAAATGAAAATATAGCAACAGTATGAAGACCCGGTTTGATTGTAGAATGTGGGAGGAGTTATTTCAAGAAGTACAATTGGTGTGGCTGTACAACCCACAGAGAAGAAAAGGGTGTTCAAATCCACGTAAATTGTGGGAGATCCCCTATAGAATTCTGAAGACCAATGATGTGGTCTTTTGTATTTGTCATCAAGTCTCTTGAGAGAAATCAAAGGCTCCCCACAATGACTGATTGCCACCCTACTATGGTCCTGATGATGCAGAGTCTGTTTGGGACGAACAGACTTGATTGAGATGGGGGTAGTGTTATGTATTGGGCATTTGCTTTGCCCAAGCGAGTGAAGGGTGTGTGGAGGATATAGTAGCGATATATTGAGCGACAAGTCATAAAGGAAAGTTCGAATGATAGGCGAGCTATAACCCTATTGTAGTTTGAAGCTACAAAGACGTGCCACCACATAATATTCCACATGGCACCATGATAAACCCTTTGGCGGCCCACGTTCTCCTGATTTTCAATAGATTGAATTTCCACATTTATCTGAAGAATTTTATTGTTGTTTACTGCTCTAGTTGCTAGCATGACTCGGGGTGCGGCAAACTTTCCAGATCAAGGCCAGCAACTATTAAGTGCATCGGGCCTCCGAGCCAGAGTTGGAGATTTCATGAGAGTTGGGAGTTTAAGTGATTGTGTGACATCAAGCGAAAGATGACAACTGCGAAGAGCAACTAGCTACATCGGAAGTGTGCAACTGGCAGGTTGGACGTGTGAGTGAAATACATTACAAATGATGGTAACAGACAGACTGAACGTAAGTTTATTTGAGTACGAGTTAATAGACTATAACCAGATACATTACGAAGGATGTTAATTAGTTGAAACACTGAGATATAAAAATAGTAATAGTGGAGATGGATAATTTAATGCTGTAAATAATAGCTATGTGAATAAATAAAAAATTAAATTTAGTTATTTTATTTTTAATAATACCTCCATCCCCCATGAACTCAGATATGTGGCTTCTTGTAACAATATACTGCTAACATACTAAATTAAGTTGTAATTTATTACATTGTTATGATGTAGTATACCAAACAAAAATGTATATGGCCGCCATGTTGAAATAATTAAATTATTACATTTTACACCATATCCTGCAGTACTACTGCTATTTGTTTTCAAAATTTGATAGGAATCAGTTAATTGTTTCCCCAAGGTGACATGAAATCTTTGTGTGGCACTATCTTACAAAAGGTAGACAAAACAGGCTCTGTATGCACATTTGATTGTTTTAATATACAGGATGATTCACGAGGAGTTACTATCGCTCACAGGTCTTATTCCTTATATAATTTGAAGCAAAATATGGCATATAAATGTGGGTCCTATTCCCAATATATACAGAGTAATTTGACAATCACCATACCCACCCTACAGTGGAAATGAGATTTCAACACTGTTTCGGTATCAGTTTGGTATGGTCTCCCACACAATCAACTGATTGGGCTATTAATTTTCGTGGGACGCTTGACTGGTGTAGGGTTGTGCCTTTTTTTTTTCTGTGGAATATTTTGTATATATATATAGTTAAGAATTTTGTTGTTTTATGAAAATAATTAGTTGAATTTATCCAGACTTTATTATTTACCGAGGCTCTATAGTATACTAGTATACATTCTATTGTTCCTAGCCCATGCAGGCAGGCAGGTACGCAAGAAGGTTTTCATACTGTCCACCGTGGCCATGAGAACGCTTACACTTGCAGCACTTCATTATCTTATACCAGGATGTTGGCATGACTGTTTTAGTTACAGCATTTCTTGTTCTCATTTGCGCCCTGCCTTAGCTCTCATTGAATCTTTTTCTTAGCATGGCAAATGTTACGCTCCATCTACAGACAGAAAAAAAATACCCTTTGTACCATCCAGAGTGACATCTGTCGGCAACTCTCGAACTAAAGGAGTGTATTAGTCTGTGTGGTGTGGGACGCACAATTTCTTGTATATCACCACGAGAGGTGCATCGCATCGAGGTCATTTGCACCTACTCCTTCGCTACTGATAGATGTTGTTCACTATAGCTGTAAAAAAATTTGTTTTTGATGAAATATGTAGTCGCAGTGCACGTATTTCATTTTTTAAAATTATGTCGAATAGTGAACTTCCTTCAAGAAGATGTATTTAGTACAACTTAGGTGACTAGTGTTCTTTTTGATAACCTGCTGTTGGTAATATTTGACTACTCGTAGCAACTCCTTCAACCCTCCTTTTGGGGTAAGTTTGTGGACTATGGCTTATTATATCTTTGTTATGCATTTGTGATTTAGTCATTAAGTTGTAATTTTTCTGTTTTATAGAGGATTTCAGTTTTGGTTTCTGTTTTACTTTCACCTTCTGCTTTTGTTCGATGTCTATTCAACTTTTGGCTTTTCACCTTAGTTTGTTCCGATCTCCCATTGGGTGCTGGAGAAATGGCTTAATGTCAATTTTGTCTGAACCACCCTGCATCAATTCTATTTCCAGTGATGTTCGGTGGATCTGGGATGATTTGGCTCAATCCATCATTACTATTTTTCAAAACGACTAGTTTTCTTTATAATTTTGTGTTGCACAATAGAACATTTATTAGAAATTTTGAACTACTAAAGTGTCAATGTAAAAGTTTTTTTTGGTAATCAAAAAAGATTGAAATGGCAGAATTTTTTTTGGTTGTTAATGATCAAGTGACTAATACGAAAGTCATAAAATGTAAATGTAGCCTAACTGTTTAAGGGAAAAATTTCTTCTGCCAGTTCAAACTTTTTCATTACAAAAAAAAAACTTTTACAGAGGCACTTTAGTAGTTCAAAATTATAAATGTTCCATCGTGTGACACAAAATTATAAAGAAAACTAGTGTTTTCGACAAACAGTAGTGATCGATTGAGCCAACTCATAGGCAGTGTGGCAGACCCCCACCCGCACACATGCAGACAGTGTGGCAGACCCCCACCCACGCACATGCAGACAGTGTGGCAGACCCCCACCCGCGCACATGCAGACAGTGTGGCAGACCCCCACCCACGCACATGCAGACAGTGTGGCAGACCCCCACCCGCGCACATGCAGACAGTGTGGCAGACCCCCACCCATGGACACATGCAGACAGTGTGGCAGGCCCCCACCCATGGACACATGCAGACAGTGTGGCAGGCCCCCACCCATGGACACATGCAGACAGTGTGGCAGGCCCCCACCCATGGACACATGCAGACAGTGTGGCAGGCCCCCACCCATGGACACATGCAGACAGTGTGGCAGGCCCCCACCCATGGACACATGCAGACAGTGTGGCAGGCCCCCACCCATGGACACATGCAGACAGTGAGGCATGCACACACCCACACACATGCAACACACACAGGCAGACAGAGAGGCAGACCCCCAGAGCAGAGGCAGATGCGCACGAACTGGCATGCATGCGCACACAGAGGGAGACATGCAGACATATACATGTGTGCGTGCATGGACAGATGTGTACACATGCACACGTGGGCATGTACAAACATGCACACGTGGGCAGACATGCAGGTGCATGCATGGACAGACATGCAATGCACACATGGACAGATATGCACATGCACACACAGGCATGGATATGGATGCATGCATGGAAGGAATCCATTCCAAAATTCAGCTAGTAAAGTGAGTGAAGAGATTCGAGCGGCTCTTAACATCTAGGTCTTGAGAGCCGATGAGGGTGAAGTGAGGTGGGTATGTAGCAGCACCGGAATGAAAGGGTGGGGTTAATGGGAGATCCCAAAAAAAAACCACTGACCAGCGACATCGTTCGGCTTGATTACCACTTGTGAAAATCCATAGTGAACCTCCCGGGGATTGAACCCGCTTCGCCTAGGTGGGAAGCAGGCAGTCTAACTGCTCAGTCACCGTGGTCCCTCTCTGCAAATAAAGTTTTGAAACTTCATAACAACTGCAAATCCCATTACAAAATACATGCTGCTAATATCTGTGACTGCTGACAAAATTACAAAACATCACAAGACTTTTGTTGTTCTAATTACTAATGGAACTTGTTCCGATGTGCATTCTTCTCGATGTATTACCAACCAAGTGGAGCTCCCTGTAAAGGATATATGTTGGCTAGTAAGATTAAAGAATGTCGCACAAAAATGTGATTAATCTGACACCAACTTAATGGGCTGGCTTTTGATGGACAACATTTTGATCTAAAAGTTGACTAAAAACTTTGAGACGTGTGAGAGAGAGTAAAGTTGACTGTGACTTCTTGTTGCCAAAATGGGATTTCACTGACAAATTAGAATCTGTTCTCCAAGATGTTTAGAAAAACACATTCTTATGTTTGAGTAACAAACACGTACTGTTGGAGAAGTGATAAACTACAAATGGGATATTTCATCCAAAAGATTATTGCTGCAGCTGATGAATTTGGTTCATCCTTCTTAAATCCAAAATCCTATCAAGTTATAAGATTTGTTCAGAGTAAAGTAAAGGTTTACCAAACTTTTGTGAAGGAGTTCTCCCTATTTTCCACTTGCTTACAGAAGAAACAGAATGAAGCCGTTAAAAATATTCAGCGCCTCAGAGTGAAGAACTTTTCAGCCTTTTTGAGGACGTTTTCTTCCCCCAGGTTCTATTTTCAGCCTTTGGGGACTATTGACATCCTATATCTAGTTGCGATGTTCAGTTGTTTTAGTCAAGCTGTCATTGTTTGCATATTGACATTGTGCAGTGAGTTTGTCTTATGTGGCAAATTTGAAGACGTGAAGTTAAAGCTGGAAAGGAAATAGCTTGTGGAGCATTTCTCTTCTCTTGTATCGGAACCAGGGGCCATATTCTCTAACTTGAGCATGCTTAAAGACAGTTGTTGCAGTGATTGTGTTCATGATAAAGAGGGCCATAATAATTGTTACTCATAAGCATCTTTACGTGGTATTCTGTAAACCATTTCTTTATTGATGTCTTTGTGCAAAGATATACGTTTGAAAACGCATTGGGCTGTGTTCTGAAATCAATGATCTACTTGTTAAATTATATATTTCTATTATTTCAGGATGTTTTGTCACAAATTTTGTTATTGTAGTGAATTTTCAATTGTTAATGAAATATATTTCTTAATACATTTTGAAATAACTCATCTAAAACTTATGTCTTTGGGTACAACATTTCAGATGGGCGTAGTTCATTTTAAACATCACGAGATAGCAGCACTGACCCGTGGCCAAATCCATAATTTCGTAGTTACACTACAGTGAAGTGCTAGAGAGTATTGCTAGCAAATAATAAAATACAGCCCTTAAATATAATCCAGATACAGTTTATTTATGCGGAAATGTAACAGAATATAATATTGATCATTTTTGGGGCATTTTAAAAACTTTTTTTCTGTGGAATGTTTGTGCTGAAATTAACCTCAATACATCTGCCATTTTCTTTCCACTTTCATTCATATAGACACCTCGTTGGCCTGACTGTATATAAAGACAGTCATGAGGCATTGGAAAGATGTCATGGAGGCATATTGAGTTACAGAATAACATTTCACCTATAAAAATTAGTGGTAAATGTCTTTATATAACAAAGGTAAAAAGGTAAAGAATAGGGCCCTTATTAGTGCCTAGTAAGTGATTTGTTTAGTGGATGTCTGTTATAGTCCAGTTAAATTAGGGTTTGACCCACAGATTCAAAACAAGAAGTTGAAACTTTCACTAGTGTCAAGAGCTTGTAGGCAAAGCAAGATAGAAGTTCTAAACAATGTTCTGGCAGTATTGATGCTGGACTGGAAGATTAGGATAAATTTCATAATCCAAAATAGAATTTACTTAATTTTCTTTACCACAATGCTTAAACTACTTAAGCTTAGAGAATCCAGATTACCATTGGTGAAAAAAAGTCATGTTTTTTATACAAGTCATTAGTAAAGCCCTTTACAAAAGTTAATTGAACTGTTATACAATCTGAATCTTTGAGGAAGCTTGCGGAACCTTGTGACTGTGGTTGCAGTGTAAACCTTGATAGTGTGATTTCACAGTATATATTGTTTAAGGAAAGAGAGTATTAATGTGATCAACTGAAAAATTTACTAACACATTCAGACATATATTTCATTAAACAGGCCTTCAGTAATATTATATACAAAGAATCCCAGAGATACTATTCACTATGGAAAACTGTTTAAAAGCAACAAGTGAGGTTGTATGCAAGTGTTGGGTTGTATATTGGCTATAACCTACTCCATCGGACTGTGAAGCATGATTCTCTCATGATAGAAGTTTTCCTACTTTTAAATGGTCCTTGAATTATATGCTTTGCCCTCTTTCCAAAAAAAAAGGCCTTTGAGAAGCACTTTAATGGTGGATCCTATCACTTAACCCAAACTTCTGCTGTTTCATAACTGAGACTCGTCAAATTAAAGGTCATTGAAAAGTTTTGTGAAGCGAAAGGAAGGCTGCATTTATTTCTGAATAATCTAAATAGTGTAAAGTGTGTTGTAAATATTTATAAATGTGTATTTATTATATATTATAGCAGTATTTAATCTGTATTATCATGGAAGGTTGTAAAAATCCATTAAAAATTTTTTGGGAAAATTTCAGTAGTAAATTTTCATGTTCTGCAGAATATTTCATTTCAGGAATTTTGTTTACCTCGGGCTGTACATACATAACTGCTGTAATCATCATCATGTTTTGTACATGTCGGAATAGCATATTTTTAACATCATTTGTCAGATTTTTAAAGTCGTGTGTAAAAGTCCATTTGAGAAAGATTATAATGAATTTCTCACACTCAAAACAGTCTCAACTAATTGAAGTCAGATAATTTTTCATTGTTCCAGCAAATTTTCAAAGGCTGAATATACACATCATTTACATTGCTCCCAGGAAGGTAGAACATACACAGTTGAGATTAGGAAGTGTTCCAGTGAAACACAGTTTGCTTCATGCTCCTCTACAACAAACATCCACTTTTTAGTCAAATTTGTTTTTTTTTTTTGACAATTACAATTTGAATTTCACAGCTTTATCTAGTTTAGTCAACTTTATCATCAAACTGTTGTGTAGTTCAGAAGTACTTTTTATTTTGAACTAAAATTATACATTCTATCATTCACTTCAGAGTTGCTTCTTAAGAGCAATCCATTCAAGGTCTTAAAATTCTCACAACCTATTACACACATGGATACAAAAAACACTTGCTTTCAACTAGACTAATGCATCAAATGGCAAGTGGATCAGAAAAATTCTCAATACGAGTTTGTTTTGAATGCAGGTACCATGTCGTCAACATGAAGATGTGCTCTTTGATGTAAACATTTCCATCCTTTCTTCATGGTTAATAATTAAAGTTATCGATGTTGTAAGCTAAAAGAAATAAAAATATAAGATCAAAGAAAATTGACTTAACAATAATAAAACTCTTTTGATAGTTTAAATGTGCAGTTTTGTGTTTAGTCATCACATTATACTAGTTTCAGAAGATAAAGGAAATTGCTGAGTCAGAAATTTCATGAGCCTATTTCTCTATAAATATGCAGGCAATTTTTGAAAAGATTATATTGTTGGTTGCTGGTATCTAATTTCTCACATGCTTTTAATACATATATTGTTTTTAATGTTTTAGAACTGGTGGTATTTTGCTTGTTTTTTTTTTTCCTTTGCAGTTACTGGATGCATGTGCAAGTAATTGTGGGAAGACTTTTCACTTGGAAATTGCCTCCAGAGATTTTGAAACAGAATTTCGTAAACTCCTTCAGCACAGCCAAGCACGCTTGAGTGAGAGACTGCGGCAGTTGTTGAAGAAGTGGGCAGAAGGAGACTTTAAGTCTGACCTACAGTTGAACCTCATTCCTTCATTGTATAATAAACTGAAACAGGAAGGCATGGACTTCTCATCACAGTCAGAAGTGGTAATTATTTAATTGATGATAAAAAAGTATTTTAATACTGTAACTAAAAGGGCTTTAAATATGTGTAATTCTAAGAGCATATAAAGTTTCATTACTTTAATGTGTGTTATAGAAGTTGGCTAAAAAAGTGAACTGTGAACAAAGTTTTCAGCAAAAGTTGATTGCTTTACTTGTAAGTATGGAATTTCATTGCAGATATTAATGTGAATATATGTGAAACAACCTGCACGTTAGAACATTTTCATATTATAAATATTGCAAAGTTAAAATTAGCAGGGTGTATGGTCAAACACAGCATCAGTTCCAATAATTTATAACCAAACATCTCACTTGTAAAATTGGCAAGTGATCAGAACCTTGTAACTCCAGTTTTAATTCAAAATTGTTGTTCCATTGTTGCATAGAAAAATGTTCCACAAAACTCCTGAAAATCTTATAACTCTGTTACAGTATGTAATTTGTGAAACTTCACATTTCAATCATTGAAAGTTTGCGATTTATTTTTGTGCTTCCTGGAAAAGTGATGAATTTGGAGGTACAAGGTTTTTATTGTTGGCAAATAATAAAGTTGATGGAAGATAGATTACAGATGTTTCTTGTACCAGGATCTATTATTATATTATTTGCCTGTTATCAAATATTATTTACTTTAAGCTTTGTAAAATTGTGAGAGGTTTTTTTTTTAAATATGGAATGAGAGATTTTTTAAAATAGGGAATGAGAAAATACACAAACAATTCACTTTCTGATGCATAGCTATCACTTTATTACTTGTCCATTTTTTACAGTCACACTTAACTAGTTTTACTTAAAGTTTTATGTGGCACATTTTTTTGGAAAATGATGGTAATGCAGGAATGCCATGGACTGTTGGAAATGATGAGTGCTATGCTCGGGGTATCTTGTTTCAGCATTTCAAACACTAATTCTTGAAGCATTCATGAACCTTTACCTTAATGGATATTGTCTCCTAAGATATCATATTTTAAGATATTCTTTGATAAAGAGGTATGGTAGCTGTTTCCAGACAGCTTTCCAGAAAACTGATCCATACACAAGGGTGCAGCCTCACTGGTGCTACCTTTCTTGGATGAGAAAATTCAATAATAGGAAAAATATGAGCAGTCTTTCTCACCATCCATGTTATGCTGTTTATTGCTTTTTGCTATATCCATCTGTTATTCTTACCAGTTTTTTTTATCTGTTTTGTGAGGCTCCTTGGGGAACTTAGTCATATATTTTTTTATGAGCGCTTGCGACTAGCCATCTGCTCTGTCCAGGATTTTCCTATAAGGGTTTTCTTCCAAAGCCTTTGAGTGAAAAATTTTTCCCACAGGCAGTGAATTTGGTAGGAAAGGAATAGGAATAAACATAGGATGGGTGATGGGAGCCTGTCTTGTAATAATACTATTGTGTTTCTCCACTAGCTCTCATGGGAAAGGAAAGGCATAAGACTGGTCTTTGCAGGGCACACTTTATATGGCTCTTCAACTGTAATATATCCTAAATAGATCGTGTCGCTGGCTAATCAAGCTGAATTACTGCCTGTACAGCCCCTGATCTTATTAAAATGCACGAACCATAGTGTCTGCATAGTCTGTGCTGTGATGTAGTTTATCTCGTGAATGAGTGCACTTTTTCGACATTTTGAAAGGTAGTTCTATATACCACTGTTTCCGTCCACCGCAGATGATTACAAAAACACATTCAGCTGACCATCAACCTGTCCAGTATGTCAACAGAAAATATTTTGCCATGGGAACTCTATACAGGGACTACTTTCAGCATGGTCAGTGCACTCGTTCATGAGAGACTACAAGGCAGTGTCCTCTGAAGAGGAAATGCAAGTCATATTCTAGAATTTATTAACAAGTAAAGCCATATTCTCTTGACAGAGTGTTAGCTGTAGCACTACAGTTCTCCAGATCTTAGCTGGCATGTTACAAATATGTATCATGAAGTAACAAAAGAATATTGTGCTGTGAAGGGTGAACAAGTTCTTTAAAATGGATTTTCAGTTATTGGGCAAATGACAATGTGATAATACTGATAATGATATTATGTTGTTCAAAACATAAATTTTAGCCTTGGATTGTAATTTCTAAAACTTAACATTTAATGTGGGAAGTGACTGTCCTTGTTCAGATTAATTTTATTAAATTGTTAATGTTAAGAAGTTTTAGTAACTAGTCATCAAGGAGAAGTTGCCTATCTAACTAATGAGCCGACTTTCCTCTACATGGATGCAAATAATTTTGATGAAGTGTTTAAAATGTCTGATAGTAGTTGACCTAAAAGTTTCATTTTCTCATGTGGTGTTATCTTCATTAATTGCAGACAGAATGTTTTTGGGTATTGACACATTCAATGTTTGTCATAGATACTGGTAGCATATTAAATTCAGTGGAAATTGTTTGGGACATGAGACATACTAATCTAAAATATTCACATGGCTGTTATTTTGAAAATTTGTCTCTACCTCCTAAAATCATATAAATTTAAGTGTACTATGAAAGTATGACTTTTCACGTGAATTTGGCAGGTATCAGTTTCTCAAGATAAGATACAGAAGCTTTATTTTCTTGTGGTGCTGTCTTCCAAAATGTCAGAAAAATGAGTTCATGTATTTGACCATTTGGTGCTTGCATAGATACAGCCAGCATACAAAGTTAAATGGGTTACATGGTTTTATAGACATAGCATACTATACTAAAATGTTAATATGGTCACTGTTAAAAAAATAAGTATCTGGCCCTCTTAAAACCTAGCCTGTTAATTTACATGGCCTTCAATAGTATTAGTTGTTGGCCAAATTTGGTAGTAATTGGTTGATTGTTTTCAGAGATATGACAAAACTGTATGTATTAATACGGCACTATGTTAACAAAATGGTAGACAGAGGCTCTGCATAGGCACATTTCATCATTGTCATAGATACAGAAAGTACACAAAATTGAGTTGAAATTGGTTAAATTTTTTAGTAGATATAGCATACTAATTTTAAATATTTATATGACTGCAATTTTGAATATAATTGTCTGACACACTTAAAGTTGAGTTGAGAGATATGGATGGCTCCTAACAATGAGGTCTTGAGAGCCAATGATGTAAAATGAGTTGAGAATGGCAGTGTCGGAATGCAATGATGGGGGAAGTAGGAGGTCAGAGAGAAAACTCCCTAAGCAGTGGCATTGTCAATCACGATTTCCACTTAAAAAATCGGAGAGCACCTGGGATTGAACCCGATTCACCTAGTTGTAGGCAAACGGTCTAACCACTAGCAACCACATACCCGGACATGCTTAAAACCTGTCAGTTTATGGTCTAGCATAGTACTACTTGTTTGCCAAATTTAGAAGGAATTGGTATGACAAAGACTTTTATTTACTCATGTGGTACTTACAAGATGGCAGACTAGACACACTTTGTCACGTGTTATTTTTGTAGTAGATACATTGAACATGCCAAGTTTGGTCTAAATTTGTCAAATTGTATAATATACAGGATGTTTCTTAAATACATGGACAAACTCCACAAGTGTATTCCTTATGAAAAAATAAGGCAAAAACGTGTATATGACTTACTGTCTAAAGTGCATCCCAAGAGCGGTATGCCCTTTTAAGTAGGAGTAATAATACCTGGTAATCACACTTTCTACAAAAAGTATGTACAATCTAACCTCAAGACTCTGGAAAATGATTAAATTTACAAAGTTCTATGGTCCGGGTGATGTTTAACACCATCAAAAAATATATTTGTGGCAAAATAGGAGTTGCAACTCTTATTTTGCAATAAAATTATGTTTTACCTGTGGTTTATTACATTTTATGTGGAATATTATGAAGTAACATTAAAATAAGCTAAAAATGTCTGAATAATCATTGCCCTAATCCCAACCATTTCCAAGGAATAAATATAGCAATTACACCACCACGAAATATTGTGGCTATGTAGGCAACACACATTTCACCTGCGATATTGGAAGTCGCGTGGCATACCATGCTAACATAAGATCACAAAATATCATGCTGGTGGGTTAATAAATGAATTAACTGTGTGAGGTGAGCCTGGATAGTATCCAGGTTTCGTCAGTTAACCAGCTTCACCTGGATACCATCTACGCTCACCTCACACAATTTATTCATTTTATTAACCCACTGACATAGTATTTGGTGATCTTATGTTAGCATGGTATGCCATGTGACTTCCGATCATCGCAGGTGAACTGTGTGTTGCCTACATACATGGCCACGTTATTTCATGGGGGTGAACTATATGCAGTTATTCCTCGAAAACGGTTGGGATTAGAGCAATGATGACTGAGACCTTTTTAGCTTATTTTAACTTGTTGTTTCATAATATGCCACATAAAATATAAAGAACCACAGGTAACATGTAATTTTATTGCAAAATGAGGGTTTCAACCTCTTTTTGCCACAAATAAATTTTTTGGTGGTGTTGAATATCACGCAGATCATAGAACTATGCACATTTAATCATTTTCCAGAGTCTTGATGTTAGAGTGTACATACTTTTTGTAGAAAGTGCAATTACCTGATATTATTACTCCTACTTTAAAGGGGCATGTACTGCCCTTGGGATGCACTTTAGACTGTAAGTCGTATATATGTTTTCGCCTTTTTTGTGAGGAAAATTTTAAGAAACATCCTGTATCTAGCAAATAAACCTAAAATATTTATATAGCTGCAATTTTTAAAATAAGTGTTTCACTAACTAAAATTTTTCTAATAGTATTATGTGTCACATTTGGCAGGAATTTGTAGAGTAGTTAGCAATATATAACGTAACTTCTTTATTTATTAATTAAGGTCTATCTTACAAAATGGCAGACTAATAGTATTATTTCTTTATAAATTCTATGCAAGTATGATGTTCTGTCAACGTACCAAATTATGTTTAAATTGGTTAAATGGTTCCAGGGAAACATTGCCACCATTTTAAAAATAAGCACTCAGTGTGAATGAAAACTGTAAAAGTTGATGCCCTGACCTAGTTATTATGTGTACAGTGTTTGGTGAAATTTGTTGCACTGGTTTAAAAGTTTTTAGATGCACCCACTCATGCTCACATGCACACACACCCAAATATATATAACTACAAACATACACACCGGAAAATAATCTCATAAGCCTTTCTTTCCTTTGGAAAATAAGCTAGAAACTAGATGGCATGAGATAAATTTCACTCTTGAGTTCTGTCTTGGAGTTGCAAGAAAAAATTGTTAAATTGGTGATTATGCTGTACCTGCTAAGTTTACATCGTATATTTTATTTCAGCATAACTGTCTCATAATATTCAAACTCTCTTGGGAAAATTGCTGTTTTTTATTACAAAAAAAAGTGATTTAAATTTATTTCCACACAGACGTAGGAAAGTGCCATCAGCTTCTCGATAGGTATTATTTATTTAACATTATGGTCTGGTTCCAATGTACAAATATATAACTATTGTTCATTCACAGTTTTTTTCACACTTTTTGAAACTAATCTTTGGATAATCACCCCAACATTAACACATTCAGCTGTTTATTAATCAACCCAAACCTGTATATAGGCTGTTCACGGTAAAGTGAGCACTTTAGAAAGCCCTGGTTGAGATCTACTTGTATACATATTGTGTGTTCTTGTACCTTAAGTAAAATTATCTTTGCAGTGGGCCTCAACACTTTATTCATGCTTCAGTGAAGTGAAACTGTGAAATTATTAAAAAAGTAAATATTGTACAAATATGCTCATTTTTACACTTTGATGCATTAAAAACTTCAGAAAGCGAGAGAAATAATTTAAGTAATCACAAATGGTTACCTAACACTTTTTGTTCGCTGTTAATTTATGGAACTACTTTCCCCTCCATCGTTACCAACTTTACTGGACACATGGGTCTCATTGCTCCCGTTAAAATATATGCAGTTAGGGGCAGTGACTTTTTTCAAAGGTTGATTTCAAAAGTGTTTACTTTATCGTGAACAGCCTTTACCACGAATATGTAACACTGTGATTAACGTTAAAGTACAGTAAAACCTCTATTAACCGAAACTCTTTTAACCAAAACCCTTTTAACCGAAGTTACACTTAGCCAAAATGGTCGTGTGATTATTGAAAACCAAAAATACATGAGAGTAATTTTGTTTTGAGAGTTTGAGGGAAAGCATTAGGTCAAAGTCGCTGACATTCCGCACATCATCCACCCATCTCGCAGACGGGAGTACGAGTCACAGTGGTATGTGGCATTGACAAACAACCCAAAAGTCTCGTGACTCAGCCGGATGTTGACCAGTTTGTCATGTGAAGTGTTGCGTTACAGTTTTATGTCTCTGTGTTACAGAAGACTGTCAGTCTGTGGTACTGTGTGTTGTGGCTTTTGTGTTGTTTCATACACCTAATGAAATGTCGATGAACCTGAAGCAAAATGTTATAACAATAGAGGAAAAATTACAGGCAGTTGAAAGAATAAAAAATGGGGAAATTTTGTAAATTGTAGCAGCAGAATACGGTGTTGGTATTTGTACTTTCAGACTGGGTGAAAATGAAGAGTAAACTGGAAGAATATGCTTCAAAGATGCCAAACAAAAAAACTATGAATTCAGCACAACACAAAAAAGTAAACGAAACTGAATTTTTGTAGTTTACTCAACAATGTAAAAAATGAGTAACTTTATTAGGCCCACTGATTCAGGAGAAAGCTAAGATTCTTTCCGAAATGATGGGTGTGGCTGGTGTAGGTTTTAGTGCTAGTGCTTGAAAATTGGAAAAAAAGATATGGGGTGCATCAAGTGAACGTTTGCGATGAAAAATTTTCAGCGGACCTGGACGCTGTAGATGTTTTTAAAACAGAATGTGATGAATTTTTTAAAGGAATACACAAAAGAAAAGATCTCTAATGCTGACGAAACTGGATTAAATTGTAAAATGTTACCAACCAAATATCTTGCTTCAAGAGAAGAAAAAAATGTGCCTGGAACCAAAAAGGACAAACATAGAATAACCGCTTTAGCATGCAGTAATGCTGCTGGAACTCATCGCCTGTGCCTAATGTGCATGGGAAATCGAAGGAGCCTAGGGCTCTAAAGGACATTTCAGAAAACTCACTTCCTCTCTACTACCGAGCCCAGAAAAGTGCCTGGATGTCTGCTGATTTGTCCACAGAATGGTTCAACAATGAGTTTGTCCCCAGTGTTGAATCATTTTTCAAGTCTAGAAATTTGGCGATGAAAGGGGTTTTACTTATTGATAATGCACCGACACACCATTAAAACTTGAAGAATGGTGACATTTGAAATTTTTGCCAGCCAATGTCACAAGCTTGATTCAGCCCCTAGACCAGGGAGTTATTGAATGTTTAAAACAAAACTATCGAGGATTTTTACTAAGATCAATACTGCAACTTTCAAATGAATCAAAAAGTGTTACAGAAATGTTGAAGACCATAAATGTCGAACATGTGGTTTACTGGTGTGTTCAATCTTGGGAAAAAGTAAAATCATCCACTCTACAGAAATGTTGGAACAAATTATTTGATGAACTTGTTCTTAGTGATGATGCCAAGGAAGAGGAAAATCTCCGTATTCTTTTAGAAAACATTCCAGAATGTGAAAATATAGAAGAAAGTGAGATTAGCGAATGGATAAATTCTGATACATCAGAACTTGATTTCACAGAACAAGACATTGTAGACATGGTTCTACAAAAAGAGGAGAGCAGCAGAAGTGAAACAGGTGATGAGGACGATGTAGCAGAGAACATTAGTGTCACAGTAGATGACGCGTTCAATGCACTAGAGGTAAGAGATTATCTTTTTTAATCAAGGGGAACTAGACTACTGCTACTAACCAAAATTCGGAATTTACTCCGTGAATTTTTTTGCATATAGCGTTACAGTTTGTCGAGCAATGCAACGAAGCCAAGCTGTCAGATGTTCTTTTGATGAAAAGATAGTTGGACATTGCAGCTAGAAAGCAGTGCGAAAAAAGTTCAAACTAAAATTTCACAGATTTTCTCTAAGAGGTGATTATTACTAAAATTTATTTTCATTTCTGCAATGTTTGTACACACTACCTTAGTATTTTTGTGAATTTTTTGTCTAAAATAATATTTTGTAATAAGTCAAATAAACCCACACTTGTATTTACAGTACATATATAAACTGCGTTTATTTTTTCTTTCATTTTAGTCCAATATTCATTATTTAATTATCATCCAATATTTTTGCTATCCAAAATTCCTTTTGCCCAGTTTGTTTCGGTTAATGTAGGTTTTATTGTATTATATTTTTGATTAAATTGAAGTTTAACTTTTATATCTGCTGTAAATCGCATCGTATATTTTGTATCCAAAATGAATTAAAAACAGTGAGAAAAGCAAGAACAGCAATGTATTGGCAACAGCTAATAAGAAATAGTTCACCGTTAAAATGTTATAACCTAGTTTTTGGTATGTTATTTATAAATTAAACTTTTCAGGTAGCACGGATGAAACTTATTTCATTGTTACTGTTAAAAAAAAACCAGTCACAAATTATGGTGTGTAGACCCTAGTGAACTGGTAGTGTGGTTTTTTCTTTCTTTCCCCAAGGAAGAAATTTGAATTAGCAGAGCGGAACATTTTGTAGTGCTAGTAGCTTGAAAATGATACATATTTTCAATCTTAGCATATTTCAAACTTACTACAGCAAAAATAAGTTTTGATTGTGTGATTTAAAATAAACAAGATTTTAAGGTGTGAATACTTAATATAGGCCTAATATTTTGGATGTGATTTCGAAATTATTACAAATTATAAGTTGGCAGAAGTGGTGACATGAATTGGATTGGTTTTTTTTTTTTTTCTGGACCACATTGTTAAATTTTCTTCCTGCGTAAAATTCTTCAAATTACCTAATCAAGTTTATACATTTTGGGTTTTTTTTTTTTCTACCTTCCTAAGCAAGTTACAAGGTTGTGATAAATCTGTTATTCCACAGCAGGAATAAATATGTATGTCATGTTGATTGTGAGTTACGTTTATCAAATCAAAATGGCCATTGTTGTGTCTGCGTTATGACCATTATGCTTGGCTAGCACTTGTGTGTTTCTGTGTGCGTATCTGTTTGTGCATGATAATGTGTTGAGTGCAAAGTTGTGTTGTGTTTACATGCATTTGTGTATGTGTGCACATGGGCTTGTGTGTGGTTTTTGTGTGAGCACTTGCATGTATTTTTTGCATGTGCTTATTAATAATTGGACATGCGAGATGTATACATTTTAACCATTTATGTTTTATGACTAAATTAATTGTTTGAACGTCGCATCAGTTAATTTATCACAACTTTGTAACTTTACCCTTGATATTTTTAACACAATTGTGAACTGTGCATATGTTTCTGTGAATTGAATGCTTACAACAGTCCTAACAAATTGCTGAAGCCCAGTAAGAAAATTTTCAGTAAATTTTTAACATTTATACAGTAAACAAAGAATTTGACAATTAAAATGTAGTAGTGCATTGCAGTGTTTTTGTTTACACGTAGCAAATGGCTATGTAATCGGTACCCAAAAGAACTTTTTCAGGGCCTCAGAAAAGTGTGAAGTTACCGTAAATGGCGTATACAGTTATTTTTTCCCCCATGTAGGTGGGCTTACAGTGGAAACTCACATGTAGCAGGATAGCATAAATTTGCCAGATGTTAGCAGCAGATGTACTAAAATTGCAGAATGCTATTGAATTTGCGCATTTTCTTAAATGGGCAAATATTCGATTTTTCCTTGTATGGACAAACTTAAAATATGACTGTCAGAGTTATTTAACAAATTATGCATTTTCTGAGCTTGCAGTGTCTTTGCAGTGTCTTTGCAGCATCTTTGCAATATTTATCGTAAAACTATTGTCATAATTTAAATAGATGTATAGGTGTTCGGAATGCAGAAATCAGCATTAACATTTTAAATTCATTATGTGCCTAGACAAATGATGTATGTAATTGAGCTGAAGTGTGTTTTCATAATGTGTGGTTTTTTTATGAGGTTTGACCTTCTTGTGCTACCTGAAATTTATATTAACCTACAGAATTTTAAAATAAACCATTTCAGCCCCAAAAGAAGCAGTGGTGGAATATGAAACTACTTATGCCCAGATCCACCAACACTGTAGAAAATCTGAGTTCATGCGTGAACCTTGGTCATAACCTCTTTCAAGTATATTTGTGTTGCACCAAGCTGAACTAGGTTCAAGTGATCTCATCTTGTGATCTCAAGATTGTTACTTCCGTCTTCCAGAGCTAATATGTCATACGAAATATCATTGGCTGGAATCTATGATGTCTTGGATTTTGGAGTAAATTATATTTTTCACTGGCAAAATTATTCTTTGCAGGTTAGCATCAATGTAAAATATAAACATAGTTGTTTCTGTCTCGGGAGTGGCGGAGGTAGTTGGATTGGACAGCCTAGAATGTTACAATAATTATTTTGTTTGTAATAACGCACTTTTCCAACGATTGCAGGAGGATTCGTATGAAGAGGCTTAACAGGCTTTCTTTACTAACACTACATCTGAAAAGTAAGTGCATTGTTAATTTTATGTATGCTTCAAAGATATCTTTCTTGAAGCGTACGTGTGTGTATGTATAGGCTATTCACGGTAAAAAAGCATTTTTGAAACACTCTCCTGTGGAATAATTGTCAAAAAATATATTTTATTTTAGCTTTAGTCGTTATTTTCCGAATGTGGTGGGATATTTACACTGTTTATTATGTACGTGGCAATATTTATTTTAAAATGTGGTTGATGAATAAATAATGGCGGAAATAAATAAATAACTAGGGCCTGAGAAGGGTTCATTTTACCGTTAACAGCCTTACATTACCACAGCTTAATTATATATTCAGATTTTTGTATAAATTTTACCCTTACATATTATGTCCGACATGAAACTGATATAACCCTGAGTGGTCTTGTAAAGAAATGACTCAGTTCACACACAACACATATCTTCTTTTCTGTTCCACCTGTGATATTGTTAGCCTAATTCAATATTTTTTAAGTAAATATGTTTTACTGTAGGCTTCTGAAAATATTAATACTGGGGCCTGGGTGTGGTAACGAAATTATGTTGGACACGCCTACTGATGTTTCACTACAAACGCAAGAAGCCCAGACATATATATTATTGTTTCATGTGGAGAGTGTAGAAAACGTGAATGACCTTACCTGATGGTGACATGTAATGTTTAATTTTGTAATAATTTGTTTCACTCAACGAACAAATGAGTAAAGTGATGAGCCCCATAGCAACATTAATTTTATATATGGTTAAAGAATACACAATGTGCAGAAAATAGATCTTAAGAAGGTCTTTCAAAAGTGCCTAAGTTTACTGTGTACAACGTATAGAATGGGTTTATTAGGTTCAGTGCTTATGATTATCAAAGTGTGTAGTTTTCTTTAGAAAATAGCATGTTCTTCTAAATTTAACAAAGACTGTAGATCTTCAACGCCTATGTAACTTCTTTTTTTGTTTGGTGCTTGGCTGTAAATTGGGAGATATGAAACCAATGTAGTTAACTAATTACACAAATGTCTATAAAACTTAATTAAACAAAAATAGTTGAATTAGGCTTATAACAATATCACAGGTGAAACAGAGGGGAAGATATAAGTGTTGTTTGTGATCTGAGTCTTTTCTTCACAAGATTACTCGGGCTACATAGGAGGGCAAGGCACAATTAGTACAAGAATTTGAACCTAAAGTTGAGTTCTAGTGTTAATTATACGTGTGTGTGGTTGTGTGTTTTTATGTGTGCGTGTGTGTGTGTGTCTCTCTCTCTCTCTCTCTCTCCCTCTCTCCCTCTCCCTCTCCCTCTCCCTCTCCCTCTCCCTCTCCCTCTCCCTCTCCCTCTCCCTCTCCCTCTCCTCTCCCTCTCCCTCTCCCTCTCCCTCTCCCTCTCCCTCTCCCTCTCCCTCTCCCTCTCCTCTCTCTCTCTTCGCTCTCTCTCTCGCTCTCTCTATTCGCAAAATAAAACATTACTCATAAACTGGGAATCTGTCTCTTCCTGTACCAGTCACATAAACACACCTAAGAACACATCCTTATTGAGAAATAATTAACCTGAAAATACGAAACTCACCAAACCAAAACAATATGTCTTCCATTAAGTACATTATGTCCAAATATGTCCAATTGAGTTGATTCCCCATAGTGTTGATTACAACATGCATTTTGAAATAATAAAAACAATTCATTCCTCCAATTGAAAATAAATTAAAATGTATGTGTAAATATTTTTTTTAGTTACAAATATTATACCATTAAAATATATTCCTAACACATTTAAATAATGTGTTTAACATGTACGCACACTGATTTTGCACTGTGTGCAGCATTTACATCAATTTAAATTTCAACATAAATTTGAATGAAAGTTGGTAATATCAATCAAACTTCCCCCTGTGCGTTTCTAGTGCCATGGCACTTTCACAGAGTGTGTACCAAACACGACAGAATATGAGAAAGAATGGTTAATAGATTTAGTAGAAGAAAGTATGCGCATAATTGAGAGCAGAAAGACTGGTGCTGTGTCTTTGAAAGTCAAAGAATTCGTGTGGCAAATGTTTGCTGCCGATTTCAATTCGCAGAACTGCAAATCAGTTATACATGTTATGATAACGCAAGTGTACAATTGTCCCAATGATGCCAGGATAACCTGCAATCTCAAAAAAGTAGTCTGTTTCGAAAAAAATGAACCGCATCTTAATTTTCTCATCATATAGGTCTTGGAAAGGATGCTGTCTCCTTATATACACTCTTGGCCTAGGTACTTCATGGAAAAAATATTGCTCAAAAACATTATCCATTTCATCAAGTTCATGTTCTAGTTTATTTTCTGAAGAATACATTGTGATACAAATAATTAGCTATAAGTAACTTCTAAAGTGACACACTATAGGAGTTAAAACAATTGTATGTTACACCGAATTCGACAGTGCATCTACTAATTCTGTTGCCTCCATAATAAAAATACAAACTAAGCAAAATTAAGAGCCTTCTTTATAAAGAATTGTTATTGACAACATTGACGTAAACATTATCATGATCATAACCTCCAATATAATGCAGACCTTAGATAAACAACAACTTGAACCAAGGTCATTTGTTTTAAACCATCGGATCTGGCGGTTCATGTACAACAAATAAAACGAACCTGGTTCTAGGTGTGAAATGCATTGGTGCAATGCTTCACATGTGCCAGGGTGCAGAGATAGGGCCACACCATAACCCTCACATTGGAAATGTTACTCCAACACAGGCACTAGTCATCAAAATAGTGGACGTTGATGGTTACGAGTGTATACACAATTAATAAGGAATGAAACAACCAGGCTGAACTCTTTAGATCCCATGCATTACAATTTGTTCAAAGTGTGTGTGTCAAAAACGTTATAAATAATTTACTGTCTCTTGAGTAAAAAAAAATACAAAACATTTAATTTCCAGATATATTCAGCATTCTTTTGAGATGGTTTGATTCTGAGGTTCCCTTAAATGTACATAATAATAAAAAAGGAATATTTTGGAGGCATGAATAACACCTTTATTGCACTTCAAATATTAACAAGGATTAAAAACTCTGATATTCAACAACTCAGAATCTCAATATTCAATAAATAAACATCACTTCATGTACTATTCCACTCCATTTCTTACATAGTTTTAAAGATATTAAACATAGTTTTCCATTTTAAAAAATTAAGTTTCTTAGCAAAATTATTAGTTGGGGATCCTCATAATTATTAAAAAATATATTTCACAAATAAATCGTTACAACTGAACAAAAAAACAAAATGGATAGCTGACCTACCAGGTCAGCTCAATGATTTTCCTGTTGTTTTTTTTTTAATGCTCAAATATTTAAAGTTGGCAACTATCTGAAATATTTAGTGTGGAAATCAACTTTTCGGGGCGATAAATGTTTGTTAGTATTTTAATAGTTTGCGAAGGCCTTGCAACACAGGTACCAAATTTTCTAACTACAAAATTAAATTTTCATGGCCCTATTGTTGAATAGTAGCCCACGATGGGACGATCTGGCGTAGACAGGAGTTAAAGCAAGGACATCATGTGATGAAGTTTTACGACATTTTCAATGTCACGCCAGGGCCATCTGGCACCAGAATTATGCTTTCATAATAGCCATTGCCAAGCCACGAGGCGCTGAGCAGGGAACTGCCGCAATGGTGAATGTAAGGATATCATATTAAATAAAACAGAAGAGCCAGAGCTACATTTGAAGAAAAGTGTTCATGCCATCTGTTTCTTGGAGAACGAAAGTGACCTTGACGAAGGAGATCTTTAACGATAATCAATTCGGAGAGTCGCCAATTGAAACAAAGTACAGTATTTCGATAATACCAAATAAATACTAATTGAAATGACATTTTACTCAACACAATTATAAAAACCATGAACATAATTGACAAATTTTAAATATTGTTTTACCGATAAATACAACACTTTTTCCTTTTTATTATTTAATAATATTCAAAGTAGATAAATGGTCTTGTTGCTAACAGTTAGGGCGAACTGTATAGTGAAAATGGTTCATAAATAAAGTAAAATATTAGACAATAATAATACCACAAAAATATTAACTCGTAGCAAGAATTGCTTGTAACTGTTAAAAAAAATTCTGAAAATTAATCTCGTAAAAACCAAGCTTTAAGTAAAAGCAGAAGTAAGGTACTTCAAACGAATTATACCACATAAACAAAATTAAAATCTTATTTAATTACATCAATAAGCATATACACGAGTGAGGCTTTAGTCACAGACATAATGACTACGGGAAATTTACTTTGATTTACTGATACGTTTAGCATTACACAAAAAAAATACACAGGTGCACAAAATCTGAAAGTTTTGCCACAAAGGAGAAAAATATTCTCCGAAAGGGGAATACAAAATTACCCAATTAAAATTGTGCCTGGAAATGTCACAGGACTACCAACTTGGCAGAACTCGAGCAGCCTTGTAGTGTACAGGTAATTAACTTTACGTTCATGTAATGCTGGCTTGACCCCTACTAGGGTAGATTATACAGAATTACCAATATTACATCCAAGAAATCAGAATACAGAAAGAGACTGAAATACACGTGTTTTTATTATTTGAGTAATAAGAACACAGTGGCTCCATAATACCTCCTAAGATAATATGACTTGCAACGGAAGTTAGTAAACCTAATGTAATTAACCAGGTGAAGGCAACCTGGGGCAAGAGCTAGCGAACATAAAGCGATTAATTAATGGTTAAATAGAGATTACTAGTTAGTTACGTAAGTTAGAGATGCCCAAATGTTGAATGGTTCTAATGGAACCTGGTTGGGGGGAGGAGGGGTGAAGGTCTACTAGAAGGGTATTGACTAGGGCTGGACTGATACAAATACTGATACATCAGCCGATAAACCCAAAGTCGGTATCTGTTACAATTGGCCATGGTCCAACCAAATTGTTTCATCAACCCTATGATTTAATTATATTTTTAACGCGTGTACTGAATTTCCCCACATGTGGTACAAATATAGTACTAAGTAAGGTAACTTGAATTTTATAGTTTTCGACCATGCCAGGCACATGCTTTCAAAATGGTGGCCATTTTTATATTTAGGGTCATATATGATATCTCGTAATCCATTCAGCAGATTTAAACCAAATTTTGTGTACTGACAGCGCAAAGTGTAAGCATTTAATTCATTGGTGAATATTATTATAGGTCTGCCATTTTGGAAAATCACCACATGAAAAAATAAAGCTTTGTTATATCTTTAAAACTACTCAACCAATTTTTGTCAAATTTGACATGTCAGGTAAGTACAGGTAACTAAACTTTATTAGGCACTTATTATTTTCAAAATGGCAGCCATATAAGCATTTTAGGCTTATTTATATAACTACCACATCGTTTGACCAGTTTCAACCAAATTTTGTACGCTGACA
Organism: Dryococelus australis; assembly: GCA_029891345.1. Classification (NCBI taxonomy): domain Eukaryota; kingdom Metazoa; phylum Arthropoda; class Insecta; order Phasmatodea; family Phasmatidae; genus Dryococelus; species Dryococelus australis. The sequence continues at coordinate 190,613,848 of CM056994.1, read as the reverse complement.
GTATATATTACAAGCGACATATAAGCAAAAAAACACTTGTCCTCCATTTTGTAAGATAGTGCCACACTAAAAAATAAAGTTTTTATGTCATATCTCTGGTAATAGACAGATTTCTACCAAATATGGCAAACAAGTAGTACTGCAGTAGATGGTGTTTACTGATATGTTTTAGGTATGTAGGACCCTAACTATCAAAATGGTGGCTATATAGCTATTTTAGTTTTGTTATATTATATCAACACAGTGTAATATAATCCAATAAAACTTTGTATGCTGGCTGTATATATTACAACCATCAAATGTGTCCATGCAAAACATCTTTTACCTGCCATTTTGTAAAATAGTATCACTTGACAAATCAAAATTATATGGCATTTCTGAAAAAATCAATCTTTACCAAATTTGGCAATCGAGTAGCACTATGGCAGGTCATGGAAACTTATAAACTTTGAATGGGTCAGACATATTTTCAAAATGATGGCCGTATAAACATTTTAGCCCATAATTTTTTATATACAGAATTACAAAACAAATTTCAACATATCTTTGTATGCTGGCAGTATCAATTATATCCATCATAATTGTTTACGCAATGCCTCATTTCTGTACCATTTTGTAAGATAGCCACCCGTGAACCAATACAGTTTTTATTCCGTATCTAGAGAAACAAGCAACCAATTTCTTTCAAATTTAGTGAATAAGTTGTACTGTTGTAGGCTATATTAATTCACCTATATGTTATGTCTCTTATTTTCTGAATGCCACCTGTACATACATCTTAACCGAGTGTGTGCTATATCTACGAAATAATGTAAAAGATTTAACATTAACTGTGTGTGTTGTATGTATCTATGACAATCATTGAACGTGTTGATACATAAACTTTTTGACCTCCACTTATGATCATCACATTAATGATGGAGGTTTTGTGCCATATCTCGAGTACCAATCAACCAATTCATACAGAAATTTCATGCAAATATTGCTACAGTAGGGTATATAAATTAACATGTGTTATGTCCGCATGCATATTTTAATGGGGTTTATATAAATAATTTAGATCAATTTGTTATATGTAGGAAATGTTTCAACAAAACTGGGCCAAATTTTATATGCAAAAACAGTATTAATTAGAAACATGGTTTATGCATACAGATATCCTCTTTTGTAGTAGTATTTGCAAAATAGTACCAGGTGAGTAAATGAAACATTTTGCCATATTTCTGGAATAATTCAACTTTTTTCCACCAAATTTTGCATATATATACAGAAAGTCACTTAAAGTTACATGGTTTAAATGGGATCAGACAGTTTTCAAATTGGAGGCCATACAAATATTTGATCTGTTTGGCATATCTATTTAATAATTTCAATAAAACTCTTTGTGCTGATAGTATCTGTGTGAAACATCATGTACTCAGCCTCTTTTTAAGCAATTTTGTAAGAAAGTTGCATTTAAGAAAAAACTTGTCATATTTTGGAGACCAATTAACAGATTTCTACCAAATTTTTCACACAAGTAGCCTCATGGTAAGCCATATAAACTGATATGTATTTAGTGGCTCAGATACTTATTTTCCAAATGATGGCAGTGTAAATACATATTTCAGGTTAGTAAACCTTATCATTTGACGCGTGATGCATTAAGGCTGGTGGAGAAATGTCACCACATCTAAAATACTTTGGTGGGTGCTAGTACAGTCGCACCCAGCAGGGGTGGTGTTTGGGACTCTCTAGTCCTTATGTGCTACCAGAGCGCATCCGGTATAAAGTACAGGCCTGGTAGCTTTGTGGCAGGGCACGAAATCTGGTACTGTGAGAAGAACCACTTTATGCTTAGGTGGGTTTGCTTTAGCAGGTATATCTGGGTGGATGCATAACCTGTTGGAGACTGTCTGACCTGCAGTGTTTCTGACTTGCGTAAGTTAGAACGTGATTGGCTGGTGGTCAGGTGCTCGCTGGGGTGTACGGTTAATGTGGCTGGTTTCTCTATCTGTATTCTCCACCAGTGTGGGTTGGCTATCCTGTGGGCTTTGTCTTGTCCACTCAAATAGGCTGCAAACACGGGATGTGTTTCCTTTCTGAGGCAGATTGGTGCTGCAAAAATATCTGTGGAAAACTCCAGTGTGGCTGGTTTCTGCAGGTGATGTAATGCTTGGGCCCGCTCCCTCGGTGGGAGATGCGCAAGTGCTGCAAGGACAGGGTTAAGCTCCTGCTGATGCCCAGTGGCAGCTTGTACCTTATTAACACACTCTCACATACCACTCTGACGGGAGTAGGGCATGAGGACAGACTCACTACGATCAAGCTCACGGAAGCTGAAGTGTTGTCCTATACAGATGTAGAACCATGTACCGCATCTGCCAACTGAGTGTGGTATCCATACTCCAGTGCTCGGTGCAAGACTTGTGGTGATCGCTGAGAGTTGGGTCTCACTGGCGGACAGTCCCAGCATGGAGGTGTGTGTCTCAGAAGGACCAGTCTTCCCAAATCTGGGAATACCCCTTCCAGCGCAAGGAATGCATTGGAGGAAGTAAGCAATAAGCCGACAAGCTGACCTCAAGAAACCGAGTACCTAATGTGGGGGCCCTACCGTTCCGTACACAGTGGTGCACAGAAAGGGTGGCTGTCCAGAATGTGTGTGGTTACTTTACTGGTGTGTGGTTTTGAGTAAATTACCCTATCTCCTGCTATCCCTTAGACCAACTTTAAAAAAAAATTGTCCAGCAATATTGGATGTTACATATATATTTTTAATCAACACCTATACATGTGGCCATAATGCGTAACACTCAACATAGAGCTACGAGGTTTAAGTCCCAGTCAAACAAAGGCCACTTAATGTCACCCAAATAAGACACCTTGATGAGAAGAGTTAACCACACGTGGCGTTTTCTCTGTCTGGAAAGGGAGTGGTGGCACTCCTGGTGCCCTGCTCTTCTCACCTTGGTAGGTTTCCACAACCTCTGGGGGTGGCATGGAGGGAACTGAGCCAGGTGGCAGCGGGTAGCATAGGTATTTCACAGGTGGTATTGCCAGTTGGTAAGCAAGTGTTATTACTCTCGGAGGCATGTATTGCTTGTTTCAATCTGCTCGATACCCTTCCTTTCTGGAAGTATGGCGTAAGGAAGGATTTAAAAAAAAATGGTCTTGCAGGGAATAAGCCGGTGACTCCTACTCTATTATGTTCTGCCAAATATTCAGACTTGCAGCGAATGGCACCCAAAGTTGTTCCTTTCATCCGACCCGAAAGGAGGCGGTAGTCAGAACGAGGATATAGTTCAAGCTGCTTCCTGTACTGAATATCCAGGTGAGGGCTCCACAGAGGGTTGATCAATCTAGGCAATTCCAGCTCCAAAAGAAGCAGTGGTGGAGTATGGAACTATTTGACCTGCTCAATTCATCTGGTGGATGTGTTCCTAGTGAATTTGGGCTCCTTTGAAGCCCTACCTGTTTGATAAAACTCGAGCGGCGTCTTAATGTATGGGTAATGAACTTTACGTTTGGTAATGCCTGCTTGACCCTTGCTAGGTTAGGTTACACTTTATTACCATTACGTCCAAGAAATCAGATTATGGAAAGAGACTCAAATACACATGTTTAAATATTTTTTTTAGTAATAAGAACCTGGTGGCGCGATACTTCCTCCTAAGATAATATGACTTGCAAAAAATGAATAAACCTATCATAATTAACCAGGTGAAGGCAACCTGGGCAAGAGCTAGTGAATGTAAGATGATTAATTAAGGATTAAATAGAGATTAGTAGTTTGTTACGTATGTTGAAGATGCCCAACTGTTGATGGTTCTGAAGGAATGTGTGGGGGGGGGGGGGGGGGGGGTTAACGTCTAAGAGAAGGGTATTGACATTGATGTTAAAAACCGTTTGGTGATGGGGGAGGTCCAGAAGGGCTGTTGCTGTGACCTTACCAGGGATTGCTGTGGTCACTGGGAGGGGAGGGGGGTGGGTTGTAGGTAATGAAGTGATGTCCTCAGGAGCCTCTGGTGGTGGTTGGGTCTCCCAGAGGCTGTTGGAGGGATCTGCGATGGCGGCTGTTGGCGGTGTTTTCGGCATTTGCTGAAGAGATGGTGAGCTTCTGGTCGGAGAGTCTTCCTACTGGTAGAGATACCGGCCCCAAGAGAGAGACGATGGAATCTCCGGTGGTATCAGTGGTCGCACACCCCGATGGCTTCCTCCGGCTGTGAAGAAGGCAGTTGAGGAGCAGATACTGCCCTTTTATATTTCTCTCTCCAAGGCATTTGAGGCCAGGGGTGTGGGGGGTGATAACCTTGTCCGCAAGGGTTGAGAATTATAGGATACTGAAGCGGCGCTGTCATCCCTTATCTCAACCAGTGGCGCTGGTAAAATGTGTGTCCCCCTCCAGTGGCACGCTATGGCACTAGCATGACCTCGCTGGAGGAAGCCGGCGACTTGGTCATGACTCTTCTGGGGGAGTCAGGGGGAAACAGTTAAAGCTAGGATGACATGTCTAGGATGTCATCTTGACGGCTCCAATGTACTCTGTAGCAACATGTCCTACCTCTTCAGTACTGTTTTAGGGTTTATAACCTCTCCCATTCGGAACAGCGTGCTCAAAGATGGGCAAAGTCGTAAAATAGAGTGCGCCTTGTATATGTACAGTAATGTCATGCGACAGTCTTAACACCAGTGCTCAATTTGAAGTACAAATTGTGTGTGTGCATGCATGTGCTGTATGTGTGCGAACATATGTGCATACATGTGTAGAATATTCACTGTAAAGTAAGCACTTTTGAAGGCCTTCTCATTCGTTTGGAATAATAGTCTATAAGTGTACTTTATTTTAGGCTTAGGCGTTAACTTCTGAGTGCCGTAGAATATACACACTGTGTTTATTACATACATGGCAATATTTATTTTAAAATGTTGTTAAAGTATAAAAATTAGACAAATGAAAAGATTAATCAGAACCTCAAAAGTGCTCACACTACATGCTTCCAAGTTGCATATAAATCTTGATGCAAGTCCCTCTCTTGCGCATTGTACATGCGCCCTCTACTTTTCAACTTTGCCCCATCATCAAGCAAATAATTGCACATGGGCAAGTCGCATGCTGGTAGACAATGAATCCCATGCCTACAGGGTTGATCCCAGATCAGCGGACAATTACAGACACATGGATAAATTATAAAAATGTACTGCCCACCCAAAAGTCAACATGCGGTCGTCCACCCATGCCGGAGAAAATGTTTTGTCCACATAGCCACCGACACTCCGGATCAAGAGAAACTAGTTGGAAGGGATGTTTTAAGAGCAGCACCTTTTGCCCGATGTCACTACTGCCCAAGCCTCGTGGAGAGGCGGTAAATATGTCATCAGCCTCTAGACAGGGATATAAGAAATGGTAGTGTGGCCCACAACCCCTGTGAAGCAAGGCTGGCTATCCCCGCACTCTTTGGGCAGTCTAAAAGGCAGAAAATTTCTGTATGTAAGGAGATGCCAAAACACAGCTCAAAGTTCCGTCGGCCCTCCGACCTGAACGAGGTCGAGGGGCTCCAGTCTCCATAACTCTCCAACTGGTGCTCAGGGAAGTGGCTGCAACCCTGTTCAAAGAGGCTGTAAAAGTTCTCACCCTCACCGACCAGGAAACTTGTGGAGAAAACCCAGCCGGAGAATTGAATGTCTTTCACGGCGCCCAACTCAAGTCGGCCATCGACGATGACTTCAACAGCCAGAGGTATCACAAAATCCTCACCTATTCCATTTACCCAGAGTTCAATCCTTCAAACTCCGTGGTAGCAGGTCGTACCGTCGTCCCTTCTGGACTGCCATCCCTCCAATTGCAAATCAGTTTACAACTTGGAAATTCAAATTCAATTTTATTCTTATCCGCAGCTTTGTCTTATGCCATAGATTAACAATTTTTTTTTTACAAAATTAAAAATATTTATTAGTCTTGTACAGAGCTATGCATCCCCTGTATTTCAAACGTATTGAATAAATACGCTTGCGTCTAAAATTGAATCTCATAGCAGTTAATTTATTTTTCCCCAGCTCATGCTTTCATTAATTATTTGGAATATGAAAGTGTTGACAAATAATATATACATTGGCTCTTCATTAAAGCGACCACTCCTGGTTAGACATGTGCGGGCCGAACTTGCTTAGGTATCCTGGTGCCTGCGGGAGGCTATAGTCTGAATAAGACGTGGGATCACCGAAGTATTGTCCGGAACGACTGTGCCTCCCAAGGGATCCATTCTTGACTCCTGATTTCTAACACTCATTACCTTGTATCGTTTGCAGAAGACGATCCAGGAGGGCTTAAGTGGCTCTGGGTAAATCAAGAGTGCGTCATTTTGGTTGAGTTTAAATTTATCACAGTGAGCCATTTCATTATATGTTGCTCATCATTATAGTAATGCCACGTAAGAGTAGAGGATGCAATAGCCAGAGCCGATATTTAGCCAGACGGGCATTACAAAGAGAACTAAATTTACCCACTAATACGGTAAATCCAACCACTTCTAACAAATTACCACTGAACTCTCCATTTATTGAACATACTAGTGAACCACGCAAAGATCCACCCCCAATAACTGAGAATTGCAGTTCGTATGTGGATCACTTGTTGGGAATCTATTGGCCCTGGCACAACCAAGTATATTTTGATAACCTTGGAAAACTCAAGGTTGATGCGAGCCTAGCACCCCGCCTCAGCGCTGTACAGTTCCAAGCGAACCAACTAATAGGTGTAAAATATACACAGCCGCTGGGAAACTATATTGTTAATGTCCCTCCAAAATCAGCGGTCTCACGTAAGGTAGTGACTATTACCCCAGACTTTGTCCCTGCGAGGAAGCCAACTTAGGCCCACTCCTTACAAACATAGGGGAAGCACACGAGAAACAGAATAGTTTTAACTGGGCAGATTCATTTCTGTCTCGTTTCATGGTTTCAGTATTTTCATTATCTCCCTTACATTGTGACATCACGCATTATGACAACCTTCATGGTGAGTTGGGCCAAACTCCCTGGGAGGGAGATTTATGTGGTCAAGCTCACCCTGGGGTTTGATTCCCCTCCTCCTAGACAGTGTCACCCCAGGTCTCCCAACATGGGCAGATCCGCGGACCCTGCCAGGCAACCCAAATAACAAGTCTGACAACACTCCTAGAGGAAGCTCACTTATCTTTTAATCGAGTAGGGAATCTGTGCTCATTCATACTGGATATCATTAATTTTTATTTATTACCTTTCATTAATCTTTTCTTCCCCCCTCCCCCTTCAACAGAAGGAGAGTCTGTCAATCTTATTATACTAAGTAAAATTGAAATAACAGTGACAGCATATATTGTGGTTCAATTTTTTTTTGTTTTCCCACTCATTAAACTGTCTGTACTTTTATTACCTTTGAAGTGATTTGCTGTATTAAGAATTTATTTCAAATCTTCAGAAATTTGCAGTGTAGTTGATATTGTAATACGTAAATGTGTGTGTGTTTACAGTTTGCTGAATTATTTTTATTTTGAATAATTATTGTTTTGCAGCCAAAACAGCCAGCACCTGTCAGTAAGGATCCAAATGTTGTTTCTAGTCAACAGGAAGAGGATGATATTGCGAAAGGTATGACAGTAATATTTTTTCTAGATTTGTATGTGAAACTAAATTATAATTGAGTACAATCCTTAATCAGTGTTTTGATGGTGTATGTAGTATAAGAAAGTAAGTACTATTACTGAAAGAATATCACATATAAAATTTTAGTTTCGCACATGAGCATCCATCGCTGCAGATTTTAATGTGAGTTTGTGTGTATTGTTTTACATCCATGTGATATGATTTGCAGTGTTGTCTATTGATAGTGGGTGATACACCTGAGACTAATTATTTTGTTTGTATGTAGCAACAGGGGCGTATCCAGAAATTTTTAAGGGGCGGGGGGGGGGGGAGACTGATGAGTATTAGTATTGTCACTATTAGTACATCGTTCACAAGTTACAGTGGAAGGATAGAAAAGGAAATGAGGATAGAAACTATTTATGCAAACTCACTCACATATACACACAAATTTACAATAGGTCAACACAATAGTTATATGTAAATTGCATCACTGTGTCAATTTAATATCTTACATTTTAAATCTGTAAATATAGCATTAATATTTTTGCATATGTAAGATAATCACCGCCACATTTTATTATGCTGAGAAGGTAACACAGTATAATTATTTCACATGTATATATGAATTTTGGTAACAACAAATTTTATGAGAAAAGTTTTCAGTCAGTTAAATGTCCATAAAAGTCTGAGTATAGACCTACAAATTTTATGAAACATAATTTACATTCCTCAGCCACATGAATAAAGTAGCTGTTAAAATGGTTAAAAGTATGAAAAATGCACTTGAATATTTTACTAAGTCAAAGAACTGAACTACTATGCAGTACTATGACTGATTAAAGCATTAAAAAATTCCAATATACATTTAGACCAAAAAGAAAAGAAAAAACAGGAAATCAAAGCACAACATTAAGTTTTCTTGCTTTACCACTGTTGACAAACTTATTAATCACATTATCATCAGAAATATAACTATTTCTATGAATAGAAAGTAGAGCAAGTCCAACAAGATGTGATTCTGAAATAGTACTCCTTAAATAAGTTTTAAGTCTCCTTAAAGTAGAAAAACTTTATTCTGCTGTTGCAGTAGAAACTGGTATTAGTCAGTATTTTTAACATTTCATGGATGTTTTGATAAACATCTGGATGTGACTCGCACAAAGCACCTATTGCATTAGCAAATCTTGCTCTGTCATCAACTGCTGCCCATTTTGTCTTCCACAACTCCCACTCTGCTTCGATCACATCACGAAATCCAGGCAAATCATCTTCAAAGAAAGAAACTGCTGGTTCAATGCATGAAAATTGTTGTCCTATTGCTTTAGCAGTCAGTAAATATTGCAGGGACATCATCACAGTTTCTTTGTGTGAAATAAACCGGCCATTTAGTGCTGATAATAAGTCATCTACATACGGAACAGAAAATTGCTTTTCTGTAGTCTGCAGTTTCTAAAGGAAAATTTTGTCGGTTGCATTGGATTCCACAAACTCGGTGCACTAATTCTTCTACATTGAATGTTGCTGCAATACACTTTGCTTCCTCATAAATGATGTGAAATTTTGATACAGCATTTTCTCTTATATTTTTTAATACCGATATACATGTTCCACCTGACTGATTGCACTCACCAAGTCTAGATTTATACTTTGACATGTTACTCTGTACTCTGACATGTTATAGCTATGCCCTAGCATATTGGCTGCATTTTCAATTTTGTTCCGTGGCGGTCAGTCTTCAGCTCAATGATACGGCCTTTAAGATTTTCAGTTCGTTTTGCAGAAGATTGGAAGAAAGTGCAAATCTCAGATAAAATTCAAAGCATTTCTGATATTCTGAACTTTGGAAGTATCTGATAAGCAAAGATTTAATGAATGAGAGACACAGTGTGTATAAATAGCTTTAGGATATGTTTCCTTTATCAGAGCCTGAATCCCCCGAAACTGACCCCGCATTGCTGCAGTGCCATCGTAACCCTGATCACTCATTTTATGGTCAAAACCAAGATCTTTCAAAGTTTTATGATGTTAACCAAGCCTAAACCACTTACATCATATACTGGGACAAATGTGAGAATCTTCTCATAGCTTCATCATTTATTCATCTACATAATACATGCACAACGAGAACTGTTCAGCATGAGCTGGTTCAGTGGTTTCATCAGCAAGCACAGAAAAATATCCAGAATTAGAAACTTTCTGACAGATTTTTTCTTGTATGAGACCTCCAAAAATATTTGTCATTTCATTATGTATCACAGAACTTGTGTATATCGCATTGGTGTCACTGGTTAGTAAGTGTTCTCTCAATAAGTTGTCACCACTGTTTTTTCTGTACCTAAAGACTGTGAAAATTTCCGTTGTCAGGTTCGTCCAGCATTATACGGCCTGAATAATTGTGTCCCCTTTAAGGCAACTGCTGCCTGCCACACAATCGTATAGTTTGGATTATGGGGACTAGTTTTTCTCGGTTCTTAGCAGCATCTTTTCTCTGTTGTTCACTTATCTAAAAAATTACACTGTCCTGTTTTTTCTCAACAACTGCATGGACATTTTCAGCAGCAAGGACACACTTTTTGTGGTAATTACTTTTTTCATGGTTTCGAAATGTCTCTAAAGCATCCTTCAACTTTTTGAAGGTCTTGAGACAATCTGGTCCACAGCTTCGTGGCAACCTTTTCATGCAAATTCTGAATCTAAAAAAAGTACACAGTACTTACAAAAGGCCCCTTTGTTCAGCTCTGAATAGGCAAGCCAATTAAATGCATTCAACCACTTCAGTTGAAATTTCCATCTAAAACGGCCACAATCTTCTATTGGAAATCTGTATTTGGAATCGGGATCCCACACATTTTGAAGAGCATTAATTATCTCCTCATTGTTCAGCGATTTTTGCAACACTTATATAAGACCCTATGTCGTTAGGATAAGAACATGGAAAAGAAGATTTTACCTTAGTTAACTGGCTTCCTGCTTCATATCTCTCGTCTGTGTGTTGTATCAATGTCGTTACCGATGCTGGAGAAACTTCCTGCTGTGTTGGTAATTCACTCAGAACTAGAGATTTAGCAGCATGGTTTTTTGGTTTTTTACAGAAACTGAGTAAAGTTTGTTGCCATCTCTTCATTATTAAATAACCAAGAGTGAAACTACATAACATAAATCAGCTCTGACATTGAACAAAGTACTAGGCCGAAACTATAGACATGTTTAACATAATTTCCGTAAGACCAAACCTTTAAACACAGGACAAATGAAGCTGTGCTGCTATCTCTGTACAGTTAAAAGAAACTTCCTCCTAGCAACTACCTGAACAATCGGTAGGGTGCAGGGAGTCGCTGTCGCATGACTCAGCAAAGCTACTGGCATTCATTTTAGGAACTATGTACCTGACTATTTTTTCCCCCTGTTTATTCAGAAAATGTTTTGATGTATTATATGTAATCATATGTGTGGTTAGTAACAAATAAATATAATGATTGCCATTTTAATATAGGGTGTAAAAAAATGTGTGTCATGTGGGTAGTAACAAATATATAAATATGACCTTTTGATAATAGAGTTTATAAAAATGTGTGTAATTTTGGGGGGGGGGGGGCCTTTAGCCCCATCAGCCTCTCCCCCCTGGATACGCCCCTGTGTAGCAACGTTGAACATGATTAGTTATTGGTATTCTTGAAGAGAATACATCATTTCATAATTTAGTTGGCTTTAACTGGCATAAATGGGTTTAATATAGTTTGTCACCCAGTTTTGTAATATGTAATAAGCTGTGAAGTAGGTATTAACATTGTGTAGCTAAATATGTTTGCTGTTATCTTCTGTAAAACACGTATTACTGACCGTGTACATTGTTTGAATGAAGTTTAAACAATAAGTGTTTCATTTTACAGCAATAGAGCTCTCGCTGAAAGAAACTCAGCAATCTCCTAAAATGCAAAGTAGCTTGTATCCTTCTACGAACCTGAGTGGTAGTGCTCCTACAACATCTGTGTCAGAACCCAGGAAAGTGCGAGCACTTTATGATTTTGAAGCAGCAGAAGATAATGAGCTGACTTTCAGTGCAGGAGAAATTTGTAAGTATTTTTTTGGTGCATAATACATGGCTGTATGTTAAGAATGCCAATTTATATTTAGCAATACTACTTAATTCTTCCGCATACAGGAGGATGCCATTCAATCAAACTGAAGTTAATGTTGTAATAATAGTGCAGAAGTGGGATGTGAGAGAATTTCTGTAACAGGTTTATCCTACAAATTTTAATACTCCTGAAGAAACTACTTTTGTAATTTGAAACTGTAGCCATCAGTTCTTGGTGCTAATAAATACTTTATTTTTGCCATATATAGGCCGCGTGCATGTATAGGTTCCACCAGAAGTTTTTGATGAAAAATTAGGGATAATTAATATTTCAGTTATAGGCCACACTGAATTTTTGTATTGCCGTAAATATTTCCGGGCCTCATCTTGTTAGTGTGGAGACAAACTGGTGCAGCAACAGCAAACTACGGCAATGTCAAACTACAGTTGACTTTCAATGTATCGTTATTCTGCATGTCGATAAACTGCATCCACCAACAATTTTTTTTGGTCTCTGCAAAATTCCTATGTAAATAATGTTAACATAAACCACTAGTGTTCATCGCATGGTGCGTAGATCAAAGTATATGTCGGGTCCCTTCACCTAATATTTCCCGTAACTATCGTTTTTAAGCATTAGTTTTTGCTTTATCGCATTTGCTAATTTTTTAGGTCTTTAGACATTGGATTTCAGTTAACAAATTATTTATTTTCTTTTGACAACAAACGTCAGTGGCCTGTGCATGACAAAGCTGAATAAAACATTCTGGAAAATCCTGTATCTTACCTAGTGAAGCCAGTTGTTCGGCATGTTAAACTTCAAAATCAGTAGAATCGAACCTTTGCGATAACACATTTGCTACAGGATTGTTCACGCCTAACATGATGCACCTTAAACCTAAATCTGGACAGGCGTAACACCCACCGACCCAGTTTACCCATTTGGTGAGGGTGGGTTGAGCACCCAACTTTAGGCCGGGTTGTCAATGAAAAGATCACATTCATTGTGTTCAATGTATGAGATGAATTTCTCGAGCCTGAAGAATCATGCAAGAGTTTCCTTCTCGTAAATTCTTAAGGTGCGCTCAGAATACGTCAAAGTTCTACTCTCAAAAGGCCACAGGAGCAACATGTCCATCAGTCCATTGACCTAATACAATACCCAAAGACACAGGTGAAGCATCGACCTGAACCACAAAACATTGATAAAAATCAGGTAACGTAATAACCGGGAGAGAACGGAGCACCTGTTTCAAAATATTAAATGCCTATTCCTGCTCCGGCTCCAATTACATTCAATCCATTTCTTTTTGAGATGGTCCAAAGGTGCCACAATTTCTGAATAATGTTCTATAAATATGGAATGGCATCCCATAAAGCCCAAAAACTTTTGTACCCCTTTCAAGGTACGATGATTGGGAAAGTTGACAATTGGGGCTACACAATCCAGGTCCAATAAGAGTTTCCCTTCATTGATGCCATACTAAAAATTTTACTTTATTAGCGGCTAAGGTGACTTTCTCAAGATTGACCATAAACCATACCTCTCTAAACCTTTGTAAAACCTGACGTAAGTGAACCAGATGGGAATCTAAGTCCTCACTATAGATAATCACATCATCAACATAATTAAACATAAACTTATACTATTTGAATTCAGAAAGGACATGATCAAAAACACGTGACAAGGCTTGACTTCCAAAATTGCCACCCATGGGAATTCTAGTGAACTCATAGTACTTATACTGATTTTATGGGGTGCTGAAAGCAGTATATTTCCGGCAGGAGGGATCCAACACACACTGGTGGAAACTACTGTATTATTTAGATCTAAACCTGAATACTATAAACCTTGGCTCGTCCTAAATGCTGCAGCTCACAATCAACTGTTGGAAGGGTCCTTATGTATTTTCCTATTTACTAACGTATGGTTTACAACTAACCTGTACTTATCACTATCTTTTTTTGACTGAAAAACCAGGGGAACAATAATTTTAAGTAGAGGGAACTACGGGCTGTTGCAAAATTGCATGTCAATTCTTCGGGAAAACTTTCCTCACGTCTGAATGATGAAAAAATGTTATGTGAACACAGGTCCGCAAATGCTTCTTTTCTGTACTACAGCCCGTAATACATAATGTACAATGTATGGCCTGCAGGCTGGATCATGTTGCTGTGGAATGCCATCGCAACATTTGTTTGCATGATACACGACACCTCACTCTGACACTACACCTACAACAGTAGGAACTGCACAGGAATTAGTTACACATTTATGAACTCTTATCATTGTCACTAAAGGAAATGTTCAAAATGCCCTCCATCAGCACGAACACATGTATCAACTTGCTGTTGCAGGGACACCAGGATTTGTTTGTGAATCCCTCAAAAATTCCTGATTGTTTGGCAACCCGCCACAATACGGTATAATATTTTTTCATCTTCCAGATGTGAGGAATGTTTCTCCCAAGTATTCTGTATAATACCTGCTTGCAGCAATCACTCTATAATATTGCAAAATTCTCTTAATTTGGGAGGTGGGCAATGAAAATGACAGTCGGTCGGGTACCGGCACATCGTCCACCAAAGAAAACTTATACGGTAACACAGCAAATTTTACAATTTTAGTAGTAATGACATCACTAAACTCTCATTTTAGACATAATTAACATTCCTCAACATTTTCTAGCAAACTAACGTCCACACCAGATTGAAGTTTGTTCATTTGAATGCCCTCACCACGATCCAGATTGATTTTAATGTTAGTGGCAAAACCAAAAGAGAGGGTAAACTCCTCAAAATTTACTGAAGCACAAGTCTGGCCAAGAAATTTGAAAACTCAAAATAACCACATGGTTAAGTATGGGCAATATCCAGAAAGGAATGATCCAGGGGAAACAGCGTATTTTATATTGTAAGTTAACTACATGGGTGGCCGTCAGGACATCGCCGTTGGCAATATATAATTGCAATTCTGATACACATCTTGCGTGTGACCGTAAATTCACCTTAGCTTTTATTAGAGTCTTTACAAAACGCCAACTAGTGACACAATGTGTCACGGCGGTATCAGCCAAGGCCGGGTATAATACGCCTTCATAAGCAACCTGTACAATGCAGTTTTGCGGGTTTGCGCGAATGCTCAGAACGACGGCCGGAAATGCCGTACAAATTTTCAGCCATAATTTGTTTCCCTATTCAGTAAAACCTGCATGCAAGTGACTGCTCTACCCGCAATGGAAACATTTACATTGTTGAAACGGTACACATTCCACGCAACTACTATGTCCACATGTAGCACAATTACTGCAGCAGTGATTATTTATGTACTCGTTTGCTACATAAACATTACTAACTTGCGACAACTGTGCGCTTTATGAAGGTGGGGCAAAGGTGGAATGGTATTTAGCCATCATAGTTAAACGACATTGTAACTCAACAACCAGCCGCCATAGCTCGATAATCATGCGTGGTATGGGCAACAAAGAACACAACGCACGCACATGTGGGTCTAAATTTTCCAGCGCCATGCTTACAATTTTGCATTCAGTTCAATTTAAACACAAGGCCCGCTGATAGGCAACCATGGATTCAATAAATTCAATTAAGGGTTCACACAGTCACTGGAAGTGGTACACAAACACTCACATGTACGTTTAACGCATGCAGGAAAAACATGAACCCAACACCATGTGATGAAAATTCGCAAAACTACCATTTGAGCTGTTGATTTCTTCCAAAATAAGTTGCAACAATAGTCTTTGCACTTTATAGACAAGATGTGCAACACTGTCACATCTCCGCACAAATGTAAGTCTATTATTTTTGCGAACTCGATAAAAAATTCAATACCACACAGGACTCGACTAAGGCTAAACTGGGCACAGTTTGGATGGATAGGAACACAACATTGTAGAACAGGAGTTGCTAACACTCACCGAGGCAACCTACTCCTCGGCATGGCTCATGTCCTGGCTGTGACCTCTCCAGAAATTTACTCCAAGGCGATGTAACTGAAACTGTTGCATCCTGTGGGAAGGAGATTTCTGAATCATTTAAGAATGTTGGAGCTATTCCGTTTTTAGAGATTAGAGAAAACCCACACTCTCAGCCATTTTCATGTAACAGAAAAGTACAAATTATCAGAGTAGTGCAGAATAACTTGTGGGGTTTCAACACAAGTCATGAACAAAGACTAAACACTTTTAAACAATTGAATCAACTTGGAATTCAATTACATTGAATTCAATTTGTGTCAAAAATATTCATATGAGATCTAAACAATTTCACAAAGAATAATACTGAATAAAAAACATTTAAAATATACCTTATAAAATACAAAGAGTATTAACAGGTTTTGCATAAAAGTACAAGCTGAGACTAAAATCATATTATGTCTAATTCAAAGCGTAAAATGAATTTAAATGTTACCTTAATGTATATTGTGAAACTCCATGAGGGCAGTCGGATGGAGTCTGTCAAAGCCTCACAGACATAAAAATATGCAAACACGTTAAAACATTAATAGAAAAAATCAAAACTCTCATTTTAAATAAACACAGGCAATATTAGTAAAGATAGAAAAGTATTTGCAGGTGGGTTATCACAAATGTTGACAACTAAATTGCGCGAGCTGGTGCGGTCCCATTCACCAATTCAAATGGGCAACTATCTGGCAACTTGCACACAACTAGCAGCGGCAAAATTAATGTTAATAAAATAATAAAATATACTAAATATACACATAATACTCTACTGGGATCTACACCCATTTACCGTGAGGGGAAGATTATGCCAAACCAAATTTTAACTGTGCAACCAAAACCAAATAGAATGCAAGCAGAATGTACACAATCCTATTCACCGTGAACTAGCCCAACATAAAATCACTCAATAAACACTTTAAAACACAGAAACAGCAACCCACCTTCGAATTTCCCTACAGCCATCATAGAAAATTTAAGTTAACATGACGATTGCAACAGAGCTAACAGACTTGGCGAAGACCCAAGTCGACAACGTCAAACCATCCAGACGGTCAATAGCAATGAGTGACCAAACAGGAACAAGGGCAAAGTTAAACAGACAAAGCCAAGATCCCGGTAGAAGGCTGAGCACCAGCTTAACATCACTAGTGATTAGGGCAATAGTTGTCTACCGTGCAAGCATGGACAGGTGGGGGATCCAAAGAGCAGGGAAGGATAAAGGAGCATCAGAGGAATTGAGACTGAATGTCGGCAAAGCGGTGAACTAACATTGATTGTCACGAGGAACGCACTCTGTACACCTTGCACATGAATAAAAGGTAACATATTAGAATTTGTGTTTTTTTTTTTTCCACGTCTTTTCTTTTTATATCCGGATGTGGATACTGAAGCACCACAAAGTCCCAATAGAGGGGTAAAAAATTAAATGCAACAACCATTTTTATTATGACAATTCAGTTAATTGGGTGCACACACAAAATTTTAAATTATGTTATGCTTGACATCAGTTAACTGTCAACACCTTCTATTTAAAAAAATTTACCAGTGAAAATTTTGGCTTTTTTTTTTGTGCAAGAGTTCCAAGCTTTTTTGGTTAGCTTGAATTTAAATTCAACTGTTCCAAAGAAGGTGACAAAACAGGCAGCCATAATGGAAGGGTTGCTCTATTAAGTATTCTTGCAGAGAAGTAAAAAAATAATCTTGGATGACATTAGCCAGGGGTTGGTCCAGACTCCATCGTACAGGTGAAAAGATGAAAATTTAGCGCATGATTCCATCACACTGCTATGGCCATGCCACAGACTAGGAAGACGTACGATACACCATGGTCAGCTATGGGTAGAAGTCCCAGGCAAAATATGGACTATCCTAATTTAATAAAAATTAGGTAACTAATTTAATAATCCCTTTAAAACATACAATTATTGCATTGCGAAAACAATACAGCATTAAACGTACTTACCATAAGTAGTCAATGAGATTATTAAATCATGATAATAGAAAATTATGAAGCAGTTAAAATAAAAGCCTTGTTACATCTTGGAATGTTGTGAAACACTTACTTTACCAACAGAAAAACTTGGGTAATTCTGATACATGCAACATGGTTACTCGATACATCTGAAATCACCATGTTGCGGTCTTCAAAACGGTAATACCTCTATGATGGTGACCCAAATACCACTTGAAGAAACAAATTACCTACACCAAAAAAAACTAAAAAGTGTTAGAACTATCTCTGCATAACCCAACCAAACAAACATGTCTTAGTGTCACTACCTAGTCAGTAGATTCTGCTAGGCGAGGAGGCAATGTCATCACTACAGCTCTCTCAGGAAATCCAGTGGAAAGGACGGAAGGATGGGAAGGAGTTGAGTATGTTCTGCGGTAGAACTTGAAACAAACTACAGACACAGAGCAAGACAGTGTACCAATAACACTGGGAACAGCCAAGGAATGATTTTTCAAGGTAATTTCAGGGGAGTTGTGGTATTTAGAATGGGGAAACCTGAGAGCATCATGAAAGTTCGCACCATTAGGCTGAGAATTAAAAAGGTCCAATTCTTTAATAAAAGAATAATTTGGAGAAAACACAGGAAATTTATCAAAATGTAGGGAATTGAGATTGGCAGGAAGATTGGGTACATTAACCATGGGAAAGGGTAGGTTTAAATGAATAGCGGATTTTGCTTAACCAAAACTTTTGAAGAAAGGGCTGACAATATCACAATGACTAACATTATTAGTATATCCTGATCCATTGAAATTGAGATTGAAAGGAGACAGAGTTTCGAGAGTAGATTGACAAAGAAAGGTCAGTGCAATTATAAACTTGGTAGCAAAAGCCAAAGAGAATTAGTTTTTTTAAAGAGGGGAAGTTAGTCTCACAAATGACTTATTGCAAAGATATGGTCTTTTCAAAACCAAATAAATTTCACAACTCATCATGCGAGTATTGCAGAAGGGGAAAACAGATGGGCAAAGAGTAATATCATGTGTTTTACAATTGTTCAATGGACTAGAAGGGACCACAGCAAAAAAATTTCTATCTGGGCTAGCAATCAAAATGTCTAGAATACAGAAAACAAAGATGCCTGTTAAACTGGGGTAAAGAAAGGGCACAGAAAAAATTCTGTAATGCTCAAACTAACTATCATTGTTGGCAAGGAGTATATTAACCACAATGTTAATTTTTCATGTCAAAGTATTTGATTTTAGCATTAACAAGTGCTTCACTAACTAGCAACAGTATAGAATTTAAGTCCGTTCTTAAGCTCATAATCATCATTCTATCTACCACTTCTGATACAGTTTGATTTACCACCTTATAAAAATGATTATAATGTTCTAAATAATATAAGGCTAACTTATGTATGTTTTTAGTATTATTCAAAATGCGGTCTTCCAGATTGATTGGAATATCATCCTGTACATCAGAAATAGAATTTAATCTTTTTTCCAAATGAGTACGGTCCTCCGAGTCTAAAGTTTCCAAAAAGGTTTTGAGGATTTTGCCACCAAAATTTTGAATACCTCTTTTCTGTTGATATCGTGGAGGAAGCAACATGTAGTTATTATGTATTGAACTACATATTGATTAAATTTTCTGACTTCACTGGAAAAATAAGATTTTCTCTTTTGTGATGTTAAATATGTATATTGAAACAAAACAGTCCTTTTGGCAAATTCATAGATAGGTAGAAAATAAGGGGGCTAGAAAATAAGTAAAACTTATTTAATTTTTTCAAATAAGTATAATATATGATATATTTAGTTTACCAAAATTTCATACAAACATGCAATTTGACAATTTGTTTTATAAATTATAAATAAATAATATCTTTAAATTTATCTGGATGAGTATTTCATAAATATGTAAGCAATGATGCATCAATTAACCTTGGTCATGGTTTTTTTAATTATATATTTTCATTATATATTATGTTATATTACCTTTGGGTACCAGTAATAAAAGAAGATAATAACTGTAAGGATATTCCATTAATATGTGTTACATAATTAAATCAACATATAAGTATGTTGATTAATAAAGGCTACACAAAGCCTTACATATGGTTACAGATATTACATCGTAAGTAATTCATGGGCCTCTAGGGCGATTACTAAAACAACAAATTTAAATTACATGGTATATATGGTTAAAATTATAAATTCTTATCACCAATTTGTGAATGTTGTTTGAAAGGTCCAGGAGAGGCTAATTACAATGCCAAAAAAAAAGGTTTTTTGTATACACATGGCCACAGTTCCGAACACACATGTGTGGTTACTTGCAGAGAAGCGCAAACATGGACAGATGCAGTTTAGAAGAGAATTCTTTCTTTAGACGCAAAACCATGCCACGACTAGAAGTGCAGAAAACATCCCAGCAAGGATGTTGTGCCACGAACTATCTCATTGTGTAGTTAGAAGCCACAAAGATGCCACGATAGGATGACGATACGTGGAACACGTGGACCGCTCAAGTTTACAAAAAAAAGTGGCTTGCACACACAAATAACATGAAGGCAATGAAGAAATTAACACAGCAAACAAACTTACCCTAAACAACTGGACATTGAACTATAAAATTGTGAAAAGTACATACAGTGGAACCTCATTATTGTGAGTATGGCCTATAACATCACGTCTGCTATTGCGATAGTTTTTAAATGCACAGTCATTTTCCCTATCATTTGAAAGGTACATAATTTTGTTTATAACGAAAAAATGTTAATGAAGCCTTCCACTGTAGCGATGGGAACATTTGTAAACTGTATTTTTAAAATGTTTAAACACTTTGCATCGCAAGTGACATTTGCCACGCCCGGGCCCACCTTTGCTAGTCTGTGTTGAGTGGCGATACTCGTGTCAGATGTAGAAGCACACAAAGAGGTGCGTACCGCGTGCGGGTATAGCAGAGAGGGAGGGGGTTACGAATGGGAGCTAGACAACGAAAGGAAAAGGCAGGGAAGTATGTTGGATATTATTTCAAGGGGGGGCAGAGGGTAGTGGTTAGGTACTTTAGAATGTTGGTCATGGCGGCTAGGTGAATGAGCGGGGAGGAGGAGGGCAGTATGGAGGGGTAGGCGACTAGGAGACGGCGAGATGCTATCCGCCTACCTTGTAGGATAGACTTTGTAAATTTTGTGCCTAAGTAACCAAATATTTAACATATTCCGGTAATTCAACCGTACTTTTATATAGTAAAAAATGTTAAAATTGTGTTTCATTTTTTTGTAAATGTCTGTTTTCAATGTTGATATATTTCATTTCCTTCAAAACATTAAACCCAATTGTCCAAATATTTTTCTAATCTATCATTTGTTTTCATTTCAACAGATACCTGTTTTATCCACTGGTTGGAACAGAACGGGAAAGTAATATCTGTTTGTGGTTCCAGCCCTTCCTGTTACGAAAATTTACCGTGTCTACACATGGGACTGTTGTTTGCTGTGTGCGCGTGCGAGAGTGAAGAGTGTTGTTGGCGAACTAAGAGCAGAGTGTCTTGGGCCGGGTGGAGAATGGAAGTCGGCAGAGAATAACATAAAAGAAGGGGGGGGGGGGGGTGAATGGCAAATAGACAAGTGGAGAAAGAGAATCGTGTGGGGAGAGAGACAGGAGTAGTTTAAGAAAGTAGCAGAGGGAGAGAAGTAGGGAGGGAAGTTAAATGGTCTCTGGGCTTAGTGTGAGAGAGAGAGACATACAGAGTGAAGTAGCGCCCTGATTGGAATGCAGGTAACTCCCTCATGTCTCTTCAAAAAATGGAGGGGGTTGGGGCAGAAGAATGGAGAAAGGAGCAAGGTCGTGCCATCTGGTAATCACATTATGCCGCTGTCAGACTTCCCAATTTTTTTTGTATTAAGTTGTCCCTGTAGAAGCCTAGTTTTACGGCATTCGTTAAGGCCAGGCTTCCATGCATCTGCTTATTTATAGGAAATTAAATGCTAAATTTGGGCAAAGAGCTCTCTGTCATCTTTTGTGGCAGTATTTTAAACTAAAGATTTTTTTTGTTAGAGAATGAACGCATCTAGATGTGTAAACCTTCCAACTTTTAATCTTTTATTTTTAAATGCACTTATTCAGTTTTCATGAAATTATTGCATTTTATAAATAATAAAAAAAATGAATTTAACATTAAAAAGTTATAATTCAAACGGTTTACAAATTTAGATGCGTTCAATCTCAAACAAAAATCTTTAGTCGAAAATACTACCACAAAAGATGACTGTGAGAGCCTTGTCCGAATTTAGCATTTATTTCCTTATACGTCCATGCATGGTGAAGCCTGGCCTTAACACAGAATGGATAGCTTCTATGGCTTCTATACATTTTAACGTGCGGGATGGTTATTTTATGAACATGAGTCAACAAATGATTGCACTAGTGATCAATACTGTAAAATGTACAGCCACACCATATAATTTTTATGTCTTATGGAAGTAATAATCCAATTTCATTGTATATAACTGATACTAATGTATCTGTTCGATACCATGCCTGATACATACACAGGAAAAGGTTAAGAGGTTAAGTATCGGCCGATCCCGATACTCTAACAAAATTTATGGGACACTACATTTTTTTATAGCGATAATTTATTTTGCCATTATTGACTATTGTTATAATGTGGTTCCACTGTGTGTGTTTGTGCGTGCGTGCGTGCGTGCGTTCGTGCGTGCGTGTGTGTGTGTGTGTATACATACACACACACCTAATGAAATACAAGACACTGTTGCACAGGACAATTTAACGTACACAAGAAACAATACAACTTAGATTAGTACTGTGGTTTTTTTTTTGTTGGAATGAGCTCACAAAAGCATAGATCCTTAAAATTAACCCGGTTCAATGGGTGATCAGTTCACGAACAAGAGGAAGTCAGGATCAAGCAAATAACAGCAGTTGCTCAATGATTTTATGAGAAGTGCATAGTTAGGGTTTTGCAGCTCCTAAACAGCGCAAAAATAATTACTATTTAGTTACATGAAATTTCTTCAGATGTGAGACATGTGCTCTTGTAATAAATACTCCTCAACTGGGATCAGCTAAAGTGGCAGTGACTGGTGTCAGAAAACATTGGATTTGAAATGGGCTTAACCAACGATAAGAAATTTTTGCCATATTTTTCTTTATCAACTGCTCTGCTGACAGGGTGTGCTTTGGACAGAACAAGGTCATCGACATGAAAGGAGTTGTCTACACGACCTTTATAATATTTTCTCTTAAAACCTCGATGTTAAGAGCCGTCCAAATATCTTCTCTCTTTATTATACTTTGTACTGCTCTTGAAATGAGCACACTTCAAAATTTTGAGGGCAGATGCCCGAACCTCACAAACAACCTTAGGATCGTTCGGCAACAAGTCATTTAAACGCCACAAATTAGATAAAGGGTTATTTGGGGCAAAAATGAACATGAGATTAAATGGCTAGTTTTGTGAGATTCATGTTTGTCAAAGTTGAAAGCCATTTGAAGCCAAGAAAGATTTTTATCCCAATTTGTCTGATCCGTCACATGAAAGGCAATGAATGAAGGTTTCAGTTGAAACACTCCGCATGCGAAGGAGGAGGATTGTATGGGGATAAAGTTATGCTACGTATACCATGAGAAAAACACATGTTTTTAAACAGTTGATAGGTAAACTGAGAACCGTTATCCAAGATGATAGATGAGGATGTACCAAAATTTTGGAAAAAAAATGTGTTTGTAGAACATGAACGGTGGATATGCATCAGCTTTTCTAAGTGGAATTAACCATACAAATTTAGTGAAAGCATCAACACATACTAGTAACATGTTGTTTCCTAATTTGCTTCTAGGAAAGGGGACAACAAAATCAACATTTTCTCCATAGGTTTTTCAGCTACATCTGGAGACAGAAAACCTAAGTGCGTATTCTGTGCTGGTTTGCTCAAAGCACACATTTTGCAACATTTTACCCTTTCAGAAATTTTGCATCCATTCCCTTGACAATCAAATGCGGTCGAATAGCCTGAATAGTTTTATGTGTTCCTAGATGAGCACCAAGAGGGGATGAATGAAAATATTTTAAAAAAATCATAGCTTTTAGGTGGTCAGGCAATAATACGCTTTTTTTTTTTTTACAAGACCTACAACAAAGGAGCCCTTTTGAAAGAAAGTAAGGTTTATGTTCGATGCCTGATTTTAAACTCAAAATGATTTTATTCAACTTGCTATCTTTTCTTGGTGTTCTTTGATAAAGGCTGTTCACGATAAAGTGAGCACTTTAGAAATGAACCTTAGAAAATAGTCACTGCCCTTGCATGCATATATTTTTATGAGTGCACAGTGTGACATTCGCACAGTAAAGTTTGTAACGATGGATGGAAAGTAGTTCCATATCTTAACGTTGAATAAAAAGTGCTAGGAAACCATTTGTGATAACTTAAAATTATTTCTTTTGCTTTCTGCTTTTTTAATGCATCGAAGTGTTAAAATGAGCAGATATATAAAGTATTTACTTTCTTAATAATTTAACAATTTTTTCTGACCGACACATGAATAATGTGATAAGGCCCATGGCAATGTTAATCTTACACAAGGCGGAGGAATACACAATGTGTATGCAAATACACACTAAGCAGGGCTTCCAAAAGTGCTTATTTTACCGTGAACAGCCAATATCAGTAAAAGCTAATGGAAAATTTGACAACACATTACCATTTGGAATTGTCAGATTCAACATTGGTACCATCAAACATGAGACAATGCATCAGCAATGACATTTTGAGTACCTTTAATATGCTGTACTACAAATTTCAGGGAAGAAATTTTTACAACCCATCTACCAATTTTTCCTAACTGGCGTGGATGAGCCAATAGCCACGACAATGCCTGGTTGTCTGTTTCAAGAGGAAATTCAGCTTGTTCAAGATATTGCCTAAACTTATCAATAGCAAAAATCACAGCCAAACATTATATTTCATAAATGGTAGAGGATTTCTTTTCTTGGCGAGTGACAGTATGAGAAGCAAAAGCAATTGGCTGACTACAGCCATCAATCTCCTGAGCCAGGATAGCTCCAATAGCTTGGCTAGAAGCGTCGGTTTAGAGGATATACGCCTTACTAAAATCTGGCATATGTAACACAGGAGGATATATGATGTCATTTTTAAGTGTGTCAAAGGCCTTTTGCTGCTCCTCACCCCATTCACATTTGACAGATTTCTTTCAAAGTTTGTTCACAGTGGTGCTACCTTTTCAGCTAAATTTGGAATAAATTTACCAAAGAATTGTGTCATACCAATTAATTTTGCAATGCCTTTCACATCATGTGGTAGGGGAAAATCTCTAATGGACTTAGTCCGATTAGAGTCAATGGAAATTCCACTAGAACATATTCTGTGTCCTAATAATGAAATTTCGTGTACAGCAAACTTAACCTCGGAAGGGTTAGCTGTGAGACCTACGTTTTCTAAACGAGTGTGTAGGTCCCTACTGCCCTTAGGTGTTTGCTTCAAACTGAGTAAATGACAATATCATCTATATAATTAAACACTAATTTAAATTTTACGTCATGAAAAATCATATCCAAAAGTCTGGCTTGGCCACGGGCGCCCAAATACTTACCAAACATCACACGAGTAAACTGATACAAGTACCAAGTAACACAAAAACTAGTAATTGGTTTGAAGTCTTTTGACTGGGGAATTTGGTGGTACGCTGTGTTCAAATTAGTTGTGGTAAAATTTTTGCAGTTCCAAACTAATTGAAAGCAGAATGGAGATATGGAAGAGGTACCAATTCTATTTCAATATTTTAATTAAGTTTACGGTAGTACACAACCATACAATGATTCCCGTTGGGTTTTGGTACCAAAAAGGCGGGACTTGCATACTGTGAAATAGACTGCTCAATTATATCTCTATCCAATACATCTTTGATTTGTTGGCATAAAATTTTCATTTGGGAAGGTGCTAATTTATATGGATGACACTTAACATTTTCTTTTAAGTTACTTGATTTGGTATTCAGGTAAATTAGTATTGCCTAACTAACTAGTAAGTACCTTAGGAAAGCTTTTGCAGACCTGCCAACTTTTACAGTTTTGCCATAATTTGTGCGGAAAATATTGCATTTTACGGTTGTATGGTCATAATGCATGACTTTACTGCTTTTGTTATTTCTCTTTCAGGAACATAACATATTCGTACAGAAATGTGCACCCCAGTGATGACTCCTGCGCCCACAAATGCATGCGCAGTAAACTAACCACACTAATCACACTCGGATGTTCATGTGGTTGAGTCGGTAACAAGTTGGTCAGAAGCATTCACAACAAAATATTTATGTTCATAAGCGAACGTGAAAATACGGGGTTAGTGAACTAAGAGAGCTGGCTTCGTGTAAGCTCAGCCAAAGCATGTGTAAAAAGTGTGTCTGTATTTGACCATATATAATGGAACACAAGCATAGAAACACAGAAAAACTGCTTCTGGATACTAAATCGTGCTACAATCCTACCAGGATAAGCAAACACTGTAAAAACTTGCAAATGTTTCACAACGTGTTTGTAAACAGAGGTATAACCACTAGCACATTTGTTACCAATTCAGCACTGTAGTGGCGGTGTTTGCAACCAGACGTGACGAACGCGAATTATTTATATTGAAAATGGTTGGTTGCGTGTGGTGTGAAGAGAAGTGGTTGTGAGAAATATATTAATTTTCTTGTTGACACGAGTGTTCAAGAAATATTTGTTAATTTTTATGGGTTATTAAAAATATTCTTGTTAAATATTTTGAATATGTTGGACAAGAAAAAACAGTATGGTCAGGTTTTTAGGCATGATTATTGTGCACAATTTGTGTATCCAAAAATCAGACAAGGGTTAAAGATAAACGTTTTATACAGCTTGCAGTTCCGACATAAACATTTTGCATGGTGGTAAGAATGTTATTAGCAATCACGTGAAAACTGTTAAGCACATTAGTAATATTAATGCTCAACTAGAAAGCAAAAAAATAACTTTTTTGTGTTTCCAGCATTGAGAGTGAAGTGATTCAGGCAAAATGCTATTTCACAATTTTTTTGGTAGATCATAATATATCACTCAGTTGTGCGGTTCATGTGGGCCCGTTACTCAGGAAAATGTTTCCAAAGTCAGATGTAGCTAAACAGTATGGTTTGCGGTCGCATTAAGACGTCTGCTTTAGTGAATGAAATGGCTTGTGATGAAGTATCTTCGATTGTTAAGTGTTTGCAGAATGAGTCTTTTTGCCTAGCTACTCCCAACGACAAAGGCTCGAAACTGTGTCCTCTTGTTACTCATGATTCAGTGGCAAAGGTTATAGTGAATTCTTTGCTGTTGATTCCATCCCTACAAGGTGACACTACTGGTAAGAACATAGGGCAGCTGTTGTTAACAGAGCTTGAATCTTTGCAAGTGCCATTTGAAAGTTGTTGCGTTTTTGTTCTGACAATTCAGCTGTCATGTTAGGACATAAAAATGGTGTCATTGCATTTTTGAAAGAGAAACTACCTAATCTGATGGCTGTTGACTGCCTTTTTCATTTAAACCTGGCAGCAGAAAAACCACCTTCTAGTTTTTCTGTTAAAATTAATGAAGTGCTTGTTAACATATATTATTTTATAGAAAAGAGTTCAAAAAGAAAAGACAGGCTTCAGAAATTTCAGCAGCTTCATAACAAGGAAGCCAAAAGAATTCTGAAGCATGTGTGCACAAGTCTGTCGAGGATTGTTGAGCAGTTGGATCCACTCTCGAGTTTCTTCAAGGAAGAGATTGTTATTGGGGAAAAGTCTTCCTGTTCTTTGGAGTCTTACACAATTCCTTTGAAGAAATCAGAGAGCAGTGCTGTTGCCAACAAAAGTGAATGTGAAGGGAAATCCGTAGGTAAGAGGAAAAAATAAAATGCTGAATCTACAGGTGAGAAAAAAACAGAAAATGTGTGTTGTTCAGAAGAGTACAAGCAGTTTTTTGAAAAGCAGTTAACCAGTTTTGGGCAGAGAAGAAAAACTTTCATGTTTCTGTCATCTCCTCTGAATAAAGCTTTTTATTTTTTATTTATTTTTTTATTTTTTGTTGAATGTCACACCAAAGTTTAATAAATTGAACCTGACACTCCAAGCTGAAAGTCCACAAATTCACATTTTGCTGACTTTAACAAATCTTTGAAAAACCAATTTAATAAAGTCAGTGCTGTTAAAAACCAAGATTTGTTGAAAGTTGAGTACCATTGTGAGGATAATCAGAAAACAAATTGTGACTTGGTTACTGGAAGTCAAACTGTAGGGAATGCCCTTTCAGAAGAAGATAAGAGCATGTTTTTTTTACAACAGTTGTGAAATACTTCATTTCTGCTTGTGATTATGTTGTACACAAATTTCCTTTCAAGGATGAAATTCTGCACAAAGTGCAAGTTGCTAACAGCGTTTCAAACATGCACATTTTGATGACATTAAGTATTTCATCAATTTGTTTCCCATCCTTTTGCCAGTGTATGCTGATGAATCTAGAGATGAAGCCTTAGATGAGCTAGAAAAGGAATTTGCAGCTCTGCAGATGGAAGACTTGACAGGCATTGCAAAGTTGGAAAGAATTGATGCAGCATGGGATTCTGTAAGAGCTTTCGAAAGAGCTGACAAGACCTTAAAATATCAACGAATTTCCCAAGTTATTCTAGCAATTCTCCTAGTGCCTCAGAGCAATGCAGGATGTGGAAGAATATTCAGTGTAGTAAAAAAAAAATAGAACTGAGTTTAGATAGTTAATGAGCAATAAAACCATTAAAAATATTTCAGTTTTGAAGGGCAGTGTTTCACCAATTTGTTGCAACCAAAGTTTCAGTGCAGACTTCTTGAAAAGAGCCAAGCAGGCTACTTCACTATAAATCAAGAATAATGTGATGTGTAAATTTCTTTTCACGAATTTGTGAACATTGTGATTTTGCATTTTATAGAGTTAATTTTTGTGTGCATAGATAGAAGAATAACTGTACATAAACTTCCAGACTTTTCAATACAAGCACTTCATGGATGTACATTATGCGAGTAAGTGTGCATATTTAATTTTCTTGTTTTAAAATTTTTATGTTTATTGCTTGTATGTATTATTAAAACTGATACCAAATATTTATTTGTTATATGCCAAAGAAAATTTATTAATGTTTGTCTTTGAGAGTTTATTATACCAACTTGAAGTGCCGTGTTGGACTTACGCAAACATTTGTGTATTTTAAAATCTTACTGGTAGGGAGTTTGAGAAGTTGGCAGGTCTGCTTTTGCATAAATTTTAAATCGCAAAATGCTGTGTAGCCTTTATTAATCAACATATATATTGGTTTGATTGTCATGTAACATATATTAATGGAATACCCTTAAGGTTATCTTCTTTTATTACCGGATACCCAAAGGCAATTTAAATTAATATATAATGAAAAAATAATATTATAAAAACTACCATGGCCAAGGTTAATTGATGCATCATTGCTTGCGTATTTATGAAATACTCATCCAGATAAATTTAAGAATATCATAATTAATTAATTAAAATTAATTATTTATAAAACAAATTGTCTGATTGCATGTTTGTATGAAATTTTGAACTAAGTATATCATATATTCATTTGAAAAAATGAAATCAGTTTTGCTTATTTTCTACCCCCTCATATTCTACCTGTCTATGAATTAACCAAAAGGATGGTTTTGTTTCAATATATAACATTTTGATTTTTCCAGTGAAGTCAGAAAATTTCATCAATATGATGTTTAATACTAACTTCATGTTTATCTTATCTTGTAACTTATTTTTTTGTAAGAGAAAAATGTACATATTCTTAATAGTGTGAAAGTTGGAACACATCACGAAAGTATTTAACACTTTGAACCCAACTCCACATACATAAATTTTGATCCCACCTTCCTCCTTATGTCTCTTCTTTGGGTTGTAACAAAAGCACATATTGGTGCTGGAGTTCACTTCACGTGGCTAACACATAACAAGTGGTAGCAGCAGCTGTTGGTTTCTGTTGTGGATTAGATTTTTTTTGTGCATACATGTTGCACGTGTCCTCCTTTGGGACTGGGGCATGCATGGTGATGACAGGAATTCTGTGTTCGCTACAAACTTAGGTTAAGAGTGTATAATTATTAATTTTTGTATGTTTCTTTATTTTCAATTGTTATTTTTGTAGTCGTAGTATTTTCTATAATGCTAGAGCTGCTATTGAAGGATGAGTGCACCATCAGAGGGGTTCCTGTCCCCGAACAAACTGTAGCCGTATATAGGAATCCATTACGAGCTGCATTAAATAATAATGTTCCCATTTCATAGCTCAATTTAGCTGACACAAATGTTGAAGCAGAATATCGTATTTGCACCACAAAAATCATTTCATTACAAGAGGTTTATGATATCCTCAGTGATGAGAATGCTGGTTCTTACCCCAGAGTAAAGAATTGCATATAACAGCTCAAAAGAGGTGCACATAGCCTTTCTTTTTTTTTTTTTTTCTGAGCAATTGTCTGAGGCCCAAGTGCAATGACTTCAGAGCATTATAGCTCAAACACAGTCACTTTTTGAGGCTGTTACTAATTTGGAGTTACTCTCTATGATAGTTCATTCAGATGTAGATGTCTCTACCACCACCATTACCATTGTCACCCAACAGCTTGCCAGTATGAATTTTACTTCACCTTTACAACATGACCCTGTCACTACCCAATCCATTCCTCTTAACCTATTTGGCAACCTACCGATCTCCACCATAACCTCAACCACCATCCCATCCAGTGTCATCCACAACATTACACCCATCCAATCATCATAACTGAAATCACTGACCGTATTAAAAGTATCAAGTTGTGATTATTCTTCTTCCAGTTCAAGAAAATTTAAATCTAACACAATGCAGTAATAATTGTCCAAAAACAGGATGTCATCTTCTTTTACAAAAATCGCACCAGTATTAAGGGTTGTTACTGTCACTGCAGAACAGTACAGCGGTGAAAGCATGAAGATCAAGAAAATCGGAAACATGGTGGAGTGCTGTAGTTCAAGATATTTTCACAGAGAAACGGAAGAGACACACTAAAACAAATAAGGAGGGTTGTGTTTGTAAACACAATTTATTTCTTGTTTTGTTAAATCACGAACTCAGTCTTAGTTGCACACATAGACGAACGAAGTTAACCACCCGCCATCTTGTCTCTCACTAATTTCCATTGTCATTATTCCCACAATTCATGGCACAAATAAGCTCTGAATACAACCTTCAGAGAACAAATGTCTAACTCCCATTTTTTTTAGCATCACTCGGGCCTCAACATACCGTCTGCTGGAAAATGTTACATTTTACTATTGAGCCAAGAAATGCAACCACAAAATTCAAAGTAATACAAGAGATTACAACAATCAATGGAACATGTTAATACAGTCTCTTATATTTACAAATACACGCTTAGATTAGTGGCAATGGACATATCTTCGAAACAGGCATAACAAGTTCACCATTGGGAGTTTCTAGAGTCATGAACTCTGGCACCATCTTCACCAGAACGGGTTTTAATGATTCTGGTAGTTCTCCATTTCAATGGTGGCAAGTTTGAGTTCTTCACCGGGACAAGCATGTCTTCTTCTACATTGGGAGTTACAACTTTCCATTTAGTTCTTTGATGAAGTGTATGGTGATATTCGTTGCTCCATTGTTTCCAGATGCTCTGTTTTAACTTTGTGAGGAATTGCCATCGATCGAGACAATTCTCCACTGTGTGAGAGAGAGCTCTTGTTCTGGTATCCTAATAAAGGGAACACCAATCAAAAAATGCTCTGGTATGAGGACATCAAATTCTGAGGGGTCTGTCGAAAGCGGACACAACAGTCTGGAGTTCAAAACTGCTGAGATCTCACTAAAGACTGTTGCTAACTCCTCGAAGGTAAGTATTTGTTCTCCAATCACTTTTCTCATATGCAATTTGATCGACTTAACTGCGGCTTCCCACAAACCTCTGAACTGGGGTCTTGCTGGTGGATTGAATTGCCAAACAATATTAATGTCAACTAAGTGATCATGCAGTGTCTGCCATGCTGGTTCAGAGATCAAAGCTTGATGTACTTCCTTAAGGTTTCTGTGGGTACCAACAAAATTTATGCAGTGATCTGAAAATATGTGACTGTGTTCTTCTTGTAGATACAAATCTTTTCAAGGCTGCTAAAAAATCATCAATACATAAGATGATACAACTTCAAAATGGGCTGCCTTGCTCGACATACACAAACACACAGAGATAGCTTTTCATGACAACGAATTTGCATGCTTAGGGGGACTTTGAACTAAAAGGCCCTGCAAAGTCAACACCAACCTTCAGAAAAGGGTGCACTTGTGAGAACCTCACAGCTGGCAGGTTTCCCCACGAATGGGGGAGGGGGGTTTGGCTGTCAATTTGAATCACTGCATGCACCTGTGGATACAGTGCTGAATTAGTCATCTAGCGCTCAATATCCAAAACTGTCTCTGGATGAGAGATTGCGTAGCCCGTGGTCCAAGATGAAGGTAAGTGGTATGATGGTAGTTAACAATGAGCACTGAAAGGTGACATTTTCCTGGGTGATGTTTGTTCAGGTAAGAAGGAATGTTGTATCCGGCCACCCACTCTGATGACTCCGAAGGGATTTAGAAATGGCTGCAGGCTCCGAAGACTATTGAGACACTCATTGTGCTCCAGAATTTTAATTTCCTCAAAAACATAGTGTTGTTGCATTACTTTGATCAAGAATACAGTTGCAGATTGTATCCCCTTATAGTTCAATAACTTCAAAACACAAATGAATTTGTTTTCTGAAGGCACTCTTAGCTCTGAGCATCCATGATGTCACATGCCTAAGTTTATATAGTGATGAAAATGTGTCCAACAAGTCAACTAAAACATTTCTCTTGTCTTGAACTGCAAGGACCTGATTTTGTATAGACTTGCATTCAAGCAGCTCATTCACATCCAAGGTCCTTACCCGTTGTACGGCCAATTTGCATCCGAGCCTGCTAGCCAGTCAGGACCATGAAACCACAGTGTGTTACCAAGTGCTCTGGAAAAACACCATGAGAAGCTAAATCTGCTGTGTTTCAGATGAGACGTAATGCCATATACTAAAATGTATGAAGGTCTGAATTTCAGAAACCCTATTTGCTACAAAGGTTTTTAATTTACGAGGAAATGATTTTATCCACGACAGTACAGTTGTAGTCGCACCACATGTGTATGGTAAAGTTGTATGATTTTGTCTTCAAACTGGTTGCTCATGTACAGCTACAACTCAAGCCTTTGATTTAGCAATTACCACATGGGTCGAAATCACTCCATCACTGCAACAAGCCGCACATTTATCACAGCAGCATATATCATTTCAGAAGCATCATTAAACCCATAGAACTGAAGGTTGGTTACATCATGTAAACTGATGTATCTTGAGATTCGCAATGCAGTAAGGGAAGATAGTGTTGTTCAAAATTGCAGCCATTGATGAGCAATTTCTTCAGTGACTGTTTGATCCCACTTCAATCCTAATGTCCATAGTGTCTGAAGCAACATCATAACCGACACAATCACTGGTGACACCCACCCACAAGGGTCAAAGAGTGTCTCAATTGTTGGGAGAATACCTCATTTAGTAATAGGTAATTGGGGAATGTTAATGTGTTATACAAACTCATCTGTAGCTGGACACCAATGAATACTAAGAACTTTGATAGTTTGGCTTGTCTCTTGATCAAAACTTCTCAGAACTTAACATTGCTCTGCAGGCACATCTTCCAACACAGTGGGGTTGTTAGAGGACCACTTTTTCAGCTCAAATCCTCCTCGAGCTAACATCGACACAAGTTCACCCTTCAATTGTATTGCCTCTTCTACAGAGCTGGCCCCAGTAACTATGTCATCAATAAACACGTCTCGTAACAATACTTGTGATGCTTGAGGAGACTGATGAACTTCAACCAGTGATAACTGCTGCACAGTTTTCAACTTGGTAAGGAGACGATGTTAACCCATATGTAATTGTGTTTAATTTGTAGACATGAACATCATCTTATGGAGTAGGATGCCACAAAATGCACTTCTACTTGCGGTCGTCAGGATGGATTTTAACCTGTCTATACATTTTACAAATGTCTCCAGTAAAGACCAAAGGCATCATTTGATTGTCCAGGTTGATATCACATATATCCAGTGACGTTTTGGCCCAGTAAGGAACAAGTCATTTAATGAAATACCAGTAGAAGTTGTTGCAGATCCATCAAAGACTACACAAACTTTGGTGGTGGAACTAGCTTCTTTGAGTACAGCATGATGGGGTATCACATAGACTACTTTACAACTCTCTACTGGATCAGGCTGCAGTTTGCTACTCTGACTGTAAAGCTGCTGAACATTCAGCATACATGACGTGTGACCTAAGTCCTCATACTCCTGAAGGAACAATCGTTATTCGTTTGCCAGTCCTGGTGACTTCTTCAATTTTTTCTCAAGGTGTTCAAATCTGGATGATGCAACTTGTATGGAATTTCCAATGGTTTGCAGCTCTTGCTTGAATGGCAACCAAAGCACATATTTCCCATGTGCATTACGAACATGTGTAGCAGCATGGAAGTGCTCTTCACATTTCTTGTCTTCTGCAGATATCATATGAGCTGATGGTACTTCCTCTACGTCCCAACATTTTTGTAGCTGCACATCCAGTGTAGTTTTGATCAAGAATGACACTGGTGGATTTACATGTTCTTCACATTTGGTCTTGCCAGTCACAACCAAGTCAAACACTGAGTGAAAAGCACTACGTTCCACTGATATTTTAGCCCCTGTCATTGCTTCGCTGACAATATCTGCTGACTGGAGCATGTCAACAGGTCCAGGACAATCAAGCGATGGATCGGCTAAAGTTAAACCTTTAAGGTGCTCAATTGAAATGGATGAAATTCTTGAACATGGCACGGGATGAGTGATTTCACTTAAAATTGTGGCCTTAATGGTAAAATGAGTGCCGCGTGAGCCCACAGGTTTGATAAAGCAATGTGTAGCTACTCTAGCACCTGGCAAAGGAGTTTGGCCAATGCCACAATTTCTACACATTCAGTGTGGCATTTTAAGCCTAATCATTGCATACAATTTTCAGTCATAAATGTAGTTTGTGGTACACCATCTAACAAAGATCTTAAGAATTGAAACTGTCCACTGCTGTCTTTCACAAGAACAAGAGCAGTTGCTAGCAAAATGGTAGTGTGTTGATTTTGAGTTTCATTTGACAGATGTAGTGCTTGCAGATTATCAGCAGAAGAATCATGTGATGAATCCCTATTTTCTGAAGTCTGAGTATCTAGTGTCTGGCTTGGGGCTTCGCATGGGTGAAGTGAAGAACATTATGTTTCCTTTGATACTGCATGTATGAAAATTTCGACAGGCATTTCACAGCACTGTAGTTAGTTTTCAAACAGTTAAAGCACGGTGACTGCTCCTTCACGAATGCAATCCTTTCAATAGATTTTAACAAAAACTGTTCTCACTTATGAAGAAAATAGTCTTCTTTACATAACATACAGCATGTTGTTTGCTCCAATACAACTAATGTAGTATTGTGACCACTATTTGGTCTTGAGTTTGATTTTGCATTCGACATTAAGGGTTTGCTATAGGTTCTACTTCAGTTACTTGTCATCGACACACACTGCATGCCAACCAACTGTACATGTTCAGCTACCACAGCACCACGCTCCAAGAAAATCAGAAGGAACTCCTTACAAGTTGGCAAATCTTGTTCCACTGACATTTCAAAGCGTTGACACAGAGAGTGGTCTAATTTTTCAAGAATAATATTTAATAAAATAAACTACATTCAGACACTGGAAAATGGTCAACTCTCAATGCATTTAAATTCTCTTGAACTACACTAATAAAATGTGAGGAGTCTGCTGATTTACAAGTCACAGGTGAGAGATGGAGTATCTTTTGAACATGGATAGTAGCTGTAATGCATCGGTTCATGTACCATTTTTCAAGCAATGCCCAAATGTCATAATTATCATTGGTAAACAGGGTTCGTTATGTCCTTAGAAGTCCATAAAA
Organism: Dryococelus australis; assembly: GCA_029891345.1. NCBI lineage: Eukaryota > Metazoa > Arthropoda > Insecta > Phasmatodea > Phasmatidae > Dryococelus > Dryococelus australis. The sequence goes on along the minus strand of CM056994.1, from coordinate 190,578,088 downwards.
AGTCCTTATTTCATACAAGGCCCTTTAAAGTTCTTAATTTTTCATTAATTGCTGCAACAATAGCATGTCAACAAATTATCAGATCCTTGACAGTGCAAAAAATTCTAAATATTAGCGTAATTTCTCATAAAGAAACTTAATATTTAACGTTTGTGCTAAGGAAAAAATCTCTTTGTTTGGAGAAATAAATTATGCTATTTGCAGCGGAATCAATTTTTGACAAGCTAAATTCGAGAGTATCGAAAGAGATGTCGAGCAAGTGTCAAGATTTTAAAATGGCATGTTTTTGTGCGACGCTCACGCTACCAATTTGCTAAAGAATTAATTTAAACTGGACTTGTGAATTCTGATAGGTACCGAAATTCATAACCAAGACTTTTAAATGTGACTTAATATAGAATATATTTGTTATGAGCACAAACGGCCGGCAATAATCTTACATTTACGAACCACAGTGGATGGCATACAATCCTGCGTAAATAGGAAGTTTTCATTATCGGCTGAAAAAATCTGAAATATTAGAGGATGAAAATTATGCGTCTTCATATTGGGATTTTATGTTGGCAAACATGATTAAACTCATTCAAGGTAGGCCTAGGCCTATTTTAGGATTTTGAAACTTCTTTCTTTTTGCGTTGTTAATTACCGTCAAATTTTCAAATGTAACCTATCGCTGTATCAAAATATATACTTAATTTTCTACAGTCGGAGACAGTTGTCGAAAGGGCAGTATTTAAATCAGAGATTTTACTTCCATAGACCTACTGCTGGCTAGAGCCTGTAGCAGATCAAACAGACTATTATTAAGAACCAATTGTACCAATTTAAAAATTATTCAGAATTGTACTTGAATAAAAACCGCAGATGTAGTGAATGACAAACATTTTGTAGTTTATATTTAATTTTTTTTCTAGTGCTGTAAATTTGTATACAAATTTGTTTAGTAGCGTCACTACTTAAAATAGATGAAAACTACTAATTTTTAAACAAAATACTACCTACTGACAGCTTTTGCAAATGGTTGGCATTTCTGAAAAGCAAATATTTTGTGTCTATCTTTTTTTTTGTGAACAGTTAGCGTATTGTGCTATTGCATCTTGCATCAGACACTTCTGTAAGTAGGCACCAATATCTTGTTACAAATATTGGGCCTAGTTTTCAGGATGTCACACCTCATAGCAAACTATTTTTTTACTTGTGCACGAAAATATCAAGATTATGGCATTATCAGCTGTACTATGTAAAGCTTGTATGCCATGATAAAATATTCCGTCCAAGCTCGGTTGGGAGCTTCCACGAGAGCGGCTACCTGAGCCTGCAAGCAAGCAGGTATAGAGGGTTCTATGGAAGAACCTGTCTAACTATACGTGTGGCCACACAAGTGACAAATTTATTTGTAATGATTCTGTTTCAACTTATGCACAGAATCTAATCATTTTGTTGTGATAACTGAAACTTTTGTGTTAAAAAACAAATGTATAGCATAATTCTCATTCAATGGTATTACAGCACCATCAAATATTCCTGCAGTTTTTTTAATTTCCTGTATATTTTCTGTAAAAAAAAAATGCAATTACAACTATTGTCAATACCACATTCCACCACACACTGTGATTGGTTAAATTTTGACATTGTAAGACTTTATATCGAATACCTATTGAAAATTGCACCAGACTAGTTATGAAAACATCCGTGAAAATGGCCAGCAGATGGTCAAATCTTCCATGGAACCATCCACAGAACCGGCCATGCAAGTTTACGTGTAATCTTCTGAGGAAGCTTCCATCATGGCACATAGACTAAGTCATTATTGTGCACAGTTCTCAGTTTCAGCACATGGTTTTTTTTGCACATCCTTAGTTCCATTTGAATCTTGCAACTTTTCGTGTTCTGTTGAAGTCTCAATAATATTCGTTTCTTAATGTGACTATTATTTTGCATGCCATTTTTCAGCAAAAGATGGTGTTAAAAACCCAGTGAAATTGTGACCCGGAATAGATACAGGAAAAAAAATTGCTTCTCTCTTCTTGTTGCATGAATCTGGCATGATGTGTCAGACTTCTTGTAGAAAGTACCAGTTATTTTATGTACCAGGATTTCAGGGTGGTTCTAAATACCATATAGCAGAGAGAGCTTGTAGCTAGCAGAAAGTAGATGAAGTGTTATAGTATTTGTTCATGAAAATTACAACTGTAGTTTCATCTTTAATGGGAAGCACGAGGTAAGACTTCAACCGTGCGGTAAAGTGTTTGATATATGCCGTACGGGAGAATCAGCACAGTCCTTAAAAGAACTTTAAAAAGTCCTTATTTTTTTCTGCCCCGAGGGAGTGTGAGCCATGGTAAGTTGGCAGGTTACTTATCAGCTCTCTAGGTTCATCTTGCAAGCAACCTATTAAATAATGCTGTTTCTGTACATTGCTTAGCCATGTATCTTGATGAAAAATAGATCTTGACAGTTCCAAAAATGAAGCCAACTCAGCTCTATTGCCTGAAAACACAGGCAGGGGAAGTGATGGTAACACTGCACGTGGAACTGCTGCATGAGAGGTAAAGTCCACTGATCTGACTGTAATTATATTATGCGTGATTCAAAGGTGCGTGAAATGTTTCTCAAACGTTATAAAAGCTTCCTTCAGGTTTTGAGTAGTTCTTTTCTAGGCCTTTGGTGGGACCACACACAACACAAAATAGTTGGCAAGAAATTCATCCTATTTTTCGACATTTCCTTGAATGCAATGGCGAACTCTTCTAATTTTTCCGGATCACTGATGGCTTCATCTAGAAGGCGCTTTACTTCAGTTACCGTGTCCATTAAATAATCAAAGATTATAAGTTGCAAATTGGTCGTTGATGCTCCCATAATGACCAAGCCAAACACGTGGTTGTTCACAATGTTACTATTTCTTCATTTCACAGAAATACACTCATTTCTGGTTGCTAAATTCTCGTATCTGAACCGGAGGACCAAAATATGTTTGTAAACACAATTTAGTTCTTGTTTTGTCAAATCACGAACTCTGTTTTAGTTGTACACACAGCCAAACTAAGCTAACCGCCCACCATCTTGTCTCTCGCTACTTTTCATCATCTTCATTCCCACCATTTATGGTGCCAATAAGCTCTGAATATACTCTCCGGTGAATAAAGGTCTAGCTCCCATTTTTTTTTAGAATCACTCGGGCCTGAACAGGAGTCCTTCCAAAATAATTACCAAATTACAGCGGTTAAATAAAAAACTAACACCACACTATCCAAATGAACTAATTACCTCAGCCCTGAACTAGCAATCCTAAAACTGCCACGAGATCACCTCTAAGAAACAACACTTACATATTCTAACTAGTTAATAATACATATCCCATCAAAACAAACATTTAACCCTTTTATCACTATTTTGGACAAATTCATTTCTTATACATAGTACCATGGATTTTTTCTTTTCATTTAGTCCTATGAAATAACACTGATAATAAGACCCTTGTAGACTCTGGCAAGTGAGTGAGCACTCAAAGTAATTAAACAATAAGTGGCAGGTAGGGCCTGCAGAACCCTAACTCTGTCAGAAAAAGTAAGTCGGAACTTGGGGATGAAATTTCTTCAAATGGGAGCTGTGTGCACGTGTAACGCAAGCTTCAGTTTCAGAGCCAGCCAGACGGACTCTTACAGAAGTAAAAAACTATTGGCTGTGATGTGGACTAGCCCAACGTAATGACAACTTTGGCATTCTTTTCTTCATCGCCTTACTGGTGGGATGAGTTCTCAGCAAAACTAAATCACCTACCTTAAGTGGATTTTGTTTCCTATTTACATTGTAAGGTTCATCTGTCCCCTCGTTAGCTGCATTCAAATTTCTAAGGGCTGATGCCCAAACTTCCCTGATGTTTCCCACATAATCAGGACACAAATAAATAAATTGCCAGAAATTAGACAATGGATTGTTTGGTAAGTACGTAAACATTAACTGAAAAGGGGCTGACCTGTGAGATTCATGATAAGCGTAATTAAATGTCATCTGGAGCCAGTGCGAGTTTCTGTCCCAGTTCATCTGGTATTTCACATGGAAAGCAATCGGAACCGAGATTTCTGTTGAAACGCTTTGCTTGCTGGGGGAGGGGGGTGGTTAGTATGGTGACAGGGTAATATTCTTAATTCCAAAAGAGAAACACATGTGCCTAAAAGGCTTCAAAGTAAATTGTGAACCGTTATCTGAAACTATTGTTACAGGGAAAAAAAGGGGGGGGGGGATAAAAGAAAGGTAAGTTATGGTGGCTAACAAAAAAAGTACAACTTAATGTCAATCAATTCGTACTCGGTGACTCAACCAAACTGTTACAGGGAAGGAAGGAGACAAACATGGATACTTACATAAACATCACTGAAAAAAAAATATTCTGTGTGACTCCAAGTCAAATTGTTAAAAGGAGAAAACAGATTGGAGCCAATTAATATGTAAATGCCTGAAAGTGTAATCCCTGAACCCACAATACACCTGTTACACAAACAAAAAAAAAAATCAATTCACTGTGTCAGTGAGAGAGAGAGAGAGGCGTCCCCCTCCTGTATATAACAGGATAACTACAAATTTCTTGGCTAGTATGGAGCCCTTTAAGACCTTATTAATCACTCAAAAACTTTTAAACATTTGTTTATACTGAGTTTTTGAATTTAAAAAAAAAAAACATAGCTCAGAAAGTGAAACGAATACAAAAAAAAAGGAGGGGGGGTCGTTGTTGCGGATGAGGGATGTGTTACAAGGTGTGTAAAGTGACTGACAGGTATATGTACTAAAAATTACTGGTGAGAACCCATAACCCAACAGACAACTACAAATCAACTACCTTACGTGTTGGTGAGAGATATGTGGGTTGTAATGGGAGGTCAAATTGTGTTTTAACAAATTAGAAGAACAAGGAACACCAAGTTTCAACTTAACCACAGGGCTTTATTCATAAAAATTATAAACCACAACAAAATTAAATTCTTAAATTGATTGTACAACAAGTAAACAGTAAATAAGAAAAACAATCTTTTGATTATTAGTTGCGAGTATTAAGTTGACACTAAGGTCAATAATCAAACTGGATAAAAACAATCTACAGTTCTGTTTAACAATAAAGAAAACAATTTATAGTCTTTAGTTGATTTTACGAGCTGAATCACAAATATGTAATTAGCAGAACCAATATGATTAATATTTAATCCAAATGAATGCCTGTTTGTCAGGCTCAATTTAATATCCACAAAAAAAAAACATTAATTTTTAAGTATGAAAACACTGAACAAGTGAAAAGAATATTTAAGTGGAGGCTTGTAGGCCTTATTTAAAAAAAGTCATTAAAGTGCTATCTGGAGTTAAAAAAAAAAAAAAAAATGAAAATCTATTAACTATTACATAAACTCCATTGTGTTTTTTTTTCTGTTTTTTTTTGCTAGTTGGGATTTTTCTGTCGAAAGGTTAGTTTGTTTCCAACTTCAAAGACAATTGCTACATGAATACATGGAAAGTGTTCAATGAACAACAAATGGCAATTTACTTCTCCAATTTCAATTATAATTTTCTTTTATTTAGAAAGGGATTGGCCTGAACATTTATTAGCAATTGAAGAGGTGAAGTTAAATTAAAATAAATCTCTTTCGATGTAAACAATTACAAGGGGAGTAATCAGCAAAACTTCACTCATTCACATGTTACTGGGGACAAGAAACAGAGTATTTAAAAAAAGTCCTAGTGCCAACTTAAGAACTTGTCTTCAAACATGCCTTTGTGCAGAATAATGACTAAGTTTTAATTACTGGAAGTAAAGTAAAGTATTTCCCACTTAAGTCGCGTCAGTTATAACTTCGAGCAAAAGAAAGCCACGGCTCATAAACAATAGAAACACATCAACATTAAACCTCCTATCCATCTATGAAAATAGCTTCTAACCAAATACCTTAGAAGATGTCTGCCATGACTTCTCCCACTCTCGACCAATTCTGATCTTGTACTACTCTACGCTAACCCTTAAAAATATGACTATTTAAAGGCCAGACCGGAAATGCTCCGACCCAGCAAAGCAAACAAACTTAGAATAAAATACTTATCACATCATGATGATTCTCCGGCGGTCTCCTCCAGACAGATCATTACACGTCCGTCCACCCCAATGGTTAGCCTTCAATCAACATAGCACACCTTGTCTTGCCTGACGTCATAGCTTGCGGCACCTGGCCTTCAACCAATTACAGCTCTCCACGCACAGGTGCGGTCGCTCACAAACACAGACTTAGCATGAAGTTAATTTCCTTCGCCCCTGAGGGGCCCATACTTGTTTGCTATAAGCAGCATGAATCCTCTTCTCTTCCCCTGCCACAGCGCAGAAACTCACAGCTGTCAACTCAAAGTCCCCATCAGGAACAGCTCCGAAAATATACTGGTGCACATGCACCACAAAAAAAGTGTGAGATGATGGTGGCACTTTGCAGATGCAGTGGCCAAGGAAAACGGCCACAGCTGTAGCTGGTACGAAAGAAAAAAAGCTGAGGCTGATCTTGGCTTGAAGTTGAAAAACATGTCTAGAATTTTCTTCAACTCATTTAAGAAGTATTCCCAGGAAAACAAAGAAAACAACCTAATATCCTGACCTTAAAAAAATTGGAAATAATCCAAACAGAGTGAATTTATAAGACCTTTATACCAGACACAAATAATGGACTTCCAAGAAAAAAGATTTAAGGCATCTGTGTAGAAAGTAAAATATTAAAAATAAAATAAAAAAATCTTAAAATTGCACTGTAAGTTAAAATCTAAACAAAACATTACTACCCTATTGAGGTTAAAAAACAAAGGATCCTAAATTCCTGAATACCAAAGCAGAAAAACAGTTGTCTAAAATTATAACCAAAAACCTGAATTAAAATAAAATTTTTAAATAATTACCAAAACACCACAAAGGCCTTGCATCCAAAAAAAAACTGATAACTCTAATCAAACACAAATAACCTAAAATCCTAAAACCTGGATGAAAAATTCTAAGGTAAATTCATCCTAATGAAAAAATAAAAGGTTTCCCCAGAGAAATTAAAGGCTTCCAAATAAAAAAGAAGAGGGACAGGTCTACCTAAAGAAGACTGAACATCATCAGGGGCTGATTCGAACAAAAGAGGAGAAAATATTTAGAAAAAGTCAAAATATGGAAAAATGCCAGAAAAAAAATTTCAAGCCAATTTTCGCCAAAGTCACATTTTGCCATGCGTAATGATTTGTAGACCCCACAAATAAATATGAAATTCATTATTTTAAATATTGGTAACAATATAGTTATAAAGTTCAAGAGTCATCAACTTAAAACAATAGTAAATAATTTTATTTTTTTTTCCCCATATTGGTTAGCGAGGGCCTACAAATCCACACAGTCCTCTAGACTACAGGCCAATCACAGATTGTTAATTTCAACACTACGATCTCACTTTTTTTTCAACCCGTCCTTTTATAGAACTTCGGCAATATTACTTTCTTAATAATTAACATCTGACTGTCCACTAGATTAACAAGATGCAAAATATACAATCAATAATAAACTATTATTGGTCTCTGTGCGCAAGCTAGTACAATGAACTCATTCTCTTATGTAAACACACAAAAACAAGAAAACTTTCAAACTTAATGGCGTTCACCCTCATGCAGGCTAACTGGTAGCGGTTGCTTCGTGGAGATCCCTTCATATCCAGCATACCCAACATAGGCAGCAAACATACAGGCTCTGTGGTCTCCAACCAAGACTGCAGATACCATCACAGCTGCAGCGCGACGAGTATCTCGCCTTGGTCTCTCACATCGACTGAAATCGCAGGTGCCAAGCATCAGGTATGACATGGTACCAACAATGATATCCTCTTTATGTTCTTATTAGCAATTAACTTTGGGTAGTCTAAGAGAGAAGAGAGGTGCCGACCTCAATTCCACAAAATGGTAAGTCTCCAAGCAAGCAAAATTTTAGCAATAACCCACCCAACTCTCCAAAATATAATCTACCTAGAACTTCTAGGAGAAGAGAAAAAAACTAAGTAACAGTTCAGGTCACACACACAAAACCACCCCCCCCCCCCCTTTTTACCCTTTTCTGGGCTGGTTGATTCATCAGAACAGTTCCAGTTTATAGAAGTATTTTACAAACTCAACACACACTGTGTTGTAGTGAGACCATCTTCCGCTGGAGATCAGCATGCACTGCTCACATCTTCGGGTTCTGCTTGGCCAGCGTATTGGACTGGGACACGTCAAGCCCACCAGGACTTGGTCAGAAGTGACAGGAACACATCTATTTCACCAGTCATCTTCTGCCAGTGGAACCATGTTGAGAGGGTTGAGCCAAAAGGAGGGGTCATCTTGCGATCATCTCGTCAGCAGCGTAGGAGTTCCAGGGAGAATGAGTTCCCCCTGTACCCATGGAGACATCCAGAACACCTCCCAAAAATGCTCTTACACAATAGTTCCTCAAACTCTTACCATCATAGAGGAGCTGCAAGTAACAATCTGTAGCAAGACAGCGACCATCACTCTCAACACCCTCACGGCTAGTTACAAGGTGATCTTCATAGTACACCAAATGGTTCCTGAGTCAGAGTCTCCTGAAGGATTAGTCCTCGGATGGAAACCATCACTGACCTCAACTGAAAGTCTTAGGGTTCTCACTGTAATCACAGTCTTGTCATTTCACCAAGCACTCCTAAACTGAGGGTAACGGAGTAACTTACTCCAGTCTTTTCCGCTGGTTTCAAGAGCGAAGGGGCCCACCTATCTACTACTTTTACAGTTAACCCCAACAAATTAAAGTTTGAGTATTATCATAAAGTAGAATGATGAATACTATTTAAACCTACAACTATATCTTTCACAACAGTCAGTGGCACACCAAGTTCTCCCTTTGATTAACTCATCATCATCTAGGGAATTTTATACTCGTGAATATGTAAATAAATGGAGTAGTAGAAGATATATTTTCACCCCACATAAACATTTAAAGCATAACTTTTTTTAATGGCATCTAAAACATAACAAAAAGTTACTCATTTACAACCACTATGACATCAGTACATTCTTCTCTCTTTTAGCTAACTGGCATGTACCCTTTTTCTTAGCGTATAAACATCATCACAAACTGATAATAAGAACACCTCACAGCCAAAGTTTTGTACAGCATTAAAGTTGACGCGTGCCGCTCATGTATTTTACTAAATTGATTGACATCTGACTCAAGTATTTCTACTTTACCTGAGATAGTCAAACTCCGCAAACTTATTACACGGACGTCTTGCATCGCTGCAACCCTGGGCGGCGATTCCAAACACGTGGCCTACAAGCTGTCAACTGCCTCAGGGCAAAACAGAGCGTCGCCGATTACGCATGAAGCTAAGCAGCCGGGCAGAGGGTAGTTTCGCCCACCCCAGCCTCGAACTAGAGGGATGTCATGAGGTGATGTCACACCTCCCACAGCGGCTCAGCGCTGCACCTGTCCTTCGGACTATAAAGGTCAGTGCACGACCGGCCTCGCGAGTTATTCTTCCTTATCCAGCAGCTCGCTCCTTCACCTCGTATGCTAGTCCCTTTGACTGCTCAACAGTCTTGAGCAACCACCAGAGGCTGCTACCACTGCAGTCACGAGAAGCCCTTCTGCAGCCAGCAGTTACCAGATGCTTCATTGTCGACAATCGCCACCAGCTATCAGAAGCTACCATTGTCGACAACCACCACTGTCTAACAGAAGTTTCATCTTTTTCACTCCACACATTCCGCTGCTGTTCCTACTGGACCAGCAGTCACCTCTACTTGCTGGTAGGGACAAGTACACCCACTGCTATTAGAGTAGATGTCCCCATTTATTAACTTTGTCTCTTCTAGACACCCCTTGAAGTAGTTAGCTGTGACGGAGTAGTTTTCATAGCCGTCAACGCCACATCTTCTTGGTTAGAAGCAGGTTGCCTATACCTGTTAAGTGTAGTTTACTTCCATACCATTGCTCGGTAGGAGATGGCACGCATCTTTGTGTTTATTACATTGTTAATAAATACAGATTTGTTCCTTCACCAAGGGCATTTCTTCTAGAGGGATTTCCTGCAACTCTTAGCTATAATACTTACTGTGCATTGTCAACCGAGACTGGGTTTGGATTTACCAGTACGAAGTAGAGTAGGACTGCGGATACCCTTCAGGAATCCGTATGTCTACACATGCACGCATGCGCCACACACACATACCATTAGAAGGCCATTCATTCTGGACCTGTGGGGATAGAATAGTAGAGCCACCACCATTAGTAACTCATCCAATAGGGAAGAGAGAGTTCTCTTGAGTATACCAACCAGAGTACCTAGGTGCTGGCGGGGGTATTTGCTAGAGGGATACGGCCTGCCCCATGTTGCTACCTACACCCTGTAGTGGCAGGAAGGCGGCTCATACAACTCAATGCTTCTAGCTCGCCCGACGGTGGTGGGGGGGGGGGGGGGCAGAGCAAAAAACATTTCCATATACATACAAAATATGGTTTCCTCTCTGGAAAGAACTAATAATATTCTTCCATCGAAAAATATTTGCGAGTTCACGAAAATTCCGTAACAGTATAAAACATGAATGGATAAAGATACAGACTTGGGATTTTCACATACCTGTTCAGCAAAATGAGCCTCTTGCAAAAAGGACTGATTTTAATGAAATCATTCACAATTTTTTGAGCATAACTGCGAAACATTTTGTTAGACATGCTGTGTCCACTGTAACACTGTGAATTAGGCAACAGGGTGCAGCCATGATATGCTACTGACATGTATCAACTAGTGGGAAGAGCACAGCTGATTAACTGATCTCGAGCGGCCAAGAAGTTCTGTGCCTGATTTAGACGTATGCGCTCTTGAGGTGCAAGATCCTCCAAAATATTGTCAAAAACTTCTTGCTTAGAAAGTTACAACCTAAGCACTACAGCAGCTTCCTTAATGCTAATGACATACACTGACAATGTTTCATAAGGATCTTTCAAGCTATTAAAATGTTTAAAATGAAACTGTCAAAAGCCTTGTAGGGATAAAAAGTGCAAAAATACTTTGTTGGGTACGTTCACTTAAGGGTCCCTGAGTAAAAGGGAAAATAATCTCCAACATCTGAGTTTCACATACAGTATTACTTTGGTGCAAACGAACAATCATTTTTAAAAATTCCAAAAACTTGGGAAAATCTAGACCATCAATATGGATTGCCTTTAGATGCTATTCTGAATGCCATTAAAGGTATAGTGCTATAGTGAACCTGCATATTGTAACAGCTAAACAGATAATACATTACTTTAAGTAGTTTCAATCGCATCACAAAAGTGAATTTAACTTACCACTTCCATGCGTAACAGGAATAGATAACGTATTTTTTAAATTTATGGAATTAGATGTATTCAGTAAAGGAGGTATTTTGTGTGTGTTATAAAATTACTCTTGCCATATCAGTTAAGGTTTAACATTTATAAACTCATACCATTACCAATTAGTGAAAACCACAACAAATAGATTTGTATTCATAAACCGTGAGAAAGGATACTTAATTTGGAACATCCCAAACAATATTATGCAAAATTAAGTAAGGATGTGATAAACAAATGTAAATAGATAACTAAGGAGTACAGAGCTTGTAAACAAACATTTCCTGTAATAACTACGTATTCAAATGAAGAATGTGAAGTAAGGTTATTACATACTGTTTGTTCAATACCTTCTGATTATATAAAACATGTTGTAAAAATAAGGGAAACTTTATGGATATAGAATTAAGGTTCTTTAGTTTCTCAGAATATGCTAAGTACAAACTCAAGTTCTAAGGACATACTAATTGCAAATATTAATATAGACTTTGATTGTTGTGAATTAGAAGGTCAAAATATATAAGTATAGACAACTAGCGACCCGCCCCGGCTTCGCACGGGTGCAATTAAGATAAAAAAACTGCTTAACCCGGCGTTAATTAGGTTGGCTAAACTCTCCTAAAGCATTAAAAAAAAGCACATTATAATTTAAAGTTTTTTTGCTATTTTTATTTTATATTTTTTTACTTTTTTATAATTTTTCATATTAATATACATTATATTACAATGCAATTTATCTGAGATAGAAGTATTTAATATGTTATTGGCTAAGACATTCTCTGTAGACAAAGTTTGACATCCTGTTATTGTTTGGTAGCAAAATGTACTGCTTCTCGGGACTTCCAACTCGTGATACACCAACATATAGTTGGCCATGGGAAAAACACTTTTCGTAGGTCGATTCCAACCAAAGAGAAAGTTTGACCCTGGGACTTATTAATAATAATCGCGAACAATGTTTTTAAGGGAAATTGCAACCGTTTGAAAGATATTGGCAAATCCCTGGGAATCACGGGAATCCTCGGGATGTTTGCCAGCTGGCCGGCTGCTGGACCGATGAGGATGATCGCGACTATCAAATTTTCTTTCATGTCTTTAATGAGCAATCTTGTTCCATTACACATGTTAGGAGGGCTTATATTCCTTAAAAACATGATAGGAGTACCAACTTTTAATGATAGTTCGTGAGGTGGCAAGCCAGAAGGATTAAGCGAATTTAGAAAATCTTGAGGAAAGTGGACGACATCGTCAACATTGGTGACTGTGTCAATCGACTTGTAGGTTTTGACTTGGCCGGGAACTCTTTGTATAATGAGATTGTTGATTTCATTGACAGTGTCGTTCCTAGGCGATACTATTGCCCTGGAACACAACCAGTGAAAGTCTCTTTCTAGTAAGTTTTCAAGGCCCGGATATACTGCTTCTATAAGATGCTGTAGACTGTGGACTATCTGACCTAATGTCTCATTAAAAATGATTTCAGCAGAATTAGTGCCCAAATTTAGAGAAGGAAAAACTCCTCCTCCAAGTCTGAGCAATTGTTGTGGGAAATCTTTATGCGTGTCTCCACCAAGATAGGCTCTCATATTCGTTCGCAAATTTAGGTGTTGAATAGAACTCCATAAGGGAGATGATTTAAGACATGCTTTGATGATATCTGTACGCTTCCCTTTTGTAACTACAGGGAGTGTCTGCCGAAAATCCCCAGCAAACACAAAAGTAACTCCCCCCATAATGGCAGTAGAGCTTCTAAGGTTGGCACCGTACGCAGCACATAGCACGTTTTATTTTCCGAATCTGTCCGTCCTGCAAAGCCATAGTACATTATTTTGTTCTATCATCAATAGTTTTCGCAGCGCACGCAATGTAAGGAATTTTATAGGTCATTTATTTACACTTTCGGTTACATTATTGGAGTTTTAGTAGGGATCCCTATTGATTTTTAAAATAAAATATAGCCTATGACACTCGGTGATAACGTAGCATTCTACTGGTGAAAGAATTTTTAAAATCGGATGAGTAGTTTCGAAGATTACCTCCTACATCCAAACACACAAACACACAAAGTTACAAACACTACCTCTTTATAATATTAATATAGATATAGAATATTTTTTACTTTTCAAACCCATTACCAACCGACTGGATGACATAAGCATATCAAGTCAAAACATCTGAAGTAGAACATGATTCATGAACACGAATGGAAATTACATAATATAAATAACATGTAAAAAATTTATATAATATGTATATATTGTTGTATTAAGTTTAATTATATTTATTTATAGCTGTAAGAAATGTGGTTGTTTGAAAGGTATATATAATAATGTATAAAAAAGAGGGAAAGATGATGATTGTTGCAGTTGTAGATCAATTTGTTTTAGGCCAACTATTGTTAATACTATTGATAGAACTTCAAATGTTGCATATTATCAAAGGGGTAGAAGCATGTCTTGAGCTGCGAGTGAAAACTTTGAGAGTGACAATATAGAAATAAACTATATCCTTAAGAAAGACTCCATATACAAAGAAAAGAAAGTGTTATCAAAATGGTGGATGCATATCAGATTTAGAAACAATTTCTATGGAAATTATTTCTTTCCCAAGGAGGGAGGTGTTGTGAGTGCCATTAATAAAAAATTGTAAATATTAATTTTTATACATTGTAAAATTCAATTTTAAAAAAAGATTGTAAAGCATATTCTTTCAGTGTTCATTCATATTGGGAAATTTTAAAGGCACATCCAGACTAGATCATTTTAGCGAACAGAACATTGGAAGATGTTCTATACATTTTGAGCACAGTGTCCAGACTTCGAAAAGAACATTGTTTGTGAACATTATGGCAAGGTGTTCGCGGTGTGTTCCCAGTACCCTCACCGTTTTTGACCCACTCAGTACTTAGTTTGAAGTAGCATGATGAGTACGCAGGCGCAAGTAGCAGCAGCTGCATATATTTAGATTCACTATGCAATGAAAAAGCGAAGAAAATCTCTCCTTGGTGGATGACAAAGACTGTATGAAAGTAAGACAGTATATAGTGGCTCGAGTTTGTTGGCAGATTTAAGTTTCCAGTCAGTCAGTGGTTTGTACAAGAACTTTACAAGAATGCATTATCAGATTTTGAGAGGTTGATTAACTTGATTGGACTGACAATTGCTGAGAAAGATACACCGTTTAGGTGAGCAATTCCCGTAACAGAAAGATTGGCTTTGACTTTGCATTTTTTAGCAAGTGGTGATTCGTATACTAGCCTTCAGTATGTATTTTAAATTTTGGAACAAACTGTCAGCACAGTTATTCCTGAAGTGTGTTCTGCTCTCATTGAATGACTTTAGGATTACGTTCAGGTAAGTCAGACTGAAGGTTCTATGTTATTGACTTTGTCTGCAGAACTATGTAATCCAATGATTTATAAATCAAATTTTCTACATTTATTTATTTTAAAGTAAACAAGTCATTCCAGTGTGTTATAATTCAGTATGAACAATGTAACTATGATTAACAAACATAGTTTATAAGAGATTGTGAATAATGAAATCATAGTCATCAGACGTGAAGCTAGGTGATACTGCTGAAGGACAAGGGGTTGTAGGGCTGGGCAGTACAGTGGTAGACTGTATTACACATGTGTTCAACGGGAAATGACTTGGATCTGCTTGAATGGGTTGTGGTATAAAATTCTGAGGGTAACTGTAGTGATTGTAGAAACCTCTGTTAGCACAAAGGAAAATGCCCACAATTTCATTTTCAGTTGCACTTCTAGTATCAATATTGTACTGTCTCAACTTAGATGCGACCAAATTTCCGAAGTGTTGGCACTCATCGGTAAGCTGAGTTGCGTTGGTCGACAATATGTGAAAGGCTTTGTCTAGACGTGCCTCTTCGAATCTCTGCTTCTTTTTGGGTGCGCATTCCTGTGTCGATTCTCCAACTGCACCACATTTGTCGTCTCTCTCTCCGCTTTATACTTGCATCTGAAAATGTCAGGAACAGTACTAGGTTAAACACTTAAAAATAGTTCTTGCTTGTGAGGCATTAATTGTGATAGTAGACACAATAGATATGGTCAATGTGAAGATGGTAGTGTCACAGATTAAATAATTCCGTATTTCAAAGTCGTTTTCAAAACAAAATGTTTGTGTAATACTGATATTAATTAATTAGGTTTCATTTAGTATTTCAAGACAGGTAAAAAATATTAACTAACAAATACAAATATTTATAAATTATATTTGATGTATGAATAAATTGAAGTGGCCCTTGCAATGTTATTCTTATGTACGCAGCAATATTACATACAAGAATAAGCAGTGGTATTATAAGTGCTCTAAGTAACATAACACATCTAAAGCCATACCAAGTGTTACAAATAACTAAGCAGGGAGCGTTCCGCGCAGTAAGCATAATTTGTATCATAGCCAGTTTCCGACATCTGCCACAGACAGCTGAAGAACGAAATAATGTGGACATAGTTTGTGACATGTCAATTTTCAATGGAAATTATAATAGCCTTTAGTAAATTGTGGTTCTGTTTTAATGAATTTCAGATTCCTAGTACTGTAGAAGAATGGGCGACAGTAGCAAGAGCATTTGAAAACTACTGGAATTTCCCACATTGTATAGGTGCTCTGGACGTAAAGCACGTTGTATTACAGTCACCTATAAATAGTGGAACCAAGTACATAAATTACAAAGGATTTTTCAGTATTGTTCTTTTTGCTTTAGTAGATGTGGGATGTCAAGGCAGAATATCAGATGGTGGTGTGTTTTCAAATTCTGTATTGGGCAAAAGGATTGAATCGGAAGTCATTTCATCTACCTCCCCCTGTCCCCCTGAAGGAAAGGAACATAGATATCCCAAATTTTTTTATTGGAGATGAAGCATTTCCTTGGTCGGACAGCCTTATGAAGGTTTACACTGGTTATCATCGTAGAGGTACAAAGGTAGGGAGTTTCAACTACAGGTTGTGCTGAGCTCGCAGAGTCATAGAAAATGTTTTCGGCATTGTTTCTTCTGTTTTTCTCGTGCTGAAGAAACCTCTTCTCTTAGAACCACTACATGCTCAACGAGTTATAATGACTGTTGCCTTGGTTCACAATTTCTTGAGAAGACGCCCAGACTCTGCTACAATTTATACGCCCCTGGGATCATTTGACTGTGAAGAGGTGGGAGAAGTAATTCACGGATGTTAGAGGGATACTGGTAACAATATGGATTCGTTGTTGCCAGTTGCAAGGGTTCCTCGTAGATCGAAGAATGCAGCGCTTGATGTGAGGGAAGAATTTGTGGCGTATTTTATAAGAGAAGGGAAAGTAACGTGGCAAGATAACTATGCTTAATATGAATGTGTGTTTGTTACCAAAGCACTTGTACTTACTGTTGACATTGTCTTTCTTGGTTTAATTTTATCCAGCAAGAAACGTAGACTTTCA
Organism: Dryococelus australis; assembly: GCA_029891345.1. NCBI lineage: Eukaryota > Metazoa > Arthropoda > Insecta > Phasmatodea > Phasmatidae > Dryococelus > Dryococelus australis. The sequence continues at coordinate 190,561,266 of CM056994.1, read as the reverse complement.
AAAGCAAACCAGGGGCTTTTGTATACTTCATCCGTTCCTGTAACAAATTGCAATTTATGTAACCTCATTTGTTTGGTGTTTGCATTAGTAATTAAAATAGATGCCAATATTACACACGTATTGATATATCACAATAAATTGACAAATAATACTTATAACAAACAATATTCTTTCTTGCCAAAATATTGTAACTTTAAATACTGGCAAATAAATATTGTTCTTGTATAGCCAAAATATTGTAGCTGGTGTAACTGTTCAGTTAGGCATAAAATAGTTGTCTACTAAAATAATACTGATAGCTCCGAAACAATAAAATAATTGTTCATCTGAACATATAATTTCTAATGTAATATTAGGTACGAGGGTACCTAAGCTAATGTTTGTATGAAGAGCGGTTTGTGCGACAAAATATTTTGTTTATGTAATCAAGGTATACAAATGCTTTAAAATGTGACCATTGTTAAAATTAGATTGCAGAACACCTCTCACCTTTTCCTGTTCCAACAGTGTCTTTCATTTTCTTTCTCTCTCTTCTTAAGGCAGACGGCAAACGCTACATTTTTTTCTTTCATTCATTCACATCTCTATCAGTTTCGGCTCCGATGTCTTCCACGCGTCTTGTTTTATACTTTTGTTAAAATGATTAGGATTCTCTGAGTTCCATATCACTGTTTTTTTTGTTTGTAAATATCTATCAGTTTTATTTGGTCTTCCTTGGACCACTCCATTTTGCAGTTCACTAATATGTAAATTACTTTTATTTAATATGACAATGTCAACAAGATTAGTACAACAGAAAAACTAAATAGACTCGTGCACTGCCACTGACACCGTGTTAGCAGCACTGCTTTCCATCGACACCTGGATGTTCGCAGCGACGTCCAGACTGTTATCCAAGCCACGTCGAACATCCTTTGATCTGATGGGCAAAAACTGACAAATGGCGGATTGCAGCCGAACAGACCACCGAACATTTTGTGTTACGGGGAAATGTTTGCTTTCTTGTCCACATTGGTTTGCAAATACATTCACGAACAATGTTCTGTTTGCTAAAATGTTCTAGTCTGAACACGCCTTAAGTGTCAGTTAAGCCAGATGCTCGTGACACACCAGAGCTTATGGAACAAGTTGTTCCTACAGACGAATGTCAGTAGTGATTTCATATCATATAGTATGTCATATGAGTTTGCTTAAGAGAGCGATTTGTGCCCGAGAAATCATGCAGTGATCAAACAATTTGTTCCAGAAAGTTGATGAAGCATGTGTACTGTGAAATAAGAGAAAAATAAGTTCTGGAGGGGATTGTTTCAGTCACTGACTATAAGAACTGATTTAGAATGGGAAAATGGGGGGGAGCTAGTCAGTAGCGTCAGAGCTGAAGTGCTAGGGATAGAAAGTATGTAAAATTTGAGACTTAGCCAAGCATCTGACATGACATGATACCACCAGTATGGTCACGATTTAATAGTATGTATTGCTGCAAATTGTAAGACTTTAGTGTACAGATGGTTAATATTGTACATACGACAAAGGAATGGTAAAGATGAATAATACTTCATACAGTGGTTAGGTTATTGCCTTTAATTATTCCACTTACCCACAAAGAGTTTGTGTCAAGGTACATCATATCCATCCGCTCGGGATATGACACATCTCCATGCCCAGAATAAATTCACAAAACTTGAAACATTGTTCTTTATCACCATCACGGAAGGCTTGTAGCACTTGAATCCTGTATGGTTTGAAAAACAATTGTCTCTGCACATGTCAGTCAGTCATATGGGAGAGGGTCAGCTCTTAGCAGCCACAATAAGTGGACTTAATGTGGACTCCATACAAAGCTCTGCCAGATGCGCTCTGTGTCATATTCAGGAGCACGGGGGTGACCTGTAGACTTCCCCTTAAATAAAAAACTGATCTCTTGAAACTGTGTGTGCCACTGTTTGATGCTCTGCACGGTAAGAAGTGCAGTACCATACTGTTGATGAAAGTCACACTGCACAGTTATAACTGACACACACTTATTGAAAGGGAGAACACAGAATGTGTTTTTGTTGCGGTATTATCGGCATCCCGATGCACACAGAACGAGTATGCTAGCAGCTCCAGTTGTAGTACCATCAGTGCGACACCTACTGGCAACATGCAACATGCACCACAGGAAACTTTATGCGCTGATGTGTATTTTACACTTTACAGTGATGCCCTATCTTTATTCATTAAAAGTTATAGCCTTGTGACATTGAATGATTCTTTTAGTTATGTGCTACTGTAACGTGTAGTGTTGGTTGCAGGTGAAATGGCCATTGTTATCTTCATCGTAGCCATTACCCTGAGCCAGTGTGTGTGTGTGATCGCAAATATTGGATGGTGAAATTAATACGTTTTAACTGTAACCAGTTTTTATGATTAAATTATTTGATTATTGTTAGTTAATTTATCACAACTTTGTAACTTTACCCTAGGGGTTTCGAAACACTATCGTGTAATGTGCTTATGTTTCTGTGGTTTGAATATTTGTCATAATTCCAACACATTACTAAAGCCCAGACAGAAAATTTTAAATAAATAATTAAATAAATCTAGTAAAAACGAAGTTCATATGCAAAGAAATATGAGCAAAATAAAAGTTATGGTAGGCCTATTTGGGTGTAAGTTCACAACTGTCTTTTAGTTTGTCACTGCTACATACAAAAAATTACACACAATTTGCATGCTTGAATTTACTGACTCTGACTTTTCGTTGTGATTGTTGCTCCTTCATTTTAATATTTGTTCAAATTGAGGCAGTTCTTTTAAGTAAATAACCCAAAACACTTAACCAGAGGTTAAATACTACTGTTCTTTCCCCCACAGTTGTAACAAGTCACTGCAATATATTAATTTTTTATGTGTTAGGTGCTATAATTTGAATAACACATGTGAACTGTATATCAAATGAGAACTGTTATCAATGCAAACATTGTTAAAAAGTCATCAAGCTGGTCTAAATATGGTTATAGGTCTAAATTGTAGACATTCATACGTAATGGTTTTTGAAATATACCAAAATTCTTTAAACAGCTGTAAACAGTAAACAAATCATTTGACAGTTGACACACAGTCATCACATGGCAGTATTTGTTTACATGTAGCAGAAGGATACGTAATCTGTAACCAAAAGTAGAACTTAGCAGAGCTTCAGAAAAGTGTGAAGTAACAGTGAATGACCTATAGTTTAAAAATTAAATTAGACAACAGTTTAGACGAAGGAGCTGAAGAAATTGTATCAAACTAAACAGGTAATGAATAATAGTTAAGCTAATCAGTATTATTAATTAAATTAAAACAAACATATTTTTGGAGCTGTTTGCAGAGTTGTAATACCTTATCTTGATTTTTTTTCTAGTGCATGTCACCGATGATTCAGATGCAAACTGGTGGAAAGGCTTTAACTTGCGTGGCGAAGGCTTGTTTCCTTCCAATTTTGTTACAGCAGACCTGTCTGTTGAACCAGAACAGTTCAGTAAGTATACATAGTTTAATGCTTGGTGAAGATTTAGTGTAGTATTATGTGCCAGTTCCTTCCTAAATCTAATTTTTGTAATTGTGCAGTATTCTCATAATACATCATCTTTAGCATTGTCTTTGAGATATGTATTAGAGCATCTAAAATTAGGGCTGTGCAAATATTCTGTATGTTAAAAAATAACAAAAATCAGAACTTTATTCAGTAAGAAAACTGAGTGTCAGAAGTCTTAACAAAACAGAAAATTTCAGTTTAGCAAGTATTCAAGAGTTTATCAAATGTTCACTTGGTTGACTAAGAGTGGAAAATTTTTGTTAGAATACCTATCCACTTTTTTTTTTTTCGTTGTAATATTTTTAAGAAATCCGCACAAAGTAAACTTGAAATGTTTTCAAAACTGTTGTGCTAAAAATTTTTAATTTTCTTTCAGCATTTTATTTCAGCATTTATTCCTTCATTAAGTGATCTAGAATTGTAACTAATTTTTTAATTACATGTGATAGAAATGTGATTGAAGTTTTGTTATATACTGTAAAAGTGATGGCACCACACATGTTTGATGTCATATTTTAAACTGATTTTTTTTTTAACATTGTGCCACTACATATTTGATAGTAATACATTAAAACTTGTTTAAATGTTCAGATTTTTGTTATCTTTCCTGTTATCTGTCAAAACACAAAATATGTTACCAGCCTTAATATGTTCAGCAGAATCTATGCAATTCCGGTCAAAAAGGAAGATAGACGTAAGTTAGCCTTCAACATAGACCAAATAAGATTCCAGTATTGCCGCATGCCAGTGGGAATGTCCAGTAGTCAGAGATTTTTCTCAAAATTTTTTAGACATCCTTGTAGGAGACCTAACACACCCATAACACTTAAGAAAACTATAGTTTGCTATGCAGGCTATATTTTTGTATTAGGCGATACTTTTGAGGAGCATATCAAAAATCTTGTGAAGGTTTTTCAAAGACTGAGAGAGTTTAAAGTTAATCTAAATCCAAAGAAATCTCAATTTGCTAAACAAGAACTAACCATCTCATGGCACAAACTCATACCACAAGGCTTATTTTCTGATCCAGGGAAAATGCAAGCAATGTTAGAGATATCACCACCCAAGGCATTAGAACAACTGTGCTCATTCCTTGGACTCGCATCTTGTGTAAATTCATTAGAAACTACTCAGAAATTGCACAACCTCTTGGAGAACTCACAAAAATAACAGACAATTCACTTGGAGAAACTCCACAGCAAACAGCGTTTCAAAAATTAAAAGATACCATTACTACAGCTCCTGCATTAGCACCGTTCAGACACAACAGGGAATCAATTGTGGTATGCAATTAATAAAAAACAGCGATTGGAGGAGCCCTGCTTTAACAAGACCCTAACGGAACAAGATATGTTATAGCTTATGCATCACAAACTCTAGCGCAAAACGAACAAAATTAGATTGCCACAGAAAGGGAATTCGGAGCAATAAAATATTTTTGCATTTATTTCCAACAATTCTTTTACGGTCGCAAATTCATCCTAGAAACAGATCATACATCTTTAAGATATCTCAATTCCAAGGCTGAGCACAAGTATTAAAAAATTTGCAACTGCACTATCCGATTTCGAATCAAAAATTATGAAAGGTAAAAATATCATTATTGCAGACACTTTCTTCCGCCTACTCGAAAAGACCACCAATATTCAAACCAAAATATCTGTATAAGACAAAATATATCCCACTATACAAGTTTCAAACACACCAAACAGTGTATGTACAAGGTGGCAGCATCCCTAATTTTAGATAATCCACAAAAATCAGACAAAATATGCACAAGCATTTATAAAATATTTGTAACAAATGGGATGAGTATTTACAATTACTAACAGAAAACACCATCACTGAAAGCAAATCAAATACATAATGAGCACCGGCCATTGAGCATATACCGCACATGTTAATTTTCCAAGCTATATTAGATTATCATCACATTAATATTAAAATTAACCCAAGAAATTTCGATTTCAGTCATATTAATTGCTAACATCAATAACAATGGTGGCTCAGAAAAAAGACCAGCACACTATTTACACACCAGTATTGCAAAAACTACCAGATGACCGAGAAATTGAAGCTGATAAAGACGGTTTCTATTTCCACTATAACATGTCATATACCTTCTAACACATCCCCATTTCAAGGAGAATATTCCAACGACCCAAATATTTAAAAAAACTAAATTAGCTCTCATAGAATCACACAGAACTTCTCCTGTTGACAGAAAGAAGGCACGAAGTTATGGGATAACTGTAAATGGCGAGGTTTACTAAAATGCACACATCCGCAGGCAAAAAGCACCTAACAGTCATATGTAAGTATTATGTACACAAAATAATAACAGCACACCTTGATGCATTATTAGGTGGACGGCATTTCGGGAAACAAAAAACACCACAAAAAAATCAAGAAAGCCTACTTTTCGGAAACAATGGACAAGGATGTTGAGAATTACTTCAAAACATGTTAAATTTGCCAGAATACAACCAGGGAATGTCAAACAGCAAGGCCAGGCCAATTACAACCAATTGATCCCCCATCAATATTCACAATGTGGTTACTTAATGCCAAGGGACCACTGCCAGAAACAGAATCACGCAATAAGTATTTTATTGTTATGACCGAATTTGCTACCAGGTGCATAGTTGCATGAGCTGTCCAAAATATAGACAAACAAACTTGTGCAGAATTTATTAAAAAAAAGCACCTGAACTCACATACTCTCATATTCACAACAATCGTACACATTCATACATGACTCAACATGAAAGTATAAGTGTGAAGATACTCCCAATATTTTGTTACATGTCATTCCTCTAACATATAATTATGCTGAAGGTCGTATTACTTCTCCTCCCTCCTCACCCAACACCTCTTACCGAATACACACTGGCGTGTACTAGAAACCCATTAAGGCAAAAGTCACGTAGGAAGAATCTGTACCCATTCTTTACCAAATACCCATCCAACTTCCCCAACGATCGTGCAACCGGGAAACATGGACCCAGAAAATTTGTGCACGTGACATCCCACACTTATGTAAAAGCGCACAATTTATTTTTAAAGCCATAACTGAATTACAGACACATCTTATAGAATTCAATAACATCATCAACATACCAGGTTGTAGTAAACGAGGCTTACAATTCCTCAGTGATGCACTAGAATGGTGTTGCAATACTATTTCTCATAAGCATTTTGATCAACTACTATCAAATGACAGTCTTACTGTCAGCAATCAGCACACTTAAGATGTCAACACTTCATAATACCGAGCGAATTCATGCTGTAATAGAATCTAGAAACACCACTATTCTTCATATTGATAGGAAATTACACATTCTAAGCAAAGTCTTTAATAATATTTCCATCTCGCAAAACTCTCAGCTTAATTCACGGCAGGCTACAGAGTTACTCACCTCGGCGCAACAGATGGCTTTCATTTATTTTAGAATTATGCAGCTCAGTATTGAGAAACCAAGAACTAACTACACAGCTTGTATACTGTAAAAATAACTATCTACCACTAAATATTATACCATCAGAAACACCTAAGTAAAATCCAAAATACTGTATCAAATATTAAAATGATATCAATCCCGCCAGCTAATATTAAATTGCATTTTCATTAACCTGTTGCAGAATTTTCCATCACAGAAATACAAATGGTTCTAAAGATACAGGTATACTTAATCCGAAAAAAATAAAGAAAAAAGACCAATTTGAAAATATATAAAATTCTTCCTAATGATTTTCAATTCAAAAATCGCTCATGTTTTATAATACAAAAGGAAATGCAAATACCAGCAGACAAAATTCCAGTGCCCTCACAAAATGAATTTGAAATGTACAGAATACTGGAAATACTCATTCCTGCCAAAAAAGAAAAATACATCAAGGCAGCCGTTGAAATAGGATCTTTAGCACCTAATACGGAAGACTGCTCATTCCATTGCATAAAAAACAACAAAAGAACAATTAAGCACCTTCAAAGGCATTACCATTACCAATATTATGCATCTACTCGACACTCAATGTACCAACCTTACAGACACCACTTCCCCTGCAGATATAAATTTTCTCTCTTAACTGACAATATTTCCCCCTACATTCTTCTCTTCAGTCTTCAGTCACGTACACAAAGTTCTCGTACATAAGCATTTTCACTATTCATCATGCAAATTTTGTCCATCTTAGTCCTCTATATACGTGTGGTACAAATTGTGGGGAGATTATGGAGTAACTAAGGCCTTACAAACCGCCAACTCACACGTGTCTCTACCTTGAAACAATCAGCCACCCATCTCTGTCCTTTCCTTATCTTTAGATAGGATGACCACAAACAACAGAGGATCAACAGACCCTATTAGAAGCTACCAACAGTTATGCTGTGGAGTCCACTACCACTGCGTTTGAAGAAAACAGAGCACGACCATGACTAGTTGCAAAAACTGCGGTGACCACAGGTGCGAACTGGTTCGCGTTGCGCCTCGACTGAAACTAATGACCATAGCGTGCCAAGAGAATGTGCTACAGGAGAACGTGCTTATCTGAGAATCACAGGAAGCGGTGAGCACAGTCCGCATTCCGCGTCATCTTGTTCACAGTAACTGACCGCACTCAGGATGCCAACATGACAGTACCATTTTATCTTTCTCATCATTATTGATTCAATTAATTCTGCTCCCAAGAGCTCTCATAACATTACTTTTAATCTCATAACACCCTCTTTTCTACATATACCGCATATCTCTCCAATCCATCCTACATGTCCAGCTTATTCCACCCTGACCGGACAATGGGCATAGTCACCAGTAACGATAAAATGTGAGGCAAGCAAATACCGTTAACATTACTTCTACCATATTTCCTCACTATGCCTATTCAATTGTCCAATTTGTAGGCCTAGTGAAGGATGCATCCAAACATACTATGTAAATAATTCTAGTGTACGAAAACAATATTACTAGCTTATTATGAATTTAAAATTAGTAAGGCTTGTTGTAAGATGCTATGCTATCGGTAAGGTGGTTTTTATGTTTGAACAGCCTGAACTGTGGCAGGGTTTATTTTTATAATTTGGTACACTGTTTTTAGGCTTGTCTGTCTTTTGTTGCCATGTGTGGTGTGGTATGGGTAATTGTCTTTTGTGTATGGTCGAATTTAGTATGTTGATGGCGACACTCGTTAATATCCTTCGCAAATGTACATTGTAGTGTTGACAAGACAGATGGTGTATTTTTTTCACTGTGCCTTATAATGTGAACAACAGGTTATGGGCCCAGGGTAATTGTGGACTAAGTGATTGAGATCATCGAGTGGAGATTGTGAACGTGTTTTACGTGGTTGTAAACATCATGGCGGAGGGTACAGACAACAGAGACTTCGTGAATTTTTCAAAACTAACAACTGGTAATTATTTCTCCTGGAAACTCCGTGTGAAGGTGCATATGATGTGTAAAAACTGCCTGGTAGCTTTTGAACCAGGTTATGTTGATGTGAAGGCTTTGTCTGTGCCTTACCGATAAGTGCGGAATGATTTCTTATTGGAAATTGAAAATTGTGAAAGAGCGAAACTAGCCTGGGAAGTATTGGAGGAAATTCACGTAATGTCAACTAAGTTTTCATGCACTCCAAAGCATGAAGGAAATTGCACCTGTTACCAAGACGGACAAGACAGTGCAAGAGTGTGCTGCATTGATACAAAGATTGAACAAGAAAGTGGCTAAAGGTGGGATAATCTTCGACAACAAAATTATAACAAATTTACTGCTCAGCGGACTACCGGCAGATGAGTATGAAGTGTTTGTGCAGAACCTTCTTAGGGAACCTAACCTCACAATGAGGATGGTTAAGGGACCTGAAGTCCAATGTTTTCAGTGTAATGAGTTTGGACATTGGGCCAAAGACTGTATCAAAAAACCTAATAATAGTAATGGGGAAAAGATGGGTAAGCGTGATGAGGGTGAAAATGATGTTCAGAAAGGGAAAACAATTGGGTGTGTTAGCGTGTTTGCACTGATGGCTAGCAAGGAGTGTAATCAGTGGTTTCTAAGAATCTTCTGCTACAGAGCACATGACCTCCTGCAGAGAATTTACATATTTCACCCTTAGTTGGACATGTAACTTTGGAAAGTGCAAAATTAAGGTAGAAGGGATAGGTACAGTCACGTTTGTACTGTTGAATTCATGTGGAGGAAATACTTTAGAGATGGAGAAAACATATGTACCTGAATTAAATTTTTACCTAATTTCTGTTACAAAATTAACTGCACATGATATTCACGTCAATTTTACGAAATATCAAACTGTTGGTGTATTGAAAGATGAGTGTGTTTTCAATGCTTTTGTTAAGGAAGGATTGTATGTTTTGCAGTGTGATGTATTTATCAATTTACCACAAAGGCATGAAGCACTAGTCGCTGAAGCCAAGAACAAGACTGAGAATGTGGATGAAGTAGAGATTGAAGCTGTCGCATTAAAGGCAGCCAGTATGTGGCACTGACGACTTGCCCACCTCCATGCAGATCATATGAAAAGGATCCCTTGCCTTGATGGCTTATGTCCAGTTACACCACCGTGGTTCGAACTCAATCCTAGATTGGATGTAAGATTTTCACAGAAAACCAAAGATGTTTGAAGAGGGTGCAACAGTTTTCTGTGAAAATCTTACATCCAATCTAGGGTCGAGTTCGAACCATGATGGTGCAACTGGGCATTTAGATTATTGGAGTCACTGTTGTGTTTGTGTTCAGGGTAAGATGGCTCAGAGTAGTTTTCCAAAGTAAAGTGAGCGTAAGACTGCCCAACCACTACAGCTAGTCCACAGTGTCTTAATGTCTTCTCCAATAAAATAAAATGGCGGTGCATCATATATGATGAGTTTTATTGATGATTATTCCAGATTTGCAACTGTGAAATTCCTGAAGCTGAAGTGTGAGGCATTTTCCCAATTTAAGGAATATAAAGTAGAAGTAGAGTTGCTCCATGTGTTGAAATTGAAGAGTTTTCAAACTGATGGGGGAGGTGAATACTGTGAGAAGAAATTATAAAGTTTCCTGCGTGAAAATGGTATTGCCCATAGGAAAACTGTAGCCTACTCCCCCAAACAGAATGGAGTGGCTGAGAGATACAATAGATATGACTAGAGGTTTACTGTTGCAATCAGGTTTGAGTGAAGGGTTTTGGTGTGAAGCTGCCAGCACAGCATGTTCTATAAGGAATCTGTGCCCATCCAGGCCAATTGACAATTGGCTACCTCTAGCATTGTGGAAAGGAGAAAGTGTAGACAAAGAACTGCCTAGATTGCAAGTGTTTGGATGTAGAGCCTGGTTAGCTCAGAAAAAGGGAAAGTTCAAACTAAGGGCTATAGAGTGTGTGTTTCTTGGTTATGAAAGTACCATAAAGGGTTTTCGACCATACTACTTGAGCACGAAGAAAGTTGTGATTGGGCTGCATGTCAAGTTTGAAGAGAGAGTGTTTCCACTGAGAAAATTAGATTGCCCTAGAATTTATGTATTTTTTTGTGATTCTAGTAATGTAGATGAACCTGTCGAGACTGATGAGTGTAATGAGTTTGTTGATACTGAGGGATATGATGATTTAAGGGAAGAAAATGATGAAACTGGAAATGTTGAAATTGGGACTGTTGAGAAGGTGCGTGAAGATGTACAACTAAGACGGAGTGCTCGGATAAGAAAGATATTAAATGGAGAAAAATCTTTTTCATGTTGTAATCTTTCCGTGTACACAGCAGATTATGTTGAAGAGACTATTTTTGTAACCAAGGCCCTGAAAGGGGAATATGAAGATGTGTGGTGTGATGCAATGAAAACGGAACTAGAGAGTATTCAGAGTAAGGGCACTTATGTATTGGTTGACAGACCTCCTGACAGGACCATACTAGGTAGCAAGTGGATGGTACTGTCAGTAGATTATAAAGCAAGATTGGTGGCACGGGTTTACTCAAGTGCAGGGAATTGACTTTCATGAGACGTATGCACCTGTGATCAAAAGAAAAACCATCAGATTGCTGATCGCCCTAACAGTGATATGGTTGGGTTCAGGAACATATTGATGTACATGCAGCTTATTTGCGTAGTGATCTGAGTGAAGCGATTTACATAGTTCAGCCAAAACACTTTGAGGTCGACGACAAGAGAGTGTGTAAACTTTTGAAAAGTGTGTATGGATTGAAGCAAAGTGGGAGGGAATGGTATGGAACTTTAAACACAGTGTTAAGGAATTTTGGATTAAAAAGACTCGTGTGTTTATGTAAATGAAAGCAAGTATCTGTTCATTGTGATTTATGATGGTGACGTAAGATGTTGGGACAAAAAGAAACATGGAAGAGTGGTTCAAGGGAGAACTAGGTGTGAAGCTGGATAGCAGAAAGCTAGGGACTGTGACCCGTTTTCTTTCCATGAATGTAGAGTACGTAATGGGAAAATGTCTGTCCATCCACCAGACTGATTACATTAAGCAAATATTGTGGGAGTTCAAATTATAAGATGGAAAGAGTAGATCAGCCCCTTTGGAAATTAATGACGATGATGGAAACTCATCTGGGGATGATAAATATGATGCATATTTGTACAGGAAGGCAGAGGGTTCATTATTGTACTTTTCCACAACTACCAGGCCAGATAAAGCGTATGCAGTATGTAGAATAAGTCAGAAGAGTTGTGACCATACAAAAAGGGGCTGGCAAAATGTAAAACACATTATGCTATACCTGAAGAAAACTCAAAACGTGAAGCTAACCTTAGTTTGTACTGGTGACCATGCTGATTTGTTTTGCGATGCAGACTTTGCAAATGGAAGAGATAGGAAGTTGGTGTGTAGTTATGTGGTGACAATGGCAAATGCACCAGTCAGTTGGAAAACTAGACTACCAAAGAAGAGAGATCCTGTGGCCACATCAACTACTGAAGCAGAGTATGCAACAATGTTCCATGCTGCAAAGGAAGCATTGTGGTTGAAGTAGATTGTTACTGAATTAGGTCAAACAAAGTTTCTACCTAAGCCGTTTATTATCAAGTGTGATAATCGAGGTGCTATCAAACTTACAGAAAACAGTTGTGACACAGAAATCTTCTAAGCATTTTGACATTAAGTACCAATTCTGTGAAGAAGGGAATTTTGAAGTTTAAGTATGTTCCAAGTAATAAGAACTTGGTAGATCTGTTCACAAAAGCTACGAATGGGCCTAAAACTCAGTGTTTTGTTAAGGCAATGCATTTGTTTTGAGTTCATCTTGTCAATTGTAGCAAATCAAATGTATTCTATATATATATATATATATATATATATATGGAAGTGGTAAGTAACGTCACTGGAATGGGACAGCATTTAATCAGTGAGTGTTGAAGTCAAAATTAAATCCCCTCAGTGACTGTAACAGACTAAAATAAATGGAGGGGGAATATTATTTTCTACTATGTTGCAAAACGAAAGGAGACAGTCAAGGTGGATATGTTTCAGAGTATATTTATTGACTGAGTTCTAACACACACTAGCATATAAAGATAACAAATAAATTGTTAAAAGTTATGTGTTTCATACTTTATAATAAAAATGTGTCATTGATAATAATAAGTATATATTAATTGTTGTTCATAATAAGAGTTAAAATTATTGAGAACCTGCATAATTGCTTGCTACATTCTTCATTGTACATACTGTACATAGATCATGATGAAAGCCTCCCATTGTGTAATATATGCTTTTATTTAACTTCATGTTCTATATGTTAAGGGAATCTTTCATTTCGAAAACAAAAAAATATTATATACTAGAGTTTTGTTACATGCAGAAACAGTTTAGATGGTGGAAAATTTCAGAAGGAAAAATACTATGTAATTGTACAAATTCAGGTTCTTGTAGTAATGTATACCACAGTTATATGTTAGCCATGTACACCTCCATTTGTAGCCCTTTCCTTTATTACCACCACCGGGTTAGTCCCACACTATTACTTACCCCCACCAGCACACTTGCTTTGTGCTTATATATATATATATATATATATATATATATATATATATATATATATATATATATATATATATATATATATATAATATTACTTTGACTACAGCCAGTTCACGCCTATTAGGCCGCAACCCAAAAAACGCAGACACAGTATCTCAGCCACTTGTCAGTATAAAAAAAATACTTACCACCCCACAACTTACAGAAAATACACAAGATGATCATTCCCACTTTCAGTGCCTGGCCCACTTTTCACTGGCTATTCAGGGTGCTTCTTACGCAATGCCTGCTTCAGTTTTAGAAAATCTTACCCGTTCTCTCTATGATTCTTCTCTACCAGAACCTTGGGCAAGATGACCGCTCATTTTCGTAATGTTGGGGAAGATGTTACGATTACAACATGAGAAGGAAGGCCAGGTAATACAGAAGTGCGGCCAACATTTGTTATTAAAACGATGTTCACAAACAGTGGGGACTATAACGCAATGACTGAAAGTGCAGGAATCTGCAGAAGTATGGAGAATATTTGCGTCAGAAAGCCAATGGGATTCAGGGATACCAGAGAAGGTGGGCGTGAACGAGAAGTGTGGTGGACACGGTGACTAAGGGCCAGTGTGTCAGTCAGCGTTGGTCCTCCCTGAATGGCGGTCTCCGAGCTGCGATTGGGGGTAAGTTTCTTCATGCAAGGTGAGAGAGCAAGCCCGGAGACCCTTATATCCTTGTCCTCCCGTATTTGATTGAACTGAACACCTACCTTGATCCATAACTCCACTAGCAGCATCACACTGCGTATATTGTAACATATTCTCAGTAAAAATCCTCCAGACTTAATTAGTGAAGTTTGTTTTATAGTCCCTTGAATCCCCTTCTTGATCTGCCATACTTGATCCTATTGAACTATACTCCCCTTATGGGTGTATAACAGTATGCTATTGCTACAAAATGACAGCCTTTAAACACACTCCCACAGCTACAGAGCTTGCATCACAATACAATTTGGTAAATGTAAAACAGAAGAATTAGCTAACGTTTCTTTTAATTTCTCAATAGCATTTTCTTGTTCTGTGTTCCACACTAACGGTACTTTTTTTAGTTTCAGCTTATTTAAAGGTTCTTTTAGATCAGAAAAATTTGGAAAAAATTTACTATAGAAGGCAACCATTCCTAAAACGTTTTTACGCCTCATAAATTTTTAGGTTGTGGAAAATTTACAACTGATTTTACTTTCTCGGGATCAGTGCATAAACTACCTTCGGAAATTACAAAACTTAAATATTACAGGTAGTGTTGTGCCTAACTAATTTTTTCTGGGTTCGTCATACAAGCATTTCTTAACACGTCTAATGCAAGTTGCAAGTGTTTGAGATGTTGTTCTAACGTGTTACTATACATGCACACATCATCAATGTACATGAACACAAACTCGTGCAAATACTTTCCTAACATGAATTTAACACTCTGGAAATACATTGGGGTTTGGAAAATTCTCCACTGGTATAATCATCACGTAGTTCAAAATGCTAACGGTGCTCTACTTTCTGGGTGTAATTCACAATGAAGAAATGCAGAATTTAAATCTAAAATTGTGAAAAATTTTGCCTTTAGTAAGTGCTGAAAAACTGTTTCCATGAATCTACATGCAGTTTTTTACTAACTTTACGGTAATCACAGATTACCGTATATAACCTGGTGTTTTATTTGGCAATAAAAAGGACGGGCTAGGGTACAACTAGTGGAATTCTCCACAATTCCCTTTTCCTTTAACTCATTTATCAATTGTACGAAAATGTTTATTAGGAGCTGACACACAGGGTATGAACTCTATCGGTTCATTATCTTTTAATTTCAAAACTACAGGTATTTCTTTACAATGCCCTAACTTGATATAAGCACATCACTATACTCATTTTTAAGCGATTTAATACTTGCATTATTTCTTCAGAATACTGGAATAACCGAATCTTGCAACAATGGGAAGGTTTAATTTGTAAAGCTACAACTGTCTCGGGGGAAAAAACTAAATTTCAGTACTTTGTTAGCTACGTCAATGCATGCGTGGGTGCTTCCCAAAAAATCAGTACCCAATATTACGTCATGTGATGTTCACACACACACACGGAACGTTGCTTTCCATGAAACTGTTCAATTTTAATTTTTGTTTTAGCAACAACATTATCAACTCAATTGATACAACGTTTATGGCTTAGAGACGATCACAAAAATTTTATTGTTTTCAGACAATAGATTAAAAAACATTGTTTCTACTAAATTTGTTTCCGCACACGGTAACCCCAAAACTTCTACCAATCTAATTGTCTCACTCGCAAATTATTGCTGCATTGTTTCATCCGGACTTGGAAATCCATCTAAAATTTTCATATGCTGATGTACAATAGCTACGGAAATACCTGTGGGTCATAACATAGCCTGACTGAACTCATTAAAAAGGCGTAGGGTCAGTTATAATGTGCCCTACCACACTGTACCTGGAACATTATGGCTGCATATAACAAAGTTATCTGACAGATATTCAGTATAACTATTCACACTATTTGAACTAACAATTTTACTATTGCGTTAAGATTTAATCTACGCAGTCTCAAATCCCTTTAGTAAACTACCCGGCAAATTTTTTGATACTTAAGCTAATTACGCCGAACTCGCCCTCAGGTTGACCAGAAACTCCACCTTTTCTCACCAGCTCTCTCATTAGCTGACATAAGATTTCCACTCCATCGTCTGGCTTGTAGACGACATCTGCATTGGTAAGGGCGTGCTGCAGAGATTCTTTAGGCAAATGTTGAATCCACGTGGTACGGACATTTCCTGCAAAAGTCATTGCAAAAAGGTTTGATGCACCATGACTAAATTCACTCCTTGAATCACCAAAGCAAACCCAAACAGTATTTCGCAAAATCTCATTTTATCTATATTGTTAACCCTCTTCGACCACTTACATTGAGACATCAGAGGGGCACAGTTTTCTCCCTGCATGTGATGGTTTCAGCGAACACATGCAGAGAGGTAGTGTGTGTCTATGTTGCCTCAAATTAGATGTTTATTTGCAAACAACAGAGACCCATCCCAATATGTCTGAAAAGGATAAGGTGGGTTTGCTTTGTGATAAAATTCGTATAAAATTCCTTTAAAACCCTATTACCTTTACATATATTCCCCCTTTTAAATGTGTTGTAATAGCAAGCTTTGAGTATACAACGATTATAAAATTATATACATATAAAATGGATACATAACGTGAAACAAATTTGTGCAGAAACCCCCCTCCCCCTTTAAAAAAAATGAGGAACAAAGTTCCTGCTTGTAGAGTGTCCCTAGTCTCTCTCCGCACTAGAGAAAGAACAGACTTTATATACAATTCTTTTAAACATCAGAACAATTTCAAACGTTCTTTGCTGCTCTTAATGCTTCCTGGCGTGTCTTCAGCTGGGCAGCGTCTTGTTGCCATGGAGACGAGTGTGGGGTGGGGTGGTGGCCGGCGAGGTTTCACAGAGGCCAGCCCGCAGTGCTGTGTGCACTCAGCAGGTGGCAATCATGTGAGCCGCAGTAGTAGTTGAACGGGTCCATCGCAGCAAAGGTAAGCCCAGGTGAACAGCCCACATTATAGAACAGCTTGTCAGGCACCGCGAATTTAGGTGAATTTCACGAGATAGGACCGTCACAACTTATTAAAGTATTTTTCCATACAGAATGTATATGATGATGGGTTGGTTACAACACGAACTTTGTATTTATGACGTGGGAGGTGGCAACATGGCATGTTGCTGGACTGAGAGTTAATTTTTCATTCCTAGAATAATATTTAAAATTACGTTATAAAGTTTGTATATATACTGTACATTGATTTTTTTAAAATCTTCCTAGGTAAGTTACGAAGTTGTGACAAATTTGTTTCTACTACAGGTGTAAATATGTCAACATCCGTCATTTTGGATGAGTGAAGTGTCATACTAATGAAATGGCCATTCTTAGCAGAGTTTTTGGGGTGGTTGTGTGAGAGCCAGGAATTGGGACGTACATTGTTTGTGTGTGTTTTAACAGTGAACAACTTTTTTGGCCACAGTAATTATTTAAAGATCATGTCTATTTATATCTCTCTGTAACCTTTCCCTAGGTGTTTGAAACCCAATCAGTGCATAATGTGTTTAGACATTTGTGCAAGTTGATGCGCGCGTGCGCACACATACACACACACATTCTCTCGCTCTATCTGTATCTCTATCTATCTCTCTCTCATTCTATCTCTTTCTCTATCTGTCTATCTTCCCCCCGCCCCCCTATTTTTTTTTGCCACAGCTCTAAGTATAGTCCGTTCACTGTTTCTTCAATGTTTTGAAACGAACCTTTGAAAAATCACCCTAGGAGTAACATGTCAACCTGTTTTTTAAATAACTTGTGTACTGCAAGTATATAACTTTGATTAACTTTAACAAGTATTATAGTTTTGAGTAAATTAAATTTTACCTTAATATCTTCTATGACTTGAATTCTTTATTTATTATTCAATATGAATTAAAAACAGTGAGAGCAGTGGTGTTTTGGCAATGGCTAGTAAGAAATAGTTAACAGTTTGTTTTACCAAGTTTTTTGGTATGCTTTTTGTAAATTAAACGTTGCCTATTAATATATGTAAATTTTTAGATAACACTTAACGAAACACATTTCATTGCTGCAGTTAAAAATATCAGCACAAATTATGGTGCGTATGCCCTAGTAATGTAGTGTTTCTTTTCCGTCCAAGGAAGAAACTTGAATTAAAACCTTGTCACTCTCTCTCGTTCCTTCTCAAGATGATGTTTTTTGTGAACCTACCTGGGCAAATTATGATGTGATAAATCTGTTTTTCCATGGCAGGAGTAAATATACTGTAATGTGCCTCGTGACCACTGGGTGTGAAAGTGTGATTGCAAATATTGTTGTAAAATTTCTATTTTTTAACAGTGAACAGTTTTTATAACAAAATTAATGTTTAGTATGCTTATAATGTAAAATAATAACCGTAAGAACTATCATCATTACAGACATTGTTAAAAAGTCATCAAGCTGACCTAAATATGGTTATAGGCCTAAATTGTGAACATTCGTGCGAAATGGTTTTTGAAATATGACAAAATTATTTGAACTTAAAATAGTAAACAAAGCATTTGACAATTGAAACGTAGAAGTCACAGAGCATATTTACGTGTAGCAGAAGGATACGTACTCGATAACCAAAAGTGAAACTTTGGCAGGGCTTCAGAAAAGTGTGAAGTAACTGTGAATGGCCTATACCTAAAATGCTGAAATCCAGTCAGAAAAAAGGAACCTAATAAAATATATATATATATATATATATAGAGAGAGAGAGAGAGAGATAGAGAGAGAGAGAGATAGAGATAGAGAGATAGAGATAGAGAGAGAGAGAGAGATAGAGAGAGAGAGATAGAGAGAGAGATAGAGAGAGAGAGATAGATAGAGAGAGAGATAGAGAGATATATAGAGAGAGAGATAGAGAGATATATAGAGATAGAGATATAGAGAGAGAGATAGATATAGATATAGATATAGAGAGTATATGAACAGAATGAAAGTTGCAGTATTAACACACACATGATTGTTTACAGCAGGGCTGCCAGTGGTCCGTAAAATTCCCTAAAAGTCCAAATTTTTTTTAATCCCCCTATTTTTTATTCATATCCTTAAGTCCCTTTTTTAAAGCTTGTCAACAATGCATTTTTACATTTGAAAAAACAAAAAAAAAAAACATTTCAGAGCCATTTACTGCCAAAAATGCTGTGGTTTTTATTGACCAACAGTTAGATTTGTTCAGTTTGTAATTTTGTGTTATAGCAAAAGATGATTATTTGGAATCATCTACATTAAAAAACTGAAGATTATACAATTTCTTTCTTTTGGAAGTTTGCTGCATTTTGAATAGTATGAAATTTATTGCCTGCAGACATTATTTAAATGTTAAATATATTGACAGCACTTTTATCTGTTTAATGCGTGTGTTTGTGTTCAGTGTTTTGAAATTTTAATCAATTTTATATCAAATATGATGTAGTAAAGATGGCTGAAAGTGAGGAGGAGACCAGCATATATAATACACTAATCATAATTTATTCTGATTTTTTTACTCTTTGTATATCAACTCCAGACATCATTTATTTTAAATATACTTGAATACCTCTGGGGCTACAGTGGTTTGCTGGTCAGGATCCTTGCTTCCCACAGCAAACCGGGTTCAATTCCCAGTAGGGTCAACACTAGATTTTTGTACGAGGTAAGAGATATTACCATTGCCTGAATTTTCAAACTTTTCATTTCTGTATACAGAAGTGACAGTATAAAACATTGTATTTTTAATTAATACATGTCATAATTTATTTTTTCGTTTTAGGTACTGAAAATTAAGCTGTCAGCATTTTTTTTTCTCATTTTTAAGTGAAGTCCATTTTTATGAATAACAACTGATGATATAGTTAGAAATATTTTATACTGTGAACTTTTTGATAAACAAATCTATAGGATCATGAGGGGAAGTGTGGTTTCCAGACTAGTCTGCTAAAATGGACTGATTTTAATGGAGTTTTGATTTCGGGCTGGTTATCAAAGAAAAGTGACAGTGAAGCATTTTGCAAGTAGTGTATAGGCCGTTTACGGTAAAGTTGAGCACTTTTGAAGCCCTGGTTACTTTTTTCATTCAACCAATTTATATCCTTCTGTCACTTTTTAATGTAAACCCTGACATGTAAGTAATAAACATAGTGTATACATTCACGATACCCAAAACCAAAAGTCTGAGGCTACAATGAAATGTATTTATTGGTTATTATGTCTGATGAAACATCTTCAAAAAGTGCTCACTTTACCATGAACAGCCTTTATGAAAACTTTCAGTGTAGTTAAAGGATTTGAAAATTTAATGTGGCATGCAAAGGGCAAGAAACTTGGAAAGTTTTCAAAAACTAATTTGATTCTTTGTCAGCTTCAGGTAAGATTGTCAGAAGGATATCCTTCAAAAACAGAACCTTGTAAAAGTGGAGCATCTACCATTAAACTCGATAGTGCTAGAGACAAAATATATTTTTTGTAGAATTAATTTGGGCTTCGAAATATTTCCTCAGACTTTTCTTTCAGTTCATGCACAGACATATGTGATACCGTCTCAGCAATGTTCTCAGAATCAAAGATGGATGACTTTACATTGAGTTGAACAAAACTATCAAACATGCTGACAGATGGTTTAGCACCATTGTTTAGATAACAGCAACTCAGAGAAATGGAAGATTCATCTTTTACATTATGCTATGATGAAACTGTAAATGTAGGAGGGCGAAAAGAGATTCAAACAAGCGTACGGCATTTTAGTATTTCTTGGTGGGGCTGGGTGCTACGCAAAGGCGCCATGGTTCTTTGCCCAGTGGACCGTGAAGCATTTATTCGTCTTCCCAATCTGCACGCAGCGTTGTGCATAATTTACTATTCACTTTTGCAGCTGTAGGCAGGGTTATCCCAGGACAATTGATTCTCCCATCTCGGGGGCCACCAAGAAATCGGTATGTTTGGTCCTCCCACCGATATGCACAGCTAGTCATATCCTCCCTTCCACTTTAAGGAGGTGGTTCGGCTGGGCCATCTGGACCCTCCCATCATAAGGTGTCATGTGGGACCTCTACGGGGTAAGTAGGTCTGGGTGAACAAAGTTACCAGAGGCTGCTGTGTCGATAGTAGCCGCAACGACATGATGGTTTACTTTCACCTTAATTTGGAAGAATTTCCGTCTATATTCCCTTCAACTAATGTTTGTAACATATCTTCAGACTTTGCGTTTCTCAAGTCAGCTGTCCTATTGGCACATGGCCTGTCGAGTATCTCTTGCTCCCTGAAATTCCTCTCCGCTTGTTACGTGTGGTCAATGAGTTCTTCAAGGGTCAAGGACTTGGGGTGTATTATGAAATTCCGTAGCTTGGGTAAGAGCATTCTGCTGACATAGCGTACGGGACTGACTTCGTCTCCTTCGGGGAAAATGCGGCAATACATTCGCTCCTTCCACTTGATAAAGATTTTGGCTTCATTTTGTTCCTGCATCTTACTATAAAACTCGGTAGTGAGGTTAGCTAATACCTCTTAGCCGGTAAAGTTGTCGGCTAGTCGTTTACAGAGTTGGGGCCAGACACAAATCCCCCCTGGTTCCACCACTCCATTGCTTTGTCGGTAAGCTGAGTTTGGGTTAGACCTACCCATAGTTTCTTGGGTACAATGTGCCTCGCCAGTTCCTTCTCACATTCGTTATTGAAGGAAACTGGGTCTTCATGTGGTCAGCCGGATAAATTTGGGAATTGCAGTCCCTCAGAGCTGCCGGCCGCCGGATGTCCTGGAGCTGAATCACTCTGTTGTACATATCCTACCTGGGGGCCATGGTTAGATGGTTGGTATTTCATAGCTCATTTACAAGGTTGACATCGGTACACCATACCGGGTTGAGCGATTTGTTCCTCCGGCCACCCGATACACATATGGTGGTACGGTTCATTGCACAGGATACAGTGCACTAAGTTATTACTTCGGCCTGGACAGGTGATTCAGCTGCAGAATCTGTCCTGTCGAGCTTGACACAGCTCGCACCGGAATTCGAACTCCTCTGTGTTTCGTATCTCGTTGGCCCAGCCAAGGCAGATATAATGGAGTTCTTGGTTGCATTGGGTGCAAGTGATTTGGTTGATCCCAGAGCCCTGGAAATTGACGTGGTTACACACTTCAGGAGCTACGTCTGCCATACCATTGGCCTGTGGCTTTGACTGGTTGTTGACGTCTCTCATAATGTGGGTTATGAGCTCCATAATGTGTTTTGAAGACTCCTCAAAGTCTGGCGAATTGGTCTCGGTTATTTCTCTTTCTGTCGGGCCATTCTGACCTGGTCCCACGTTCAATAATTTACAGATTATTATGCTGACACCCCACATTCGGCACCAGAAAATTCCTTGACGCTTGTCGCTTAAACCCTGATCATACAAGAGACTTTTGTTTCTGCACTAAGTTAGTCACACTGCTAGAGGACTCGGTTCCCCTTCTTGTCAGACACCCGTGTTGGCCTTGTAGGTTGTGTGCTGGGTACGTAATCTGGTGTAGTCAGACGGGCAATATGTCTTACAACACTGGCCCTTTGGGGCAAAGTGGACTTACCAGAGCTCAGTGGACTTGCCTTGGCAGATGTTGGAGTAGTGTTGTAGGTTGTGCAAGTGGAGTCCTTGGTTCCACAGGTCTTGGCGGATGTTGGGCTGCAGTAGTTCTCCGCAAGGTAGCGATGGTTCCATTCGGTGCTGGCCCAGCTCCCGATGTGCAGGTTGCCCCGCCAGTGTCTGGTGTTGCTCCCGCTGACTAGGACCCAGACCACCGGATGCACCTCATAACTGGTTCAAACTGGGGCAGAGTGAAACTTGTAGCTTCCGACGGGAGATGCCGATCTCCCCACGTGATGGACGGCTTGTGCCTGCTTCTGAGGAGTGTCGACTCCCGGCGCAACAAGGTTTGCCGCACTGTTGTACTTGGTGGCACTGAACTCTGCCTTCTTATATGCCCTCTGAGCTTCGTGCCGGCTGTTGAATGGCATAGGCGTATAGCACACTAGATTTCCTGTAAGATAAGCAATTGACAGTCCCTGACGTAGGCGTGTAAAGCCAACAATGGCTGATGGTGCACTCTCTGACTCCTAACTGTGCAAGCACCTGTAATCGTGTGTCGTTGACTGCCTTCCTGCCACTGTCGGGTGTTGTCCGCAAACGTAGGGCATCCAATCCCGAGCAGATACCCTTTCCAGCACCTTAGCTAGGCCCTCAGGTCAGTGATACAACTCAGGGTGGCTGTCCCGCCTCTGTGTGATGTCCCCTAGTGGTGGATGCTCTACCGTTCTGAGCACTGAGGTGTACAGACTGGGTGGTTGTTGAAAGATGTGTATCGACAGACAGGCCCCTGAACGGGATCTGATGTCCTACTCTAGGTTTAAAAGTACTCAGTTACTTGCTTGCCTGGTCGAATACTGATGGTAGATATGCTATATTTTACTATAACAATGAACTCTTGGATATGTTTAAGACTAAGTATTTATTAAAGTAATAAATACTTAGGTGACTCGTACGTGCCACCAATAGGTCTGTGCTGCGAAAGTAATTAACCTACGCAGATTACTGGTGAAGGTGACCCGCTCCTAGGTTACTTAGATGCAAAGGAATTGTAGCTTAACTGTCACACTAACTCTATCAGAGTTTGCCTAGAGGCCCTATCTTTTACAAGGGAAGCTAATACCAGCAAGTAGTGGCGGTTGAAGACCCAGGAGGTGTTATCTTCTGGTAGACAAAGTTTCTGGTGACGGCTATTACCAGGTGGTGTTGAAGCCTGTGGTAGGTGGTGGCAGCAGCCACTAGAGAATTGGTAGTTCTTGGAGAGTACAGTGAGGGCCTATGGGCAGTAGAGCGCCCCAGCACAAGAAGTGTTAAAAGGCAAACTACTGGAGATGATAATTGGCTTTGTGTGTGGTGAGCCCGGAGTGGGGGGTGTGATGTACCCCTGTGATGTCTGCCGGGAGTGTGCGGAGTGGGAGAACTACCCTCGTGCGCTCGGGATATGACCTCAGGTACTCGGTGGCGCTTGGCTATCTTCGGTTGTGTGTCGGCACTCTGTCTGCCGGGTGCGTCAGGGAGGTTGAAGTGTTGTGCTGCCACTTCAAATACCTTTGGTTTTACGTGAATCTAAAGTGCATTTGATTTGAAACCACTCTCTGCCCATTCGTAAAATGTTGCTTGGTTTGCTCCTTCACTGGTTTAACTACTCTTAGTGGAGAGAGAAGGGCAGGTCAGGAACAGTCTGGAAAACCAAGTATCATCCGTGTCTCTGGCGATAACACATCCTGTTAGACATCTTTGGTGTTGTTTCCTGTAGTTGGTAGAAGCACGTGGGATGAGCTGTAGTCATTTATAGTATATAGATATAAGCGGCATGTCAAACTACTACACACAAAAACCCAACTAGCAGTGGCTGTGGAGTCATATTTTCTCTAATACTGTCTGGCACTCTCTCCAAGCGTTAGTTACCTGTGGCCTGAAGTTAGTGTATTGTGTTATTCAGTCGTCAGTAATTGAAGTTTGATTTTTCAGTTAAAGGAATCTGGGATGTGCATTATACACTGGTAAAAAAATTCAAAGAAAAGCTTAACAGTGGTCCTAAAGATGTCGGCAGTAACGTGAAGGATGATATAGCGTAGCAGAATGGTCTGTTATCCCTCTCATTTTTCTCTCTTTCGTCAACACTTTTCTGTTTCTTGATCATCCCTTCTGGTCATCCTCTCCACCCACCCCTACAACATACGCTGTGAGCGATTACTATTTTTGTCCTTGTCTACATCCTTGTTGCCAGTGATTCCTTTCAGCAATACACGAGCAAAAGGTATATAAGAACATATAAACCGCATGTGCATCTGCGATCTGACGTGGCAGAAACTTGGGCAGCTGAAGCAACCCCGGAAAAGTTGATTTTTAGGTCTTGATTCAGTTAAAGGGAGGGAGGATGCAACACTATTTTTTTTTGGGGATGTGTGGATTGTCACATTCCAGCACACCACTCCATAAAATAGAAAGAGAAATTATAAAGCAGCCCAGCCTATCATGGTCTTCATGTGTTCGGTAAAAATATTTTAAAAAATGCAGGTGGATAAATGATACAGGAAGGGCAGACTGTGGGAGTTCTTTGTCTGGTGACTGCCATAAGGGTGAGGAGTGACAACTGTTCAACACAGGTGCTGCTCGGCTGCTTGTACACACAAGGCAACTGCCGGCTGCCTGATGCAGGTAAGGCAGCTGCCATGTTTAGTTTCTTACGCAGCAAGAATATAATCAATGCAGCATTTAGAAATTATCTGAATATTACATACAGTTTGAGGAAATTTTACTTCAAATTACGTATTGTGTGGAATTTCGAAGTAACCAAATTCCAAAGCATGTCAAATCCCATTCTTATGTTGGCTAGCAACTACTTTGATTTACATAGTATTTCGAACTAACCAAGTTTGAATTAAAGACAAACTTACTTTTCTACCCATTTCCCACAAATATTTAAATATGTAAAATAAGCAGTGTAAGAACTATAATTAAGACACTGTTAAAATCATAGTTGACCATAACATGGTCCTAAATGTAATTATTTATATGTTAGTATTTTTTTTAATAGGCAAGCATTATGAAGACAGCTGAGGAATATAAAAAAAGCATTTTAAAGTTAAATCACACATGTTACATTACAATGGGTTTGTTTACACATGTGATGAAATTATGTCTAAATTATCAGCCATTCCTAGATGTGCAAGGTAGAGACCAACAGGTCAAGAGCTCCCAAAAAGGAATTACCAACCAAAATGGTCCTAATCCTAACCACAGAGGTCCCAAGAGGACACCAGAGAACAAATTCTGCTACAAGTGTAAACCTTTGTGCAAAATAATATATATTTAAAACCTAAGGCAGAGCTACATCTATTTGTCTGTCATTTCACATAATCATGAAAACTCCAAAGAATTTAGATAATTATTAAATGTTGATATCATTGGAGTATAAGTATCACTTGGCTTTTCAGACTTCATACGCATTAATGAACTTTATGCGAGTTATATTTACCCTACAATAGAATAACAAAATCAACTCTTATATTTGGTTCTGTCCCTATCAGTAGTAATTTACCAGTAAAATAGGAGACACGCAGTTCAGGTAAATATGCCATTTTTTTTACCTGGACGGAGGCCCGTAGCCAGAATTTTATTTAGGGGGGTGTTCTTCACTGCTACCTTCAATTAAAGCGGGGTGCTATTTAAGAGGTTTTAGAATCTAAATATTGAATATACAGCTGATAGACATTGTATTATTTTTAAAGATCAACGTTCTAAAACTCTTGGAAGTATTTAGCGGAGGGGAGGGGGCACGGGCCCCGGTGCCCCCCCTCAATCACATGATACAAAAAATTTGTCTGTTGAACATTAAAGCAAAATATCTGTGAATATAACAAGTTTCATAAATCACCTTACTAATAAAAATTTACACAAAATTTGTTTATTCAACATTAAAATCCAAATACGTACCTAAGAATCTAACACTTTCGTACAATTATATTATTAATAAAAATATACACAAAATGAGTTCCTTGAACATTAAATTCTGAACCCCCAATAATAAAACACTTTAAAGCTATGTATTACATTACCAAATACTTGAAAGGTGTGCCAGTATCAATGATAAAAATATTGTACGTACATGTAAAAGTAGCGACACCTCATAGAACTTTTACAATAGCAACATTCTCTTGTTTGGTTCCTGGCAATTACATCTAAAACGTCATCAGCCGTGAAAGGCAATGGATAGTGAATTGACATGAGTGCCAGGCCAGTTAATCGTTCGCTGCACATCAAGATTCTTAAATATGTCTTAATCCCTTTCAATGAGGAAAATGACCTCTTGAGCTCAGCTGTTTATACAAATAAAGTTTCCAGGAGACACAACAGATGGTGTATGGTTAGGAAGAAATGTTTACTACATGCATACAAAATTGACATCCTCTCAATTGGCATGTCAGATTTTTTGTTTTCCATTTCTCACACCACAAAAGATACTCTGCTTCAACCGTGACCGGAGAAGTTTGCTCTTCACAGTAGAGGCTTAGTTTTTTGAGCTCCTTCACGTAATTTTCATGTGTGTATTTGGGTAACAGAATCTCCAGCACTGAGAGACTGTCCTTATTTTGACAAAATTGCTGTGGAAGACTGACAATAAATCCATCTACACAAGGCAGAAAAATAGATCTGAGATAGTACTGTTCAACAGATTTGTGGGAATGATTATTCCTCGTGGTCTACTTCTTAGCCTGTTGCGGTACTTCAATAACAGTTCCAAACAACTTATGTGCTGTAGTTACAGACTTGGCCAGTCGCAGCTCACGCAGGTGCACTGCAGGGTAAAAGCTACAATGTCAACGCTCGTGTGCCCAAGGTCAACCCGACCAGATAGTAGTATTTTTATGCACAACAAACAGTCAAACACCCCATTATCTATTACTTCTAAGTGCATTTCATTGCAATAGCTAGACCACTATAAAAGTTACGAGTATTTTTTCCAATTTAGTTCAACATTTCAGGGGGTGTCCAGACACCGAAAACACCCCCCCCCCCCCCCCCCCCCCCCCCCACCACACCACCACCACCTTCCTGCTATGGGCCTGCTGGACGGTAAACATCTAGATTGATACAAAATGCCAACGTTTTTATATTTATATTATTTTTTATAAATGTTGACACATGGCTATCCACAAAGTCCCAATAGAGGGCGCAACAAAATCAGAGTTGCCATGTGTCTGAGTATTAAATTGCTAAACCATACAAAAATTTAGACTTAAGGGGTACATCCTTAAAAATGCAAAGTCTAAAATTATTACAGTAAACTCTCAATTCTAAGACCTTTCATATTTTGAAGGTGGTGTTACTGGAAAAACATTTTCAGTTAAAAATATTTTTCCCATGGTTCCCCAAAAAAGGGTTGCTATTTCTATGGGATCTCTATTCCAGGGTTTTTAGAAATGAAAGTTGACTGGCCCCAACTCTGTAAATGACTAGCTGACAACTTTACCGGTGAAGAGGTATTAGCTAAACTCATACTGAGTTTTATAGTACGATGCAGGAACAAAATGAAGCCAAAATCTTTATCAGGTGGAAGGAGGAGTGAATGTATCACCACATTTTCTCCGAAGGAAACTAAGTCAGTACCGTATGCTATGTCAGCAGAATGCTCTTACCCAAGCTCTGGAATGTGCACGCAGAATTGCGCATAATTTACAATGCTCTTTTGCTACTGTAGCCAGGGTTGTCCCTGGATAATTGATTCTCCCATCTCGGGGAAAAATCAGTATGTTTGGTCCTCCCACCGATGTGCACAGCCAGTCATATCCTCCCTTCCACTTTAAGGAGGTGGTTTGGCTGGGCCATCTGGACCCTCCCATCATAAGGTGTCCTGTGAGACCTCTAGTAATTTTTAAGAAAATTATTTTTTATAAAGATTATCACATTTTTAAAAAATTCTCACACACATGGGTTTTTTATTATAAGAAAACTTTTTTTTAGATTAGTGGGTATCTGTGGTTTTAGTGCATCCCACTGCAATTAGTGCACCTGCAATTATGCAATTAACTAAAATAATTTTTTTGGTTGATGTTGCTGGGCATTGGTCTGAACTCTCCTGGTCTCTGGAGAAAGATGGAAAATCAGTTTGCAGTCAGCTTCAAACAGCTACGATTATCCCCACAATGTATGAAGATGTATGTTACATCATGGACAGCTACACGTTGTACTGCTACAAAGTCACCTAGGCAATTATCCACAATTACTCTAGCATTATATTGATGCATAATGCGTAGCTGGCAATTTCTTTTTTTGTTTCTTCAACTTCAACATAGTCTTTGTGACCTCTTAATAACCAACAGAGGAACAGACATAGAGTCGGCTGCATCCAGAGAACAACAGATGAACTCACGTTGCCAGTTTAATAAATACGTCAGTCATGCACCCCTGCTTAGTCAGGCGAATGAAGCGAGCCTTCACCTAAGCGAAAGTCAGATACCACCTGCACACAGCAAAACTACTTCGCTTCCTTCCCTCGTCAAGAGAGAACAGCAAGGGCTGTGCCACCCATGAAGGGAGGAGTCACCCGGTTGAAGATGCCCAAGCCGAAGGGAGACACTATAGACCATGTTTAAGGCTGGATGAACCCTCAGAATATAAGTTATCACATTGTCGTGCTCTGCCTTGAACACTTAGCAACTCGCCCTATCATTGCCATACTAAGGCTCTCTGCTCAAGATGTCTCATCGAGAACTGCTACCAGCAATGCTTACTTCAACCTCGTTTACACTACACTTGGGAGTGCTTACCCCATCCCTTCAGGATACCACTTAACAACAGTAGGGTTAGTATCATTATCACAATTTCTTTATTAGTTGCTCTAGATTTGCTCTTTGTGTAACTGGTCCCCTTCACCTGTTTGTTAACATAACTTCTGCTGGTTGCTTGGTAATCACGAAAGCCTAGGAATTAGTATGGGCCATAGTGTTTATTCTACTCAGAATAAATATGTTCAAGTTAACGCACTGCATTCTGATTCTAAGGGCAATTTGTACCTCTACTACCTTGTAAATACAGTCTCCCAAGGGAGATGCAGGTGACAGCATCTTACCAACCAGTTTCTGACCATAGAGTTAGACTGCGTGCTCCCTTAACCAGGCAGCACGTTCATCACAAAACACCACACGATTCATTGTCCACCCGTACTGTGGTGCAGACCGCAGAGGCACTTGGCGCACACGTACGGTAGAGCCCCATACTAGGTACACTCCACAAGGAAGTGACTAGACCACCAGAGTCGGCTAGCCCACTCCATTCACCACATGAGATTCACTGATTGGAGTGCCAGGCCTGACGAGGTGTGACTCAGTTGCATCTGAGCGGCTCATGACTAAGCATTACCGCCACCCAAAGTCTGACACGGTGTGATGTCATTGTTTCTGGGTACTTATAGCTAGGGAATTCTGTCACCTGCCCCTTCCTTGTTGTACTGCCCTTAGAACCTACCCCATGCCCTTCACCCAACGAGGAGGGACCAAGTGGGCAGACAAGAAGACAACTATGGCTCCTACCACTAACCAGTTATCAGGTAACCCTTCCCTGTCAGCCTTCAGCTACTCCTCCTCTCGGGAACAGGGACAAGCCGCCTGCCGACTGCAAGGTCTCACCCCATAGTCACCCCTAAGTACTTGTCCGTGTCCAAATTGGATTGCCCGTGGGTCTGGGCGTTGCCACCGCCAGGAATCCGGTAACCCCAAGTCCAGCCAGTTCCAGCCGGACACTAGCCACCCCTGGATGGGGCCCCGAACGTAGTCCTCAGAAGCCCGGTACCAGTCAGTCCCACTGCCGGTCTGCAGGGGGTAAGCCAGCATCAGGCGCCATCCTAGTCACCTCTGATATCTACGTAGCTTGCCTATGCCCTACCAGGCTGACACTATGTATGGGACTCCTCAAAGGCAGGGACGAACAAGCTTAGAACCAGCCAGTAAGTCCAACCAGGGCTTGCTGACTGAACCCTTTAGAACCCCTTTAGACCAGGTGACGTGCTGAGCACCCAGACTGTCATGTGTCAATGTTACAAGATAGTAAAGTAGCAAATTTCTAACAAATTCACGTTATGATAGTGGTCTGAGAAGAAGTTGTTACTTTTTCCAGTATACAAAAAAGACTAGGTGTTTCCGACATCACAACAGGACGATTTCATCTCTCAAATCACAGTGTTGTTCTACCAAAAACTATTATTATAAAAGAACGCCATACATATAATTTATTTTGTGACTTAAACCTAAAAATGCTAACACATCAAAACACAAAAAAAATGTCACATCAAAACTATAAAGAACATATCGGTGTAACAGCTGTGAAGCAAAACAGAAGTTTGAGTAGACACACCAAAACAGGATCGCTACTTTAAGAGCAATGGACAAAAAATACACAGCATTACTACACCTTGTGGGAAAATTGTTTTATTTAAAAATTTATAATCTCAAATACCATTTTTAATTTACGCTACCATTCAATTTTTAGATTAAACATTCACAATTCAATATGAAGAAAAATTAATTTTTCCTAAAACTAAGGAAATGAGTCTTTGCCAAAAAGGAAGAATTTGCTAACAAGAGTAAACTAGGAAAATTTATTAAAGAAGACTGTCACAACATGGCATAGTGGTACATGAAAGTAGAACTTTATTAGTAGGACTTCAGAAAAAGAGTGAAGTACATTAAGTAACAGTTGTAAATGGATTATGATGTTTATGCTATATATAATTTTTGTAACTGAAATCTTAATGAATCTGTATTGTGGAACAAAA
This sequence comes from Dryococelus australis, assembly GCA_029891345.1. NCBI lineage: Eukaryota > Metazoa > Arthropoda > Insecta > Phasmatodea > Phasmatidae > Dryococelus > Dryococelus australis. The sequence goes on along the minus strand of CM056994.1, from coordinate 190,529,753 downwards.
CAATATGTTCAATATGTATTTCATAAAAAATATTTGACTCTGTAGAGTGTTATGATTTTATATATGTAAGTAGTATGATTTGGTATGTTCACGGCCAAGGGCATCGGATCCAGATTCAGGAGAGCCACCAGGTTGTTACGTCACCCTACCACCATCTTGGATGTCATTGAACTTCCCTGACCCGTGTGAACTTTGACCTTACCTTGACCCCGAGGACCTTTGATCTCAAAAAACACTTAAAAAAACCTTAACAAATTCCAAAAATTCAGAAAAAATTTATTACTAAAAATTATAAAAAATTTATTTTATAAATTACTAAAAGGATCCTTAGAAATTACCTCTTTTTTTTAATTCTGATGGGGATTAGCGACCCAGGTGCCAGGGATCAGTGATCCAGGGTCAGACAGGTGAAAGAGATCAGGATCATTGACCTTTGACCTTGAAAATTAAAAGTCCAAAAAAATCTTTATTACAAATTTTTTTTTTAAATCACGAAAAATCTAAAAATTGATAAAGAATTTATAAAAAAAAATTTAATTTAAAAATCATTTTAAAAACTAAACAAATTGTTAAATTTATTTTTATAAAATTTTATTTTAAAAATTTGTTAATTTGAAGTGTCTCTATCCCCGGTGGTAACTTTTCCCTTTTTCTCCCCTCTGAATTTCCCTTTTCCCCTAAAAACATTTCCCTTAAAATATTTATAAAAAATTTAACTAACAAACCTACATTTCCTGATGCCCCCCCCCCCCCCCCCTAACCTACCAATTACTCACCTCTGTTCGAATCCAGCAATTAACTGTGCACCCACTCCCCTCATCTATACTCATTCCGCTATCTTGATTTTCTTTCATTCATCATTTGTTTACATTCTACTGGAGGCCACCATCTTTGTTTATACATTACTGGAGGCCACCATCTTGGTATAATTCACCCATCCACCATCGTCGAAGACAATACCCATGACCCCATGGCCTTGAATGACCTTGAAAGAGAAAAATCTATGTGAAAAGGTAGAAGTTAGTAGAGACGATCCACCTTCCACGCAGCTGCTGTCACACTAAACCTCTCAGCGTACCTCTCTTGTGCTTATAATAGACAAGTGTGTAAGCCCTATGGCATCATATTGACTTTGAACCAATTGTACTTCACCATTTATACATTATACAGACACCGACCAGCCAATCGCCAAGTTTTCTCATGATTGTAGCTGACCAATCACATGCAGGCATTGAGAGATCACACACACAGGTAGGCAGGCTTTAGATGCTAGTTTCTTGATCATATTACCATGCAGTTATATTCTAAACAGTTTCTTCCATACAAGTTCTTCGCTCACGTATAAATCATGGTCACACTTAAAGCAGACAACTGACTGCTGTTGTCGGAATGACCCCCTGACAAGACTGATCCATTTGCCCATTAACTCCATGACCCATAATGACCTCTGATTGTGGTGCTGACCCCTAAATGACCCATAAGGACCTATTTATGAAGCAAAATGACCCAGGCCCATTGGTCGATGCGAAACATGGACGTTGTACTGAACAGTGCAGCACCTCGACAGCCCACCACCATGCTTCTCGATTGATCATTGCATAAAACGGACTCTTTGTATGGACCACCCTCTCATACCAACATGCATTTTTTTTTTTTAACATAGGTGAAAACTCTTATCGCCAAATCAACACTGGCAACAAACAGTCGGTGGTGATGCAGGTCATGGCTCCATGATCATAGAGTTCAAAAGGCAGCCCTTTATATTCGCAATTCATCTTCGTGATATGGGAGCACTCTAAGAAAACCCAAATACTCGTTCGCCCCAGAAGAAAACACGCAGGTCCTATAATGTATATATGATAGGACTGTACATAATTATGTATAGTTGTATAATTATGTATGTAAATATTATTTTCATCTTAATTTATATATATTTATGTACATGTAAATATAGAAATATACATTTATTTCAATTTAGTTTATACATAGTTATGTATAAGAATAGGTATATAATTATGTAAATGTAAAATTATTTTCAATTTAATTTATATGTATAGGAATAGGTATATAAGTATGCATAGGTATAAAAATATGTAAATAAAAAATTCTTTCAATTTATCTTGTACATAATTATGTATATGTTTCTATAGGTATATAAAATGTACACATAAAAATGAGAATATAAAATTAATTTAAATGTCTATATTTAGATATATAGTGTACGTATGCCTACAAACATATTTAAATAACATATTGTTATGTAAGAACCTGCGTGTTTTTTCCCAGGGAAAACAAGTATTTGGGTTTTCTCTGAGTGCTCCCATACCGCGAAGATGAATTATGAATATGAAGGGTTGCCTTTTGGCCTCAATGATCATGGAGCGGTGACCAGCATCATCGCTGACTGGTTGTCTCCAGTGTTGATTCTACGATCAAGTTTTCACATATATTTTTTTTTAAATGCATGTCGGTATAAGAGGGTTGTCCGTACAGAGAGTCCTTTTCATGCGATGACCAATCGAGAAGCATGGTGGTGGGTTGTCGTGGTGCTGCATTGTTCAGTACAAAGTCCATTTTTTGCATCAATCAATGGGCCTGGGTCATTTTGCTCCACAAATGGGTCATTATGAGTCATTTTGCTTCACAAATAGGTCATTATGGGTCATTTAGGAGTCAGCACCACAATCAGAGGTCATAGGTCATTATGGGTCATGGGGTCAATAGGTCAGTCCGACAACAGGAGTGTCATTTGTCTACTTTAGTGTGACCATGATTTATAGGTGAGCGAAGAACTTGTCTGGAAAAAACTGTTTAAGATATAACTTCATGGTAATGTGATCAAGGAACTAGCATCTAAAGCCTGTCTATCTCTCTCTCTCTCTTCGAGGGAGAGATTGGTCGGCTGCAATCATGAGGTAATTTAGTGAGTTGCTGGTTGGTGTCTATGCAATGTATAAATGGTGGAGTACAATTGGTTCAAAGACAATAAGATGCCATACTGCTTGCACACTTGTATTTTATAAGCACAAGGGAGATAAGCTGAGAGTTTTAGTATGACAGCAGCTGTGCGGAAGATGGATCGTCTTGACTAGCTTCTACCTCTTTATCTAGGTTTTTTCTAAAGTTTTTGTTTTTAGGTCATTCAAGGTCATGGGGTCTAGGCCAAGGTAGTGCGCATCTAACATGGCAGTAGTAGTCTGTAATGGATTATGCTAGCTGACTTTTGTGAATTTTTCTCTAATTTTGGTTTTTGAGGTCACAGGTCAAATGCCAACTGCTATTGTGCATGTCTTCCAAGATGGTGGATGGGTGATGTATACCAAGATGGTGACCTTCAGTAATGTATAAACAAATGATGAACGATAAACAAAAATTGCTGCCTCCAGTAGCATGTAAACAAATAAACGAAACAATCAAGATGGCAGAATGAGTATAGCTGAGGGGAGTAAGTGGGAGGGAGTCAGTCATCTGCTGGATTCGAAAAGAGGGGAGTAATAATTGGTATGGGGGTAGACTCAGAAAATGTAAGTTTGTTAATTAAATTTTTTATATATTTTTTAGGGGAAACTGAGAAATTCACAAGGAAAAAAGAGAAAAATGGCCTCCGGGTTTGAAGACTTTTTAATTAAGAAATTTTAAAATAAATTTTGTAAAAATTAATTTTTTATGATAATTTTTTTATATTTTTGTATTTTTAAAGATTTTTTTGGATTTTTTCATTTTCAAGGTCAAAGATTCTGATTCCAGTTGCTTGCGGACCCTGGGTCACTGTCCCTGTCAGCATTTCTGGAAAAAAAAAATGGGTTATTTCTGAGGATCCTTTTAATAATTTTTTTAATAATTTTTTAGTTACCTTTAACAATAAATTTTTTGGATTTTTTTTTTTTTTTTTTTTTTAATTATTTGAGGAGTTGTGAAATTTAAGTTTTTTAAATGTAAATTGAGGTCAAAGGTCACATGGGTCAGGGGTAAAAGGTCAATGACATCCAAGATGGCAGTTGGATGACGTAGCAACCTGGCAGCTGCCCCGAATCCATTCCCGATGCCCTTGGCCGTGAACATACCACATCATTGTTCACAGTAAGGCCCTTCTAAAATTATATTTTCACCCGCATTCTATCTTCCTGCTGCTTTTTAATATAAAACTTGCAATGGGACCAATAAACAGTGTGTATACATTTCATTACTTCAGAATTTAACACCTAAGGCTGCAATAAGATATATTTATTAGTGGTCAATACCTGTTGGGAAAGCTTTAAGAAGTGCTCACCTTACCATGAATAGCCTATACTAAAAAATAAGACATCTATTCAGTACAAATTTGTAATATATTCAGGAGCCCTTTGCACGCAGTAATGTATATATGTCCCCGATAGGTCTGATGTGTTGCATTCTGCTTACTGGAAGAAGAGCATTATTTTGTATATTTGCATGTGAAGTGTATCCTTAAAACATGTTTTGGTGCTGCATCAGCTAAATGAAAATGCATTTTATTTTATCAGCTTGTGGTTGGAACATCTTGTCTTGATTGTGAATAATGGCAGGTGTTTGGCTGTGTAAAGATGTTATATATTTTTCCATTTCAGACTGGCAGCTGGAGTTTAGAGTAAAACAGTTTTTATGCAGAGGGGTCATATTGGATCTATTAGCACTGCACACTATGTATGCACACACTCTTGCTGAATGATCAGTTTTTCTTAGTTCAATTTTAAAAGTACATGAAACTTCCTAAGCTTTTACTTGCATCATGATTGTTGTAAAAAAAATTTCAGAATATTTATGAAAATTTTACAGTCAACACATTCATGGCGAAATGTAAAAAAACAAAAGGGTCACACTTTGTCTTGTGGTTTCAGCGTCCAGTCTATTGCTAGTACAGGTGACTCATAAAAATAAGTAAATTATTGTGCTGTGTTATACCTGTTGCTATGATTGTGTGTGCTGTGACTCTGTTACTGTGAATTTCAGAAGTAGACCAACCCAAAAAGTCTGTGCAGTTCAGTGAGGCAGTGCAAGTAAAGACTGTGGAAGAACCTCAAGAAGTTGAAATTGATGAGCAGAAGATTGACAGGTTAGAATCTACATCTGCTGTGTCCTGGTTCTTTGCAAAGTTTTGAAATGTTACATATTTTACATTAGTGCTGGTATTTTTAAATCTTGTAGTCATCACTAAATTTTAATGAATTTGATTGTATAGTAGAGGAATATCTATATATATTTTTAAAGGAACCAAAGAATAACAAATGACTCAGGAAAACTTTGCATGTGTATTGGAAGAGGGGGGTTAGGGGAGGGGGCTTGTTTCTACATCTTGTGTTAAATGTAAATGTTGGTCAGCTAACAGTGGAAGCCCAGTTTAACATAGTTGCATATAAATCAGCTTCGGGTGAATGACGGAGCTAAAAGAATTTTTATGATGCACAGGAACTTGGGTGTCCGGTTTTCTATGTTCCCCATTCTCTCCTTCCACATTCCTCCCTCCCTCCCTCCCTCCCTCCCTCCCTCCCTCCCCTCCCTCCCTCCCTCCCTCCTCCTTCCTTCCTTCCTTCCTTCCTTCCTCTTTCATGATTCCTTCATTCATTGTTGTTAATTATTAGAATGACTTTTATTTCAATTTAATACTTCTATTGTTTTTGGTATTCATTTCTTCCTTCCTTCTTTCCTTCCTTCCTTCATTCCTTCCTTCCTCCATTCCTTCCTCCCTCCCCCTTTCTTTCCTTCATGATTCCTTCCTCCCTCCCTCCCTCTTTCTTTCCTTCATGACTCCTTCCTCCCTCCCGCCCTCTTTCTTTCCTTCATGACTCCTTCCTCCCTCTCTCCCCCTTTCTTTCCTTCATGATTCCTTCCTTCCTCCCTCCCTTTGCTTTCACCCTTGCTTCCCCCCTTCCTTCGTTCCTTTTTTCATTCCTTCGTTCATCAAAAATTGACAAATGATGCATTTTTTGCTTGAAATTATGGAAGTTGAGCCACTGCTTCTCTAATACAATCTATGGTCATGTAAGAGGAAGGGCAGCATTAGAGAAAGAGTGGCTCAACTTCCATGTTTACAGACAATGTGGTGACGACCTTGTGATGGCTCATCTGAGAAGATATGCTAGGAGTCAAAGGCAAACTGGAGCTAAGTGAAACTTCCAACTGTGACTATAAGAAATGATGCCTGTGGGAAAATGATACTTAAGAAAACTATGCAGACTCTCGAGACTGTATAGAATAAACGATGGATGAAGAAAAACAATAGCTAGGGGAACAATACATTGAGGTTCCACTGTATCCATATTACCTGCTGTTCTCACAGTTTTACATTTATCATAAACTTCTTTATGAGTAGCAGAGGAAAAGCAGGTTTGTGCACATACCTTTCATGTGTGGGTGTGTAACTTGTAACCCATGAGCGTAATGGTGATGAATCTGGTTTTGGAGTTGGTATTGAATGAAGGAACTGAAACATAAATCTCAACATCATGTTGTTATTTCAGAATTTCCTATTTCATTTTTGTTTGTTTTTCTATAGGTGTTTTTTTTCATCATTAATTCTACATGATTTCTTGAAAAGTAATTTTATATATATATATATATATATATATATATATATAGTGTGTGTGCGCGCACGCTGGTTAAATATGCTGCCAACTACGATAAACTAATACTGAAGGAAAGGGAAATACTCATACATAAAATCATCCAGAGTGAATGTGGAAATAACAGTCAAGAGTCATGCTAATATTTTTAATGGTAAGCAAACTCTATAACATGTTACTGGCATCAAGAAAATTTAAACTGATGATTGTAACAAGATTAAAGCATGTATTAAGCCTAGGGTGTATTAAAGAGGGGCCTGCTTATAAAAATTTCCTAACCGCACAAGTTTTATGACCTGTGAATGCCAGGAAAATTACTTATTGAAAAAGTATACAATTATATGAGATGCCATGGTTTATTTTGTACAACTAACAACTGTTTTGGTCCTGACAAAAGCCTATGCAATACCATAAGTGTTTGTTTCACTAAACAAATTGTTGTATTACGACTTTAGACATATTAAAATATTCACATTAATGAACACTTTCAGTTCAATACTAACATCATAAAATTATATTTTTTCCTCAAGGTAATAGAGCATTTCTAAAATATTCCTATTTTTACAAAGAAACCATTTCGCTGCCATGCCATAGCTATTTCAGAGAGGTTAAAATGACGTGATGATAAAACCACTGCAGATTGTCACACAGCATGGCATCTCAGTAAACAAAGTGTTTGTGGTGCGGCAGTTATGGGAAGTACGCAGTGTCTTTCTCTTGTACTGCAAAGAGGTAATTTTCTAATGTACGCATCTATGATCCATGTGAGGATGTTTGTTTACAAGTGGCCCAATTGTTACGTTGTTTCTGAAAGCAAGACCTTTAAACTGCTTCCGTAAGATTTTGCGATACAATTTGTGTTATATTGCATTTTAATGCATATAAATTATTGCGTGGTGATGTAATTGCCTTCAAAAATCGTAGTCAGAAAATATTTTTCTGAAAGTAGGCCAAAAACTTAACTCTGTGTGGTTTATAACTGTTACATAACCTGAAAAATACCTATCTCTAGACTTTTTATATAGGTATAGGTTGTAGTAGAATATAGTTGTGCTTTTGAAACTGAAAGAAAACACAAACTGAAATGGATGGTGTAAATTATAATAAAACATCCAAGTAATAATGAAATTATCAGTGCACTAAATGTTTGAGGAACTGGCTCATGATTACAAAAATTGGAAAAATAAAAAACAATAAAAAACTGTTTTTAGATGCAGTTGTACTCCTTATGTTTAAATTAAGTACTTTATACAGTAATGATAAGCCGTGTAGCTGTAAATATCATACGTCTTGTACAAAATTTCTGTGTATGTGCTTTCACTGCAAAGAACTTCAATATAACAAACAAGCAACATTTATGTCCCCGTCATGCATGTTGTACTGAATTTTTGCTGGATTGAATTTTCTCTGAGAAATAAAACCTTTCACATATCCAGAGTGGTTGATACCACAAAATCAAAATAAAGTTCAGAAAATAGAAATACTTCATAATAAACATGGGTAGAATGAACTTGGGGTTATGACGAGAAGAGATGGCAGGCAGAGACCAAGACCCAACAAGCGTCATGGCCGTTCTTTGGGAGACGTGACAGCAGTCATTGGATCAGTACTATCAGGAACTGCAACTTCTGTAAAGGCTTAAACGAAAATTACTACATTTTTAGCATGGAACAGGGTCAGGAAATCACTCGCGTAAACACTTACCCAAGATTGAGGGGGATGAAAACCCTAACCTAATATAAAACGCTACAAAATTAAAAAACTACGTTGATTGCTAATCTAAACTACATAAAAAAAGTTTAATGTAGCTAATATAAACTACATCTTGCTCACTAGAACCAAAACGTAGTGTACGATGGAGCAAAGCATGTAATCAGTTGACAGGCAGGAAGATGAATGCTCACAAGATACGCTATGCTCGCTCCAAGAAACAAGTGCCTAAGCATCAGAGACTGCCGCTAGATGGCTCCAGGATACACAAACGGCAGATTTTGAGCGTTGTGCGTAGCGACAGTGTCCAAAATGTTCACTTTAGGAGAAACGTTTACTGTGTTTGAAGAATACGGCACAAAAGTAGCATCACTGGATGCGACTAAAAAAAATGTGATACGCTTTGAGTATACATCTGGTGAGAAAAGCTACATGGGCAGCTAAGCTGCTGAGCAAAGTGATGGCAGTTTGGGTGAAGTGTTAACTTGTATGGGTAGACTAGACCTTGAAAATATGAATATAAGAAAGCCCTAAATACAATTATAACAAATTAAATCTGCCAAAATAGGGGCCACTGTGGTGTAGTGGTTAGACTACTTGCTTTCCACCTTGGCGAATGGTGTTCAATTAGTGACGGGGTCGCTCCCGAATTTTTGCATGTAGGAATCAAGCCGGACTATGCCACTGGCAGGCGGGTTTTCTTGGGGATCTCCCATTTCCTCTGCCCTTGGAGTCCGGCGCTACTCCATACTCATCTTGCTTCACTCATCAGCTCTCTAGACCTCAGTGATAAGCGCCGCCCAAATCTCTTCGCGCACTTTTTCCAAACTCTTAAATTAAATCCGCTAAGATAATTATCTCTTAAAATTAAGAGAATCTATTTGAAACAAAATAATATTTCTAATTAAAATATAATTAATGTAATGAAATTGTTAAAAAGTTAACCCTGAAATATAGAGGAAATTATTAAAATTTTTAAAAACGGTACTGGTTCACCCCCCTGAAAACAGAAGATAGGGTGTTTCTCTCTGTACCTACTTATTGTTGGAAACATGATCAGTAACACAAAATACTGATCATATTGAAGTTTATATTAAATTGTACAAACTTACCAGTAATCATGTACAAAAGCATAATAAACACACTCAAGAACAATGAAACAAGAAATTATATTCACTTGTAAGCAATGTACATAAATTACACTATATATGCTTAAAATTAAACTGGGTACCTATTAAAACTATCAAAAATTATTATAATGATTTTAACCAAGTGTGCACTCTTTAAGATTAAACTGTCTTCATAGTAGCTTATAAAATAGTAGCTTACAGCATAATAGCTTATGAAATAGTATATAGGTTTTGTTATTTGCTAAGATACGCTGCAGCCAAAAAGTAGCATCTGTCACAGGGAGGAGAAATTGGCCATGTGGATGATCAGTTCAAATGACCACCAATGTGATCATACACAATTATTCAGACTGACTAACGTATTGTAGGTTAGATGAGGTTTTTTTTTACGAGGGAGATGTGGGCCCAACCCACAAAATTCCCATTAACTGGGCCGTAAAGTGTAACAAACCATAACTGTGGTGAGATACTTTGAATTTGGTAAAAACCTTTCCACATGTAGATGAGTTTAGCCTCTCTTTTAGATGGCTTTACTCAATGTGTATGCTCGGCACAACACAAAATCTCATACTTTGAAGGGGTTTAGCCTACTATCCTCAATGTATCTTTTTTTGGATTTGCCATATGACATTTTCAAATTTTCACGAGCTCTTTTCCATATATCCTTTGGATCATCAGGTATATGATAAGCCAGTGACCAAAGATTGGAAAGAAGAGGGTTTGGTTTGAAGGTGAACATTTGTTTGAAAGGCATTGACTTGTGTCTTTCATGGTGCACATAATTAAATGCCATTTGTGTAACTATTAAATGTCTTGATCCTATCTATCTTGGCTGTCAACATTAAAAGCAATGAGTGCTGAATGGAGATGCTTGTTGAAGTGTTCCACATGTGATTGCTGCTGATAGTAAGGTGTGGTAGTGATATGTTGGATGCCATGAATTAAACACATGTTCTTGAAAACCTTGTACTTAAACTGTTAACAGTTGTCTGAGACTATAATTGAGGAAATTCAGAAATTTTGAAAATAAAATTATTTAATGCCAAGATTGTAGTCTCTAAAGTTGCTTTACACAGTGTAATGAGCCAAGCAAATTTGGTGAATGTGTCTATAGCCGGTTCATGACTGGAACAGACTTTTGGACAACACCTTAGTCATTGGCTGCATGCATTGTTACTACAGTGACTGGCGGGGGTAGTTAGTTTGGCAACACAGAGAGAGAATATAGTTTGAATGTTTTAACGCATTTTTTAATCTATTGCTTAAATATTGGAGTAGGAAATATTTAGAGAAAGTCTGTTCTAGTCGTAAATGGACTATATACACACCAATATGTTATTACCTGACTTGGAGTGAAGGAAAGGACAGACAAAGTCAATTAAAATTTTCTGTAAAGGTCGCTCCACAATATCACTTGAAGGTAAACCAAGTTTAGTATCCTGCACAGGTTAGCTTAGAGCACAAAGCTTTACAAGTTTTCACTCTTTCTGAAATGTCCTCTTACGTACCTTTCCAATCATCATACACCTAATGGCATTAATGGTTTTAAGTATTTTAAATGAGCTCCCACTGGAGATGAATGAAAATATTGAAAAACCATGTCATGAACATTTTGAGGTATTTGGTTCTCTGGCAAAATGGGGTTTGTAATGTAAAATGCCTTTAGATACTTTATGTTGCTTAAGTGCAGTACCTTTCTGAATGTAATTCATTACGTCAAAAATGAAAGGATCTGATTTTTTATGAGTTTCAATATCTAGAAATGCCAAAGGGAAATCGGTCAGCAGTTAGCTGCAACAAATTAGGTTCAGATTCTGAAGAAGTTCCTCTGGATAATTTTCAAACATGTGGGACAATTCATCACCAACAATGTTCTGGGTTCCACAGAATTGTTAAATTTTGAATTTGTGATGAAATTTTGATGATCCAATTGTTCTAATTTTCCTTGTTTTGGATGAGTAAGTAATCATGAATGAGATTGATTATCTGTTTCAAGTAAAACTTCCTGGTGTTCCAAAAACTATCTAAATTTATCCATTCCGAAAACAACTCCTAAGCATTCTAATTCATAGACTGAAGACTTCTTTTCCTGATGAGTGAGTGTTCATGGTGCAGATGTGATGGGTTGCCTTTGCCATTAATTTCTTGTTATAAAACACCACCAAGTTCTGTGCTGGAAGCATCAGTCTGGAGTGTGAAAATTTTTGAAAAGTCGGTCGTTCTGAGAACTGGAGTGTTGGCTATAACTCGTTTGAAAAATTCAAAAGTATCCTGTTGCTCATGAGCCCAAACAAATTTTGGAATGAATTGGAGTAGAAGTTGACCATGCCTATAAATTTTTGCATCTTTTGAAGGAAGAAAATCTCTCAAAGCCTTAGTTTGGTCTGGGTCAATTGAAACTCCTTTTTCAGAAATTACATGACCAAGAAAATAAATTTTTCTGACAGTGAATTTAACCCTTTTAAGTTGGCGATAAGAATTGCCTTATGCAATCTCTCAAGAACTTTTCTGAGGTGAGCTACATGTTTCTTCAAACTGTCTGTCCAAATAAATGTACAAGAACTTGAATTTAATGTCACCTATCATCTGATTCAGTAAGTGGGTTAGTATCTTAGCTCTACTAGCAAGGCCAAATGGCATAACAATGTTTGGTTATGTTGTTTTAAAATTCTAGGTATTACTTTAATAAGTATATGAATCAATGTTCCAGTTTCAATTTTTACATTAAGAGTTCTTTTAAAAGAACTTAAACTTTCTTGCTGAATGGATGGACATTAAAATTTTTTTTAAAGAAAGTTCATTAGGAAAGGTATATAATAATCATTACTGGCTGCTTTCTGCATGATACTGCTACAACACTTCTTCGCTGTCTTGAAGGCAAGATTGGGCCGAGACAGAAGTGGACGTTTTAGAAAGGTTGACTATTTGGACTTAGACTCGAATAGTAAACTTCTAATCCAAAATTTGGACACAGCAAAAAGAGAAAAATTAGCACATTCATTTAGACATTGCCAGAAGGATGGAAAAAGGGGTTAATAAGCGAGAAAATTTAATTTGCCACACAACTTTCATGGGGAAGTTGAAAAGCCTATGATGCCATTGATGTTGAAGTTGCTTGGCCTAGTTGAGTTGACACATGCCACTTCTTCACTACCACACTACATGATTATAAAAAAAAAGGCTTAGCCACCTCTTGCAGAACTACATTCCTTCACTGTAATGTTCTTCACGATTGTGTATATCACAGATCTGCCAGAGGCTGTGCCCAAGAGAACCACCCAAACAGCAAATAAAACCCATATTGTCTGGGAGGCACAAGAACACTATGCTAAAAGGGTATAGGAAAGTGGTAGGATGGAGAGGGAAGACAGAGGCCTTTTAGTGTGGGTGAATGTCACCAGAGTATGCTGGCAACCCCTTTCAGCCTATCCAGGTATAAGGGTAGTTTACAAGCTGGCCACCAGATTGCTGATAGCATCCACCAGGTAGGTAAGTAAGGTACCAGAGGGGAACAGGGAAGGTCTGAACTGAGATGAGATTCCCAGGGAAGGGAGTGGGATAAATGCATTGGCAGCAACGGTGCCGACAAGTGGGATAAAGATGCCCTGATATGCCAGTAGCGAGAACTGTTCTGCAGCAGCACAGGAGGTAAGAATACTGTCCATCTCATATAAGATGTCAAGTTTTTGACAGTCAGTGAGTGACAACTTGGCGTATACAAAACAAACAAAGTGCCATTTACAAAATTGTGTATCAGCTGATACACAAACGAACAAAAGTTAATATTATGTTGGCTATTCTTAGTGCACTGGCGACGCACATCAGACAAGTGCAAAATATGCAATAACAAAGAGTTCCTAGATTAATTAATATATTTTATTTTACATGTCAAAAAACAGTGGTTGTAAGCATTATAAACTAATCTTCCTGCTAAAGTAGTAATGTATAGATGTTCAAAATTAAATGCACAATAAGACAATTCATAGCTGAATAAACGCGACTTCAAACCTTAGACTTTTTCATGTCTTATTCAGACTGTTCATCCATGCTTTCCATATGTGCTTGATATTAATTCCAAAAGCCTACAGAAATATTGCATGATAATATTTAATCATTTTTTCAAATAATTTGATGAAATACTTTCAGATTTGTGTTGTTTTGAGACAATAGAAGGAGAAAAGTAAAGTTTTAAAAAGCAGCATGCAAAGGCGGCAAACCTGCTGCTATTTGTTGCTACTGCGTGCGGCTCACACACACTACCATGTTGTACGCCCCATCTGAGTCTTCTTTCTCGAACCTAACCAGCTAAAAGGCTCAAATGAATATGTTTTGTATGTAAAATAACAAATTTACGAACAGATACCAATAGTTTAATTTTTCCGCGAGTTCTGCATAATTTTTAAAGTTACATATATTTTGTGTACAGCGATTTTGATTACTAGTAATTTCTATTGGGCCAGTAATTGTCCATCTATGTCCTAATCATGCAATGTTTTTTTCTGGAAACCCATTTCCTTGTTTTCGTGTAGCCTCGCAATTGACGCACCAGCTGATGGCAAAAGGATACATAAACTAAAAGTAAACATTCATTGAACTGTCAAAATCTTGCCATCTTTTATGAGATAGACAGTACACTAGGACTGCACTTTGCACACCAAGTCACATTTCTGTGGTGCCACAGCGTTGCATCTACCGATAACCATGTGCTACTTGTAAGAATGGGCCCCTCAGCCTAGCTACCTTGGCAGTGAAGCCCAGGAAAAAACATACCATAGAAAATGATTTGAAAATGAAAAATTCCTCTCAGTTTTAATTTGACAACAAAATAATAAGATACAAATATTTCCAATCCACTGATCGTCCCAGTTTTTTTTTTAACTTGGAAGTTTAGCTTCTGTTATTTTTAACGTTATATTTTTAATTGATGCATGTCAACATGCTGTGCTATGCAGATGCGCACACTACGGGCAACTTTGCCCCATCTTCGAGCCTGGACAGCCGATTACGTAATTGTAACTAACCCATGTAATTTCAATATGCATTGCCTGCCTGGAACCCCACATGCAAAAGATACCCACGTGAAGAAATTAAATAATTTTGATATTCCCCTTCCCTTCAGTCTAGCTGCGGAAGAAGTTCCAAACAACCCCAGAGATAGCAGCACCCCTGCGACCTTGTGACGTCAGAACCAGCCAGCCTCAGGGAGAGGTGCAGAAAATTGTCATTGCCTCCAAGCGTGGGGCGATAAGAAATGAACGGCGCTCCAGCACCATGTCAAACCTACCCCTGTGCTTGGAGGGCTACGCTACCACCCGCACCCCGGAAAATCGCTGACATAGAGATTTTCAAGTGTAAATAGAGGTCCAGCAGAGAGCCGGGCTCACCGGCCGAATAGGTTCGCGAGCTTAATCCAGTCTGCAAAGACTCTCCTTAGTCTGCAAAGACTTTCTCTCCTTTCCAGCAGCCTGCAACAAGGCTCGAACTCCAACCACTGCTTGGGAAGGCAGCACTCTCTCCAGTCAGCAGATTGTGAAGGCCACCAGCACTTCAGCCCTTCAGCTTGCTAAGGCTCGTCCACACCACCTGACCGCCTGGTTCAGCATTCTCTCTATACGGTAATCCAACCACCTGTACTGACTACCCCTTTACCGCAGTGACCTTCCTTTGACTCCCGCGGTAGCAGGTCATTGCATGATTAGCATCTCCCCCCTCCCCCCTGGACAAAACCCCCTTGTAACATCAAACGCTGTAAAATTGCACCTTTTTTTTTTTTTTTCCAGCCTTGCGTTTGCCTGGAATGTAATATTTATATTTTTAATATTATTGTGTTAGCTAAATTTTACTCTGTACTTAGTCATCCGGGACTTTCCACCATCTTTTCTTTTGGATGTCATAAATATTACGTGTATTTTTAAAACCTCTGTTTTGCCTACCATGATTGTAGTCTCAGTTCCCCTGTTCATTATTTTTTTTTTGCGGTTTACTTTTCTTGTGAAATGTGTAAATTAATTGTGCAGTAATTAGACATGTCTGTAAATGATTGTGAGGTGTGCTGGACTCCACAGGTGATGGGGCCTGAAGGGAGTGGCATTTAAGCCCGAAAGGGGTGCGTCGCTGTTACTGGGTTTCTAGTGCATCCTCAGTCGTTGCTCGACGTACGACTCGATACCTTGACTGCCATCACATCGCAAGTCCTTGGGAACAATTGTAAAGTTGAATCCACCTAGGACTGCTATGTCCACAGAAAGGTAGACAGTCTTAATATCAATGCACCACAAACATGGCGGAATTAGGAGCCACCAGAGGTGCCGTGAGAGATGCGTCCTAGGTAGACAGCCTACTACTGTTAGTCTGATAGCCAATTTAAATCCAATAGAGTTGTTACATAGTGAACCTGCTAACCTGCCCCTGTGTTACGAAACAATAATACCTCCTACACATGAGGACCCACTAAATCGTTGGCTAGGTTGGTGTCCACCAGACGACCAGGAAGATACTCCCCCCGGAACAACCTGAGGCTGCATTGCCTACACACATCCCGGACCACTCAGTACCTCCCGTTTAGGTCACACCAGTCCACTCTAGTATCATTAACCTCCGGCAAATTTATACAGTCAGGGTTCGACTCCCATCGAAGATCGTCCCCAAACCACGTGGAAAACCAACTCCAGCCAACTTTTCCCACACGCCGGATGACGAGGCCGCTGCGGATAAATCCCATCACCTCTGCCATATAATCCAGCGCCATCATCACGCTCGAATAATCACCGACTGATATTCATATTCCTTTTGACAGCCCTAGTTGTGAGGAGAGTGGAACTCCCTGGGAAGGAATTCATCTCACTCCGCCTCACTGTGGGGTTTCAATCCCCTCTCACCCATAGAAACTGAGATGGCGATCAGCATCCAAACCTCTTAACCAATAAGACCCAAGGTGACGACATATGTTAAAATGTTCAGCTAAATGTGATTCTGTTAATTTGAGTGAATGTGGTAATTTCTAGTAGAGTAAATGTTCTCAGTTGCCAGTGGACTGATCCTTTAATAAGAAGATGTAGGCCATAGTCCATTATTAGAAATTATTTTTTCTATACCATGACTACACATCTATCAGTGAATTTTGTTTGCTTGAAACATGTTGCATATTCCCAAAATATGCCTTTTACCCATTCCTCTTACAGTTACCTTTTACCACGGAAAAAAATTTGGGATTAGTTTCTACCAATTAGAATAATTCTTTGCCTGGGTAAGTGATTCATACCACCTCTTTTTCCGCTCCCACTGACGAGTGATTGACTGTGGTAGGAACGGTAGTCAGTTGTAAAGCTAGTAAGCTAATATAAAAATAAGATTACTGTTGCAGGGTGGAATGGTAGAGTAGCTTTCAGGCAGGTCTGTCAACATGCCACTGGGTGAGCAGACAAGCAGTGAGTGAGTGAAGAAGTTTGGGCTGCTCTGAACATCGGGATCTTGAGAGCCAAAGAGGGTGAAGTGAGGTGAGTCGTAGCAGTGCCAGATTGAAATTGCAGGGGAAACGGGAGATCTCCAAGAAAACCCGCCAACCAGCAGTATCGTCTAGCACAATTCCCACTTGCGAAAATTCAGGAGTGACCCAACTGGGGTTTGAACCTGGCTCGGCTTGGTGGGAGGTGAGCTGGCTAACCACTGGACCATCACAGCCCTTTCCACATTTAAAGTTTTTGTTAATACAGTAGTTGTTTTTTGAACACATGTTTTTAAAACAGTAATTACATGAAAAAGTAATGACAAGTTTACTGTATATATGCATAGTACTGCTTAAGGTGTCTCATGCCACGAGATAGAGGCTTTTCATATTTAAATATTTCCTACAGTTTTATGTATTTGTGTTATGCTGAGACTGTAACTATTGACCTTGACAGATTCTGCTTGAGTTATGTCACCAGGTGCCATACGAACGACAAGTGGAAACACTTCACGGGAGGGAGTATAATGC
Organism: Dryococelus australis; assembly: GCA_029891345.1. Classification (NCBI taxonomy): domain Eukaryota; kingdom Metazoa; phylum Arthropoda; class Insecta; order Phasmatodea; family Phasmatidae; genus Dryococelus; species Dryococelus australis. Next base: position 190,512,360 of record CM056994.1, on the reverse strand, counting down.
CCACCAATTTCCGAAATCCTGATTTTTAAAAAATGTTTTTATTTTGTGTATGTACAATATACTGGTCACCAATATTAAAACTCCGAAATGCATGTCTTCTTATGTTTTGTACAGTGTCCATTCACTTATGTTTGCCTTTATAATAATGCCAATTCCAGGGCACATACGAGGTTGTGCTATCAACTTCTGTCCAGGGATTCGTCCACTTCCATCGCAGTGTAAACTGAATGTTTATGCATTAAACATACATTTTTTTAAGTTTGTTTGAAATAGTGCTTCAATTTAATTATAAATTTCCTTAAATAGTGTTATTTATTGGTAGTGAATTTTTTTTTATCGTTGTGAAAACGAAACTGAAAACTAATACAGTTAAATATATTCCATATTTGTGCCTCAGTTTTGTATGTGAGCGCTTTGCAATCTCGTCTCTGGAATAGCTCCAAAGTCATGTGTCATGCATCATCTGGTTTTATGACACTTGAATATTACAAACATCAACCAAGTAAGTGTCGAGGCATGTAGAAGAGTTATTGTTTGCATTTTGGCACAACTTTAGTGGTTGGACAAAGAAAATTATTGATTGGCCTGACATGAAAGGTCATGGCTAGGTGTGAATATTTGTTCTTTATAACCTGAAAGCACAGTGACTTGACTTGCACGTTCAGTAGCTCAATGCCTGCTGGAAAAAAACATGTCTTGAATGATCAGTCTGTTTAGGTCAACTCAATTTTTTTCAAATTTGACCCGTTACTATGAAAGATGCAAGTCTGTGAAAAATTTGGATATCTATGATATGAATCTGTGTGTTGACCTAATTCTAAATACAAAACCAAATGCAAATAATATTTAACTTTGATCATAAACATAGTGTTGGGTTGGGACTAGAAAAATAAAGTTTAGTCAAACTAACAAAGATAGGTTAGTCTTTTGACTAGACCTGTTGTGTCTTGCAAATGAATGATTTTGAGTTGCTGAACCTATAAAGTTGCACCATAATGAAAACATGAACTCGGCTACATGCATTGATACTTTGTAGATGTTTGCAATGTTCAGTATACAGTACATGGTTGCAGTAAAACCAGATTATGCATAAAACATGAGCTATTCCAGAAAAAAGATTGTGAAATGCTCGCATACAATTGTTTACGCAGTTGTTTCTTAATGCTTATTTTATATCTACAATCTTGTTGACAGGTTAATGACCAGTATTACCATTCTGCAAAAATTGAGACAGAAATACAGTGTATATTTCAGGCATTGTGATACAATGGCAGATTCAACATGTGGGTAAAAAAATTTTTGATTGGTTTTATTCTTTACTGATATCACAGAACACACTGGTAAAGCGTTTTATTGAGCATGCCCTTCCGAACTGTATACAAACGAGGTTTGCACAAACACGACAGTCAATGAAAGGTTTGCGACACCCTTATTCCAAGGACATGGCAAAGGTGCATAACACTGCCCAAAATTCAATCAAGAACAGCTATGTATTTTGAAACCTTTCTCAATTCAATCTTCAAAGGAGTATAAACCTCCAATCTTGTCCAAAGCAATCTACAATTACTGAAAAGCAGAGAAAAGAACACTGGACTTGGATTTTTCTTTTTACTTTTTCTAAACTGTGTGGCAAATATGTTCACATTTCCATCATACAAAATACTAACAACATGCAAGATATTTTGCACTACAATTTCTTATATTACTATCACAACACGTGGGCAACTTTAAGCTCAAAAGAACCTCACCAAAGCTAAAAGTCATAAATTCAGGTTTATGCACACCACGACATCTTTGATTTATTTGAGAATTACTGTGTCCCAAATTACAACAGAAAAACATATGTACCGCGACACATGGCTGAATTTTAATATTCTCAAGTTTAACGTGGACTATTTTTAAAGTTAGTATAAACAAGTATGTACACCAGAGCACATAGCAACTTTAAATTCTTCAGTATTATTTTAAGGTGTCCAACATGGACAAAGGTGATAATCATTATTTTCCATACAAGTGCACATGACACGTGGCTAATTTTAATAGCATCTAACTTTAACATAGATTATTTTTAAAGTTACTAACGTCAAATATATCTATACGCGCACCAGGGCACATAGCAACTTTAAATTCTGTAAAATACGCTGTCTAATCCATAGGCAATGAAACTTTGACAAAATTAACTGGCATATAGATTGAAAACATTAAAAGATAATTTTCACCTAAGTAGTTTTACATTAAATTAGCATAAAGTCCATAATGGACACAAATGAACCATAAAAAGGTCAAAATAGACCCAATCTAAAACAACTTTGGTATAACCTTTTCTCCTTTGCATGATTTCATTTCTCAAATTATTTTAGGCAAATACTAAAAATTTACAAATTTTAAAAATGCTGACTTGTTGGCAATGCATGAATTTCTACCAACATGCACCATGATCTAAAGGGCCTACAGTTATGGCATAAAGTATATTTCATTTTTCAGACCGGATGGGCCATGACTCTATTTAAATATAACATTAACTTGTTCAAATGCTGTCCATGTTCCTGCACAGGCTGCCTTCACAACACAGACAACAGCATTTGAATGCAGAGACCCCCTTCTAATGGCCACCAAGGTGCCGCACGTGAACCACTTAAAGTACGATGGGATATAACTTTTGGAGCAAGCAAACTGTTGCCATAACAAGCTCCTCTTGATCCACTGCCCCACAGATATAAATAGTGGGCATGATGAACCATCCCCTCCCCCCCCCCCCCAGACATTGCTGAACGTTCGAAGCAGTAAGGTATGTTCGAAGCAGTAAGGAGCCGACAACGAAGAAGAGGGCATCACTACACCAAGGCCTGGAGGAGATCTGGGCCATTCTGCAGACACATCTATATGGTGAGCATAATTCCACGTGGCAGTTAAGTGCAAGTCCATATCTCGAGACCTTTTTACCCCTTCAATTAACTGATAAATTACTGGCAAGGTTAGGTAACTGTCATATTGTAGTATAAACGTTAGTAATCGTAAAATTTGAGTATATCCGCTGGAGGAATTAATGTGTCATCTTGTACTGTTAAATGTTTTGTTCTTTATTATATATGTAACACGACCCATCTCGCACTTAGACGAGTAGGCCCAACTTGTTAATATATTCTTAAATTATGCTTCGCGCTAGTAGGAGACTTAAATATGGCTGAGCTTCATGCTGCCCTCAACACGCTTATGCGTAGTCATTCAGTGATTGCTACCATGTATATTCATTGTTTTTATGTCCAGACATATTCATGTCAAATACGTTTAGTATTAAGAATCGGTTATAATATATTGTATTGCTCTTTAATTTTCCATTTGTTCGTACACATATTACCGTATTTAAGTCAGCATACTAAACAGTTCACACTCCCACGCGGTTAGGGCGAGCGCAGTAAGCGATAGTGAGGAATGTTAGTACGCAATGTACCTAGTCAGCAGATCGCGCAGGAGGCTTTTCCAGCCTAGCAGCTTGACATCACGTCGCCCACCCCAGTACCAATACTGAAGCTTCTTTGCTTTCATTCTGTAATATATGTATACTGCTTGTTTCTGCATGTGGGAACACCTGTTCCTTTATAACCAAGGAAATCTCCATTTGTTTTATGTGTGTTTCGGATATCTTTCTCATTTCTTCTCTTTTGTATTTATAAATAGCTTTAAGTTACACAAAGTGCGCGACACCAACTCTATTATACAACCTTATGTTAGTTAACATGTCGACATGACTACAGAACAAACATCTAAAGCACAAACTATAAGAAAATTAGTTAAGACTCTGTTAATTGATTTAGGCTATGCTAAAAGCGCAGCTGAAATACACGAACAATTAGGAGCCAGTTAAACAGTGAAAGCACAGAATCACTCACCGTAGTACACACCTACCACTTGAACAGGTCTTAGCACACTCACACCAATCAACATTTAATGAAGCCAATACAAGCGGTTATTTGACACCACGCCAACAACAGACACTTCAAACAGCACACACATTTAATTTCTATTCCTAGTACATCTGCTAACAACGCAGAAATACTCAGCCCTATACCTGCACCAGCACATACCACACAGCCACTACACATTGTAGTACCAGCACCACAACATATCCCTACATTCACTGGAGAGGATATAGAAAATGTAGAGGAGTTTTTAGATACCTTTGATGCTGTCGGTGAACTAAACAGTTGGAACGAACTCGAAAAACGCCATCACCTAAGGTTTTAACTGCAAGGGACTGCAAAGAGGGCTTAAGAGAATGTTTATTATTCCAACGCAGAACACATTTCTTGGAATCACATTCAACGTAAACTATTGTACACATTCCTAAAGTTTGACACAACACATCATTACAGATGGCTGCTACACTCAACAAAACAACACCCAGGCGAGAGTTGTCAAGCTCACATTGAAAATTTTATATTGTATAAGAATAAGTGTGAACCACAATTGCCAGAGCAAGAATTTATTAAAATCATTTAGACCTCTCTGTTACCAGCTGTTGCCGACAAACTTGTGCCGTTAGAAAACACCACATTGCACCAGTTAATTCACATCAAAAACATTGAGCTTGGCATTTACATATACAAACAGAACATTGAACAGGACTCACAAAGTACACACTACGTCAAACTCCAAGAGGAGATAAATATGTTGAAACAGCAGTTACACAAACTTAAAAACACAAACACCCATACCGCACTATGCCCAGAACCCGCGACTTACACTAAACAGTATCCATTTCAACACCCCACCCACAGAGTCACACCAATTGAAATAAGAATAGAGAGGCCTAGAGCATTTGAAAGGACACAGAGTAGGAGTCATTACAGAACACCATCAAACCAGGGCCATCATCAATACTTGAGACACAGCCAGGCAGGCCCCTTCAGGGTGCAACATAGGTATTACAAGCATGTACGGGAGGATGTTAGTAGGGTAAATTCCATGGAAAAGTGTTTCTCCCCTACCCAGGAAAAGTACGGCAAAGCTCATGATGCCTGCAGAGCTATTTTTAATAAGGTCGTCCCTACTAGATCATATGCCGAGATTACTAAATTTAACGCTCACAGCAACCACCCACTACAAAACCAGTCACCCTCACTTCAAAGAAACGGGCACAAAATAAGGGTTAACAGTGAAGAACATCCTAAATCCACAATAACTTTAACACTGCAGGCAAAATACGCTACAGCAGATAGGTCAAGTAAAGTTCCGCCTCAGCGGATTGTGCATGTGCCGCCAGCGCAACGCGGCAAAAGCAAACACGTCACTCCACCCCGCTGCACAAACCAGGTCAGTGTTGCCAAACCGTGGCAGCCATGCGCCCATAAATGTGACGTTGCTAAAGCTAAGCAAATTGTCAACATTATGCGGAAAGTCGCAGGACCCCATAGCCTCGCTTAGGACACGTGTGCCCTGTGTTTTAACGTCTGACACAAAAGCAGTCAATGCAGTCTGTATCCCAAACAGAATTTTGAGTTTTCCACAAACATCGGCTTTTGATTTAGGAGTTTAAAAAACAAATACAGGCTAACGTGGCGTTACTTAGACGTGAGGCACAAAACAACACCGTCATCACAAACAGCTGTTTTGAAAATACACCTAGCCAGGCCCGCAATGATGAATCTATGTTTAACAATATACTGAGCAGGCCTGCGCCTCAATCGATGTCTCATAAACATGAGTGTCCTGCAACTCACGCAGTTTATCAACACTGGCCATTGTTCAACAACACCACGCGTGCTCGTAACAATCAAAGGAAAGAAATATTATGCATTTCTTGATACCGGGTGCTCCCGCAGTAGTGTTGCAAGCACATTAATTACCACGCAGCACCTTCAGCCTTTGCACGAGGAAATTACATTAGTCGTACTCCTGTACTGGCATCACCCAAGTTTAAAACCACACTTAACCTCTGTACATCCTGGCGCACCTACCCGCAACGCTTTTTAGTCGCGAACAATTTACGAGACCTGATTTTAGGTGTAGACTTCATCAAAAAATACGATGTCATACCGATATTGAAGTATAATATTCTCTTTATCCATGCGCACAATTCCATAAAATTGGATACCGATATACTCGGCAACATTAGTGCATGATGATATTACTTCCATAGAACATTCCTTGAACGCGTTGGATACTTTTGAGTCAGACCAGAGTTATTTACCACACAACAAAAAGTTAACTGACAAACAGACAGTCAATTACCCGTATTATTGGTGATTACAAAGACAGATTTGCAAACTCTATTTTAAAATTGACTGAGGTGAAAATCTTTGACATAAAGTTAGATCTAACAACAGATAAGCCGATAGCTACCAGGCCTTACAGGATCAATCCCAAAATTCATGAGGAACTCTTACTTCAGATTGACATTGTTCCGGCAGGAATTATCGAGGAAGCTGACTCTCCGTATTCTGCGCAAAGTCTGGTAGTCTCAAAGAAAACGACGGGTTAAGGTTCTTAACTATTTTTAGAAAGTTAAATCAATATTTAACTAGGGTACGCTACCCATTGCCCAGGACAGAAGACATTTTGAATGCTCTACAGAAATCCCAGTACATGAACAGCTTAGATGTATTTTCTGACTTTTATAGCATCCCTGTCAGAGAGCAAGATTGTTATAAAATGGTGTTTACGATCGATGGAGTAGGATTATTCCAGTACAAAAATATGGCAATGGGGTAAAGCACATCCCCACAGTATTTTCAAGTGTTTATCAACACCTTACTAGGGCCCTTTAGATGGATTGCGGCTATAGCATATATTGTTATATATAGTTATTTTAGGTAATTCCTTTGAGGAACAACGTAGCCAACATTGAGAAAGTTTTTCAGAGATTACGAATGTTCAGTGTAAAAGTTAATACTAAGAAATGTACGTTCACTGAACAAACAGTAAAGGTGCTCAGACATATAATTACACCACAAGGTATTAGCACAGATCCAGAGAAAGTCTGCACTATCGAACGCATGACGTCCCCAACAAATGTAAAACAACTGTGCATGTTTCTGGGAATGACTGCACAGATTTATTAGGAATTACGTGACTATCGCACAACCTCTCATAGACTTAACAAAACATAATATAACTTACAAATAGGAGGGCATCCATCAGAAAGCATTTGTAAATCTTAAGAAAGCTATATTTGAGGCACCTGTGTTGCAAAGATTTGATGAGGGCAAGAGCATTGTATTAGCATGTGATGTGAGTAACGACGCGGTAGGTGAGGCACTTATGCAGGAAGACCCGAACACCAAGCAATGTAGTATAAACGCCTTTGCTTCTAAAAAGTTACCTCTGAACGAATCGAGGTGGAATGCTACAGAGAGAGAGCTTGGTGCGATACGCTATCTTTGAAATCACTTTTGAGTCAGTCCATAGCAAGAGTCCCAACACAGGTTGCTTAACCATAAAAAAGAAAAAAGAAAAAAGAAAAAAAAAATTTAAAAATGTTTTGTTTGTGACCTTCCCAGTGTTTCTTGAGTTCAAAACCACAGTATTTTAATTTTATCGTACTTAGTTTATTAATGGTTGCCAAATTTACGTGACAGCATGCTGCAATTTTGGTGTTTACAAGTTTTTGGGGAAACTGAAATAAATTTGTATTGGCTGAATCCACAGTTCTGAATCAAGTAACACTGTACTCAGCATGTTCTGGAGTAAATTTATTTGTATTAAAAAAAGTTCATTTTGTTTTCCTTAAGTCTGAAAATTGTGTACAAAAAAAGTTAAAATTTGTGTAAAAAATGTGAGATTCAGTCGTGTCTAGTGAAAGGAAGACTTTGAGTCTCAAAGTTGAAATTCGCACACGGAAATACTCTCTGCCAGCAGTCTGCCACTGTGGAGCTCACACAAAAAAAAATTTTTTTTTCGGAAATGGTCAAGCAACCAAACAAATAAATTTGGGATACTTGATATGGATGGACCCTTCTCGCCAATATTTATATGGTAGGCATTTCATAATTGAAACGGACCACGCCAGTCTTCTATATCTGTGTACCACGGCCGAACACAACATAAGAATTCAGAAGATGGCAATCGCATTGAGCGAATACAACTTTCAGCCCCACATAGTGAAAGGGAAACTAAACACACTTCCAGATGCCTTAAGCCGTATCACCACCAACACTAAAACACACTAACACAGACTATTACAGCCAACAACACAAACTACACAGTTAAGTAAAACATGATAAATTGCACATTACTATACAAAGCTATGGTGGAAAGTATTTTACAGAACCCTAACAAACATGATGAGATTAAAGTCAGTATTGTTAAGTACACTATCAACAACTGGGTAGACATTAAACCTTTTTTAAAGACAAATTTCAGTCCCAAGACAAAACAAAAGTAGTGGAAGCCATAGCTGATGAGAGAAATTTTTCCCCATCCATGCTATTTTTTAAATTGCCACCACATTATATCAAGTTAATTTAAAAGTGGTCATGGAAAACACACCTAATAAAATAGAAGCCCATTGCATTGTTCCCCTTTTAAGTTGTACTATCATAATCTTGGACAGAAGTGGAACCCAACATTTCTTACCTATCTAATAACTGGAACAAGAATATGTCAAAATCGACGATTCTATTCTACATTTATGTTCCATAACCATCAATACTTCACCTTTCGCTGGGGAATGCAAGCGTGACCCCATATAAAACAATTACAGATTGCATTAGAGTCCCCAGACCAAGCTGATACAAAATACCGTTGACTTAGTCACAGTTATGGTGTTGCGGCAAATGGCGAGATTTATCTTAAATTGAACACGCCACAAGGCATTAAGAAATTAACCCGAATTCCCCAAGTATATGTGAATGAGATAATTCAAGCGCACCATGATGCCATTTTTGGGGGAGGACACTTCGGAGTTTTTAAGACACTTTAGAAAATAAAACAAACTTACTATTGGGACACCATGACAACAGACATAAAAAAAATATGTGCGCGCTTGCCAAGTTTGTCAGAAAACAAAATCACCCAATAGCAAACCTGCAGGTCAGATGACATCTATCACGTAACCCCTTTTAAAGACACGGGTGCTTGACACAAAAGGTCCCCTTCCCACCGTTATACGTGGTAACAAATATATACTGGTGATGACAGGGTTCCTAAGTCGTTACGTAGTTGCTAAGGCTGTCAAATCTATAGATGCAGCTGCATATGCCGACTTCATCGAACAAGTAATTCTGCAATTTGGGTGCCCGGAACAGATCCTTACAGACCATGGCACCAGCTTCCAGAATGAATTGATTAGTCAATTACTTAAGTTATTGGGTATCAAGAAATTAATGACAACAGCTTACTACCCTCGCTGTAACGGGCTTGTAGAAGCGACGGACCATATCGTCGGTGAACAATTGACAGCGTGCGCCAATGCAGACCAGGCAAACTGGGACCTTTATGTCGAATTCGTAATATTCAACTACAATAATATTGTAAACACAACAACCAATTACACCCCTTTTTATCTGCTCCGTGGGGTACAAGCAGCCCTACCAGTGCAAGTAATCGCTACACAATACTCAGATTGTGTGAATTATTGGTGTGCTAAGTTGTTACAAAACTGCGAGAATGCAAAAGTTAATCTTTTTCATGCACAACAACATCAGAAAAAGCAATTTGACAAAACAGATCAACCGTGCACTCTATGAAGTAATGATTATGTCTGGCAGACAAAAAGCACTCGCGCATCATTACAGCGGCCTCTTCAGGGTAGCTGATGTCTTAGGTGACTAGACTGTACGCATACAGATAAATAAGACTTCTCCTCTCCCCCTAAGTTTGACACAGCGTGTACCCGCCATACAAAATACAAAGGCCACCTTTGTAAACTAATTCAGTGTCCTTCTGATGGTTTTATGTTATAAGTTGTACTTCATCAGTGTTTAAAATATGTCTAAGAATGTGGTACAGTATATGTCAATGTCTTACTGAGAGGAACAAAGTGACGCGAGCCATTGTGGGAGCCGTTCCAAGTGCCGCCCATGCATCCTGTTTACGCCGTATCGGGGGCATGCTGACAACACTCCGTACTCAGCATGCGTGTTCCGCAGCAGGAACCAGGCAGCGAGAGGCGCCTGCCCAGCCTTCCTAGCTATCGCCACGCCACGGTACAATTGCAGCACAAGCAAGGCGGGAGAGTGGATTCATGGCTGCCAACCCCACACCGAGTACTGTGCCACTACAGTAGCTGCGACGTGCTGCTACCACTGCCATATGCCGTTGGCATCACTTCGTGAGCACGAGTCACATTCTGCGCATGCGCTCGACTGTCGCCATGGCGACACCAATCAATGGCAGAACTCTAGCAGAAGAGTGGGGAGTCCGCTTAGCTTGCCACGCAGCCAAGGTCTTGGCTGTATTGTTTTGTTCTACCAGCTGTCTTGACTGTGCCAGCAACTTACAGGACCCACGTAGGGGTCTATTGGACCCCTGCCAACGTCGACTTTGTATACGAAGACAGCATTCCTCTCATAAATACTATAGCACTAATTTCCCACAATCCCTAAATCTGTTGACCAGTATTTGTATGTAGCGTGTGCAGATTGCAATTCGACATCATGTAAATAAAAATGGGAAACTAATCTATGAATATTTACAAGCAGTGAAACATGGCGTACTGCGAGAATTCTTTGACGTCGTGAGTACCTAATTTCATCCAAGCCAAGGCATTCAATTTCTTGGCGATGTGTGTACATTGTGGTGTAATATTTTAACAAATAAACACTCACGTGCGTTACTTGACAATGATGCTCAGTTGGACAGACAAATGAATGCACTAGCCTATAACATACAAACAACAAACAATGCTCGTAGTGTGACTTTTAAATTTATCAACCAAATACAACACAAGGTGGAAGATAAGATTAATTCAGGCATCAGCAAAATTTACAATATCGAGGCTCCGTATAACTTGCTATCCACAAGCCTTTTGCAGTTGATTAATAACATTATCATTGAAAACTTAGTACAATCTTATATTCATTCCTGCCAACTGCATAAATTACCTCTTAATGCAGTAAACAAATTTCAGCTGTTAGATCTCTCTAAATTTAATGTAGAACTCCTTAAACTGAATCTAACGTTAAGTATTGATGTCACTGATGTAATTAAATATTACTCTCATGAGCTGACAGAATGTTCTTTCACAAAAACGTAACTTGTGTTAAAATTGCAAATCCCCATTACCACGGTTCATTCCACATGGCACGTTTATAATATAATTCCAGCATCCTACTGTTTTGAAAACCAATATTGTATAATTCACATACCATCTGCCACAATTGCAATTGATCCTAATACGGACATTGTAAAATCCATCTCCCACTCACCAGAAATGCTACCGGATGTTATACTCATCCTTAAAGAATCACTCTCATGTGATAACTCTAAATGTGTCAAAGCAGCAATTCTGCTGTCTGAAGCCACGTCATTATTTTCATTAATTTCAACCTGTATATTTCATTACATGACATTTCATTTTCCATTATACGTATCTTGCCACATCAGCATGTTTTAACCACCACCACCCCCCCCCCCCCCCCCCCAAAAAGGAACAGTCTTACAGTGTTTGAATAACTCCCTTAATGTAAATGTTACAAACTATAAGCTAGGAAGTGTTGAATTACACGTGCCTTGTGGATGTCACATTGCAACACCTGAATTATTGTTGAGGCCTTGCATCTGTGTGATCTACGTGTGCCTACAGTTCTGTTACAACAAACGGTGATACCTGTGCATTGGCTCAACCAGCAATCATTTCACTTGCAACAATTATCCGTAATAGCCTGTATACATTTTTACGACATTAATACTGTCCTTGACACAAACTGGCAGATTAATCACACGGTGTTGCCAGTACTCTCAGCAACTGATCTCATTTACTCACATGGTAAGTTCAAGGAAAATAAATTTCCAGTCTTGGAACCAGAACATTATGACTACATTAGTATGGGAGTCATAACTCTCCTTCGGTTTACTGTTACTGTTCTATATATCAAGCTTATAAAGCTCTCTATATTACTGTCTCATCTGGACACTACAACGTACATGTGCAAATCACATGCATCACGGCTCGCAAAAGGTTCTGCACATGTAGTATATTAAGAACTTCACTTACCAGCTGTTCAATGCAGAACTTCAAGATGTTAGTATGTGATCTACAATTGAGCATGGTAAGAAGGTTCATGATATGTGCATTGCACTGTAGTAAATATCATTTAAGGAAAAGAGATATATATATATATAGACACACACACAGTAAAAGTCTGATATAATGCAGCTGTGATCTGCGTTATAGCTTTCTGTGCTATTCCAGAAGTGGCAGAGTATAGTAGTAAAAAAAAGGCACGTGTTCTGATGTGGCGTGGCACTTGTCTGTCAAACACGGGGCAAGTGTTGTTATATACTGCCGTATCTCGTAAAACATTTAGCCCCTTGCTCTCGAACTTTATTTTTTTTATCTGTATCACTGGACTTGACAGCACCCAAGAGAGGGAAACAGAAGAGAAACATGCTGTAATGAAGGGGGTCACATGCATTCAAGCAAGAATAACTAAAAAATATCACATTTTCCAAGCAAAGGATGTACTTGTTCCTCCAAGGGCGGTGTTTGTTGTGAGTTGTTATGCAGGTTGGAGAAGGGAGTTCACGCCACCTCCCCCATGGCCAACCGTACGTCTACGCCTCCTGATGTGCCTGCTTGGGAGGAAGTGAGAATGTGAAAGGAAGCTCACGGCCAAAGGTCGAATGCACGCACTGCAGAATGCAAATGGGATCTATCATGCCTCACGTGTTGTGAAACATGTCGCTTGCTCGTCTGATATGCACTTTCAAAAAAAAAAAAAAAAAAAAAAAAAGCAAATCATTTGTGGCCTGCAAAGAAAGGCAGCTTTTATGAATTAAGCCTTGTCCACAATAGCTCGTTCGCTCAGAATTATTTTTCTAAAATTGGTAGGCATACTGTTTAGCTGGTATGTATACATTATAATGAAAGTGTCATCATCATAATTATAGTGATTATGATTATGTTGCGCTATTTTCTGTAGGAGATTAATTATAGTCCTGTACATGACTTAGGAGCATAAATTTTGAGGCGCATCTCAAATTTCGGAATAATTTTTTTCGTAAATGGGAAGACATACTGAATAGCAATTCCTACCTTCCCCAGAATCTGAACCCAGAGCCCCTCGCATTGCAAACCAGTTTTATACAGAATGTGAGACAGATGTCGGCATCCATTTTATGACAGTATTTCAGCGTTTTTTAACTTACTTTATTTAAACATTTTGGCATTAAATAATTGTAATTGCTTAAATGTGTTACGCTATATGACACACGCACATTTCATGTTAACTTGTAAGTGCCAGTAAATGTGTGACAGCAAGACACTTGCGAGTATGATATATGGTTTGGAATATGGCCATGCCATCCCCCTATACTGATCCAACGCCCAGATAAGATGGAAAGGTTGCCCTAGTATCTTTTTTTGTCTGTTTATAGCCAAACAGCAGAACAGGTATAATAGGGTCTCGCAATAAAAGGACCACTATGAATTCTTACATCAAATCTTTGCATCATGTCAAGGCAACTGAATACGGAAGAACATACAATATTGGCTGTAAAGAATCAGTAAAATAGGTCTCGGCACTGAAAGTAGAGAGAACGCGTGCCCGCTCCCTCTGCCACATACATCAATGTCCCCGACTCACGACCACCCACCGACAGACCACACTTCTACCTGACTGCACACTTTCCACTTATTTATTTATTCAGGCTGGGGGACATAAATTGCCCCGTGGTATAACCGAATCCGCAGTATATACCAGACCACAGTATTCCGGGCTTCCACTGTACTTGAAAAGTGTAAATTTTCCTTATGATCTGAAGTATCCAGTGTAATACCTCACAATTTCCTTAATACAATATATTCATGTATGTATCTAATATTTTTATGAGTAACTGACATATCAGTTTTTCTATAATTATTACATTGAGTTCCTACCCTAAGATCCTTTTTCACAAGTGTGTATACACAAGATATATGAAATAAAGAATTTTTACGAAACCCTAAAATTAAGAGACCAATATCTGACTTAGGATTTGGTTTCAGGTATAAGGAGAGATTACTCTTGCAACTGTCATGTCGCAGTAATATTAGAATTGATTGAATTTTATAAATTATGTTAAGAGATTTTCATTTTACTTATATAGGTTCACTACAACTTTGCTAAAAAGCATACTTAATTTTTAATATTCATTCAATGTTTCAATTTGTATAATTTCAACTCAATTGTGTGACCATAAAATGAAAAGACATAATATGCTTAAAAGTTTTTACGCAAGCTACATGCAATATAAACTTCACATGTCTGTGGACTATGTGGTGCTTCAGTGAAAAACTATTATTATCACAAACATTATCAAAAATTACTGTGTGAATAGCAGTGCTCATGATATGAACTAAACGCCACTGGCGAATGTGTAACCAAACACAAACAACAAAATATTTTTGAAAGATATTATGCGAACATATTTTCCTGTTATCACTTTTCTTAATTGTATAATATTGTAACATACTTGTCATGTAAATATTAGGCTAAGTATTTGCGTATAGTTAAAGTTTGTATTGTCTTCTCTGTATCATTATTACAGTTGTTCCGTTACCATGTTTTCTGATACCGGAACTGATACCCTGATACCACTGCCAATACCCGATACCAATGCCTTTCGCACTGAATTTTAAAGAAAGTATTACTGTAAATAATACCTTAAAATCATTTCTCGTAGATTCATTTAAATAAAGAAAATAATGTCTTAAAATACTTTACATAATTTATTGAAATCCGACACACAATGCAAGCTGACCTGAAACTTTCAAACCCTCTGAAAATGCAAATAATATGATACCAAATGCAAGTCAAATTTTTAATGTCCCACACGCACTATCAGCTAAGAGCACATGGAGAAGTTATCAATCGGCCAGTGTCATGTCTATTGGTTTATGATAGGGGGGGGGGGGGGGGGAATTATCTCTCCACGCCGCTACCTGTTGACGACACCTTGGACGCGTAGCAAATGTCTGTCTTTTATAGTAATTAATCATATTTTACTGCAAATAAAAATTACAATTTTGAGACACAATTGAGGTGATTATAATTGATTTCTTCACTGTCTTTAATAATCAATCATTCAAAACCACGTCCTCCGATTTTCCCTGTCATGAGATACACTGCACTCGGCTAGGTGCGTACCTACCCATTATTAGATGGCAAAAGGTGTCGACTAGGCACTTACCTATTATCAGTTTATTCAAAGACATGTGTCTATTGAAATAAATTAATATTAATCCTCCGATTTCCCCGCAAGAAGTAACTGAAAATGAACGCTTATAATACAAGTCGCTCTATGTTCAAACAATTTTTTGCTGGCAAGTGGTAGAGTATATGCTTTTCAGCATATACTTTTATTCACGAAGATACTGCTCTTTGAGTTAAATAAATATTATGTTTTAAAGTTATGTTAATTTTACGCCAGATACAATGAAAACCAACCTTACCAGATAAAACATCCTTTAAACACAACAGAAAACCTATTTACAAATAATAATTCCTCGTTAAAATGTTTTGCGTAAATTTTCAGGTGAAACCATTTTCTTTGAAATACAAGTGATGTTAAGTGCAACTATTTCTAGCGACGCATACCGTATTTACCCGTGGATAGCCACACCATGATTTTTGCAACAAGTTCCACAGAAAAAAATTTAAAAAATAAAATTGCACCAAAACTTTTTGGTATCCTGTTAGTAAGTATGGAACTAATTATAATTTTTTTACATTAATCTGTGGCGACTGTGATATGTTTGGGAAATACTTTAATTAAATAACTTGTGTGCAAAAAGCCAAAATAAAAAAAATCCTGATACCTCTTGTGCCTACTGCTCAACATTTCCAGCTTCGTTTTTCTTTTTTCTCCTTTCTCCGTTTAACAATAACCAGCTCTTTTTTTCCCCATGCTAGAATGACCTACTACCCTGTTATCTAAAAAAAAAAAAAAAAAAATGGGTCTGGGCCCTCTCTCCCCTACCCCCCTCCCTACCTTCCACAAACATGGAACCATGGCTCGCTACCCTCTGCCATGGAAACAAAAAGGGATGGCGGAATTATCGACGGGCAACATCTGGGTGTTATAACCAGGGAGTATAGCTTGCACCCTAGAAATTTTTTCCTATATTCTGGGGAAAAAAGGATGTGCTGTTCACAAGTAAATACTGTATTTGTTCTTATTTTTCTTTTTCTTTAAATGTGTGGCATATGCAAACCGAAATACAGTAATTTTTGTGCCTAAAGAAAGTAATAACCTGACTTCACTGTCTACAACCGGTACTAGAGTATCAGCCCGATACCATACCAGATACACATACATCGGGAAAAGGTAAAGTATCGGTATCTGAACAACTCTAATCATAATCCCACTACCATGTTAATAGTTACCATATGGCATCAGCCAATATTGCCATTAAAGGTAATTAACAAAGATATCTTATATAAATCTAGGGTTATAATGATTTAAGTAACATTACTGTATGAGAATATGATTAGCCACTATGGCACGTAACTATTTTTTGCTGTGTAAAAACAATGTCTACACCGCAAGACTGCTAAAACTGCAACATAAGTGTTATAGTAGCTGCCATTCCCGACGACAGCACGGCCGTTTGGCACTACCAACTGTGGAGTACCTTCTATCTTTCACACAGGTAGAAACATTACCTATAATTTTAACTATTCTCTCTATTGTTTTCACTATCACTTTTGATAATCAGTTTTAAAAATGCTATTTTAATATTTTTAAGAATTAATGATTCAGCCAGCAGGCATGCCAACTTGCGAAAATGTAATTTCTTTAAGAGTGTTTATTTTCCTGGCACGTTGTAGAGCACACTAGTACCAATCTCACTCAAATTCAAACTTCCTTTTACCCATGTCCACCACTTAGCTGTTGGGGGTCCCCTCCCCCTCCTCCAAGAAGGTCCTTTCGGTCAAAGGTGAGCCGCACTTAGCGAGACTTCCCAGTACCCACTAGTGATGGAGGCGAATCCGCTGGCCCAGGTGCGAAGGCTGCCATTGGGGTGCTTCAAAGATCTAATGCTTTTCAATTCCATTCCTCACATGTCCACAGAATCCAGCAGAAGAAAGGTTCACAACACTTTGCATGTTTCAGCACATCTGTTCCCCCCCCCCCCCCCCCCCCAACTTCCTCCATCTTGATCATTGGGCAGCCTTCAGCTGACGTGCTACTGCCATCTTCAACTGAGCTACCCAGGTTCTTGACATCGACTATGGCACTTACGAGCCGGCCTCTTGGTCCTTGAGCTGGTATTTGATTATTCCAGCTACCCCAGAACCTGGGAGTTTCCAATCCGCCACCTGGGGATGCAACTAGTTGTGAATAACCACTGCATCTGAGCTGCAAACAGTCCAAACCATGCCTACAGATCCACCTTGCCTTCGCCGGTCCCAAGGGGCAGGTAGATCCCGGAGAGTGAACGACTACGAGCGTGATGTTCATGCTACAACAGCTCATCTAGTAAATTTATAACTTGCCATACTGCATGTTATAGCTTGCATGGGATATCCAAGAAACTAGTTTGTGTTGGTTTGGATAAAACTACTTCAGTAGGGCATGTAGCTGCTGCTAGAAAGGGGGAGGGGGGGAAGAATCCAGTTGTAAAATACATGTTGACATGAAGTCTAAGATAAAGTTACACATGATGTCATTGCACACTATGTTCAGTCACTTCAGTAGGACGAAAAGTCCAATCATAATTACCTCCCGGTGGGTTTCAACATTAAGTCACTATATTCTTTGCACTTAGAATGGCCCAAGGAACAATTCCCAATGAGCGAGCATATCACTATGCATTATTATTGCGACATCTTCAATGGTAAATTTAATATTGGCTTTGAACTCTCCTGTAGTGATACTTGTAACTTTTGTGGTAAAACCGACATTGCTATAATCAACCTGAACAGGACTGCAATGCAGAAGTCAGAAGAAGAAAGGAAACAGAAAAAGAGCTGCAAATACAGAAAGCGAAAGCTCCTCAGGCTCGCGTCAAATTGCTGAGAACAGATACCGGTGAAGCAGGCGTCATTATGGCATTCAAATTACAACAAGCTCTTCCCACTCCAAAACTGTCTAGTGGAATTCAGTTTTATAAGTGCAAACTATGGACCTGTAACTTCAGCATCCATAACATAACAACCAGAACTTCTAAGATGTACATGTAGGATGAAAACACTACAAAGCACAGATCATGTGAAATTACCGACTAGCTGTATTATGCACTACTTGTCGGAGGTTGACAACATTGTAAGAAAAGTGATTGTTTAGCAAAAACTGTAGTGGACAGAATAAGAATGTGAATCTTGTTTTGGCCAATTCGTCACTTTTTCATCATGAAGTACAACAGTACTTAAACTCCTGGCCATTCCTATCTTTGATGTGACTGGAGTTTTTGTCACATCTAAGAAGCGGTACGGCATGCCGACATTTACACCAGAGATCAGTACGCTTATTATATCCAAAAATGTTGTACGAAAAGACTGTGTACAGTCGTAAACGTTACGCAAGATGACTTCTGAGCTACACATTGCTTCAAGATTATATTACAAAAACTCTAATAATAGACGCCAAGTATAGGGAGGTGAACTTATTCAAATTCTCCAAAGCATACAAACAAGGCCTCTATATTTAGAGAGATTAATTATACATTGGGCACCAAATATGCAGTAAAACTTTAAAATGAAAATGTGCTTCTTACAATGCAGGAAGTTTAATCTGGTGAATGTTAAAGTTCCTCGGCTCTCTGCACCTCTTGACTCCATATCCACTGCTAAATTAAAAGATGCCTGGGATCTGTTGCCATACAATCCATTACTGTGATCAATGTACTTTACAACCATACTGGAAACCCAACCACAGACTAACTCCACACCAAACGCGAATGGCAACATGGCAGATGACACTGATGACAATCAAGTGGAGTATTGTAGCTGTTAAAAAAGTTTGTTGTTCAAAAAATGTTTCACACGCTGAGTAATTGCATTGTTTCTACATTGGTCATCCTTTATTCTTTAGTTAAGTTTCCTTCTTGAAAGTGTATACTTTCACTTAGGCGTATTAAATTTATCAATCAACATGTCTTAATAAGTATCTTGTAATCAACATGTGTGGTGTATACTATCCCACCTCACATGACATGTGGAGGAGTCTATTTGCAAATGCAAATAGTGAGACTCTGGAGGGGAGAAACAAATATCACTAAATATATATCGCTGACTTTTCCCAATTATGCAGCAAAACTTTCCGATACACTGTGAATACTTTAGTTTTGAGTGCACCTTTTTGTTACAAATTTGAAATGCTGTTTTTTCATCGTGTATGTTTGTCAAGTTTGCCCTTTGTATCTGCAATGCCTCATTTCATTGTATTAGTTTTTCCATTGTCATATTTTTTGGCCTGATGATGAAGTAGAATTTTTTACTGTTAAATAAAATGTTATTTAAGGGAATTATAATTAAATCAAAGCATTATTCAAATACAAAACTTTTATACAAATTTACGTTTAACCTATAAACATTCTGTTTAGGCAGTGATGGAAGTAGATGAATCCGTGGGCAGCTGATGATAACACAACCTTATACATGCACAGTAACGGGCATGACAACAAAGGCAATGGACACAGAAACTGTACAAAAGTCAGTATATGCGTGTTGTAGGAGTTCTATTGTTGGTGCCCCCAAAAAAGTTAAAGTACCGGTATTGTGTATACTCAAAATATACACTCCCTATTTTAAAGAGAGAAAAAATCAGGATCTCGTAGAGTGGGCATTACATTTGTGACATACACCATTTTGCCTACCAGCGAAGTGCTTCTTCTTGCCGTCTGTGGTGTATAGTCTCAGTATAACACAAATGCATGCATGTATGTATGCATTTGAAAATGAAAAGCCTATTTATTCCATGGCACATCCCACCTACAGCATAAATATGCATAAAAATGTTAATTAATTACCTTGCTTGTGTAGTTACTGTTTTAAAAACCTTTGCATGAAAATAAAACTAATTCTATTAAGGAAAAGTTTATATGTGGATTGCTTGTCCGCTCAACCAGTGGCATGCTTGCAGACCAGCCTGAAAGTTACTCTCCCACTCAACCCCGGTAACAGGTATCTTATTTTTTCTTTCTATCATATCACATGGCTGGTAATACTATTCCTAGCAGCCATTCACTCATTGGTGAGAGGGAAAGGTAGCACTGTGAATCACTCGTCTAAGTAAAGGACTATTCTTATTGGTAGAAACTAGCCCCAAATTTTTTTCTTGGTATACCTCGACTATAAGAAAGGGAGGAAGTTATAAGGGGCAGTTGTTATATCTGTATACGATTGGTAAACATGTATATTTATGGTGCAAATTTGATTTTAACTCTAACATATAATACTGAACTCAACTTTACTTGACTTGTTTCATAAAACTTTACTTAAAGTTGTAAAAATCAAACATGTTGTAGAGGTAATTGTAGTTACTTTTGTGTGTACGCTATTTTATTTATCAAAAAACAGGAAATAATGTACATTAATCTTTCTTACAAAAGGATGATTGAGGATTTTTCTTTGAAAGCTTTAGAGAATGAAGGGTTTTTCCTGTATATTATAAAAGTGCTTGTGTGCAGGTTGTTGCATTTGCTTCACGAAGCTGACCCAACAGGTATTCAGCCAGATTCAGAAGAAATGTTAAGTCTGGAAGGTAAGCAGAATACTTAAAAAAAAAATTCTCCACTGTAAATTTGTGCAAGTTGATAAAATTGCATGGCTTTAAGGGGGTGGTTCACACCATAAAAATAGTTACCATTCCAAATCATTATTCAGCTGATATACTAAAATGGTAGTGTGTGTTAAAATTATGTTGTCCACCACTCTGCGGGCCTGTACTTAAACCAGGTGACTTCAGGAAGTTTTCAGTTGATAGATGGCAGTGGCAGGAGGCGGGTGCATCACTATACTCCCCAAGAAGGCCTCCCCACTTGCATGTGAGAGACTCCCCCCAACCCCTCCCCACCAGCTAGGCAGCTATGTTGCCAGACTTCCCTGTCTCTGACTGTTGCCCTTATACCATCCACTCATGTTGGCAGGCTAGGGTAGCTTTGTGCATTTGACCAGCTGTGCTCACGTGCAGCAACTCTCACTCACATTAGTCAAGCTGCCTCATAGTCCATTCGTGGTTATTTTACAGTATACTTCTTCCTATGAATGTTTCATTTCAAAAAGCTTAACACAAGTGTTTCCATATTTAGATCTGTTGTATAACATAACTCTGTATTGATAATGGTGTGATTGGTAATTATTTTACAGGCCATTTAAATATATGTTTTAAGATACAGTGCATTATGCACATTACAAGTTATAATTTTGTCTCAACAATGTTTGACTCTCGAGGGAAATTGTATAGAAGGTATTAATCTCTTGTAGTTGACATGGAGATCTTGGTAAAGAGCAAACTGGCATTGTCACTGACCGTTATGAACCTTGGCTGTTGCTTTAAACTCAGAAAACGTAAAAATTCTAACATCCTACAAAAACAATAAAAATATTTAGAAATTTATTTTACAATTATTTTTACACTGCTGCCATTTCCATTTTTGTTAATGGCATTTTAACTGTTGAAAGAATATTTTTGATACGTTAAAAAAAATGTAATACTTCATGTAACTATGTTATACCATTCCAGCTATTTTATTTTTGTTACTTTTCATTAAACCTTTTAAAATAAAGACCTGAAAACAAATTAACAAATTGTTTAATTAAACTTTACAATAATGCACAAAATAATTAAATCTGAAGTCCTCGTGATTCGGGATTTGACTTGCGGCGAATGCAGATTTCCTGTGAAAAGCCCTAATGTTGACGCTAACCAACAACAGATAAACTATACTTTTACCGCTATGTAACACATACATGTTACCCCTTCTCCTCAGTATGTTTCAACCTCTCTTGCTCGCCTGCCTCAAGAGTCATGGCTAGAGATTTAAAAAATGGTGTAATGATTTTTACCCGAAAATTTGCGAAAGAAATGCTAAATTTAGTTTTTATAGCATACAAATGTGAAAACTGACATTTCTTGTAGAATTGCCAATACTAGTATTGGCAGATACTTCACAAATATCTGTATCGGGCTATCGGCAATAGTATCTGTATCTATCAGAAAACTTGGTATTGGTACAACTCTAATTTCTTGTGGAAAAAATGTGAAAATGGATAATTGTTGTGAAAAAAATGTGATTTTGACATGTATAGGGCACACCGGTTTTTACAAAAAAAAAATTACTCAGCTTTCCACTCGTGCAATAATTTGTTCACTCACGTTCATAAGCAAAATAACCTTTATCAAGCATGCATAAAATGTAAACATGTTGGAGCTCTGCTATAGGTGCCGTATATAAGAAAATAATTATGCTGCTGTGCAGGATAAAGATAGCTTACATAGTTCACACGCCCACCGCCGTGCGACTAAGGCACATTGATAGACATTATTTTAAGTAACATGTTGCCATGGTTTTGCTTTCTCAAGTCACGTTACCATCCGCCGAATAGTAATTGTGTGACCTATATTTGGATACATTGCAATGTATGCATATTTTCTGTCACAAATGTTTTCTAGGCAGGGAAATTAAGTCAGAATTTTATTTAATGAACAAACTTTTAATATAATACAGTAGAGTACCATTATAGCGAGATGTCATGGTACCAGGTTCGATCCTCGCTATAAGTGTGTCCTCGCTGTCACCAAATTAGACCGATTTTGATCCCCAGTAGGGCCTACTACTTAAAAATCGCCGAAAAATTGCTTTTAAATTGTGTTTGAATCACCATAACGTCAAAATATCCTGTTACATGATAACTAATTGCATGAAAATTACCAAAAATCTGACCATGCAACGTAAGTATAACCGCTCAGCCTGCAATCAGTTCCTCTGCAGATGCAGCATTGTCCTGCAATCAGTTGCCTGGTCTATGCAGCATTTCCCGCTATCCGTTACTCGGCTGCCGAAGCACTGCCCTGCAAGCGATAACTCGCCCGTCACAGCTCCGCACGCATAATTCTCGCACCTTTTTTACAGTATTTTAGTGCCAAAAATTAGGGTGCTTGAATTATGCAAGAAATCGCCAAGACACGTGCATGTAAACATTAAAATAGGTCTACTGTAAGTAATCCCTCGCCAACTGCGGGGGATGCGTTTTTTGAAAATGCAGCACTTTATTTATTGATAATAGATATGAAGATACATATTCAAAATTAAATCACTCATGTGCTGGGGCTGGCAGCGAAAATATTGCAGTGTGCATGTAGCTGGATTAGCACAAAGATCCTTGCAGTGCTGCCGGATGCGGCGGCTCGCTGCTGTCTGTTGGTCGGTCACTACACGATTATTCCGGTGGGCGGCCGCCACTGCCGGCTGACCGCCGCCCACCAGTACCGGCCGCCGCCCGCCACTGCCATCGTTACAGGTCCGGTTCACATCGTAACAGTGGCCCGGTATTGGTCAAACATGACATGCACATTAAACTCAGAAAGTGTATTTTTGGCCCGCTTCTTTATTGCCGTATTCCTCTGTACACGCAATTATCTGAAGTTTAAATGCAGCGGTTTGACTGGTATATTTACCCATTATGCATTCATACTAAACAAAAATTCATATTAATGTAAACTATTCCTTTCGCATTAATAATACCACTTGCATACAAATAAACTCATTAACTGATTTTGTTTACATATTTGCAGCCAGAGTGAGCGCAGCAGCCAGAAACCAATAACAGGACCAGTGACCTTGAAGTGCCAGCGACCTGACGCGATCAACAAAGTGCGAATCATGCTGCCCGTTAGCATTACATGCCTCGTTGAGAGAAACACGCTGTGTGAAATATGAAAGGAACATTTCTCTCTCTCTCTCCCCCCCCCCCCCCCCCCCCCAATTCGGCACCATAAAATTTGGGTACGTGAATTGTGCCAGTGTGAGAATTATGCCAGTAAATATAGTACTCACTGGAAAATTATACGTTTTCAACTAACAAAACCGGCATGTTGTGAGACTTACTCAAAACCAGCAAAAATTCAAGAAAACTTTATCAAAATGGATTAAAATTACGGTTGTTATAGCACAGTGATAAAATGTAGTAATAGTAGTTGTGTCCCTATCTTTAATTGGTATGCCACAGTATGGAAACAAACGGCAAAAATCTGTTAATATGTAGCTGTATTCGATTCCAGCTGACGCTTGGAATGTTATGTTTAGATGAAATTTGTTTTCCTTTAACAATAACGTTTGACCCACGTACGCCAAGTTGTTTGAAACCAAACACAGTTGACAGCACAATGACTGTGAATGACTACGGAAAAGCAGGACTGGTTCATGAAACTGGTCAAGGTAGAAAGGGCAGGATTCTATTTATTGAACAAAGTGCTTGGTTTTGTTAAGAGGTTGGGGAGGCAAGGCGGAAGAATATACCACATGAGAGGGGCATGCAGAGGCGTGCCGAGGGAATGGAGTTACGGCAGACAGATAACAAAAGCATGCTTCACGTGGTCACGAGTCCTGCCGCAAGCCTGCTTCACACGGTCACGAGTCCTGCCGCAAGCCTGCTTCACACGGTCACGAGTCCTGCCGCAAGCCTGCTTCACACGGTCACGAGTCCTGCCGCAAGCCTGCTTCACACGGTCACGAGTCCTGCCGCAAGCCTGCTTCACACGGTCACGAGTCCTGCCGCAAGCCTGCTTCACACGGTCACGAGTCCCGCCGCAAGCCTGCTTCACACGGTCACGAGTCCCGCCGCAAGGCTGCTTCACACGGTCACGAGTCCCACCGCAAGGCTGCTTCGTGCGGTCACGAGTCCCGCCGCAAGCCTGCTTCACATGATCTTGCAGTACGTTTCAACTCATAAAATTACAATTTTTGTTGGAATATTTTTGGGATTTTTTGACGGGTCCTCAAAAAGACCTCGTTATACCCATGTTCTCGCAGTTGCCGTGCTCACTGCAGCGGGATTCTACTGTAGACAAAAATGGGTAGTCATATGATTATTAAATATTGTGACTGTCAAAAGTAAATAAATATGTTTTTCTACCTGTACGGATACTGGTGGCCATTAAATAGTGTTTACGTACGGATACTGGTGGCCATTAAATAGTGTTTACTGTTTGTTTCCGTGCTTAAATAACCCCTACAAAATAACCAGATACATTTTCACATTTTGCCGGTGCAAATATACTTCTTTTTTATGCAGTGTAATTATTACTGCTAATGTTTTTGAAGCTGTTCCTGCCTTATTAAAGTTATTCGGAGGCGTGTTTTGATCGGAACTGTAATGCCAAAATGTAAGGCTACTCCCGTGTCGTGAGCGGCAGAATTTAAATCCGAAGGATCATACGTGTCTAATAAAATTGTGTTTTGTAAATAATGCAATTGCAGTGTGTACCATGAAAGACACAAGACTGTCTTCAAACATGTGCCAAGCAAACATCTTACAATATAACTCTGTTGCTGTACAATATCAGAATGGTAGAGAATTGTTTTCATGGTTGTAGTTTTTGTTGTCCTTGAATTTAAGTGACTTAGATAATTTTTGATTGGAAGTTTTGCAGGTTTTTTTTTTTTTTGCAGTTACAACACTGTTAAATAAATATAAATATACATACAACACCAAATTACTGATTTTTGTAAACAAAATATACCAAAAAATAAAACTATATTTTCACATTCCTAGTTGTGGCGTTGCTTGGTAATACCAAGTATATATGCTAGAGGAGAAAATAATTTATATACTGTACCTATGAACACAGCAGTCATATTGTCAGAATCAGGCTTCTCGTTGGTAATTTGCTCTCATTGGGATTCGAACCGAACACAGAACGATTGTTAGAAAATTACAAATTACTAATAAATTTAAATCAATGAATTAATTTTTGAAAACTTTTTATAATTTTTATACATAATAATAACAAAATATTAGCAAATGTTTCTGATGTAAACAAAATTCATGACAGTGGCCACACTGCACAATAATGTTTGTTATTTAAAGAAATTGTATAAGTTTTTAAGGCAACAAATGCAACTATGATTTCTTTAAAAAAAAAATTAATAGAGTGGTTTAATTAAAATTTTTTTTGAAATAAAGTACTTTACTGGAACTGTAAATGAGTGTCACAAAATTTTTATTTCAGTGAAGCCCTCTATTACGACCCCATTTATTACGACCCAATCCTGAGGAACCATGAAAAGTTTGGGTCAAAAAAGTCAAGAATTTGAGGCACGTCTAAAAATAGATACAGTGATCCCTTGCCAACTGCTATATCTTGAACACGAATTTGTTTTTTTAGACCTTTTCCCCAACCATGGATCTAGTTTCTATTATCCATGGTTTTCAGTCTATGGAAAACTAGCCCTTACTGATTTTAGTGGTCACTCATTTCTCAAGCTACCATCATAGACTTTGACATTTGTTGTCCCAAGCAGCGTGAAGCAATAAATTAATGCCAGAAGGGGACACTGGTGTATTGTCCATGGAAGCATGGAAGGGGGGGCAGGAGTTGCAGGCCGGGGTCAATGAGGATTCTTTGTCCTAGTCACATGCCTCTGCCTTACCCTCCCTGTCTTTTTTCATTTTCATTATCTCTCTTTTGCTGTAAAAACAGTGGCACATTACACAGACTAGTTTCTTAATCAGTGTACGTATGATAACTTCAAATTTATTTCAATGCCCTTTTTTTTTAATGATTATTTTTAAGTTTATGTGCGATAAGTGTGTACAAATAAATGTGTGTTTTTATCAGTACCATATGGCGAATGAGGCCGTGTGCGTATATAGGCAACGTCAAAAGATTTTGATGAAAAATTTGGGATAGTTAATATTTCAAGTAGACTGCACTAAACATTTATATTCCCGTGAACATTCCCGAGCCTCATCGTGCCAATGCAGAGACCAACACGCCACCTATATTTCTTACAAATTCAACTCAACACATTGTTTTTCCAACACGTGCCACTGTTATGAAGTGAATCGGCCCTGCAACGATGGCAGTGGCGGCATGCGGCCGTCGAGCGCCAGAGTAATCGTGTAGCGACCGACCAACAGCTGCCCAGCCTGAGGATCTAGGGCGGGATTCGGCAGCAAACCGCCATGCCTGTGCCTGGCCACGCTGCAGAGGATCTAGGCGCTCGCCCAGCTACATACACAGGGCAGCTGGCAATGTATTCGTTGCCATCCCCAGCACGCGAGTGATTTATTTTTTAATATGTATCTTCATATCTATTATCAATAAAGAAAGTGCTGTGTTTTTCTTCAAACATAAGGCATCTCCAACAGTGTTTAGTTACTGTTTTGTGCGTAATAAATCAGATTTTCTAGTAATGAAACGCTAAATAGTCGGCCAACAAGGGGTGGTCCAATATGCCTTTCTTGGGTGTCAAATTAATTAGGAGACTTCCAGCTATTAAAATATACATACATATTTATATTTAATTTAAAAAGTGGTTTTTTTTTATGCGCTAGGGACGATTGGACATGAACTTCATGCAAAAAATGGCAAGTTTGGGGGCATAGGGGTTAAGGGTGGGTTGAAATCGGCCCAAAACTTTCAAAATTTTTTATTACGGCCCCTCACCCTACTCTTTTATGACCCTATTCTCGAACCACGAGGGCTTGTAATAGAGAAGTTCTACTGTATTGTTTTTATTTCTCTTGTATTTATATTTTATACTTTTATAATGAGGTTGTTGAGATGTCAAGGTCATCTAATGGTCATACTATTTCACACCATGATCTCCGTAATGGGCAGAGGATTTGAAAGAGCAGCAAGCATAGACCAGTTAAAATAACTGCCTCTCAAGTATATTTTGCACAATTAACTTGTAGAAAAGCAGTAGTTCTACATAGCAATTTGTGAAATATGGCCTACTTAAAAATGCATATAAATGTTTTAATAATAGTTTACAAAAATTAATACTAAATGCATTTGCATTGAAATTTGCACTCTGTATTCTTAATATTGATCAAGTTGGTCTATATTGTAGTTGATTTATTTTCAACTCCAATGAAGTGTTACAGAAAAAGATGGCTTTTAAAACTTATTTATATCAAATTTTATTGTTTACTTCTACGTAAAACACACC
Source organism: Dryococelus australis (assembly GCA_029891345.1). Lineage (NCBI taxonomy): Eukaryota > Metazoa > Arthropoda > Insecta > Phasmatodea > Phasmatidae > Dryococelus > Dryococelus australis. The sequence continues at coordinate 190,484,096 of CM056994.1, read as the reverse complement.
AGTAGTGATGGGCGAGTTTGATTCTTACAGTTTCGAGTCTAGTCAAGTTGAATGAAACTCAAGTCGAGTAAAGCTCAGTATAAAATTCTTGCGATAAAGTTTACACATTAAATGTAAATGTGTACCTATCTATAGCCATTTACGGTTTCTTCAGACGTTTCTGAAGCCCTGCCAAATTGCTATATTTGGTTATTGATTACGTATCTTTCCACCACACGTAAGCATAAACACTGCCTTGTGACTTATACTTTTATAACTGTCGAATGCATTGTTTAGAGTTACAGCTGTTAAAAGAATTCTGTTATATTTCAAAAGCCATTTCGTACGAATATTCGCAATTTAGGTATATAACAATATTTAGGTCAACTTTATGAATTTATTTGGTACAGCCGATATAGCACATTACACATAATTTACATTAATATTTTGCAGCGACTGTGTTTAACCCTGTTACAACTTTGGTGGAAAGAACAGTAGTATTTAACCTCTTGTTATTGATGTGTGTTGGGTTATTTCATTTAAAGGATGGCCTTAGTTGAAATAACTAAGGAAGAAGCAACCAGTCCAATGAAAAAGACAGTAAAATCAAACACGTAAATTGTGTTGCTTATTTTTTGCACGTAGCAGTGACAAACTTAACAGATAGTGGTAAACATGCACACAAATAGGCTTACTGTTTTCTAGGTTTAGTTCATTATTTATTTTAATTTATCTGGCTGAGCTTAGAATTTTGTTGAGTTTTTGCAAGCATTTAAAAAACAAAAACGTAACCACATTACACAATTGTGTTTTAAACACCTAAGGCAAGGTTACAACATTATGATGAATAGATGTGACTTTAAAAATTAATTTCATCTTAAAAACAGTTCACTGTTCAAACGTATAAATTTCATACGGCCTTTATTTGCAATCACACGCTGGTCCAAGGTAACGCAGTAGCAACAATACTCTTTCACACACAGTGGTCATGGCGCACTTTACAGTATATTTATTACTGCTGTGAAAAGCATATTTATCATGACATCGTAACTTGCCCTGTTAGGTTTAAAAACATGAGTATGAACTTAATGCTTCATTCAGAAACACGCCCAACGCATTGAGTAGATACTAAACGCCAATTCTGGACCACCCAACGTTTAATCGGTAATTTCCTTTAAAATTACAAGAAAAAATTATTATTACTATTTTCTGCTATTTTCAACGAAAGTACAAGAAAAATGAAAAATCAAAAATTTGGATGACACACACAAAATCAAGCAATTTTACTTGAATATTGAGTAAATTGATTAATTTGAAGCAGGTTTTTCAAGTTTCTAAAAACTTCTTTTGTCCAAAATTTTCGACTCTCAAAAACACCCCCATTTTCACCGAAAATCATTTAATTTTACCTCAAAATAAATCAATTTTTCCAATTTTTCGAAAAATGATAGTGCGGGATTTTTAATTGGCGATTTCCACCAAAAGTACAGGAAAAGAACTAACATAACTATTTTCTACTATTTTTAACGAATCTACAAGAAAAAATAAACTCAAAATCAGAAATTTAATGAATAAATAACCAATTACAAGTAATTTAACACCAAAAATTAACCAATTTAAAAGCCAAAATCAAGTGAAATATGCTAAAATATAATAAAATCTTCAAGATTATTTCTATACTTGTCACCATTCATTTTTTTTTACTCAAATCTAATGTAATAAAACCATAATCCTCATCCCAGCATTTTGCACATATATTAAATTTTTCATAAGGCATTTCACCACCAACAAAATCATTATAAATATGTTTGAAATTAGTATCATTGTGTTTAAATATACACAAAAAACTGCATTATCCCATACCAATTGTTTAGGTACTTTTGAATAAGTCTGTGCTAAATAAAATATATCTCTATTTTTATGTCTTCTTCTAGTAAAATAATCGCGAATAATATCTTGATTTTCTAAAATGACATCATCAAATACTGTTCTCACATTCTAGAAGGAATCATTTTGTCAGTATTATTTAAAAAAAAGTATTTCAGTTTTTCTTTAAGTTTTAATTTTTTTAATGCCTCATCAAAATCCTTTTGTAATTGAATATATTTGGGTTGATTCAAACTTTTTGAGCAAACATACAATTCACTCAAATGTAACCATCCTAACTTATAAATGAAATTTATCAATAAATTAGTTTTTGCACAATTACTAGGTCCAACTATTATTGATAAATGAAATTTATCAATAAATTAGTTTTTGCACAATTACTAGGTCCAACTATTATTGATCTAATGTCGTCAGGAAATAATTACCGATTCTTCTTATTTTAGAAGTTCTTCGGACATTAAGACTCCGACACCCCAATCAACCTTTTTCATTTAATAACTATAATTTTTTATATAAATGGATGATGAAGTATATAAGTTAACAAATAATAGTTGTATTGTAAAGAAAAAACTTCATTATTGCATCGACTGTAGTGAAAAATCGATTGCTTTGATTAGTTTTTATACAAAATATAAACAACAATATTATTATAATTGAGAAATTGAGTCTTGTTGATAAAAATGAAGTTGTAACTATTCCTAGAGGTCAATACAATATTGAATCATTAAAATAAACTATAAATTCGTTTGAAACATTTTCAACTAATAACATTGAATTAACAGAAGATAATGTGAAAAATAGAACATCTATTAAATCTAAGTTTGAAATTAAATTTGACAATGGTTTATCTGATATCTGAATTTTGAGAGAAATATTATTGAAATAGACAAAGTTGTTGTAGGTACTAAATTACCTCATTTTAATCCATTGAAAACAATAAATGTTCATTGTAACTTGGCACATGGAATGTTTATAAAATAGGACGAATCTAATCACTTAGAAGCAGATATGATTGCTAGTTTTCCGCCAAATACAATGTTTGGTTTTAAAGATTACATTAGTTATGAGCCTGCATATCCAATTTTTTATACAATAAATAACAAATGTTTTAATTATATTGTTTTGGAAATTAAATATGATGATGGAAAACTAATTGATTTTGATTATGCTAATATTGATATTGTTTTAGAAACTAAAGACGTATCTTAAGTAATATGTTTTGATATCCATATGGCAATGTATCAATTTTACTTTCTAGTATAATTATTTTGGCATTGCGATAACTTAATGATATTTTATTAACTGCTATTGTATATATTTCATGTTTTTCACTTATTAAATTAATTGTTCTATATTGTTTTTTTTTTCATCAAACAAACATTTCTTATAATCTTCAAATGTAATTTGCTTGTTAAACTGCACATTTATTCACTCCTTTTGATCTTTTATTTTCTTTTTCACGAGCCTTATAAGCATACATTTTTGCTCGTAAACTAACAAACTCACTCATTATTTCTCCACTACATTCCTCTTTCATTTTACCTCAAACTTTTTTTTTTATTTGTGGAATGTTATAAATATTATCCTTTGGATAATCAGTTGTATCAAATCTATCTATCGCCGTTATATATATATATATATATATATATATATATCCTGATAAATCATTTTGATTGTATCACCATATTTTGATTTCATAACTTTTTAATGGAAATCATACATTAATTCTTTTGATAGATCTAAAATTATACCCACATAATTTTATTTAATTTTATGAATGTTTTATTCATATGTATAGCTGGGAGATTCTCATCAAATATAGTACTTTTCTTAAAATTTACTTTAGCTATTAATTTTTCATGTACTTTTTCATTTGAAGCTAGTCTTATATCTACTCTATTCCTAATATTTTCTGTTGTTTTACCAAACGCAGAATTATTCATCAATTTGTAAAATATTTTTCAAAGTCATTTTTGGTCTTAGTTCTCATTGTTGTATTTAAATCTATATACTTTTTCAACCAATTAGACTGATTAAACTTTAATATTCTATGTATTTTAGATAATTTTAAACTTTTTTTTTTTTTACATTATTTTTAATTATTATAGTGTATTGGATACTTTTGTTTATGTAAAGCTTTTAACAATTTTGATTGATTTGTTCCTGGAAGTACATTATTTTCTGTACAAAATGGAAGATCAAGTAAATTATGTAGTTCTTTAGGATATTCTAAATCAACTTCTAATATATATCCTTGTTCTGAATTATACTTTAGATTTAATATAAAATCTAAATTTAATTCTGAATCATTTAACCATTCAAAACTCCAATGGTAAATATTGAGACATTGCTCAACCATATAAATTATTAGGCATTGATATAAGTTAAATAATTAGACTCTTGTTTTGGATTAAAATCTTCTAAATATTTATTATTTGCTTTAACATATTGCTTACTACATTGTAAATTTCCACCCCTAATGTTTTTTTCTATCATTAAAATCATATAATTGTGTAATAATTGTAATGGTTGTTTAGTCATTTTTAACATTGTATCCCACGATGATCCCGGTGCTGTAAAATACCATGCAGAATCTAAATCATATGCATTTAAACACATATTTCTAAAAATTTCAAATACATCTGATAATAATAATACATCACTTTTTTAATATAAGCCGTGATATTCACCAAGATTTTTTATATTAAATTGATCCATACACATTTTGCATGTTCATAATCACCAGATGTCAGATTAATTTTATTTATTATAAAATTCACTGTTTGGAGGAAGTTTAGTTTCGTTAAATTTTTCCCAGCTGTCCATATAATCGTATAGATAAAACCTTTTCTCGTAACTAAATTTACTTGTTCTTTTGGAAAATATTTTTGTGTATGTTTGATTTGACCTTTACTTAAATTAGATGATAATTTATCTAAACTACTCGCCATAAATTTAAATGTCTATAAATTTCGTTTTTAAATTTACTGTGTTTTTTTCCAATAGTAAGAAACTTTTCTTCATTACTTGCAATTAAATCTATATTTTTGTAATCATATACTAGCTCTTTAATAAATAAATGAGCATCATATCCAGCTCAATTATGAAAATAAATTGGAACAAAATTAGGTATTTTTAATTGTAGAGTGCAATTATTACATACTGGATTAATGAATTTTCCAGTTAAATGATCATGATGTACTTTTTTATGTCCTCATTATATTCACATTGGCATTAAGTACATTTTTTAGATTTATAATAAGTATCATTTTTTTTCTTTTGTTAGTAGACGCATTGGTTCAGTTTTCGAGTATATTTCTCCAATTTCTTCTACTTCTCTTCTAATTTATTGTATAAAAATGTTATGAGCATTTTGTCCTCTATATACAATTGGCGGTTTACAATCAGTATAATTACATACAATGTAATATCATAAACCAGAAGCTTCATGTAATTGATATTTCATTGTATATGATTCCTCATTTAACTTTAAATTGATGTTATTTATTTTTCCATTAGTAAGTTTATATCTTTAAGTATTACTTTATAAAAACCATTATCAATATCATCCTCTGTTAAAAGCAAGTATCAATATTAAGACCCACATTCTTATATTTAGTAACTCTATCTGAATGATTGTCTGCTGGAAATAATGCAGATTTTATTACCCAAAGAAAGCATTTCTGATCTTCATTTTTTACATTTATACATGCTTGTTTATTCTTAATCTCCTCTGGCAGTGTGATGTATGATGCCCATTTAATGGATTGTACTTATTTATAGTTACTTGTTTTCCAATTATTCTGTCTAAAGTCCATTCCAAACCTCTTTTTTTTAATTCAAATAAATTTGAAATAAGTTCTTTTTTTATGAATTTTGTAAATCCAATTTCCTTCTCCTTCATTCAATATTGTATGATTATATGACAAATGTAAATAATTCTACTTGATTATTCTCTTGCTTTCAACAATTGGTATATAATTTAATGTTAGCTTTCACCCCCTAAAATTTCTCAGTTGATCCTGTACTATCCCAAAAACCTTATTTTTTTAAGTTAAAAAATGATTAGGTTTCAAAGATTGATATCCTACATTTAAAAGCTATATTAAGTAATTTTTATTGGTACTTTTATTTCTTTTGTTTACGAATACATTAGTAGAAAATGGAAATATTTCAATTGATTTTATCTTGTTTATATAATTCATTGATAATTACATCATCTAAAGGTAACTTTGTAAAATTCCATTTTGTTAATAGATTACTTTTATTTCTAAGCTTTTCAAATATATTATTAGAGAAGGGAAATATTTTCTTTAATTTCTTTTTATCTTGTTTATATATTTTTTTGATATGAACATCTGAAAAGGTAGATTTCTAAAATTCAGTTTTGTTCGTCAATTTAAAATTATTGATGTAATAAATTAAATAAAATCCGCTTTCCCTAGATTGTACCAATAATTAATTTTTAATTGTTTAGCAATACCCCTCAACTTGCGAACTCTCATTTTACTTAACTTCATTTGTATAGTTCTATTTATAAAGAAAATGAATTATAAAGAAAAGAAATAATTATAAAGTTATGGAAAATATTGAAATCGCTTTTATTTTCTTATATTAAAATTTTTATAGTCTTTTATTTCCAGCTATTGTGTATTTTTCTATTATTATGCTTTTTTAGATATTCATTGCAAATATATTTACCACATTCACATAACACATTCTCTTTCTTTCTATCTTTATTTAACTCATAATGATTTCTAGAATAACTCTTAAACATTTATTACATAATGTTGTAAGTATATCAATTGTGTTTTTATGAGGATAAAATTGATACACTTTTTCATTACATACTGGGCAGGTTTTTGTTGAATAATTGTCTTATAGATTTAAAATGTCTTTGTGTGGTTTTTTTTGTGTGTTTATTTATAATGCTTTACAAATATATTTACCACATTCACATAATACTTTTTCATTCTTTTAAGTCATATTGGTTTTTAGCATAAAAACAAGCACAAAATATTAGCAAGTGTTAATATGTTTATCTTTAGTATATTTATGTGATGAAAAACATCCTATGTTTAATATTTCACCACATTTTTTACATTTTTTTTACTTTATCTGCAGAGTTGACAAACTCATTTTGTTCACTTTCATTTTGATTCAACATTTTTATTTAATAATTTATGTAAGACTTTTTTTAAAAAATAAAATTTAAAAAATTAAAAGATTTTAATATATTTTTGAAAACATGTTTATGTTAAAACTATGAGAGTTGCATTTTTGCATTTCAATTATATGATTATAAAAAAATATTCAAAATCACAAAACATCTGTTTTATTAATCCAAGAGTTACAAGAATGATCAAAACCTAACCATTTAACGAAAATTATCACCTTTTGTTTTTAAGATTTTTTCAACCAAATATTCATTTGAATAGTTTTCATAATTTTATATTTATGAAAACCACCTTTTATTTCTTCTCCATTAATATCTTTTAATTTGTAAGTTGGTATATCATAATTTAAAACTTTACAATTGCATATAATTCTCTTTGTATTTCGACTCAATAACTATATATGGTTAAATTATTTTTTTTTTTCATTTTTCTTATTAAGTTCAATTGGTTTAATGTTAATAGTTCTATGTTTTGTATAGTTGTATCTACTAAATTATATAATATATTTACCCATATATAATTTCCATTCAAAGCAAATTTCTACTACATTATATTTTTCAAAGTTCATTTAAATCTTTCCACAACACTAGCTTTTAATTCTGAAAACGAAGAATAATGTTTGATGTTTTATTTTTGCATAAGCTCTTTAAATGTCTTATAAAATTCCATGCCATTATCGCTTTGTAAATTATTTGGTTTTCTTTTAACTAATATAGATTCTAAATCATTTACTACATTTTTTTTTTGCTGTTTTATATCTAATTGGAATATCAAATGCATATTTTGAAGAAAAAAAAACATTGATAATTGTCATAATATATTTATATCCATTGTTTATATGTGATATTCCTTTCAAATTACCAGTATCCATCTCAGCAAGATCTATTTGCAAAAAATTGTTAGTACCATACGAAATAACTTTTCTTCTTGGAAAATTTCTTCTTGCTGGCTTATATAATTCATTAATAAATTATGCCTTCTCTTACTTTGGGCAATTTTTTTTTATATTGCTTTATTAGAATTACATATTGAACATTTACTTTTTTGAATTAATCATCCATTTTTAGTATTTTCACTTGTTATATTATTATTTTTAGTGATTTTTTTACACTTCTAACACTAAGTATTCTCCATTTAATAATAATAAAAATAATTAATCTTTATATTTTACGAATACTCCTATTCTAGTCATCAATCCATCATAATATTCAGATATTTTGTTGTTTTTTATTTTAAAAGTTAAAATAACACTTCTTTTAACATAAAATGGTTTGCTATAATACATTTTATTAGATCCAAAAATAAGTTACATCATTATCAGGTAAATTGATATTAACTATAATTATTTTATAAATGGTACAAGCCATAAAAAAGTAAAGAAAATTAGATGATTATCTAAGTGGAAAGTATTATTTTTTATTCCACTTTGCAGGTAAATAAAATATATGAAATATTTATTCAACTTTCGAGTCAATATATGCTTTAGAATGTTTTGCAACTGCTTGGGTTAAAATTTGTGATTTGACATCTGTTTCTTTATCAACAGCTTCTTTGCTTTTTTCAACTTTTGTTTTAACAAATGTCTCACAATAATTCGAAATTGATTGGTTTAAATTTTATAATTTATCAGCTATTTCTTTATCACAATATCTTTTATTGACAGCATCTTTTCCATCTACAGGATCGGTCATATTATTAATTCTGCAATTTTAAATAGAAATATAATCTGTTGTATAAACAAAAACTTTACTAAGTTGATCTCGTAAAGCAGAATCAATAGTACATATTGTATTTTGATTCTACATACGTTTTTAAATCGGAAACAATAATATTGTATTTTGAATCTACATAGTTTTTAAATGCATAATCAGAAACAATAGTTTTATATTTTGAATCTACATTGTTTTTTAATGTGTGAGCAGAAACAATATTACTGTATGTCAAATACATTCTTTTTAAATGCATAATCTGCTATATGTGTATCAAAAAATATTTTATTGACTGCATCTTTATTATTTATAGGGGTATCTATATTAACAATTCTACGTTCTAGAAAAGAAATGTAAGATTTTGTGTAAGCTAAACAGTTGGATAGTTTACTTTGTAAAGAAGAAACACTCTGTAGTAATACCCTTTCCTGCTTCCTGGTAGCTCTACTATTATGCTGCTCAGATTGTTACCATTAACCATTCAGTAGGGGTTTCTACTTAAGGGTGATGTAGGCCAAATGGCAGAGCAAATAAAAGATTGTATACTATAAAACACTTTAATGTAACTTCTACTCTTTCTGACATACAAATTACAATTACAGAATATCTAGAGATGCAATACCATAAGAATACACCCTGTAAGCTTTACATTAAGGGGATACAAGATGTTATAATTCAAAACAATTAAATTATAAATTCTTATGATTACAAGTTATTATTTTTTAGAAACTCAAAAAAAAAAGTTGCTTGAAATCAGAAAACTTACTCGATACTTGAGTTAAATTCCTTGATATTGAGTGTTTTTCCATCAAATTTTGGATTTTGAATTTTTCCTTGTACTTCCGTTAAAAATAACAGGTAGTAGTAATTATTTTATTTTTTTCTTGTAATTTTAGGCAAAATTACTTATTAAATATGGGTTTGTCTAGAATCTGCGTTTAGTATCTACTGCCAATTCATGTCGGCCAGTCGGCGTCACCAGTCACCTGCCACTTCTACCAACTTCTGGATTTGTGCCCGTCCCACCATCACATCTAAATACTGTATATTATAATAAGAATTCACACAATAGAATTGTGTTTCAGTTGTGAATTACAAATTTAAAAATCATTATTTTTGCTATAATACGAATTAAATTTACTAAAATAGAAAACATGTATAATTTCCTGCTACTACAGATGGTGCAAAACTTCCTTAGAGATATAGAAATAGAGAGCTAGAGACAAGTAGACAGAGAGAGAGAGTGACAAGCTCTGCTCCGCCTATTGAATTTTCTTCCTTGGACGAAAAAAACACTATCTCTAGGATCTACGCATGGTAATTTGTGCTGATATTTTTAACTCTAACAATGTAATATGTTTGCTTCAGTGCTACCTAAAAATTCAAATATTTCAATAGGAAATGTTTATTTTACAAATAGCATACTAAAAAGGGAACATGGTTAAAACAATATTTTCACTATGAACTATTTCTTACTAGCAGTTTCCAACACATCGCAGCTCTCACAGTTTTTAATTTGTATTTAATAAGAAATAAATATCAAAAGATAGAAGATACTAATCTAAAGTTTCATTTTTTCAAGAATATATTACTTTAAAGTTAATTGCAGTGTTACATATTTGCGGTATACAAGTTATTCAAAAAACAGGTTGACATGTTACACCTAGGGTTATTTTTCATATGTTTATTTCAAAAGTCCTAAAAAACTGGGAATGAATGCCCACCCCTCATAACTTCCTGCCCCTCTTATAGTCATGGTTTAACAAGAAAAAAATTTATGGACTACTTTCTTCTAATAAGAGTAATTCATTGCACAGGCAAGTGATTCACAGCGATACATTTTTCCCTTCCCCGATGAGTGAATGATTGTTAGAATGGTGATATCCAGCCACATGATGCTGATATTAAAAAAAAATAACTGTTACAGGTGTGGAGTGGGAGGGTAGCTGTCTGACTAAGCCGCCTGCATACCACCGGGTGTGCAGACAGTCCTAATTAAAAGATTTTTAAATAGGTATTCTTTTTTATAATGCATGTTTTTAAAACAGTAATTATAATAGAAAAATAATGAAAAGTTTACAGTATCTATGCATATTGCTGCTAAAGGTGTGATGTGCCATTTTTAAGTACTGTGTATGGTCTCCGTTGCCCGGCACCACAAAGGCAACAAAAGGAGAAGCCCATCGCTGGGAGGCTTAATGGATCAAGTCACAAATATAATGCCCGCCCATTTCCAAAATGTAGTTGTTGTTGGGTTGTTGATTTTTTTTTTAATATGTTTGTTTAGAGTATATCCAATACTGGACACTAACAACAAAACTCCTAAATGCATGTATACTAATTTTTTCGTACAATGTCTATATCCATTCACTTCCATTTGCATTTATCATGCCAGTTCTGGCGCACATACAGGATTATGCTATCAACTTCTGTTCTGAGATTAGTCAATTTCCCGACATTGTCAAAACGCCTCCATCGTTATCTAAACGGAATTTTATGCATTAAACATAAATTTTCATAAAAGTTTTATTGTGAACATGGCTTTAATTTAATTATAAATTCCCTTTAATAGTATTATATTTAATGATAAAAAATTTTGTTTTATCATCAGGCAAAAAAATTATGTAACTGGAAAACTAGTGCAATTAAGTATACTTTGTATTTATTCCTCATTTTTGTACGTGAGCGCTTCAAAATCTCATTGCCAGAATAGCTTGCGAGTCATGTGTCGTGCATAGTGTTTCATCACATCCGAACATCATAAACATCAACTAAATGTCGATGCCTTTACGCGCACCCTTGCCGGGTGGACAAGTGCTTAGGGCGCTGACTGCCCTCCCGGTTCTTACGAGGAAGAGGGGAGTCAAACCCCAGGTGAGTCAGAATGTAAGACTGTCCCTTCAGTGTTAGTTTCACTCTCCTCACAACTAGAGATGTCAAGAAATGGAATGCCAGCTGTCCCAATAGGGGTGATATGCTCAGTTGGAGATGAGTTGCGAATGAGTGTGTTGGTGAGTGATCTGGTTGTATTTCACAGGATTAACCCACCACGGCCTCGTTGCCTGTCGAGCAGGGATAAAATTGCCTAGGGATCATTCTCCGCATGGCTTGGGAACTGCCTTCACAGGGAGTCGAGCACTGAGTGTCTTCCCAGAGGCCAACTTTATCACACAGAAGTTGGGGAGTGCTTCTATGTTCGGGTGTTGAACCCGAGTTCATTTTCCCGCTGATAACCTTACAGTACTGGCACAGACGGGAGTCTCTTGAGCGGGGGAGAGGTTCTGAGTGTCTATGCTCGAATTCAACACAAGTACAGGAGATGGCTCGGCGACAGTTTCCTCTTACTGTGACTCCTCATCCGGGGGACACTAGCCTAGCCAATGTTTTAACAGTGTCTCGTGGTCTGGGGGTGTTATCACGTAGACAATTTCATAGCATGTGAAATAAACATAGGGTTTTACGCAACTCTCAAGTTCCACATTCCTGTACTCTTAGCACCTTTCCCAGTTAACCTCCTCCATGAGGGAAATGCAGGTGATCCTGGGAATATTACTGAAACGAACCTCCACACTATTCTTACTATCCACACACACTCGTAAACCGGCCAAACTTGCAGCATACCTCAATAGGCAGAACGGCCAAGCCTGCTCTCAGGTACTCAGTCTATAAACCAAGTTTGACGGTCCAGTACTCGTCCTTTCCACTGCACTTTTAGTGCTGGAGAGGACGTTCCCTGGTTCGGAAAGATTCGGTAGAGGCATATACGTTGTGTAGGAACACATTCCCTGCTTTTCCTCTCACAGATGTATGTGTCTTTGTATGTATCCAGATACTTTTCTCCAAATGCTGTGGTATAAGAAAGAAAGTAAAGCAGATGCTGATTGCCTCCATGCACCTGCAAGAGCTGTCACCCTCCCTATTAGCCTTCGTTGGCAGCCTAGCACCCCAAGAGCAAGCGCAAGCCTTTCTACACTTATCAGTTCCTGTACCTCCAGTCATACCATGGGTTTTGTTTATGGCCTCAGTTCAAGGCAATGGATAAAATCATCCTTGGGTGCAAGAGTTCTTCAGTCAGCCCGAACCGCCACCATCAGTGCCCATCACAAATTACATATTTACATTGTTGCTCTGCCCCAGACACATCATATTCGTTATCACCGGCCCCCGCTAGTACCTGCCGCTCCGACATGCATGGAGCCTCTGCCTCCATGCAAGCTCCGCCGCTTCAGAACGCCTGGGGAAACCTGCAGCAGCACACAGCTTGAAATGTAAAATTTTACTGCCCGAACCCAACTTCATGCCCTGCCACAAAGCTACCAAGCCAATTCTGTACGCTGGATGTGCTCCAGTTCCCAGAAAGGACTAATTTCACCCTGAGCTAAATCGGAGTAGGATGCACCTGGCCTAGCATCCTACAAGAACCATTACTTATTAACATAGTGTTCTCCCTGACAGCCGGGGTGTAACAATTCAAACAGGCCAGTCTAATCGACACAGAAATCAAAACTGACTTTGGGGAGTCTCTAAAACACCCCATGGTGCCCATACAATCCGCTGACATGTCAGTTGCCGACATAAACAATCATAAGCTCGATTGCATGGCTGCAGCCACAACGGAACGCAGCCGCTGTTCCTGACTAAACAGTCCTGGCTTAGGCATAAACAGGATAAAATGTGCCCACTGTCAGCAATGGAGCCATTATTACTGCCCCAGTTGGGCGGTTGAGCTGCTTTGCATAGACTACCTTGAATACAGATGCAAAGGCTGTAGAACCAAGCAGACAGCATTCTGTAACTGAATTACATGCCTAGGCCGAGGGATCCACACAGTAAGGTGCATATTGTGTAGCAATATCTACCACCACATTTGCATCAGATGGCCTGATGAATGTATAAGTAGGCCAGGGATGGATTACCAATGCGAGATCTGCCGACGTGCAGCAGAGTACCGACATTTCAGTCCCAGACCAGCCTCATCTTGTGCTTAATTTGTTTTCCAGTGAGAAGCCAGTTTCACACCTGGTAAGTGAAACACGAGACAGAGTACTGAATATTTATATTGTGTTTATGTTCTGCTATCTATTATTCCTGCCAAGTGACTACTCTAGTGATGTGTGTGAGAAATCTGCATTACCAATTAACTCGTGCTATTCAGAGAATATTTGTCACATACACTACGCTGAGTTAACATTATGATGATTGCATCATAGGCGCCACCACTCGGCACTACTCTGCACACCCTCAAGACATCAACCAGTGAGAGCTGAGGCAGCCACTCAGTTTGGTATAAAAGGAGGTCCAAGCCATATCTCCAGATCAGTCTTCATTCTCCACCGCACATGCTAGTGCCAGGGAACTGACCAGCCTGATTGTCTTTTAACCTTTCACTCCAAGCTTTTCAGCTTACCTTCCCTCTTCATCGCACTTTCAGTGCTGAAGAGACATCATATCTCCTTGGTCTCTTACCAAGACCGTTCCTTCTACGTACTGCTTAGTAACACAAGCAACGTGTGAAGGAATCTTGCCAAGTCGTTTACTCCACTAGACACTGCAGCCCTTTCTAAGCAACAATACATTAGGGAGTAAGATTTAAGTTTATGTTGTTTTCACAGCGCTTTATTCCATCCCCATTAGCTGCTCAGGAGTGGGTCTCCTCTACTTGTTGTGTAGGTTAGCTTCTATGACAGCTCTCGTATATGCAGAAGGTAGTGTGGCATCGAATGTCTATTTCATATCACGTGAAATTAACATTGGGTTTTTCCCAACTCTCAAGTTATTTATTTAATGAGTATGCAGTGGATATTTGAGCCAACTGATGTAAACACCAGTAGAAAGTCACATGGCAGTGGTTGCACATTGTAAGATATGCAACCAACAAGCTTAAATTAGAAACTTAGCAGGGCTTTCAAAAGTGTTCATTTTACAGTACCTTTATGTACATGCTGTATGCACAATCACTTATTGCTGAGAACTTGTCTAGAATGAACAGCAATTAAAATTACTCTGTACTTACACAAAAATATTAATGTCCCTGGAGACTGAAACGGAGTAAAACAGTAAATTGTATACATGCTACATCTTTTAAATTGGAAATAGGAAGGTATATTTAGTTGCTCGAAACCTTTGCCTTATGTTCATTAACAGAAATGTCAGTGTTACTTTTGTTTACATTGACTACAATTGAATTTGAGGCTGAAAATCAATGGCAGAAACCTCTAGTTGCTGGAAAAAAAAAAAAAAAAAAAAAAAAAAAAAAAAAAAAAAAGGAACAGTAGAGAAATATGGGAATAAGACAGCTGTTGTGCAGATCTTCAGATAATGATATGATCGTAAGGAGTGCTGAAACCATAAATAATTTGAAAGCTGGTAGAAAATATGTGTGAGAAAAGAATTTGCATTATTGATGGATTAATAAAAACAAATTAAAAATTGCTACTTTAACCCTCTCATATGAAAAGTCGCGTGGGGGTCAGGTGTCAACCATTTTTATTTTGATCTAATACCCTAATATAACCATGTCATTAATAAAGTAATTATTTCTGTAAATGTTAGAGTGTATATAAAGTGAACAAACCACACATTAATTGTTTTTTGTTTAAAGAATATTTAAGAAAAGTTATTAAATTTTAAGTAACAAATTTACAAACATTCTGCACGTACATTTTTTTAATGTCTGTTGCACATATATTTTCTACATATTTCATGCCATTTTCGTGTTTTCCTGTCCCTATGGTGTCCATAAGCATAACACCATCTAGAACCTTCACATCTTGTTACATATTTACACATTTTACATACATTCTGCACATACGTTAGTGTCGTCCTGTCCCTATGGCATCCACAACAAAAAGCAACACCCTCTAGTTCCTTCACGGCCTCAGTTACATATTTACACATTTTAGACACATTTTGAATTTGCATGTGTAAATGTTCATTGCACGTACATTTTGTGTATTTTTCACACCTTTTTCATGTTGTCCTTTCCGCTTGCAAAACAATGCTGTCTAGCATCTTCACATTCTGTTTATGCATTATACAAACATCCTGCACATACATTTTTTAAATGTTCATTGCACCTCCATTTTCCACATTTTGCACACCATTTTCATGTGGTCCTGTCCCTGTGGTGTCCACAAAGAAAACAATGCCCCCTGTCACCTTCACATCCTCTTGAGGTATTTAGATCAGCTACTGATTTTCCGAGTAGGATGTGCGCCCGCCGCCTCAATTCAACAGGAATTTGCTGCAATGTTGAGCGTTGCTGGATCTCCGGCTTTATCAATTCCCAATCCAAATCTTCTAGGAATTCACTTCAGGTTATTTGATTACCCAAATTAAGCCTCAGAATTACAAATGCATTGAGAGCCGAGATGTTTAATAGGTCGGAAAAAACTACCATTGGCCACCTACGTGTAATTCTTGCCACAACATATTTTTCAATAAGTTGATCAAGTAAATGAACTCCACTGTTCATCTTGTTGTAGAATGTAATTATGTCCGGTTTTCGGAGGTCTCAGGTTTCCTCATAAATTTTGTTGTCATGATGTAAAAACCAAAACTGCTTGATTTTTCTTAGAGCAATATGAGACCATAAACATCTTCTTGGAACCTAAATATTGAATTAGATTCACACTATTTGATAAAAATTCTTTCATGATTTCTAACTTGTTTTTTTCGGAGAGTGCCAACAAATGTAAGTCCTTTTGATAAAAGGTTTTTAGCCAAAGGATAGCTGCTAAACCAATTATCGGTGGTTACATTACGATGTGAACCGCTAATGTTCTCGCTCAACCTCATAACATCTGTTGGCAAGTTACTTTTCCTGAAAGGTCCTTCGGGTCGAATGCTTAGATAGCATTTTTAATTCATTGTGTATGCTGTTTTTGCATCAACTAGAGCAAACATCATTTTTACATATTTTGCCTGTTTCTTTGGTAAATACTGTTGGAATGGTCATTTGCCACAAAATGCAAGAAATTGTTCATCGATAGTGAGATATTCACAAGGAATGAAATATTTTGAAAAATTGTTGTTTACAACTTCAAATATGTTTCTTACGGGAGCAAACCTGTCAAATTTTCTTCGAGTCGCCCTATCTCGAATGTCATAGAAACAAAGGCACCTGAGAAGAAAGAAAAACTTCAGTTTAATCATTGTCAGGTAGCAAGACTATAAGCCATTACCCTTAGTTATCCCACCATGTAGCAATATTTCTCGTTGAGCATTTATAAGTACCTGTGAAAAGAAGAAGTCCAAATAAGGCCTTAATTTCCACTTTGTTTGTGTTTCTTGCATCGCATTCCCTTTCATATTTACATTTTACAAAATCAGTGTAAATATTTGTACGTTCAACAATAATTCTGTTAACTTGCTTGTCTATAAAAAGGTCTAATATTTTTTCTGGAGAAACATGCTGCGAGGCTGTACCTTTTGGTCCCGGTAAGTGCGTAATTATATTTTCTCTACAAGTCCTGACTTTTTTAGGTAAATTACTGACCCATTTTGTTTTTCCATCTTTTCCTATAAAAGTTTTATAATTTGATTCCGTACCATCAGCATTGCTGTCCTCATCACCAGACTGTTCAGTATCAGAATTGTGATCACTCTCACACACATGATCACATTCATCCGAATCTGATTCACTGACAATCTCGTCATCTTCATCAATTTCATTCAACCATTTCATCCACACACCAGGATCAGAGGAAACTTCTGCCCTTTTTTGGTACCACCATACCAACCTGAAAAACAGTAGTTGTAATTACAATAATTATCAATAAGAGAATGCACTACATTAAGAATAAATTTAATAGATTGCGTTGAAAAATTTCCAGAAAAAAAGATTGTAAGTTAACAAATAAAGATTTTGCACAGCAAAAATCAATCCTTCCATATAAAAAAGCATATTATTTTATTATTATTATTAATATCTATATTTATATTTTTACTGACGCTGCATGGTTTAAAACAGAGTTTTTAAAAAAAAGTCTCACCTTAGAAGAGTTACATGGATAGTCGCTTGGGAGACATACGTAAACCACATCACTTAAAAAGGAAACTGCACAACTATATCAGAAAAAACCAGGAGACTAACTGCAGTGGCCATTACCGGCAAGACCCATAGAGAGGTACTGAGAGGCTCAGAGCTCAAACCCCTCCCATTAACTAGTTCTTAGAAATGTAGAGGAAGTGGGTGACATATGTCAACCACGCATCTGCTGGAGGGTTAATAAAGAAATCATTCAGACCCAAGAACGGGAGAAATCCAGAAAGAAGATTGCAGGTTTCCACGGCCCTTGTCAAGGTTGTCTAGGCTTCTGGACTGTAGCTGTATCTTGGCAATCTCTCGAAAGCCACCGACTTGAAACCAACATGATGTAGGTCCAACCTGGAAGTAAAGACAATCATCAGAAATCCAGAAGTTAAAACTCTCATATTATGTTTTAAGAAAAGTGGAATCGAATAAAATAATAAGTTGCACGATATACCTTTTTATAACTTGCAATGGTGTTAATGAGTTTCTACTTCAGTTTACTAGTCCCGTGTACTGTTTTAAAATAAGATTCCTGCAAGTATTAAATGGCCAGTACACTACTGAAAATAAGCAAAATAGCATAACAAATAAAGTTTGTTTTTGTTGACACATAACATCTTTTCAACAATAATTTAATGACTCAGTCTCATCAGTGAGCAAACTTTGTTGCACGTTTGTAGCAGAGTTATCATTGTTACCACGCATCATGGAACTTAAGATTGTACTGTTCACCGGTCGAGCCACCAAAGCTATGCATCTAAGGCACTTCAGTAACACAACACGCCGCCAAATGGCTCTACCAGTATGTTCCGCCGCATCTCAATTCTCCAAGCCGGCCAATGACGTCATGCCTTGAGAAAGCTATGCTACAGCTACCCCCTCTCCATCGACCACCCTTATCCAGCTGACTGAAGAAGCACCAGCCAGAGTATAAATAGCGGATCGTTCACCCGCTCATGACCATTCTTCATTTTCTCCACCGCAGACTTCTGCTAGGGATCATGACCAGCCTGCTGTAGTCTAATCTCTCCTCCGCCGCATTTGTGCCGAAGGACTCTTCTCTCCTTGGTCTCCACTGCAACCGTTTGCCGGAGCCATCCTTCTCTCAACCTGCTTAGTCTTCACCGCACACTGTGCCAAAGATCCAACCAGCACCCACGTCGTCTACACACTGGACACTGCACCCCCTTCTGGGCAAACATTAGTAGTAGTAGTACCAGTTTAAGGTAGTTACATAATGCTCATCTACCCTGCCATTGTTAGCTTAGGACCAGATCGCCTTCACCTGGCTCAGCGTAGGTTAATCTTTCGCAAGCTCTTGCAGACGTTAAGAGGTAGTGCGACACCACTCTTGTTTACTTCCTGTAAAAAGGAATAAACAGACATTT
The DNA here is from genome assembly GCA_029891345.1 of Dryococelus australis. Classification (NCBI taxonomy): domain Eukaryota; kingdom Metazoa; phylum Arthropoda; class Insecta; order Phasmatodea; family Phasmatidae; genus Dryococelus; species Dryococelus australis. The sequence goes on along the minus strand of CM056994.1, from coordinate 190,464,922 downwards.
TTACCAACTCAAGGGTATCTTTCCCATAGTTGTAATTCCTCTCCCAGTGGACTTCACATCATCCAAGGAATTGCAGGTGACACACATTTACTTGAACGCAATACACCAAACTGAGTACCCACACGCACATTGGACGGCCACCCTTTCTGTGCACCATAGTGGCCAGAGCGGTAGAGCCCCAACGCTAGGTACACTAGGTACTCAGTCTCTTAAGGCCAGCTTGCCTGCTCAGTGGCTAATCTCTCCTCCCCGCTATGGCGCCAGAATTCTCTGAGTTGGGGGAGACTGTTCCCTTCTGAGACACTCACCCACGCGCATGGACTGTCCACCAGCAAGACCGGTCTCTCGATGCTCACCATGTGTCAATGCAGAGTGCTGGGATAGGGATACCGCCTGCAGTCGGTAGACACTACACATGGCTGTACACCAGCATAAGACAACATGTCACCTGCTGTCTCTTCACGAATGTGAGTGTGTGTTTCTATTCAAATACCATATTCTAATCGGAGTGGTATCTGAAAGAAGGTAAAACAGATTGCTTATTGCCTTTGGACGTCTGCAAGAACTTTACCCCTTCCCCCCTACCCCCTCCCCTGATTACATTGACACAACTTTCACTGAGGAATCAAGCACAGGCCCTGTGCCACCTGCAGATACTGTCCACATTGGAGATTCCCAAGGACTTCTTCCAAGACCCTATTCAACTAAGCAAGGAAACACACTCCATGTTAGCAGCTTGCCCAAGCGGATAGTACCAGTCTTTGGGACTCGCCAATCCAGGATTCTGGGGATTCGAGCCAGCGGAACCAACCCCTATGACTGACAACCTGCGAGCTCGTGCCCTCATACCAATCTAGCCCAAACTTACGCCATCTGGAGCTGACACAGGTTAGGCAGCCTCCACAGGTTATGCGTCGCCCAGGTATACTGCCCAAGGCCAATCCACTAAAACGAAAGGGTACTCTCACGGAACCTGATTTCGTGCCCTGCCATAAAGCTATCAGGTCAGCACTTTACACTGGACATACGCAAGTACTACGTAAAGACTGAATTGAACCAGAACCCCCTGCCACCGGGTGCGCCTGACCTAGCGCCCACCAAAAACTGTTCCTGGCAAAGTGGTGTTCCTCCATTGCTCTCAGGGCATTAGGCGTCTGTCATTACCCTCAGGGCGCCACGTGTCAGTGTTCTGCTTATTTTCGACAGTGAATATGGTCTATTTTAAACAGCAGTTGTAGAAAACATACAATACCATCCATAAATTTAATTAAGACTTTAATAGTAAAGAAACTCTTTTAGTTTATGTAAAAGCTGTGGAGAGCTGAGCATGCTGATTTTTAGGACCCTTGTTTTGTGTATTTATATTAATGCAAAGTTTGCAGCAGATAATTTTTCATGTTATAATAACTGTATAGTTTTTTACTTTATTGAGAGGAACTGTTTTTACTTTGTTCTCTTAACCAAGATTGGTAGAACAGAGAAACAGTAGAGTAGACCAGGCATTACTGCAGTTGGCTAGTAACTAGCGATTGTGTGTGTGTACACAGAGCAAGTGAACAGCATGGGGCCACTAATAGACCAGGAGCTGGAACAAGTGGACCGCAAACATGCACAGCTGACGCAGCTCAGCTCAGACTTGGTGGAGGCTGTAAACCTGTACCACACACTGATGAGGGAGCCTTCCTACCACACCATGCCCAAACCAGTGCATTATGGCTATCCACCCCAGGCACCGGCTCCATCCCCGGCCCAGGTTTGTCAATGTTTCTGTCACCATCATTTGTTAGAGAAAAATGCAATTGAAATTGTTAGCTATTTTGTGCCCATAATAAACTACTTCATTTCTTCACTTAAAATTCCACTGAAGATGCAACTTTTTTTAAATTGTATAAAGAAGGGACTGCACTGACTCAGCAGCACAATTACATAAGTCAGTGTACAAACAGGTTCGGTTTAACACAATTTTATTTGTAAAACCCCTTCATTAGGACCCCATTTATTACGACCACCTCTCTATTACGACCCAATCCCGAGGAACCGTAAAAATTTTGGGTCGAAAGAGTCTAAAATTTGAGGCACGTCTAAGAATAGATACAGTAATCTCTCGCCAACCACGGTATTTTGAACCACGTTTTCAGTTATGCATAGATTTGTTTTGTAGACTTTTCTCCAACGGCGGTACTAGTTTCTATTATCCACGGTTTTCAATCTATGGAAAACTAGCCCTTACTGATGTTACTGGTTGCACATTTCTCAAGCTATACGCTGTTCACGGTAAAGAGAGAATTTTTACGGCCTGGTTGCTTTTTCCTTTCAGCCATTTTTTATTCTTTAAACATCTTTTTAAACAAATATTGCTATATAAGTAATAAACACAGTGTGTATTCCACCGCACTCTGAAGTTAATGTCTAAGGCTAAAGTAAATCATACTTATTGACTATTATTTCAAATGAGAGGGCATTCAAAAGTGCTCACTTTACAGTGAATGGCCTTTACCATCAAAGACTTTGACGTTGGTTGTCCCAAGCAGCATGAAGCAATAAATTACTTAATGCCAGAAGGAGACATTGGTGTATTGCCCGTGGAAGCCCGTGGGAAAAAGGGGGGGGGGGGCAGTTACAGGCCGAGTCCGCAGGGATTCTTTGTCCTAGTCGCATGCCGCCGCCTCTACCTTACCCTCCCAGTCTTTTTCTGTTTCCATTATCCCTCTTCTTTTGCTATAAAAACAGTGACACATTACATTGACTAATTTCTTAATCAGTGTACGTATGATAACTTCAAATTTAATTCAGTGCCCTTTTTTAAAATTATTTTTAAATTTATGTGCACCCACGCCTACGTAATATGCTAACTTTTTATGGTGGGCAATTGTTTTTTTCTTGTGAAGTCAATTTTATGTGTTAAAGTGAATAAAGATAAGTGTGTGCAAATAAAATGTGTTCTTATGTTACCGGTACCATATTATGGTGAGTGAGGCCATGTGCGTGTATAGGCAACGTCAAAAGTTTTTGATGAAAAATTCAGGATAGTTAATCATTCAAGTAGACTTCACTAAATATTCATATTCCCGTAAACATTGCCGTGCCTCATCGTGCCAGTGCAGAGGCCAACACGCCGCCTACATTTCTTATAAATTCAACACATTGACGTGAATCGCATCTATCAGCATGTTTTCCCAGTGCCGGGCCGCTGTTAGGAAGTGAACTGGCCCTGTAACAACAGCAGTGACTGCAGGCGGCCATCATCCGCCGTCTTGTAACGACCGACTGACAGTTGCCCAGCCTGAAGATTTAGGGCCGAGCTTCAGCAGCAAACCCCCACGCCCACGCCAGGTCATGCTGCAGAGGATCTAGGTGCTCGCCCAGCTACGTACACGGCCAGACCAAAGCAAGAGCACGGCATGCGCACACGTATTGCACAATGCCACCTAAACTTTATTATCAAATTAATCAGGAGACGTCCAGCTATTAAAATATACATATTTATATTTTATTTAATAAGTGGTTTTTTATGCGCTAGAGACGATTGAACATACTTCGTGCCAAAAATAGCAAGTTTGGGGGCATAGGGGTTAGGAGTGGGTCAAAATCGGCCCAGAATTTTCCAAATGTTTTTATTACGACCTTCCCTCTATTACGACCGTATTCTCGGGAACCATGAGGGATCATAATAGAGAGGTTCATCTGTAATTAAAATGCACCCCATTCTTACATAACGTTGAGAGTAAATAACAAAGCTGTCAAACAACAAATATACGTGTTTAAACACCAAACTGACATTTCTCCAATAAATAATTTGAATACTGACAATGGCATTAGTACTGATCTATTTGCTGTGACCCATGAAAGGCATATTAAAACAACTATAATTAAGGCCCAAATACACAAATGTGCCGCTAAAATTACTGCATCCAGTGCTGAAAACTAATGGCAAAAATAATCTATTGCCATAAAATTCATAATCCATGCAAGCAAACAGATATTAAGGCACCCACATAAAACTTACAAAAGGTGAAAAACCTTTAATGAAAGAAAGGGGTATCTTAAGTAGTTACCTTTGATGGATCAATAGGCTGGTCCTTTCATTAATTTAAATATCAGTAGGTTGCCAGAGCTCTTAAGGCTCCTGTGTACCGCAATGTTTGGTGTCTTAATTGTAATCCATTTGACCATGATAATAAAGCAACAGTTGTGTACTGACTGTAAATTATTCCTATCAGTTACTTTCATAAATTCAAACACCTCATATTTCATTTTCAAATTTGTTTCTAATACTCTTATTGTAGGGGTGACCTAATCCTTAAACCAAGGTTCATTACATAACTCAACTGTAGTGTGAAGTCCTTACGTAATAAGTGTTAGCACTTTTCAAATAACACCTAGCCTCAAAATTGTGAACTGGAACTGTGCTAAAACTATTCAAATTCATTTCATTTGCAATATGCAACACTTTCAAAGAAACGAACACCGCAACCGTAAGAGTCCATCAAATAACATTTGATTTAAAACTATACACATTAAAAATTATACATTACAACTATCAATATCTAAACTCAAACTCTGGCACCTTAAAAAGTAACGAGGACCTAGCAAAACGCCGTATGATAAACTTAAAACATTTACAAAAACGATTAAAAGGTATTAACTTCCAAGGCACAGAGTGTGGACAGCTGACTAAATGCAAACAACACAAGGTCGGGCCATCCAAACGGGGCAGTAGCTATCAAATCAAACCTACTCATTTAAATACCAAAACGGCTGAACACTAGCCAAATATAAGGTTGCAATAAATTTCAAACATGCCAGCAGACAATACATTTAAACACACACCAAGTTAAGGCCACTTGCCACCAAAGTTAGGCGCACACAAACTCTCAAAGGCTCAATCAAATCAAAACCCATTCTACACGATTACTGTCGAACACTCACCGCACTGCATTTCTTGTAGGTCACAAAATAACACATACTTTATACTAAATAACAGCAGCATAATCTGAAATGCTCTGAACAATATTACAATCTATATTTTCATGTCGTTGACAAGCTGAGAGAACCCTCCAATTAAAAAATTAGTGACGTGCCATCAGGGAAAGGAGGAAAGGGGGAGCACAAGGAGAAGAGAGAGTGATCCGAGTGGGCCAAAGAAGACGACACTGCGCTATAGAGTTGGTGGCGGCAGCGGGAACTAAGGTGCTAAGGTGTAAATTGCAGCACTGCTGCAACCCCCCTCCCAAAGAAACCCTCACTAGAGAAAAGTCAAAGTTCTAATTCAGTTCTAGGCTCTAGCAACCCTGGCTTAACATCCGACAAACAATCGAAAAATATACACGAAGCTAAACAAACACATCGGTAGAGGAAAGGAGGTAAAGAAGTAGACAATAGGAACAGTTTCCTTACTCAGACAGACAGTACATGTTTACAAAACAGTTCAGAGCTGTAGACACAAAACACATATTTTATCTCTTCTCAAAAGACCAAACGAAGAGAGTTCATCCCCAGGAAAGACAGATAAGGAAGCTGCAGCACTCTCCAAACACCAAGCCAGGTTTTCATCTCGGGCCAGGAAAGGTTGCGAGGGGATGACGAACCTCTAGCAGGAGGAACTCCGGACAATGATAGCCGATCAGATCCAAATGTGACGACCAGTCGGCCTCCTTACCACCACTCGAAGGGAAGATGGGTTGAGAGACAAAAGAAACAAGGACAGATTACCTTAGGGAAATAAACCAAACAAAACTCTGAGAAAGGGAATAAAATTTGCACACACTATTAAAAACAATCTTTACAAATACAAATAGATAAAACATAACAGAACCATTCATTACCAACTAAGTGATGGGAATACATTTTTCAATTGCGGCACGTGCGGTTTGTGGTAGGTACAGCCTGCCTGATGACTGTAAAACAAGTTTCACTGAATTGGAGCCAAGACACTTGCTAATTTTATAATGCAGTTTGTATTTGGGAAAAAACTTCCCTGACAAGTTATTGGCCAGATCTGCTAGCCGATACATCCTTACGAGAATGAGATTGCCAGGAATAAAGGAAGCAGGAGAACAAGAAGCATTTAATTTATCTTGAACTGCCTGCTTGGCTGAATCTAAGTGCTGGCAGACCTCACCCAGCAATCTGTCCCAGTCTGCATCTGACAAAGGAGAAGGAAGTGGAGGAATATTACAAAGGTTAAGCAGTGGATGGGTTAAGGACCATCCAAGAAAGGGTAAAGGAGGGACACCCATAGAACCATGCAAAGCACTATTAAAACCCACGTTGATGAAATCAATATCATAATCCCAACGGGTGTGGTCTAGATTATAAAAATTGGTAAGGCAAGCCTTAAGGTCTTTGTTAAATCTTTACACTTGACTCACCGTTAGGGAAGTACGGATTTAATGTGAAATGCTTGATCACCCACCTAAAACATATGTCGCCAAACAAGTTCGATATGAAGTACCTGGCATTATCGGTTTGTGTTCTGCCGGGGAACTAAACACTTTCCATACCTGCTCACTGAGCGCCTTTACGATCGTGGAGGATTTCATGTACCTGAGTGGTAACAGGATCACAAACTTAGAAACTGTGTCCAATAGAATAACGATGCATACGTTCCCTTTACGAACCAGGGGACCAAAAATGTCTAAATGAACAGTTTCCTGAGGCATTTTCGGCAACTGACTAACACTCTGCCCTAAGTTTGTGTTCTGCGCCTATATGCACTTTCGACAAACTTCACAGTGTGGCAAGCCACAAATTAATTTTATGTGTGTATAGGCAATATATCAAAAAAAGAAACAGCGTATCAGTTCAGCACCAATAAAGATAAATTGAGCAAAAATATCAAATTGCAAAACATTTATTATTTATTATAATAAATGCACAAATAAGCTGGTTCCATTGCAGATCATTAACATCTAAACATAACCTTCTTATTTTAAAATGCAGTTACCAATTTACGTGAGGCAAGGTGCCTCGTTAACCAATAGCACTTAAATTTAAATGTTTGAAACATTAAATATTCACAAGAAATATGAAGTGAGAGATTATCGAGCTGAGGTTAAAATATCATAATACACTCTCTTTTAAACAAGGTACCGTAATAATACTGAATACAAAACTTTAGAAAAATCACAGCCTTTCCATCACTTCTTAGTGACAATTCATTAACAGCATGCAATTCCCTCTATAGGTATGCACAATCCATCCTAAAACCATAAAATACTGCTGCAGCGTGATAAAAATATTGCGACTTCTAGTGTGCACATTAGCCATAATCTCGACGGCACAATAAAGTGCTAGTCGCGGAAGGTCAGTAAATACAGCCTTTGGTTAAACTAAGTCAGTTTATTCCTCAGAACCAGAGGCACCTTGCCAAACAAAACCTTGGCATTGTTTGTTACACAACAGCTGTTACAGATTTTCTGCATCTACAATAATGCTCTTTGAATGTGAACGCGCTTACTAAACATTTTGAAAAATTCTTTACAAGTTCTTAAGATCATTTGATGATCATTGATTTCAACCCTGATTTAACATTAAAAATGAGCCAGTCCACACATAGACTGCTTTTCTCGTGTTAGGAAAACTTTTTATTTGGTGTATCAATATCCTTAGACCTGGTACATTTCACATTACCCATTAACTTCACACAGCGGGGCAACATTCACGCCCATAAGAGCCCGCTTAGATTAAGATACATATTAAAATTTAATAAAAGGCTATAAAATGCATAAATTGGCTGATCAGCAGCAGAAACACCCGATCAAAGTGACCAGTCATAAAATTGTTACAAATGCACACAGGTTAAAAGTGTTACCGGCATTGTGGATAGTGAACATAATCATCATTAAAGAGGGCGAATAATGGGGCGGCATTTTAAACTACAAATCTCCAGAAATACTACAATTCTCGATAACAACTCCTACCAATTTAATTCTGAACCAAATTTAGATTGTGCATGCCGAATATGGATTTTACAAAGGAAACCGCACCCCAAAAATTACTCTAGCACTTCCACTACAACACCAACAAACTACATTCCCAATCAATTAAAGGCTCTTCACCACAAGTCATCAATTTTCTAATTACAGGCCATATCTTCCTAATATAATTTTTAAAAATTTGTTATTCAATTCACTAAGGGCCGTAGTCCTTATGAACCACTACAATATTTAGGTGAAAAAATTACTAATTGTACTTTTTATAGTTGGAATATCCTCGCAGAAGGCGAATTCAGGTGCCGATTGGTGAGCCAGCTGACGAGCAGCAGGAAGCCAGGTAAAATTGTACGGAAATCATTCTGAGGTCCGACGTCTTGAAGAGCCAGTATTCAATTAAAATGGCATCACTCAGGGGAAAGAAAGCTAATGGGGGAAGGGGTAGGAGAAAGGAGAGTGGAAACCAAGTGACACCAAGATCACAAGGAGCACAACGCACCTGATGGCGGCAAACAATACTATCGGCGGCGGACAATTCAAAGACCGGTGCAATAGGAATGCACAAAGGACGCTGCATCGCTCCTCAACGTTGGCCAATATAAGTAGAAGCCAATCTTTTGAAAAGTCTTGCCAATGTCCTGATGCCCACCAAACACCGAGTCATGGAAATAAGTTATTACCATTAATCCTAATGACAGGGGAACCACTATCTTATGAGCTTTCCCAATCATTCCGGTATCATAGAGAACTGTCCGTATACAGAACATAGGTAATAACTTCACTCTTATTCAAATCGTTCACCAATTGTGAACAAAAATACTCTGATGTCTGCGCCTGACGTAGTTTGATAAAAAATTCGGGAAACTCCTGTATCAGGTTGATGGAAGCCTCTGGGGCCTCAGTAGTATTAGGAGGGCTGCCTGTCTGCTCACAGTTGATTCTGCACAGTCTACAACAGGCCAAACAAAAGTGCAAAAGTGCAACTGGTCAAATTTTTTTTTGCAAAACTAAGCAACTGTATCGCAAACTATGAAAGTGTTTCTTACAAAAACACTTTGTTCTATGGACACTTACTTTTTCCACACACTCACATATACAAATTAAACCTTCAGATATTAATTTCTAATTATAACTAAAGTGACACCTTTTGAATGGTAATTTCGCACTAGATTCCAAACTTTTTCTTAAGATATCTAAGCAATTACCACTCGTAGGTTACAATTATACAATGTGGTTTTCCAACTTCACTATACATATTATTTATTAATACACAATTTACAACATGGGTAAACTCCACCATCAACGTACTTGGACAGATAGCATTTACAATCTAAACAGCGAAAATAAATACTGTGCCCATGTTCTTTGCGCTGACACAAATATTCTCTCAGATTTTTCACCCTCTAATAACACTGATAAATACACTTAACACCAATCAGTGTACAGCGTCTGGTCCTACACTAGAGACATTTTAAACTATATATTTTACACTTGTCATTAGGTTTATTTTCCTTATTTGCTCCGTAATCACGCTCAAAACTCCAGTTCCTGTGCAATAATCCAGAATACAGTTACAGTCACATATCAATAAAAAATTTTATGCAGTGGTTAGGTTACGTCGGGGGTCAGGTTACATCAGGTGTGCAACATCAAACAAAACTTAAATATGTATTGACAATTCCAAGTCAAATAACTAACCCTATATGCACATTCAGACCAACAGTCAATACAACCAGCATCGTTTAAATATTTGTCTGTTGATGGTGATATTGGGCACAAGAGGAGAGAAAAAAAGAACCTATTTTCATATTCAGAGAAAGATTTTAACTTTAAATGGTAATGTTCCAAAATTCAGCAACGGGAAACACAAGAGGTAGTTGGTGTTTGCTCAGTCGTATTCAAGGTGAATATATAGACAGCAAAATGGATTGGTAAGATTGTATTTGTTATTGTCTTTAGTGGTCCAGAACCAGTATTCATACTATTTAGATAGTCTGTGACATCATCTGGTTGGGCTGGTCGTTCTCTCATTAATTCCTGGACCTCGTCTGCATGCTTACCTTGGATATAAGTAGTTTGATTCATCTCAGGTGTGTCGAACCTTGACATTTCGAGTCTGACTTGGCTTGCTCCCAAATTTGTCAGCTGACATTTTGCGCGCATCTTGTCCTTCTGTCACATACAATTGCATCATGGACGTGTGTGACGTACATGAGTTAAGTCCGGATGCATCAGATCCTGTTCCCCCTCCCTCCAAGGAAGGGGAGAAAAGCCATGTAAGAAAGAATCCAACTCAGTTCTTTGGCACGATTCCACATGTGCCTTTCATGAAGGAAACTCATCGTTATGGGATGGTACATGCAAAACACAAAAAGACAAGCGTAAATATAAAGCAGAAGTAAGCGCAGATTTGCATTGACTTAGCAGCACATTTACATAAATCAATGTACAAACAGGTTCAGTTCAACACAATTTGATTATAATTAAAATGCTCCCCATTCTTACATAAAATTGAGAATGAATAACAAAGCTGTTATAACAACAAAATTACGTGTTCAATCACCAAATTGACATTTCTTCAAAAAATAACTTGTTAAAAATTATACAATGTCTAAAAACATTAAATAATTTGAATACTGACAAAGGCATTAATACTGATCAGATTGCTGTGACTCATAAAGGGCATATTAAAACAACAATAATTAAGGCCCAAATATACAAAAGTGCCATGCTAAAATCACTTCATCCAGTGCTAAAAACTAGTGGCAAATATAATCTATTGCCATAAAATTCACAATCCATGCAAGCAAACGGATATTAAGGCATCCACGTAAAACTTATAAAAGATGAAAACCCTTTAGTGAAAAAAAGTGTAAAGTAATTAGTTACCTTTGACACATCAATAGACCGGTCCTTTCATTAATTTAAATATCAGCAGGTTGCCCAAACACGCAAGACTCCTGTGTACCACAATATTCAGTGTCTCAATTACATTCCATTTGACCATGGAAACGATGATTATAAAGTAACGACATGTACTGACTCTGTAAATTATGTTTATCGGTTATTTTCGTAAATTCAAACACCTCATATTTAATTTTCAAATTTTTTTCTGATACTCTCCTTTTAGGGGTGACCTTAGCCTTAAACCAAGGTTCATTAAGTAACTCAACTCTAGTATGCGAAGTGTCTACGTAATGTGTTAGCACTTTTTAAATTACACGTAGCCTCAAAATCTTGAACTGTGGCGCGTGCCAGGCTAAGAACTGCTTGCACGGTCAATGTGCTTTTGGTAGCATTAGACCATTCACGCTGGTGGGTTATTTATCCATATAGCTTGCGTTTCATGCCACCAACTTTTGCTGAACGCGTCGGTTGGTGACTGGGAACGAAGTTGTTCACTACTGCACTGGTAACTAGCTTATTCGTGGAGACTAGGATCGGCTTTGATCAAAAGTTAAATGGTTGGCGGGTTGTTTCTGGCGTACCTGCCTTCCTAGAGAGTTCTTCGGCAGAGGATGGTGTGGCTGTAACCGATGACGCTAGTAGTTGGTTGCAGGACGTTGATACCGCCTGGCCAACATGGTACCGTCAATTCCACACTCCTGACTCCGGACTCTAGAACCTGGGGATGGTTACCTCGTACCTTACCTCGGTACTGTGTATTAATCATTGCTCCACTGGCTGATATTCTGTAGGAATACAAAAGTATGGAGGGAAATATACGTACACATACACAGGAGAGGAAGGCATCTCGAAAAGATGGGTAAGTGTAGCGCAGTCACATTCAGCGTGCCTACTAGGAGTGGAAGGGGCTAGTTCGCTTGGCAGCGATATGGGCCATCCTTTGTTCCTCCCTCCGTAAGCCATGCCTTTCTCCAAAAGGCCTAGAGGTCGGGTTGACACTTAACAATATCTACTGTGCATCGTGAACATAAGACAGTGCCCTACCTTAGTGTATTTCCAGCAGTGGCTGCAAGCACGAGCTCGGTGCTCCAGAAAGCCCCTACCACTGGCGGGCGAGCTAGAAGCGTTGAGCCGTATGAGCCACCTTCCTGCCACTACTTGGTGTAGGTCGCAACAAGGGACAGGCGGTAACCCTCGAGCAAATACCCCTGCCAGCACCTAGGTGCTCCAGTTAGGATACAACTCAAGAAGACTCTCTCTCCCCTGTTGGATGAGTTACCAGTGGTTGAGGCGTTACCGTTCTATCCCCAGAGGTCTAGAATGGGTGGCGGTCGAATGGTGTGCGTGTTAAACGTATGGATTCCTGAAGGGGATCCGCATTCCTACTCTATTTCGTACTGATGGTCTCGGTTTACAATGCACAGTATTATTCCTAGTGGTTAAAGGAAATATATCCAGAACAAATACCCTTAGTGAAGGAACAAATCTGTATTTGTTAATAACGTAATAAACACAGTGACGCATGCTATCTCCTAACCAAGCGAATGTGAGTATGGAAGTAATCTACGCTTTAAAGGTGTAGGCGACCTGCTTCTAGCTACCCAAGAAGACTAGTGGTGTTGACAGCTATGAAAACAACTCAGTCGCAGTTAACTAGTATTTTGGCGTGTATAGGCTGCACCGTAAGTTTTGGTGAAAAATTAGGTACAATTAATATTTTAAGAATAGGCTATGCTGAATTTTTTCCATTCCTGTAAATATTGTAAAGTTTCCATACAAACATAATAAAATTCAGGCTTAATTTCTCCCCTACAAAACATTTGTGACAGAAATGTTGCAATGTTTACAAATATACATCACGCAATTACTATTCCACAGATGGTAGCTTGACTTGAGAAAGCAAAATCATGGCAACATGTTACACAAAATGGCGTATTATTAATGTGCACTTGTATTAATTTTACACCTGATAAAATGAAACACGAACCTTACGGAAAAAAACAATCTGTAATTACAAAACAGAACCTCTTTGCAAATAATAATTCCTTGTTTGAATGTTTTGGGTATCTTTTCAGGCGATACGATTTGCTTTGAAATACAAGCATAATCTTGATAATATTTCTAAGTTTGCAAGGTACACTTTATTTGCTCTGCTGCCGGTGTGTGAAGGCATAGGGCAAGCGCATGTAGTAAAGAGACTTTCTTTTCCGTTTGCTAGACAACAAGCTTTCCCTCTCGAAAGCATGTGAGGGGAAGAGCGAAGGTGCATGGCTGGGAGAGACAGAAAGAGTAGAGAGAGGGGATGCTAGTTCACCATGTTCATTGATTTAGGTAACCACTTCCCCTCTCTTCAGCATGTAAGAGGAATTAGCTAGCCAGACTCGCACATCGCACCACGCTGCAGTGTCGATAGATGTGTTGGGAAGGCAAAACACTAGACAGAAGGCCACAGAGCAGTTATAAATGGTGACACCCATGACGTATTTCACATAGTTACTAGACGTTTGCATCAAACACCAGCTTAAAAAGGATAGTTGCGGGAAATATTAGGTGAAGGGACCCAAAATATACTTGATCGACGCACCATGCAATAAACGATACAAGCGGTTTATATTAACATTATTTAAATAGGAATTTTGCCGGGACCTCAAAAAATTGTTGGTGGATACGGTTTATCAATAGATGTGATAACGATACATTGAGAGTCGACTGTACTTAAGAGGAAAACTTTAATCCATTAAGTCAGTACTTCAGTATGAGTAAGTACTAGAATTTTTAACATTTCAGTTTATTTTAGCCAACAGTCATATGGGCTATTTCAAAATTTAAACATCAAATATTTTAATCAAAGTACGTTATACTTACTTGGCAAAATAATATGCAAAATTAAGGTAATACCAAATTTGCATACAATACAATATTTCATAATCTTGATAAAATGTTTATAGTGACACATGATGTCTTTTCTACAATAGTAATTTTAATTACTTCCACTCCATCCTAGGTCAGTTGTTGTGGTGTTGGAAGTGAACTTTGTCCCATTAATATATGTGATTGTATTGTCTGCCTTCCATTGTTTTATTCACCAGCCCACCGTAACAATGCTTTAAGATGCTGAATTTATTTATCCCCAGTAGAAAGCTCTAGTAGTACATAATTATCGCTTGTCTTTTGTTTCACATCCCCTTCCAGCCGGCCGGTGACGTCACAGAGGCAAACCATGCATCGTACCCCCTGCTTTGTGACTACCCCTCGTCCTAGTGGCATGAGCCAATCAGCAGCAGACAACAGCCCAAAATTACATTAAAAGCGGAGACCGCCTGCTTCTCCAGACCAATCTTCAGCTGTCTAGCACCCGTTACTCAGACACTGACGAGCATGCGCCCCTTAAGCCTTTGCTTATTGTAACAGTCTTCGTTTCTTCGCTCTTGCCGCTCAAGAATTACCCGTTCTACATTGGTTTCAGTACCCATTAGTAAGGAGCTCTTCCATTACATACCTTGCAAACCCTGTAACCACCTGCAGTTACGGACGTATCTGTAGATGATCTTTCCTTAGTCTTTTTCAAGGATGAATCCTGTCACGTCCTTGCTTAGTTTACCCTGCTACATGTCAGCAGTTACGTTATATCATCCTATACGTCCATGTCGTACACCAATGCAAGTGTTTTTTGCATAGACAGCACCATCTCACACTGCATTCCCTCTTGTGTACGCCGGTCGACTCTTCTGCCATCATAATTTGCACTTGTAGCTTTCCGGCTGATATTCGCACCATTGACCAGGAGCTAGAGTGCATTGACCACGTGTTTGTTTCCTTAATCAAAATAAAATATGGGTCAACTATTAATTTGAATATCTTTCCTGTAGACTTAGCACCCTACCATAGTTACCTTCATGTAACAGGTTTGCAGGTGATCCCAGGGAATTTCACTCAAATGAACCAAACACTATTTTCCCATACACATGCTAGCTTTGGCCACCCTTCCGCTCAACCCTACTGAATTGGTGGAAAGGAGGAGCCACACAGGTACACTGTCTTGGAAACAGCTTGTCGGCCTTGTGTTCACTTGCCTCTCATGAGCAATCTCCCCTGGAAGAAACTTGCATTCTCCAGGTTGGGAAAACTGGGACAGGGCCACACACCCATGTGCGTCCCTGGACAAGGTGAGGCCTACTTCCCTCATGTACCGCAGTCTCCTCTGGACTTGGGAATGGGGTGTCCGCCCGCACGAGGTGTTACACGTAAAACTGCACAAGGCGCCGCAGATGTGGTACAGTAGTAGTAGGGTAAAGTACAATTCCCAATGCCCTACACCCAGAGAAAAGGGCTGAAAGAAAAAGTGAGGCAGATACTCTCAGCATCTAGTAGAACACACAAATATCAACCTTCCCTGGTTAAACAAATAGCTAGCTTAACTTCTCGAGCTCAGGTGCAAGCATTATGCCATCTGCAAGACCCAGGGGAAATTCCAGTGCCCAGAGACCTCTTCATAATACCCGAGAATACGGCACAACATAGTACCCTTGGTTGGTCGCCGAGCATCTGAGTCAACCCGACCAGCCTCCGACACCTGTAGTAGTCTACCTTGTGCCAACTTTCTTGCATCCCACACTTCTGCCAAAGCCACGGGTCACTATCTACCACAACTCTGTGCCAGAATCAGTCACACCTTCCTCAGGTGCTGTTCGCCCATGTCACCTAAAGTCACTAATTTTCTTCTGCTTACCAGTTTTTAGGGATTGTAAATACAGAAACTGCTCCAAATTTAAAACACTTTTCTACACGTGGTCTGGAATGTCAGTAGCACCTTCAATGTAACTCTGTACAATTTCAAAACAATGCAGAGCTTCAGAAAATGTTAGGTTCAGATGTTTCTTGTATTTTGTCCTCCTCCTCCTCATAATCATCATCATTATCCTCGTCATTATCCTCATCATCATCCTCATTCTCATTATCTTCATCATCCTTATTCTCCTCATCCTTATCATCTTCTATTTCCTCACTTTGTATTGACGCAAGACCACTAGTCTACAAGTAGGATCCTACTTGCTGCGTCAAAAAGGAGTCTTTTTGTTCAAGAGCTAAGCTGAACGCTCCTGCATGGATGGTGGTTTCAGATTCTGTCGGACTGCTGGGGTCTTTCCGTTGTACAGAATTGGCTGGGTTGGCTGTCGTCAGGGAACGAAGTCCGCAGCTTTCAACACTATGGGGCGTTTAGGAGTTACCGCTTGCTTTTGTATAACTGGGTGACTGACCACTAGAAATGACCGTGCAACAATATGTAGTACTGTTGGCGGTTTCAGGTTCCTAGGAGGTTGAGGTGTAGACACGGGTCGCAGAACGTCTGGAATCTTGAAGACTACAATAGGAGGTTGTGGTGCTGATGAAAGGTGAACCAGTTCCGCAATCCAATGGACAGCTCTGATGGTCTTCTACATGTGGAATTGCTGAAGAGATGTTTGGATATCTCCAAAGTCACTGGATCTTGCAAGAGTTGGAGTGCCTGTGTTTGTTCTCTGGGCTGAAGACTGGCTATAGATGCCACCAAAGCCAGGGAGTATTCATGCTTGTGCCCAGAAGCAAGTAGGGTCAACTTTACCATTTCCTTGAGACCCCGTTTTGTGGAATAGGGCATGAGGACTCACACACTACACCACCCCCATTGAAGAATGGAAAGCAGGCTCCTTGTTTCTTACCCCCAAATTACATGTTGAGTCACGAACGTGCAATAACGCAGTGGACACCTTACTTGAGGCACCTGGAAAAGGCCACAGTGGGTACTGGAGGTAAAGCCACACTGGGTAAAGTTAGTCACGTGGGTGTTGCTCAGGTTGAGTTTTCCCGACTCCATAAACGTCTGTCTGTCTTGGCAGGGCCGCGGTAGAAAGGCTTACGGACACCAGTGTGGCAAACTTTTCCTAAGTCAATTTTCCTGTGTGGCATCCCTGTTCCACTCGCTGGAGGGAAATGTTAGCCAAGCTAGGTATATGTGTGTAAAGAGTTAGTCTGTAAAGCGTTTGAGAAAACTTCCCGGGATTACCTGCACTCCCTTCCCTTAGAGGAGACAACTAGGAGCTAGGTACTATGTCTACAGGAATGGTAAGTCTCAAGGCTTAAAGTGCAGTTCACGTTTTATTCCAATATCAGAAAGAATGTGGTGACGTACTCGCAACTGTTTGCTGGCATGAATAATCAGCCAAAAAGCTTGAATACAATGGTGGGGACCGGTAGAGGCGATTGGTATTGTGTTTAGGTATGTAGTAAGCAATATGCACCATGGCCTCGCTTGCAAACCCGTCTCGCCTATTGTTGCATCAGTTCCCTATACTGTTGACAGTACACGGTGCTGTGTATGATGCAGGGAGACTAAGCAAAGGTGAGGAGGGAATAGCCTCGAAAAGGACTGACGCTTGTCCGGTTAGCTAAGGCTGGATCACTGTCGTGTAGCTTTGGTTGCACTTCGGCTGGTTGTGCTTACTGGCATTTACGGTTGGATATGATAGCTGGGCATGTGGCCTTACATGAAGGAACAAAGTTCTCGACATTGCGATTCACAAATCCTTTGGATTCGTCTGCCCTATGACTGGGGACGTGACTAGTTACCATAGACGACTGGTGGGAGGTGCTAGCGGTAGAAGGCTTACTGACATCGTGAGTATGAGGACTAGCTGGGTATAGTTGGTTGAGCCGATTGTTCTCTGCCCGGGCTGCAGCGAGGGCCCGAGGTGTAACAATGCAAAAACTACCATTCCACTTGTAGCTGCTGAGCTCCAGAAGTTGGCATTCGAGATGTCAAGATGTTCCTCAGTCTGTTTAATTAACCCACACACAACTGGGTGGCAGGTAGAATGCGTGCGAAGAGGTGATGACGAGAAAGTTGCTGGATCCCCTGCTTTAGACGTAGGTCATTCTAATGATCTAAGCAAAGCAGCACAATCTTGTTCGGCTCGTCTATTAGCTGTAAGTGGGACGGAACCAGCCGGCTGCTTGGCAGCAAGGCACGCAACTCTTTACTCCTCCCTTCTTGCACCGTATCTCACCTTAAATGGTATAGAGCAGGTTAGCTGCTGAGAACTATGAATCGAGCACTACAGACACAAGTAGCCCTAGAAGTGTTGCCCAGTAGTGGTTTGGTAGAATGAGCCCAGTGCTTCAGAAGGTCCCCCACCTTAGTGGGAAAACCAGAAGCATTGAAACCGTGTGGGCTACCAAGACTGTTACTGGGTGTGCGATCCCAACCAAGACCAGGCCTTATCACCTAAGCTATAGTCTGTCTCATGTAAGGCTTCCAGATTTTGACAGAATGTATGAAATTAGTACCTTGTAAACAAACTGAAAACGTATCCTTCCGCTACCATGTGCTTTCCATGTGACTTGTCAAAACATGTCAACATAATGTGAATTTTTGCTTGACATTTCAAACATGCCAACTACAGGCCTAATTGAGTAAAATATGTGATTACACATATTTTTTTTTTTAATTTCTGAGGGTAACATCTACATTGTTATCGAAATACCATCAAAATATATTCATATTCTTACAATTAATTAAACATATATTATTAATCACTATCAAATCAATAATTAGAAACACAGAAAAAAAGATGTATTTTAAGTCAATAAATTTCATTGTACTTGCAAGTTTGCAACTCTCGCAACAGGAAAATTTTTGAGGCAAGATAGAAAGACATTGATGTTGGTTACAATTAACACTGTAATCAAAATTAAATCACACATGTTAAACAATTTAACGGAGAATACAAAAACTTGCCGGGCCTGAAGTATGATCAGAATTGCCTTCTTTGTACGCTTCTTGAAAAATTTAACTAAATCATTAAAAAAAAAAAAAGGATGTGAATCTCACATAGTTAACTGATGAGAGCATCATTTAAAAAAATCATTAATTCACAACTGAGCAGTAAAATAACTACAAGAAAACTATAAAGTCTGCTGGAGTTCTGTGTAAAGGCAATATCACCATTAGGCCTACCTTAAAAAAATTTCATTTAGGCAGTGGACAAACACAATAAGATTTAGGCCTGTCAAATCATACACAGAAATAGTTAATTAGAACTGTAAAAGTCCTCTACAATCAATACTTATGGAACCTATTTGTAGCAATTACAATAAAATAAGCATGTACAAAAAACATTCCTCACAAATGGTGAAGACTGGTAGGCCTGTGATCATTAAGCAATGAAAACTAGTGGCAATTACATCAAACACATGGCCGTATGCCCATTGTCCCCAAAAATATTTCAATACAATGTTTTGTCCTATACGATTAGTATAGCTAAAAAAATTACCACAGAAGGAAATGTACTTTACGTAGTCTTTCTGGGCAAACGAAACGTTATATATCTCAGTTTTAATGCAATTAGGCCTAAATAATTAGTATTTAATTACAACTGCATTTGTGGTTTTGGTCTTCACACACAGGCGAGCAATGTAACCTCAATGTTTTGGTGAAGTCAATAAGTATTATTTGTTGTTTATTCACCAAACAAAAATAAATTCAACTGTAACATTAACATATTCTAAGAAATGAAATAAATGCTGAACATTTAAATGTTGTCTGCTAAAAACCAGCACACAAACGTAACATTTTGACCTTAATTATAAAAGAACTAACAAACATTTGCCTAAGATATTTACATTTCCCCATCAAACTACACCACACTCCAAATATTCGCGTACATAATTTATTGCTATTTACTTTGCGACGGTTTTTGATGAAATTCCAAGCAATTGGTCGGTCATTTCTATTTTTTTATACCACTGGACGACTTTCAGTTCTGCCATTAGTAACATGTCTTTGACTCCTTTGGCAACGCATACGATGTCTTGCTGTTGTTGGTGATTGCATGAAGGATTTTTAAGTCGCTGCATTTTAAATAACTATTCACACAACATTCATTAGTTCGATTTAGAACTTCTAAACTGATATGCCTGCATACAAAAATCACATCTCACAATAACAACATGGCATCTAGTCGTTGGTTGGTGAAGATAAACAGCCTTCTTTTTTTAATTATTTTTGTTTGCAATTTAACAAATTTGAAACAAAACACGTTTAATGACCTTATACAGAATACTACATTGTAATATTATTTACATTTATTTCAAAATGCTTACTGGTTTTTTATTTGCTCTGTGCACTACCACCATTGCTTCACAAGGCGGTCAGCTGACATTCATTATTTCAAATATGACGCTACTGTTTTACACTTTAAATACATTGGTAGCAGTAGCTGTCAAATTCTGGAAACCTTAAATGAGACAGACTATAGTGGTCAGGGCTCCTCTATTCAACTCCTCCAGTACCTGTATTCTTGGCAGGAATAAAATAGATGGCAGTCTAATATGTGTGTATTGCAACAGGAGCCGCCTGAGGGGGAGTCTCCAGTTGTAGCTAGTTCGTAGTAATCATTTCCTGTTCCCGGTCAGCGGTACTTGACTCGAGGTTCTCCCAGCAATTGGTTACAAAGTACTCTATGAATGAGTCTCAAAGTTAAAAGAAACAAAGCAGCGTTTATTAAGAGCTTAGTAAACATGGTGACGCGTGCTCTCCTACCAAGAAGACCGGTGGCTGGAAGTAAACCTACGGTAACCAGGTGTAGGTGACCTGGTCCTAGGCTAATAGGGGAAGTGAAATTAAACTGTCGAAAATTGCTTACTACATATCTAACTCTAATTGGGGTGTCTGTAGGAGACAAAGAAGTTAAATTTGGTATGTCTGGTAGCTACAGAAAGCTTCTGGTAGCTATTGGCGATTGGCGTCGCTGGAGTGTCTGGTCGCAGGTGCTGCAAAGCTCGGTGACATCAATGTAGGCAGCCTTTGGAAGGGCTGCTGAAGATTTAACAGTGGTCGGAGGGCCCCAGCACTTGAAGTGGTGGAGCGAACTCGAAGACTGAAGAAGAGCAACTGGTGAGGTCCTCTGCGCACTGACTTATATAGTCGGGGTAGCGCATGTCGCGGCGGCCGTGGGAGAGGGCGTGTGACGTCCCTCTGCTACGAGGTCGGAGTGGGGGTAGCACCCTCTGGTCATCTCTCGGTCTTCGTGTATTTGCTGTGGCACTCGGGCATGCCTCGAGACGGCTGATGGCTTGTAGGCTCTCAGCGCGGGGGAAGGGAGGATCACATGCCGCTGTCTTGCACAACCCCTTGTAACCACGTGTCCGGCTGCCCTCCAGGATTTTGGCAGGCCACAACTTCCGTGTACAGGTTGGCGCAGGATTTGATTCTCGCGTGTGTAGAAGTAGTATAGGTTGCAGTGAGATAAGTCATAATCATTGTACATAGTTGGAATAAGCAGCACGTGACAGGACTGAAGGAAGAGGTGACCCTGTCTCGAACACATCCAAGCTGAGAAGGGTGTGGGAGTTAGCAGCGAGATTCTCGGAGAGTCACGTGACTAACGTCACTGAGTGGGCAGACCACTATGACTAGAGGGCTTAACTGATTCCAAACAACGGGTGCTGGAATAGACAAAGATTTTCTCCAAGCAGTGAGTGCTAGACACAAATTCAAGCTGAACAAGAAAGTCCCAGCAACGAGTGCTCGACTGATGACTGCCGACTACTGCGGAGGTGCGAACAGTACTTCTTTTTATACTACTCAGGCCACATCCCTTCGTTGATTTGCAGGTGTCATGAGGGCGAGGGGATGGCTGAAGAGCGGGGTAGCGAAGGCATGGCTTATAGCTGTGACGTCACCAGCCAGCCAGCTGGAGGATGGGAAGCAAAGACGAACAATAATATGACTAACACTAGTGGTGAGAAAAGGAACTCTCCTGCATGCATAGTTACGAAGGTGCGGTGAATAAAACAAGCTAGGAAGTAGACAGAACAAGCTCAACTTACGTGGGGAAGAAACAGGAAAATAAATTCCTATTTAAACAATCCTAAAATCGGGATGGAGTTGAGGTCGTCTGATTACTAAATACTGGAGACACAGCATGTGTCAATTCGCTCTTTCTCTGCTGTGACTGAAGCTTATCCTGATGAGTGGAGAGAAATATTCTCCAGAAGGACAATATGTCTCTCTCACTCAACTCGCACGGGAAACTAAGCGGAAGTTGATTCTCCCAGGAACACCTTGGTCACCCTTTATGTAGTCTGTACTACCTTGTTTTCTTTCTTTATAAGAAGTGGGAGAGAGGGATGCACACTGAAGGAAAGTGCTGTTTATCAACCCAAAGGACAGTTTTCTCACTGTCCCGCCGGCTGTTACCTTTCCTGTAACTTGTCAACCACATTGGGACACTATCCTTCTTTACTCTAACCCATAGCTGTAACAGTAGAGCACAAGGCCCTTTTTCTGCTGAGATATCCCGTAGGATGATTGGTATTCTTTTAGACTACCTCACTGTGCAGCAAGGAGTGGTTTCCAAGCATCCCCGAACCAGAATGTCAACTCTACTTGTCCCCAGCTCACTGAATCAAGGGTAGCTGTGGGTCAACTAAAATAAAATTCCCATGAGTGAATGCAGAGCTGTCCTCTCAATGGCAATTTTCTTTTCTCCCGGATGCGCTTCTGTTAAGTACTCTGTTCTGTGTGCAACTCCTCGAGCCGCTGCCCTCAATACTCAACTTGGCCTAGCTGTGAGAACAGCTGATGGGGAGGTGATGGTCAAGCCTTCCTACTTTTAACCCTGGCATACTTTAACACACTGCTCCAGTAGCAGACAAACTCTGTTTAACTCTAGTGCACGGACTAGCCTATCTCACTCTCTCTGTCTAATGAAAGGAAGGATAAAAGAAGGAATTGCCGTTCATCCCAGCATACCAGGTGGCGTTCCATCGTTTTTTATTTATAGAAAATTTTTGACAATCAGTAGAAAAATTTTTGATAATCGCTACAAAATCTTCAACAATCATTACAACTCTTAAAAAATTATTGACAATCATTAGAAAGTCTGTGAAAATTGCAAGGAAATCTTTAAAAATTGCTCAAAATCATGAATTGCACAAAAAAATCCCGAAATCGCAAATAAATTTATGAGAATCATGGAAAATCACTTTAAATATTTTGAAATAACAAAAATCATTGTAACTTGGAAAAAATCACCAAAAATCACAAAAAAATCAAAAATTTGTGTTCATTTTGTAACTTAGTTGTTTCCTCTTCTGATTTATTGCAGTTCATGCGGTTCACATACTTTACACAGACATTAAACAGTTTGTGAAATATACCCAAATAAGGGTTTAGCACACTGCTACCATTATCATACCTTCCGATCACTACCTAAAAAGGCATCACATGCTACAAAGAGTTTCTTCAGACACTGGTGCATACCCTGTCGCAACTACTCTCCCATGCAAGCTAAACTGCATGGAAATAACAACCGTGTTCCCAGAACATACTCGAAAATAACACCATCGAACAACATAATGGATCTTATCACCAATTCCTAAAGCAACTTCAACTGCAACTTTTAGAAAAATCAAACTCGCAACAAATCCACATACTAACACTGCCAAAACATCTGAAAAAATAAAAATACAATTTTATGTTCCCTTCAAATCAGTATTAACTGCACCATTACAATTGTAAATACAAATACGTATGTATTAATTTTCTGCCCACATACATAAAAACTCTGCCGTCATCTTCGTACATTGCCAATGATTCCATTGTATAATGTTTTCCTGATGGTAACATTTAATTTTGTTTGTCTCATATAATGTTATATCATGCTTTCAGTGTAAATTAAATCTGCTGTTAAAGGAAAGCTAACCTCAACCTATTTAGAAAAATCTTGTATTCAACTGACCCATCACTTGTTATAATGAAACTGATTTACAACATAGGTGGGCATCTTAAAAGATACTACATATGAAAATGTCATGATAATAGTGCAAAAAATATGTGTAGGTGTAGTTTTATCACATGTAACAGTATAACATTTTTTATATTGTAGTTGAATGTCTACCATACACCATGTTATCTATGGAAACTGTTCCAGATGAACTCTGAGTTAAAATTAATTTTATCTAATTGGTTGTGACCAAACTGTATTTATAATAGAAACCAAGCAAAAGGTGAAGTATGATGGTCATTATGTATTGTAGAAAAAAAATCTGAGTATACAAAATTTTCATTCGCTACTATACATTAAATTAGCATGGTGAAGTGCACATGTTAGAATCTCATATACTCTTTCTGAGATTGTTTTGTGGGGCTGTATTCTCAGATTTATCTTTTGCAGTAAACTGTTATGTTTGTTTGAAAGGGTAAAATGGGAGGGGAGACAGGATATTTGACAGAAGACTTGTAGTGATCCAGACATTGTCCGAATTTCAGTGAAAAGGACAAAAATTATTCTGTAAGCTACTAATTTATTATCAATTAATCTATTGGGTAATTGATTAATCCAACTTATCTATATAGATTTGTAACTTGCGTAAATTTTTGTAGTTGTGGTTCTATGCATTCTATCCCTTGAAACATATACTTTTATTTTCAAGAATTCTCAATGAAACAAAAATTTTTTCAGAAAATTAAATAAAACATTACAATAAAAATTACACAACTTTTTTTTTTTTTTTTTTAAGTAACGCTGTCTCTTTCATCTCCATATTTACAAGCATACCCTAATTTTTCTTTTTTTGCCTTTGTCCTAAACTGGTTTGAATTATTGACAAATGGTTTTATTTTGGTAACACAACTGCTTGATGCTGAGTTTATATAATGCCACAATATTTTAAGTTGGGTTCTAGTTGGCTTAGTTTACATGTTAACATGTTACCTCTAATGTCTCAAGTTCAGTACCATAGCCATCTATGTGGGTGGAAGTTGTGCAGGATTATAGTGTATAACGTGGCATACACAGCTCTGGTGAAGTAGATATGTTCAGTTATTAACTCACTTTGGTTTTCATTCTGTCTCTTCATTTCCATCCTGCCACCTTATCTTCAGCATGATGTTCCACCATTTCAGTTCAAATGCACATTCAAGCTGGCAGACAAATGTTTTCCTTTTGCAAAGCAGGTGCTTCAATCCTGCACCATCTCCATCCATTTTGACCCATTCTTTGGTCTCGGATCAGTATGCAATCGCGGAATTACCAGTATTTAAGTACAATAAATTAATAACAAATATAATTTAATTTTAAAATATTTTGGTGATATTTTTGGAGAAAACAATTTAGGAGAGAAGTATTTACTAAAACAGCAGTAAAGCAAAATTTACTCCTGTTGCAAGGAATAGTGAGAAATATTTTTAACTCTTAACTTTAATGGTGCTGAAGGTATAGATTTCTCACAATGTAGCTTTATTGATCTTCTCAGAACATTTGGTTGAATAGGCTAGTTATTAAAGCTTAATTGTCACTTATTTGATAATATGAAATATTGGTTTTCAGATGTATAATGGTATAGCAAGTGGAGGATCCTTCCCCCCTGGGCCATTCCCATTGCCTCTGGACCAGTATGGTATGCCTCCAGGGTCAATGACTCTGCCCCTCACTTTCAGGCAGTGCCACGACAAGAAGAGCAGCGACTTCCTCAGCCTCCACACCCTGCACCTGGCCAGTCGTTTCCTCCTCCAAGGTTAGTCTGCTGTTAAAAGTAAGTTTGTGGTTTGCTATTTTGGTAGTCAAACAATAGTAAATAAAAAGAATTTTACTATACTCCTACTGAACTATTTTTTTACATGCATGTTTTCAATTGAACCCTTAATTTTTGCATGTGGCATTTTAGAAAATGGGCATGCAGGGAATGTTGTGAATTTACCATTCTGACATCAGGCCCATTTAACTGAAAACTGAATGGAGGACTCATTGTCCCTCTGCAACCTATGTGGCGCCCATTTTATGATTTTGGATTAGGAGTATCTGTGCATATCTGGGATCCATTGATACTCCACGTACTGGAGACAAAGTTGGAAATGAGTCTCGGAAGAGAGTGGGAACTAACCATTTCAGATCCTAATCAATTGCAGACTTTAGAGCTATTCATATAATTTTTGGTTCACTTGCAGCACAGTCATTCCTAGGCCAAGCCAAAGAGGGTTTGCCTTGCTGTCTCGTGTGTCAGGATACTCCTTCATTACCGAAGTGTCCACAGTTTTCACCTAAGCTGCCCAAGGAGTGCTTTGATGTCGCAAAACAGTGCATCCTTTGCATTAATTGTTTATGGCCTTCTCATAGGGCTAAGGAGTGCCCATAACAGACCAACTGCAAAACCTGCGACAGGAGGCACCACATACTTCTGCACTTTGACAACCCATTGCCCAACAAAGACTCAAATTTACAGCAAAGTGCACACACAAGTGATCAAAACCTCACCACCTCACTAACTGGCACTGCACCTGTATCATTAGTTTTATTGGCGACCCCAATGTTTGAGTAAGGGATGCTACTGGCAATATACATATTTGTCGTGCATTGTTCGACTCTGGTAGTCAGGCCAATTAGATTACTAGCAACTGTCTTTCGAGGTTAGGGGTGCTGAGGTCAAGATGTTCATGATCGGTGCAAGGTATTGTTGGCACTTTGGTTGTGGAGATGAAGGGTGTCGCAACGTGTTGCATCCAGCCAGCTGGTGAGGATCATCAGTTGTTTACCATTGAGACACTAGTGTTGAACAAAATCAGTGAGCAGCTCCCAACTTCGAATGTGCCCCTCGGTAACTGGAAGCATTTTTCGAACCTAAAATTGACTGATCTTCGGTTTGGGACACCACACTCCATCAGCTTGTTAATAGGAGCAGAACTGTTCCCACGTTTACTGACCGGTGGTAGAATAGACGGAGGTCCAGGTTCACCAGTTGCACTGGACTCGATCTTTGGGTGGTTAGTAATGGGCAGGGTGGACACTGCTGAGAGATCATCACTTGTGACTACATGTCTCCATGTGTCAGCGATGTTCTTGGAAGAGAGTGTAAGGGAAGTTTGGGAATTGGAAGAGGGGCCTAAGGCAGTTCTGATCACTCCTGAGGAAGCTCAATGTGAAGAATCCTTTCAGCAGACACACCGCAAACAGCCTAATGGAAGGTGCGGGGTTGCGTTTCCATTCAAATCAACAGAGCCAGAACTTGGAGAGTGTCACGGGGTCAAGCGCTGAAAAGACTCTACCGTCTAGAGCGGCGACTTCATCTGAACCCACAGGTAAACCTTATTTACCAAGATTTTATAACAGATTATCTTGCATCAGGCCATATGGAGAAGATAGCAGAAGCAGATGTCAACCAGGATTCATCTTACTACATTCCTCACCACTACATCTTTAAACCAGATAGCACGACCACCAAGCTGACAGTTGTCTTTTATGCTTCAGCCAAGACATCATGATATTCACTGAATGAGGTGCTGCTCTCAGGACAAAAACTTCAGTGTGACATTGACTTCATAATATGCTTTCAGTTGCATACAGTTGTCTTTACAGCAGCCATTCAACAGATGTACAGACAGATCTTGATTGATCCATGTCATCAAGACTACCAATGTATACTCTGGTGTTTTGACACATCCCAAGGGTCAAGGAATATATGTTGAAGACAGTCGCTTATGGTGTGACCACGTCTCCATTTTTCGCTATTCACATTCTTTGTCAGCTCTCAAATGATGAGGGTCACAAGTTCCCACTTGCTGCCATGGTATTAAAAACAGATACATATGAGTATGAGGTGGTGACTGGAGCAGAGTTGGTGCAGGAAGCCGTAGCACTCCAGCAGGAGTTGGTGGATATGCTGTGATCAGGTGGTTTATGCCTAAGGAAATTTGCAAGCAATAGCTCTCAGTTTTTGGCAGTATTGTATCAGCCCCATCTCAACAGCCCATTAAGCATCTGTTCAGCTATGCTAACAGAGCCACTCCGCTAAAGGTTCTCGGTCTACAGTGGGTGCCAAGTAGTGATGTATTTTCATATGAGGTACGATCACCGGGTGAAGTACTGACAAAAATGGGTGTCTTATATGATTTGGCACATATTTTCGATCTGCTTGGGTGGCTCAGGTATGACTAGCGACTAGAGGGGTGCCAATAAGAGGTAGTTGATCTGAAAAGTGTCGGAGCTATTGCCAGCTCTAGTAACGGAGAGAAAGCTGATGCGTGAAACATCAGAAAGGGCTAGTGATGCATCTCTTATAGCCTCTCCTAGCCCAAGGGAACCCACTAACTCCTCATGGTACTGCAGGGTAACCTCTTAATTGAGGTTAGCAATAGTAGGGAAACTCCCGGGCGTTCCCTATGCTTTGTTTACTAAAAGTGGTATCTGCCTCTTAGGCTAATCTTGAATCTTGGGCAATCATGATGGTGGTGTCTGGTGACGGGACTGGTTGACTCCTTTACGGTCAGAGGGGCCCGAAGAAATGTGAAGAAATTCTAGTTATAGAAATGGACCACAATTGCATGGGGTATCCAGGTAGTCGTGTAATGTGGAGAACCCTAAGGTAAAAGGAAGGAGTGGCATGGGCTGACCTCACTTTCCCGTAGAGGTTCCCTCAGCTTAATGCATCGGAGGCACTACTCATGATTGGGTTAGTGTCTGGCTCCACACCAATTGCATTTAACGCCCAGAGGTCAGACGTAGGATGGACTCGTACTGGCAGTGGATAAATGTCTGCTAGGGAGGAGAAAGTCAAACTGGACATATGCCAGGTGGCAGCTGGCCGCAAAAAGAATGTTCCTGAGCGGCGGAACGGACATGGGGCTCTGAGGGCCGGCGAGTGAAAGTTGGGTCATATCAACTCGGTTCAAGGAAGCCTGTGTCCATGGAAGCAGCAAAATGTAGTTATTACTAAGAACGCAAAAACCCCAGAAAGGCCAACGGCTAAGAGGGGTCATGAAATGTAATATTGTATTATTGCTTGGGTGGCTATCACCATTACTGCTACTGGCTAAAAACTTTTCAACAGTTGTGGTTGGAAGGGGTCGGATGGGATGAAGAATTGCCAGAGGCCAAACAAATGAGGTGGACTCAATGGAGGGAAGAACTCCCTTATGTCAAGCAGATTACCATTCCTCGAGGACCCTTGGTGAATTCACCAGACTCGAGGTTGGAACTTCACGGATTCTCAGATACCTCTGCAAAGCGCTATTCTGCAGTGGTATAAGTTAGGGTTGTTCCTGCTAGTGGTCCAATTTAGGTGTACATGATAATGGTAAGATTGAAAGTAGCCCCAACCAAGTAGGTTTCTCTCCCCAGACTGGAACTCTTATGAAGCATTGCTTCTTGAAAGACTATCCTTTATGTTCTTACAGTTTTCAGTATCCAACTGAAGGTTAGTGGCGTTTTTGCAAGGACTGATTCAACAGTGGTGTTGATGTGGATCCAGTCATTGGCTCAGCACTGTAAGACTTTGTTGCCAATAGAGTGGGGGAAATTCAAACCAACACACCACCAGAATGGTGGCACTATGTTTAGTCAGAGGACAATCCTGCGTACTGTGCCTTGAGGGGCTTGATGCCATCACAGTTGGTCGACCACTCACTCTGGTGGACAGGGCCTTCGTGGCTGATGGATAGCCCAATACTCTGCCAGCCAGTTTGTGAGTGTAAAGTAAGAGCAGACATGGAGGAATGCTTGACTGCAGAAATTCGTGCCCTATTGTCTCTGATTGGAAGTGTGCAATACATTGAGTTATCATTACTTGATTGATATTTATCTTGGAATAAGATAAAACAAATAACTGCAATTGCCTTCACTTAATTGAGTTAAGAAAGCCAGAAAACACAAGAGTTACGGGACCTCTCACTGTTACAGAGTTGCAGGCATCTGTTTTGTTTTTGTTTAGAAAAAAAACCCAGGCAGTAGAATTCCATGCAGAGCTTGCAGCCATGACAAAGGGGAGTGCTCAATCTCTCTGAAGAGGTTGAATCCATTTATGGACAAGGATGGTACCCTTAAGCCGATATTACATGATACCTGCTGCCATACTTTGTTCTTGTACAAGCTTCTACAAGCCCTGGTGCATGAGCCGCTACATGAGCTGCCATGGAAGATTCATATTACAGCAGTTTGTGTACTAGGATGTGGTACCCTCAGTGGGTGCGCAGTGTGTGGTTTGTAGTAAATATGAACCCCATTTGTAGAACTGCTACGAGTTAGTAACTTGCGTAGGCCTATAAAAATACTAGCTATTAATATTGCTATATTACTGTTTGCGTTTTTCATAAATTGATTGCTTACTAGTATAGTTTCATTTATTTTCTTGGAAATGTCTTGAAGTCACTAAGAGTACGAGTGTGTTATTTATAATTTTGACGAAAATTACAGAGAGGTTGCAAAATATAGTTTTTTCTTTACGTACCGGATCCGGCAGTTTCAAACTCACACCCAAAAGTTACATGATAACAGCAGATGCAGCGACTTTACCACTGTACTACCAATTCACACACTAGGCGTAGAGTTTATATACTGTGGATGTCGTAAGAGTTTGAATTAATTTTTTCATACAGTAGGTAATGTTTTAACTATTCAAAATGGTTTTAAACAGTAATTGAAAGTTGTCATAGCCGATATTATTCATCGTATTTTAAATATATTTTAAAGAGTTTCAACCTCACAGATGTAAATTCAAGATGGAGGTATCCTTTTTGGTTACTTCATCAACTCGTTTCCAGTTGTAGCCATGGGGAGTGCCCTACGCTCTGAAACTGTAATGTGATTGGCCAGATACGAGAGCCGGTATGGAACCTGCCACGGAAAATAGGACATGTCCAATTACCAAACTTGGTACGAAACCTGGTCGTAGTAGGTGAAAAATGCCATGACGGATGACACACTAGCCCCTATACCGGCCGCTATGGCGGGCCTTGCACAAACTTTTGCGAATAGTGCTTTTGGTATAGTGTAATATCACCTTGTATCGCCTTTAGGGTGGGCGGAAGGCTCCAGGCATCATCACTGCCCTATAACCAGAAGCACCACATACTGCTTCCAAAGAAGTGTCGCTTGGTGGAGCTGAAAAGATCTGCTTCATCCAGGCTGCAATACTTGTTTGTTATGCAGCCGGAATTCTGGGTTATCAATGGACAAGATGCGGTTGCTTCAGTGCATGACTTATTTCTGATGTCGGCCCCAACCAATGACACCTGTGTTGGCAGATCTTCCGACTGAGCGGATCACTCCAGCAATACCATTCTTGAAAAAAGGTGTGGACTATTCAGGACCCTTCACCATCACAATGGAAGGTCGAAAACCAAGATTCCTAAGCGTATCTTTGTTTGTTTTTCAACCAAGGCTCTTCATCTTGAGAGCTGGTATCGACACTATCTACGGAGGCTTTCATGGCAGCATTCCAAAGATTTGTGCCTTGACGTGGTTGCTGTACAGAGTTATTTAGTGACTGCAGAACAAATTTTGTTCGGGTTGGTAGGAAGATCGAAGAGCTTCAGGATTTTTTTATCTGAGGCCAAAAACCATGCAAAGATCCAGAAATCATTATGTGACCAAAACATCAATTGGCACTTTAATCCCTCAGTCACAGCACATTTTGGAGGTTTGTGGGAAGCCAGTGTTAAATCAGTGATGGCGCACCTGCGGAAGGTTGTGGGGACCCAGATCTTGACATATGAGGAATTCTACACTGTGCTTACGCAAATTGAAACTGTGCCTAATTCCCGTCCATTGTCTGCACTATCTACAGACCCTGCTGACCTTACATCATTGACATTATAATTTTCTAACGGAACCATCACATGCTGTTCCTGATAAAGATTTCACAGCTGTGCCTTCTGGTCATCTGTTAAGATGGAATCTCCTGCAAAAAGTTTTCAATATTTCTAGCACTGGTGGCATCAGGCCTATCTGAACCAGCTGCAGGTTTGAGGAAAGTGGACAGCAGGTTCTGTCATTTTATGCCATACACTCGTCTTGATTTAAGATCCCAATATGCCACCTCTTTATAGGCTACTTGGTCGTGTGGTCAAGACCTTCCCCGGTGCAGATGGAATAGTGCAAGTGACTCAACTCCATACTGCTCAAGAACTCCTGACATGCCCTGTGGTTAAGCTATTCCTCTTACCCTGATTTACTTTGAAATCATCATTTCTAGGTGCGGAATGTTCAGTGACCCAGTGTAAATATGGAAGTAGTGATCGTGTGACACATTCATCTAGGTTATGTTGAACTTTGAGCTCGTCCTTGGTGTGAAGGTCAGTGATGAAAATTCAATATGGCAGACTTGGCCACATCTGGCATTTGGTGGTTGTGGAAATTGCTTTGGTTGTGCTAATAAAAGTTCCGCCATGGAACAAGGATTTACTCAATTCGGTAAAGCATCATAACTGCTACTAGCAGTTATGCTCTAGATTTTCCTCACTTTCACTCTCCTGTACCATTCTAGCTGAACATTTCTGTAGAAGAGTTCTCCCTTTCAATCTTGCAACTTGGTCAATTCACAGAATTTACATCCACATTTCGAATTGCCATCCATTTTTGTTACTTCTTTCCACTTATTTGTCAACTTACATCCACTCCCATTCACTTTTGCCATTTTTCATTTGATGTTTTATTGGAATCTCAGAAAATTTTTAATGTCTTTTATAACACTATTCAAAATGTTGCTATTCACATGCACACCTAACTTCATGTATTGTTTTGCAAACACAGCTAAAGTTTTAATTTACTTAATGGACAATTCTTTCACTTACATGATAACAGCACTATAATTCCTATTCACGCTACGATAATTCCTTCAAATTAACTGAATTATCCATTATATAGCAACATCAAAACTTTTGTTACCTGTATCAACTCTTTTTACAAGCATTTATTTAACTTGCAATGTTTGTATGTACTGTGTGTGTCCGACCTCTATGCACTGAACGGGCGTGCAGTGTGCCTGCAAAGCATTACTGTTCGTCAGGTTGCAGCCGGAAGTGTGGAAGGGGCCACCAGTCTTTAACTACACATTTTTAGTCTTTTTAGTCTCATGAATGTATAAATGAATGTATAAATAGTCTCCATATATAATAACAAAAAATTGAAAAATAAATTAACTTTAAAAACATTTTTAAACCAACGTTTTATTTATAAATGCACTGAAAAGGGAAAAATAGTTGTAGTACTTACAGAATTTGTAGAACTTGTAAGGCGTGGTCGAAACACCATAGTAAACTTGACTACAAATTAATATATTTATACCAGTTTATATTTAGTACATAAAAATTTGATACAAATAGTTAAAAGTCTTACACAAGATATGTTATTACTACGCTTACGCAAATGAGTTATACATTCTATATTTTGAATAGTTAACAGTCTTACACACGATATATGCTTACTACAATTATGCAAATGAGGTATACATTTTATATTGTGAATTGTTAAATTTCTTACTCAAGATATGTGCTTACTACACTTATGCAAATGATATATAGGTTCTATATTGTGCCAAGCTTTTATATACTAAATATAAATTGGTACAAAAATATCAGATTTTAGTAAAGTTCATTACGGCTTTTCAACTACGTATTCTGTAACTACAGTACACTCCCGCTTATTCGTGCTTCGCTTAATCGGCTATCGGCTTATTCGTGCGGCTTTTTGGCTTTTCTCAAAGTCTACTGTAACTTCTGCAGCAAGGCGATGCTGTAACATGTGTCGTTTAACAAACAGCGGTACCATTATGTCTATCGCTATGCCGTGTGAGCTGATGTTTATCTCTTTAAACTGTCTGTTTCCCCTTCACAGAGGCATGCGTGAGTCATCCATTTCCACTCATTGTGAAGTGTGTATCCGACCGCCTGGAGGCCGTGTCCGAAGTGGCAGATTTTGTTGACAAAACGATCAGGTGACTCGATTTTGTGTACAAAAATAGTGGCGTATTCTGTAATTTGGTATTTTGTATCTTGTGGATGTTAGCAAAAATACAAAATGAAAAAACTGCAAGTTGGTTTACCTTCAAAACACATGCACGAGAGTGTAAATAAAAAGTCCCATTATAGTCTTTATTGCATTGCATTCTAAACTTTCAACTAACTCTGCTATCTAAAGGACCGGTATAAGTGATGCACGTTGAGAAAGCCACACACACAAGTATGCACCGCTTATCTATGTCGCCCGTCCAACGCGCCGGCGACTGGTGCCGGCACCAGCGCAGGCTGTGTATACTCGATATGGCGTCAACTAACTACACTCGGTGCAACATAAATATCAGTTAAGGTGTTGTGTACTTTAAATCCTGCACATACAGTGAGCGATTTGTGTTTACTTGAAATGTATAATCGATACTTTGTTTTATCACGATTTTCGGGGCCAATATCACTGTTCCGTTAATAGCAAAAATGTGTAAATTCGATTGTCCGGGTTTTTTGTTACAAATTTGCTTATTCATGTTTTCCCCGCCTCGATTAACACTGTTAATCAGGAATTCACTGTACTATAAGTATTTTTTCTCTTTTAGTGCATTTATAAACAAAAGGTTAGTGGTAAAATGTTTTTATAGTTAATTTATGACACTTCAGTAGAAAACAGCTTGTAGGTAGCTGCCACATTACTGTGTATCTAACCAGATAACTCATGACTAGAGACTATAGAGATGGGAATTCCCTACATGTTTACTGCCTAACCATTCAACTTCATTTGTGTAACTGGAAAAGGAACTCCTTAGTATATATACTACCTCACAAAAAATCTGGTTTTTTAGCCAGGGGAAATCATCCCCTTCTGCTTGCTGCTTTGTACAGATGATTAATTTATTTCCTGTTTACAGTGAGTCAAACTATTTACTGTGGTTTTTTTCAGGTGGGCTCACTTCAACAAACCCTGTTACTGCAGTGTTTCTCATGTTTTCAGCAGTCTCTCTCTTGTCCATTAGTCAATATTTCTGCTCATGTTGGAAATAATGCATCCCACTTCTGCGTAATGAGCGTAGACTAGCTTAATTTAAAATAAAACAAATTACACTTGAATATGTAATGTTAACGTAAATCTACAAAACTTTTTCATTTCATAAATTGTTGTTCCCAATCCCGAATGTTGTAGCTCTTTCCAGCCCAGATCCAGTCCTGTTGCTAAAAAGTAATTCTTGTCCATCGCTACTTAAAACTGTACACTAGATACATTTTGCATAACAAACCTATTTAATGTAGATTACATATTATTTATTAATATTTATTAATTCCTTTAAGGTTTATTCTATACTATATAACTATAAAAATTTGGTTAGGTTTTTGGTTACATGCTAATATTAAATGTTATGACCAAATTTGTGGGAAATTAAGTAAATATTATCTTGTAGATCAAAGTAAAAATAGGTGAGTTTTCATATTTTTGAGGCTGTCCTATAGTATTCAGGTAAATGTGGTAAATTATAGAAGTTAGCATGGAATTCTAGCTAAATTACCAAAATTTTGTCCAGATATCTTAAAAATTATTCCTTTGAGAAAAAAAACTGTGATAGTCTGTTACTTTGGTGTTGTCAGGAAACTCCAACTTTTAGGCCATGTAGTTCAGAAATGGCTAGATAAAATAAAGATTGGATTCTTAGAATGATAAATGTATACAATAGTACACATTTTATAAAATCTTAAATGGGTTTAATTTATGAACTAAACAATTTGACAGGGAACGAATGTGCCCTCCCTTTGAATTCTGAAATTATTTAATTGGCACCTTGATGGGAGGGAATGTAACATATAGTTGTGAACTTATTGTGGAGTTAAAGTAATCATTTTGCCCATTGTGTTGTAGCGGAATGGCGGGCTATAGTGTTCCTGGAATGTACCAACAACCAACTCCCCACAGTCTTGCGCAGTCTGCGTCAAGCACGGAATTGAGCTTCACACAGAGTGGACACCAACTGTTGTGAGGGTGGCATCATGCTGAGGTTGCCCACGAACACTATTGACACTACGTGATGTTGCGCTAGACGGCTGTTTCTATGTTCCAGATATGTTCATACAAGTTAAATGCGTTGTGGTTTTTTTAGAAAAGTGTAAAATTCTAAGAGTTGCATAGATATTGTATGATTATTGCTACTAGTTGACATTTGATACTCGCTGGTAAATTATTTCCTTAAAATACAGTTTTAAAATATGGAAACTGTTTGTTATGTTAAGACATAGAGACATCAGTATATCATATTTCTTGCTACATATACATAGTTTGTATATTAAAATTTTCTGGAGGATTAAATTAATTTTAATTATTCTTTGTAATTATGTAATTTAAAATAGTGTGTGATCAGTAATTTCCAAAGTGGAATTGCTGGCAAGGAATTGTATAACAACACAGGAAACAGGTGGCAGCTGTGATGTGTGTGTGTTCGTTTCACATTCCTTGTTTGCTAGTGTAATAAGTGTAATTATTGCAAGCACTTTTGTGTTATACATACTGTAATTTTTAAATGAGTTATTGTAACTTAATGTAAACTGTACATAGCCAGAGTATTTGCTACATTGGTTAAACTATTGTTGTATACATATAATTATAACAATTTCAAAAAATAAACTTGGTTTTGATGTGTTAACCTACTTAGAAGGTATCACTCAGCTATATGTTTACAGTTTAAATCTCTTTACACTATCTAAAAATCAAACTTGGAAAATATTAACTCTAACGATAGGTCATGAGGCTTTATATGCCTGTCAGTTGAACTATCTGGATACAATGTATTACTCTGACAATAAAGTTTTGATATTGGTTCAGTTCCTAGAGGGATAGATCCTAGATAGAATCAAGGATGACTCCAAGATTTCAAACACAATGTACTCTTTTAATTGTAACATTATTAACAAAATATTTATACATAGTAGGATTAATCTTTCTAGTAAATGAGATACTGATACTTTTATTAATATTAAGTGCCATATTGTTTGAAATACGCCAATTATTAATGGCTGAAATATCTTCTTGAAGCCGCCTACAGTCCTCTGCATTCCCAATGCCTCTGTAAATTTTCAGATAGCATGAAGAAGTGCCTGAGAGTGTTGTATTACACAGACAATATAATTCACAAAGACATTAAAAAGCAGAGTAGCTAAAGTACTTCCTTGTGGAACCCCAGAAGTAACCAAATTCGAAACAGAGATAGAGTTATCAATTTTAACAACAAAAGACCCTTCTGAAAAATAATCAAAAAACCATTTTATATAAAAATGTTCTAAACCACTTGCTTGTAATTTACTTAATATGATTGACTGTTAACACATGTCATAACCTTTTGAAGATCGAAATAAATGACATCAACTTGGTTTCTTGTTGTTATCTCCACATGAATATTGTTTACTAAATTTAACAAATTGGTAGTTGTATTTTTTCCAGAAAGGAAACCCTGTTGACAATCAGAAAAAGAATTTGTTAAATGAAAATAGAGGTGTCTATGAATTACTTTTTCAAATACTTTTGAAAAACTACATAGTGATGAAATAGGTCTGTAATTGTTAATAACATTTTTATTTCCTTTTCTGAATAATAGAACAACTATAGCTTTTTTTCCAAATGTTGGGAAAAACACCATTTAAACGACATTTGTTAGATATAAAATTTAAAATTAGAGTCAAAATATTAGTACAGCCTTTAATTATGAAGTTTGGAATTTCATCGTGGCCTGTAGCTTTACTACTCTTTAACTTTTTTATGCCCAATGTACCATGCTTTGGGAGACTAATGGAAGGCCAATGCTTATATTATCACTACGTACAACAGAAATATTATTCGTGGTTTGAGCATAACTCTTAACAAATTTGCAAGCTCACTTGGACCCTGAACCAATTTGCCATCAGATAAAGATATAGATGCTCTTAAACCATTTTTCATACTTTTCACATAATTCAAAATTTATTAGGATTATTTTTTCAAATTATCATTAATTGTAGATTGCCAGTTTTCTTTGTCAATTTTAATTTTCTCTTTCGCCAATTTTCTTAATTCAGAAAAATGTAAACAATTACAGTCAAAATTGGAATTATTATTATTTTTAAGTAGTCTATGAGAATGCACTTTCCTTTTTAATAGCGTAAGTAAATCCTGGGAAAACCAGATAGGATATTTACTTTTACTGTGTTTAATTTTAGGAATGAAATTGTCAAATAACCTTTGAAAATTACTAGCTAAATACTCTACCATTAAATTAATATCATCCATAAGATATATAGGTTCTCAATCAAAAATTTTTAGGGCTAAATATAAGAATAAATAATCCCTTTTTGATATGCACTGACAAGTCAGTGCATGTACACTTCCCGTCAGAATAAATGAGCTACGGAAAAAGTTTAAAGTCCCCTTCGGCAATCTTCGGCTTTTGACAAGATATATCGCCTTGGCTCTTAGGCAACCAGCTTCACAGAACTATCCGGCCAATCACTCAGCATTTTAACTGTGCTAAGAATCTCTTTAGCTTCTATTGGAGCATCATCCTGCGATTTATTAAGTTAATGCAAAAACACAATATATCTCATAAACTCCTCACTGGAAGTCCGTGTCTCATGCGCAAACAGGTAACACTTAGTGGAATAAACAAACAATTATAAACGAGAGCAGAGCTATAGTGTTGTGCCACATAGCTTGTCCTGAAATATTTTAGCGGAATTACCTCACATGAGCTCCACACTAAACGTTCACGAGTCATGCAAGCAGGTAACACGTAGCGGAAAGAAAACCAATCATAAAGGCAGCTGAGCTGTGTAATATAACGTGTCTTGAGGCATGTACGCGACATTCTATGCTTCAAACAAACAGTAAATGTATATGTGAAATGTCTATACTTACAGATAACAGTAAAAGAGAAATGCATAATTCCTCTGTTAATAATTAAAATATAGCCTATTCTATGTAAGACTTTAAGTAGTTATAATATTTATCTTTCATTAATGATACACAGAAATGAATTTGCTGCTGTCGTACGCATTTGCGAAAACCGAATATCACACTGTAGTGAAATATATGGCTATATTCATTAGTAAATAAAGCCACTAAACATTAATGAAACAGTTGATGCATGTTGCAGATGTAATTATTGTATGCGCATATCAAGAATGTTTCTCTTGTAACTAGCTGATGTCTGCATGAAAAGCCATGTCCTATCTAACCGGGCCAATTTCTACGCCGCCAAATCAAATCATTACGTAGGTTTCTTATTATCTACTGTAGCCGGCAGACTTCTGAGCAGGCGGAGCGTGTTAAACGGAGCAAAATGAGGGGGGAGGGGGAAGAGATGTGCACGCAGGTCGGGCCGTACTATCAGCTATTCCACAAACATCAGTTATGGCGGGCTCAGGTATATGTAAGGCAATATAGGACGAAGGAAGTTCGCAGAGGTACAGGAAATTTATCCTTAATGTTAAAAATCGCACTTCACCATTTTATTTATATAAAATCACACATAAGGAAATTATACAACTGGAATACTGCTTAGTTTTTAACACTCGGTGCGATTCCCCGTGAATTAATGTATACGTAGAGTTTATCAAAGTATAACAAAACAGTAATTTTAAGCCAGTGCTTTTCTATTGAAACTATAGAAAATGTTTTATATCTTTATTTGCACAGAGTCACGAAAATGAGTGTTTTTACTCATAGTGAACTGACCTGCATTATAAAGAATGCATACTCACAGTGTTTATAAAACAAGAAATAAAATAATACAATTACAATCTACAGCATAATGTTCATGTACTTCACAAATTACACCCAATTAATCTGCGTGTAAGCATTCTTGCCGTGCTAAACTGTTGTTTATGTGAAATTGTAGTCTACATACAGCTAGTTCAAATTAAAAAGCTCACGAAAATCACAGTAAACATTTAGAGTTTATATAGAAAGGTGTAAAGTATCTTGTTGGTTTATGTATTTTTTCTAGGATTCCGATTCACGTGGAAAATTAATGCCACCTGTAAAGATGGTTTTCAAAATAATGCTGGCTTCAGCAAACGGTGTACCCAATATAAAAATATTTGTGTAGCATTTATGATACAGTTATTTGTAATAACTTAACAGACCGTAATATACCTTTGTCTATAATTTCTGCCAGTAAATGTTATTCCAAATGCAATGTTCATTAAGAGGAAATATTTTCTCGATTATGAAACAAAGATTGTGCAAATGTGTAATACTATTTGAAATTCATTAAAAACTAAAACATTAACTGTTAAAAATTATATGCCTGTCAAATTGCTACACAAACAGATTCGAAACTAACACTATCGTTAGGTTATAGCAATAAGTAAATTAGTTTGTTGGTGTTGAAGTTAAGCCTACGCTTATTTGCTCAAGAAGTTGTAGGTTCAATTTCTAGTTGGAACGTATTTTTTGACTATAATATGAAAGATAATAATCTGTGTATTATATTTGCGGTATAAATAAATATATGTTTGAAAGTATGTTATATATTAATTTAGATTCTCTATTTACACGTGTGATTGAAATACAAGCTTGACTGTAATGTTAAATATCTATATATTGCAAGTCCACTTAGTTTATTTATTTATTACAAGAAAAGACAAGTATTCTTTTGGTTAATAGTTTTCAAGTTTTTACTTGTAAAAGTAGCATAAAATGCACGCACAATTCCAGATTTACAGCACTAATGATTTTAATGCCATGACAACTTTTTGCTCGTATTTTTCCTATTGGAAGTGACATTTCTCATAAAGTTTTACTCCTACGGACAAGCAATTATCACACCCTTGCTCTACCCGGGATTTGAAACCGGAACTACTCACGCCCAACACTCAACCGACTGCGCCACAGGGAGCAGTCAATAGGTCAATCAGAACACTGTCAGTAGTTATAAGAACTTATTTTAAGTGAACAAAATGCTGCCTATTTCATTGAAAATAATTTCTAAGTTACAATTTTTAAGTAATATATTAATTACTTGTTCCACATTGTACCTATAATTCACTGCCATGTTGGTTGGTATTCGCTTGCATATATTTGCGCTAAATTTAGTGCAGAAACTGCAGGCAAAGTTTTGAACATTGTGTTAAAACATTTATAGTTTAGCTTAACCTTCATACATCACTTTTCTTTGGAATAAAAAATTGAAAATAAAAATATTCCTTTATCATTTAATATAACATTATTATAATTTAAAATGTTTTAAATTTATTATTCATTATTAGAATAAATTTATTCGCTACTCCGTATTGTGGTTCATGATTTTGACAAGACACAGTTCAAGAATTCTATGTCATCAAAAATATTGTGCCAACAACTATGGATATGTTGCGAAATTTCATTTGGCACTGTCTAGATAGATAACTGCTATATAAGACTTTTGTGTGTTATTATTTGCATGTTTCGGTTTTTTTTAGAAGTAAAATTGCTATGCTGTAAAATGTGTTTAAGTTGGCTTAGTATTATGATGTCTCAAGCCTCTCAATATATGCAAATTTTGTAAACAAATGTCATCTTGAGTAATACATTCCCATAGAGATGTTTTGTACGCAGCGCCGTAAACCTTCAGATCACGTATTTATATCCCACCCCCCCCCCCCCCCCCCCCCCCCCTTTGAATGGTGAAAGATGTTATGAAAATGTGGAAAAGGAACAAATAATCTGTTGACGCATCAAGAAAGTATTCCTCCTCCATCGTTATTACTTTTATATATATATAACGTGATTTTTTCATTAGATACTGTTTAATATTTGATTGAACAGAAAAATTGTATTATATCGAACAATACACACAGAAGGTAAAGAAACCCTCCACCACACACTGTCAAGAGCACTGCTACCTGTTGTCACCAGCAAAAAGTCTCTATGTCCGGTTTTGCATTTACTGTTACTCAAGACAATACTGAATTTTTTTATGCCGGGTGAATACTGCCAGGACGCAATCTTGCCACTCAGCTAGAGACCAGACCGTACCGAGCCACAGTCTAGGGAATAAGATTGGACTCGCGTGCACAGACGTTTGCCGGTACCAGTACATAAGTCTATAATGGACGCCATTGTGGAAGACAGCGCTATCTCAAATATAATGCTTATACAGCATTTCTCAAAAATTGTTCAACCGATTTGGCTCAGTGAAAGTAATGAGAACGTTAAAAAGCTGTATATAATTATATTTCTAATGTAGTAACCACTAAGTACTGCATTTTGATGCATATCTTCAAGTAAAGCTTTGCATGTAGTAGTATACAAACGGGCATTCTAAGAGGGGCTTGGAGCTGCGGACGAGGGAACTAGGCGACCACAGTTTCCCCCCAAAAAATGTCCTATTTTCCTTCACGCCCACGGTGGCCATCTTGGATCCCAACCTCCAGCTCTGTCAATACAATGCCAGGGTGTTGGGACCCTTACACCTAGTGTTCTGGCGGGTGCCGAGTCTCATGGTCTATCATTCCTTTTGGGATCTGTCAACCTAGCACCATAATGTGGTACCGAATACCAGCATCTGCTTACACGCTCACCACGCCTAACATATAATCATAGTTGACTGTAATTTTTGAACCCCATAAGATATAATTGTCAAATTCATAACACAGGCTGCACGTCCGACAATAAGAAGGGTCGCAGGGCCAAGTATACCACAGTCTACTTAAAAGCATAGTTGACTGTAATTTCCGAACCATGTAAGATATTATTGCCAAATTCCTAACATAGGTATCATTCACGATGGTGGAAAGTGTTGCAGGGCCGAGTATACCCTATAATCTACTTATAATCATAGGTTGATATAATTTCCGAACCACGTAAGATATAGTTGCCGAATTCATAACATAGGCATCAAACTTCAACAGATCTGTTCACCATTAATATTCACAACCCTAATCATACATTTTACAGTATCTATGACCAATAAACATGCTAAGGGAATATTACACCATGCCTATCCTACTTCAACATAACCGTTTTGCATGCCTTAATATGCCAATAAGTTTGAAAAAGATCTTTCTCTATCCACCAAGTGTACTTTGACATCACGAGTCATTGCCAGATACATCATTATTCGCAAGGAAAAAAGTTGTAAGTGTTAAATTCAAAGAATGGGAGGAAAAATATGTGTTGCCAGCTCATTAACTCATTGTCATCACCATATTGCCAGCAACGCTTAACATACAGCTGGTTGCCAAAAATGGACCTTGATGCAACGCCAGCAGGAATCGTCAGCCTTATGCAAATTCCTAAAGAGAAATATCTGTTACAAAAAACATCAAAGCACACAAATGCTTTTCCACGTAGTCCATAGTGAGGGAATTGGTGCATCTAGACAAAATGATTACGTTTTTTCAAGTTAACAGCATTCTTAATCTGTTGATTTCTGTGAAAGACGGCACATATACCAGACCCACAAAGG
The DNA here is from genome assembly GCA_029891345.1 of Dryococelus australis. Lineage (NCBI taxonomy): Eukaryota > Metazoa > Arthropoda > Insecta > Phasmatodea > Phasmatidae > Dryococelus > Dryococelus australis. The sequence continues at coordinate 190,421,885 of CM056994.1, read as the reverse complement.
GTTCAGCTGCCAGCTCTATTTGTGCAATTGAGGAAAGTTTGATAATGTTGAACAGTTCATGTCGAATTTTTCCATTTACACGTTTAGTTATCCAATGTTTTGTATGACCCAGCATCAGTGGGGTGACAGTCCTGCTTATATGAAACATAACAAGATGCTGCCATGATAAAACACTGTATGTGCATTCGGGAGGACCCGGGTTCAGTTCTCAGTCCATACATCCTGATTTGAGATTTTTCCATGGTTTCTTGAAATCACTCCAGGAATACACTTAGATGGTTCCTTAAAAGTAGGTCATGTTCGATTCCTTCCTCCGATGCAGATTGTGTGCTGCCTGGTTGAAAACAAAGTGCAAAATATTTTTTCAACAAATGGTGAAGCTTGTTGGATGCCCACCATGCTCCAACTTGTGAAGGAGCGATGGAAAGATTGATGCCTGCCGACGTCTCTGCCATTGCTACATGCCAGGTATAAAGATAATATTTGAGACAGCTTTTATTTGTAAAGTGTTTTGTTACCCCTAATACTTAATTTCTATCTGTTAAATTCATAAATAATTAAGTTCATACACGTGTGTGTATATATCACACACACACACGCGTAATGGCTAGTCTTATTGCATGTTATTTAATTTCTTTAAATTATAATAAAACTCGTATACTAAATATATCAAATATATGTTATTCCTTTACCAACAGTGTTTTGTAAACTTTCGTGAGCAGGACATAACCCGAGATACAAAACATTTAGTTTTAAAACGAAACACATTTGTTAAATGTACCATGGATCATCATAACTCCATAGTCGTAGGGCTTCTGAGTTGCACGGAGCACAGAAATGATTTTTTAATTTTTTCACATCCCGTCTTGTGGCATACATCTCGACAAGCTGTCGAAACAGCGCTCAGCAGCGCTGCTTGTTAATAAGGTCAAGGACGTTCGTTCCGATCAGGCACAGATTGTTAATCGTTGGCTCTTGATATCTTCCAGTCACATACACAGAATACTGTCTGGTTATGGACACCTTAATATGTTGGGAATGTTGTCATACGGAATAAGAGTTTTTTTTTTTTTTTTAGGGGAAAACAATAGTCCATGCTGAATGATCGCTAATTTATCAGAACGAAGGAATTACGAAAACATGATTGATTAACCAATGAGAACCAAGGGTGGGGGTGGCGGGGTTCGAATGAAGGTGAGTAATTAGTCAATGAAAAATGTGGGTGGGGATGGAGGGAATCTGTGCCATCAGCTTACCTCGTGGCATAACCGAGAACATAGCACTACCTGAACATTGAAAATAGAATCTAATACGGAGGGCGCCATCAGCACCACCTATAATTTAAAACATAATTAATTATTGCCGCCACCTGGTGGTTAAATCGATAATTTATACACTAGCACCACATAGGTGATGTAAATGTAAACATTTGAAATCCAATATGGTGTCCTCCAGCAATGTGTAAACAAAAGACATATAAAAATCCAAGATGACTGCATACGACAGAATGGGTAAAGGTGAGGGGTGTGGGGGCAGTAGTTGGGTAGGTAGTTGGCTTAACGTATCGTCGACAGCAATGTCATTAATGACGGAGAAAGTTGCACAGGAAGGAATCGGCTATGGCCTTTGTTACGAAACCATCCCAGATTTTGCCTGGAGTGATTTCGGGAAAACATGGAAAACCAAAATCAGGATGGCCAGACCGGGAATCAAAGCCGGGTCCTCCCAAATGTGAATCCAGTGAGTTAATACTGGGCCACCTCGCTCTGTATGTGGGGGAGGAAGGGGGGTCAGTCGTCTGCTGACTGGCTTGTGGACCTCCTGAAATGTGTTTTAATAGTTCTGAAGTAATGTTTTTAATAATTTTTTAATAAATTAAGGTAGAAGTACTATTTTATAAGTTTTTATGTATATTTTGGATTTTTTTTTTTTTGGAATGTTTTATGTTGTTTTAGATGTTTTAGAAATATTTGGTAAATTCTGGGTTTTCAAGGTCAATGTTCACCGGGGTCGAGGTCAAAGGTCTTGGTTAAGGTCAGCTACATCTGAAATGGCCGCCGGGCAACCAGAATGGCAGAGCATGAACCTCTGATGATCCGATCCCCTTACCCCTTGTGCAGGCTTCTCCAAATAATTCTACTTACTGGAATACTACAACAGTAATCATGAAGTACACGTAACACTTAGTACACTGCTGGCCTTTCGAAATTCTTCATGAAGGACGCACTGTATTGATCCGACTTTGGGAGACTGCCTAGCATAGGGTATAACAATGGCGGAATTAGTTGTTCGCTGAGTGGCACCATGCTTTGAAGCAGTATGTAAGTGGACGTCTGAGAGCAACTGGGATGTAGGGACTGTATGTTTCGCTGCTGTTTATGTGCACAAACAAATCAGTATGTAGGTTCAGAGAACACAGCAACTTCACAAACTTGTTTCTGCTTTTGACTGTGGAAGAATCATAGCCTATCGAGATTGTGGATTATCCTAATGCTATTTTGGTCCTCGGATTGGAAGAGGTGTAACTACAGCGAAGTAAATATGAGATCAGTGGTTGAGGAGGGACGGGCTGAGTGATGTGCAGAAAGCCATAATGGCTCTATCGCACCAACGAAAGCCAGGGCAGACATCTGGAACGCCATCTAGAGCATCGACGCCTCATGTCCAGGCGCACATTACTGTGGCTGCCACTGAATGCTCACATACTGTAGGTGCCTGCAGCTACAATGGTGTGTGAAACGTTGGACATAGACGGACGAATGACTTGTCATAGTCTTCACCTGCGAGTTCAGCTTCTACCTGTAGTATGACTATGGTCGTATTAACCTCTCGCAGCACCGTGGTACACCCCTGATCGAGTCCTACATAATGTATAGTCATACCGACCTGGCACCTGGAATGATGACATAGGGTTACATCGTATTCCAGTCCCGCTTGTGCCTAGTCCACATCGCTGGTACGCTGACCAGCAACCGTTACATCGCGGAGGTGTTGGAACCTGTTGTCGTCCCCTTACCTCAGGGCCAACTTGGGGATATGTGCGAATAGGACAATGCATGATCTCATGTGGCAAGCATCGTCTGATAGCTGATGGATGAACACCTTATAACACTGCTTTCCTGGCCTGCGAGTTCACCGGATTGCTCGTTAATCGTAAATGTGTGGTGCATGGTCGAACAATGACTGGGTTGTGACAGGATTCCTGCCATTTCATCATATTAACTTTGGGCACACGTCGAAGCCATGTGGGTGTAGCGGCGGTTAAATCCGTCTGAGGGGGGTGGGAAGTGGGGCACAAAGTACCGATTTCTTACACTCCATACGTGGTATCGGGCTGCAAGTATAAACATGTCACCCACTGCTACTCTTGTCCAATATATCCGGTTGTGATGCCTCATGATCTTCATGGTATTGCAAGTTTAGTGACCAGCGATGTATTAAAGCATCGAGCCCTTTAATGTTATAGCATGTTAGAGTAATATAGTCGCAGATATAGAAAATGGTATTCCATTGAAGAAAACCAGTTTAGAGATGGTTTCGTAACCAACAAGGCATGTAATATTTGCGATGACCTCCTTGGTCACCAGATCTGAATAATAGGATAGAAAATTTGCAGCCATAACTGAAATACATTATGGAAGACAATCAACATGACTCCACAATATATACACATGATGTACTATGGGGGGACATGTTTCATGAACAGGAGTAGTTTGAATGCAATTTGAATTTCATGTTAAGAAACAGTAGTAAAAATGATATGTAGGACAGAATACACTGCACAGGAATGTATTGTATGAATATGGCTGTGTATTCCAATATTAATTTAAAGACCTGTTTTAAAATTGGATGCCAATAAATATTAACAACCTTTTAATGAAACAGAGAAATTACTCGTCATAATAAATACTATAAGAAGTCATTTTTAATGTATTACTTTATGGAATTGATTTACTGGGTTTTATTCGTTATGCATTGGGTTGATTTCACGAATATACTAAACTGCACCTTTTTAACCGGTACAACAGTGTAAAATACTTAGCATATAAAACCACAATCAAGGTAACATCCTCCTGCCAGTTCAGAACATAATTACAGTGGTACTGTAAAAAATCTTTAAATTTAGTTACGAACCTTTAACACAAAATAAATACAGTTTTAAGTAGTGGTCACTGAATGTATCTTCATAGAATTGATCGAATTCACTACGTAGTGACAAATTGTGAATTTCGTTGGCTATTGCCTTGACGTTTTATCTTTTTACTTTTGAGACAAATAATTTTACACAATGCTGCGACTACGGTCCAGGAAAACTATTCTTTACCAGCTACAGTATCGCCATTTATACACTGCCCACGATTAACGTAGTACAATGTTGAAAGCCCTTCCCACTTTCTTGTGTCTTTCGCCTCATGCAACATTGGTGTTACTATAGGTCAAGTGACTTGTATACATATGTATGTTTTATCATGATATTAAGTAAGTATGTTTATCAAGCAACACTGTTAAGTTATTTGCAAAATTAACGTGTTTCTACGCTGCCACTTCTTCAGTGGTAGGCCTGCACAAATTATAGGAATTGATTTTCAGTGGTCATTGGTGTGGAACATGACTATTATAATGCAATGGCGAAACAAAGAACCCCTTTACGTGAGTCGCGGCTAGCATTACAGCAGTACCTCAGCCGGTGCACATATTAAACTATATGCGGTTACGGGCACTGTCTATTTGCAAAAGCGCGCAGCTTACACCGAACAACCTGTAAACATAAAACCCCATAAAACAGTAGAACGAGGAAGCAATTGTAATATTAACAACCTTCTGCTTGCCCATTTAGATTCTACATAGTCACTAGATATCCGTATGGGGTGAAAACTACAAGATTGTTGAAGGTCACACACGTCCTTGCGATTGTGGTATAATTACACTAGAATACCTTAAAAGTGTGATTTTTAATGTGTTTCAAAACTACATTCCTATAGTCATTACGCTGAAAAATAGTAGTGTTGCAGTTATATTTATTTAGGTCAGTAAAACTAAAACAGAAATAAAATTGTGACGTGTGTTTAATGTGAAGGAATATCTGAAAATACCTTCATAGTTATAGTAATCGCTGTGTAGTTAATTACTTTGCATATAACATATTGTGTGAACTGCAGAAATAATGAACACGGAATTGAAAACAGTAACATAGGGTCTAATAAAATATTCAGTACAATGAACATTATGCCTCTGAACAAAATGCGGATTCAAGACAAGTAAATAATAAGAGTGATAATGACTCTCAGGTACTTTAAAATATCCAGTTAACGCTTGAATATTTTTGTTTTATATCACAAATGAACAACTTTTAGGCCACTGCTAAAAAGTACTGTGGATCTTGACCTATTAATTTTAATGATGCCAGAATGCTGCTGCAAAAGTCCATGTTGCCAGTTGCCAAGTCAGATGACTCGCAGAGTGTGTGCATTAGTCATTCTGTGTTGCCTGTTCACGCGATCAGATCTTTTGGGGTGAACTCTTTTTTGCTTATTAGTATATGGGTGTAGAAATAACTGCAGTGAATATACCGTCGACTGTGGTAAACATAGTCTATAGAGATCAGCTGTTGTCTTCATATGTGGTGGTTTTTATTTGGATAAGGTGTTATCGATAAGCTACAGCACTCGATGATGTGAGAATGCAGATTGTGTCGAAAGCTCGTCCTGTGTAGTTCTGCATACTGATAATTGTCAAGAGCAGTTAACGTAACTTGATCATACACACCACGATCTTTAAAAGGCTAATGCAACTACTGTACGTGCACTGCGAATGAGCATATGTTGTCTAAATTACCTCAAGATTGGACTATGCGTCTTTCTTCTGCCAGTTCATCACAAAAACTGACTTGGCTGTGACAATTCTAAAATATTTTCATAATTATATACAAAACCAACATACACTCTCATTGTAAAATATAGGAATTTAATAAATATAGAAAGTGAAAGCTTCAAGTATAATATCCTAAAGAGGGTAATTATTGTCATAGGTCGACAGAACATATGTTTTTATGTTATGTTTGGTGCGTGCAGATAAGCTATATAAGTGTTTGAATTGTAAAATTTATTTTACTTCACATGCTATTTTAATTTGAATGTTAATTTTCACACATTTTTCATATGTAATGGTTACATTTTTAAATCACGTAATATATGATTTATGTAAACCACCAGTCCACTTAATTTCTATATTCTATGATCATTTTCATGCAGTATTCTTAGTTTCGACATATTGTTATTTCAATATTGTAATATTATGTTTATTTTTGTTCTCAATAATTACTTTATGATTTTTAAAGTTTAATTATTTACTTTAGTCTGTTAGAAAATTTTTATTATTTTGATTTATTTTATTTCAAGGAGGTCTAGTCGTCGGAAGTAGGCCGCGATTGGCTAGTCTTGAATGGAGATGCCGGAAGGCTTGCTTCTGGGTGGGATTTTCAACATGGATGGTTAATTGAATTTTCTCTGAGATTTCAATCTTAGGAAATCCCCAGCACCAACCCAAGAATAGGTTAGTAATAAGTCCTAGAAGTAGTGATTATGTCACTGCCACAGACAATTATAGAGGAGGGTTGATGGCAGGTGTCTAGCTAATTGTATTAGTGAATTTTGTTGAAGATGCCAGGACACAGATCTCTAGACGCCAGGTGCCATGTCGGCCACATTAGTGCCGCATTAGAATACAGGTGACGCCAAGGAGTTTGAGAGTCTTGGTGCAGACCTATGTGAAAGACTTCACTTGTAATCTATATCTACAAACTTATAGTATTTTCAGAAGATTAACTTACGGAACTAGGCATTTCTGAACTTTAACTTGTGTATAATCAGTAGTCCTGAGATCCCATGTGAGCTAGTAACACCGGAGCACATTAACTTGTAAAAACCGTTAAACTCAGTGTAATCTTATTTGAGCAGAGTTTAACTATTTGAGGGAAAGTGAGGAGAAATTCTTCTGAAGTAATTAAAACTTAAATTGACATTTTCAAGTAAAGGTTTGGATCGTGAGAACTGTAAATGTAACTAATTACTTGGGAGTTTAGTTAATTTCTTAGGAAAGCTACTTCCGGTTATGAACTAATTTTTATTTCTGATTTTAATTTCAAGTCAGTTGTTAGTTGTTTAATGTTGCAGCAGCACTATAGTCATATTTAATTTTTTATCTTTTAATTTGTTTTAATTTCCTTAATTGATTTAACTATATTCTTTACTGGATGGTGGTAATTCATTTTTTGTCATCAGCATAAGATTTTTGAGTAAAGTGATTTTTCTTACACACATTTAAAGTTTAACAAATATTTCACATTTACGATTTTAATCTTGTTGAATTGCATTACACATTTGGTCTAATTTTATTTATTTTTCATTTCATTAATATATTAATTATTCAGATTTCACATGTTGTATTTTATATGAAGTGCTGAGAACGTATGCAAGTTGCTTCTGTGCATGTTATTTACAGTGATCCAGAGATCCTCAGTTTCTTCTATGGTAAGCTAAAGGTTAAGGTTGCAAAATTATTAAGTTGCATATAGACACGTACAAGTCTACGTTTGACACCTTCTAATTCAAACTACGTCCATCCTATACTTGTGAAGCACACATACATATTTTAACCTTTTTTCCTTTTGTACCGTGCGTTCTAACAAATAGTGAATGTAGCGGCCCTCCGCACACAACTCCCCTAACTTCCAAACCTCTTTCAGAGCTTTATTGTGTACCTACTGCTCGTTTTATTGTGCTTGGTACATGTAGCAGTACTGACAGCACATTTATGTTTCACTGATAATGTCCATTCATTTAATTTGTGTGAATTAAATAACAACCTACAGAATGTATGATTTATTCTAAGTAATGTGTCAATGCTGACCGTACTAAAGTTGTTTTATCACGTAGGCAATATAAGGAATATGAATGTATATACATATATTAGGTAACTTTGTGATCTGACACATGCCGATGCGCATTTGCCAAGGAGGCGATCAATTTTATCTGTAGGATTTTAAGACCCTTCCAAAAGGCATAAACCAATAATAAATATATCGTATTGCAGCCTCAGGCATTAAATTTTGAGGGTGGAGAAATGTATACACTGTGCTTAGAGGTCACATTGCAATGTTTATATTAAAAAGCAGCAGGAAGATGAAAATTGAATGAAAGGAAATATTTAGAAGGGCCTTAAAAAGTGCTCACTTTACCGTGAACAGCCTAAAATAATACTACGTTTATCAGCTGTCTTGTTGGTGTCTCATATAGTTAATCAAAATATACAAGTAAATGTATTGACAAACAAAAAGGTTACTCTCACATAAAATAACATGTCTTGTGTTTCACTGTTCATATTCGTGTTATTATACACCTCTGTGTTTGCACGGTCACGCGATGGGTAACAAAAGTAAAAAAAATCAGATGATTTGACTGGCGGTTTGGGCATTTAGCGTACCCCTCCAAAGTCGCAGAGTTTCTTCCTGATTACCCATGCATTTATAGCCCTGAACTTCGTCACGTGATCATTTGAGGAGCTTACTGTAGTTTCGGACATGTCTTATGGTCTCCATTTTTAAACAGATATCCTCTGACAAAACGCACATTTCACACACCTTTGGTCCCCATTCGACTCTGGGCATGCGTACCTTATACGTCACAGGCGTATACAACCGTTTTAATACACGTCCTAGTGTAGTGATATCTCGCCAGAACCAGTCGGTTAGAGAGAGTCATATGCCTTGTTGAGGTGGCAGGTTTTTCTGCCGCTGAAGCAGACCGACGTTACGGTGTTCCCGAGAGCACTGCGAGTCGATGCGTACGACAGTTCCGGGGCGTGGGTGCCGTGATGCATCGCGGAGGGACAGGTTCATGGAGGGTGTCGACTGCAGCCGAGGACAATAGTCTGATTACCCAAGCACAGTTGACTCCTTTCAAGAGTGCCATTCAGCTAAAACATGCCACGCACTTTCCTGGCAGCTTGAGTACCGCGCTTGACGACGGCGAGACTGAAATCCCGGCGTGCTTCAAGGAAGCAAAGGCTCACCGATAAGCACAGGATCTATCGATTAGCATTTGCCGAGGAAAACATTGACCGTGACTGGTCAGATGTTGTACTCTCCGAGTGTGTTTTTTCCTCGGCTAATGATGGGCCAATACGTGTCTTCAGACCTCGTGGGACCCGACACAATCCGGAATATGTGGCAGAGTGCTCGCGCTATGGTCATGCATCTGTTGTGTGTAGGGGATGGATGAGTGCATGCGGGATAAGCGTGTTGCACAGAATCGAAGATCGAGGTCCGAATACACTGCAGTATTTACATATTCTAGAGAACATTATGATTCCCTCGGTGCAACTTTTGTATCCCGATGGTGTGCTGCACTTCCAGCAGGACCAATCTCCAATACACACGTCTCAGACGGTTCAAGAATGGTTCGCAAGGCAAGACCAACTAGACCTCGTAGATTTGCCACCTTACACTGCCGACTTAAACCCAATTGAGAATGTTTGGTCGGAGACGAAGCGCACGATGGCGGCAAACTGGCCTGATCCACAGCCGGCAAATAATGATGCTCTCTGGGAGCTAGCAGCGGATGCCTGGGATGAAGCAGCTAGTAGGAGTGAACGCTATGCTACTTCTCTAGTTGCCTCTCTACCACGATGACTGCGGCAGATGGTTGAGAATGAGGGATACTGGTCTTCTTATTGAGGTTACACCATCGGCCCTTTTCAGGGCCATATAAACACTCGCGTAAAAAGTGACATGAAAACCAATGGCACACCACATCATATAATAACCACATTGATACACAAACTCAAGGTGCGTGGTGGTTTCGAACCCGAAACAGCGGGTGTCCGAACCATACACACGTCACCACCTTTGTTTGTTACATGTCTTTTTTATGTGGATGCAAACATATGCTAATAAATAAAATACATTGTATGATACTGTAACATTTTATATTACAACGAAACAAATTAACATAACCAGTAGGAATGAAATTCAAGGTCGAACTCCAGAAACCTAATGTCATTCTATTTCTAACATGACAGCGATTGCAAGCACATTGCAAAACGGATCGTCTACAACACATCCCATATGCCATATAATACCCAATCACTCTCACCTGACCTGAACCGCACTGAGAATCTTCTGGAGGAATAGGAGAGAAGAGTAAGAGAAAAAAAACATTTTTTCCCACAAAACACAAACGAGGCATTTCTACCAAATTGCAATAGCATTGGGTCAGACATTACTACAAAACTGGTTAATTCAGAGCTAAATAGACTGATGGACATTGTTAGCAGAAAGAGAAGTTAAATAACTGTGGAGTGAACAATGATGAACACTTTGCTGATGTTTGTCCAACGTTTATAACAACTGAAGACAGATGTAGTCTTATGCAGTGATATAGTAGTTATGTTGTTTTTTTTTGTGTGTCATATTGTACCTCACTAAGTAACATTAAATGTGGCTGATTACCTATTTTCTGTCTTTAGACTAAGCTTATCTACGAATGTCACTAATTGCTATCTACCACTGTCCTTTTATTTCTGCCCATGACCGCATATACGCGGCGTTTATATTGTTTTTGTTTTCAGACTGAAAATATTCTAGATGTCAGTGATGGGCAGATCTGTGTCTATTAGGTCTGATGTCAGTAGTCTCTACTGGCTTAAAAGTTGTTCAGATTGCATAGGAACTAAAGTACGGTCAAATTGCTAATGTAACTAAATCATTCTTGTGTGTGAAGAATACCACGGAAAGTTTTTTTCAAATAGAACAGGCCCTAATATGTATATACAGTGACAATCACAAATATTCGTACATCTTGTTCCTTTCACGATATCTGTACGATAAGCAATTATGTTGAGACACAAGTATGCGTCCAGCTGTATTTTGTATTCAATTTCATCAAATACAACAAATAAATATCATTCGTTATAAAAGAAACAAAGTAATATATTACATATATGTAAATAAATGCACGTTTTCTGAATCAGAAATGTTCATACACCTCCGTACAAAGAACGAATGTATTCGTACATCAGCATAAACAAAATTAATTCTCAATTTAATATTTAGCATGTCCTCCCTTTTGTTTCAGAACGTTTCTCAAACGTGCTGACATTGACTTTACTACCGTTTGTATGACACTAGGAGGGATATTGTTCCACTCATGAAGGATTTTCTCCTTCAAGTCCCGCGTGCTTGAAATATGATACTTTTGTAGCTTTATGTCTCAGTATGCCCAAACATTTTCTATTGAATTTAACTTAAGAAGATTGGGGTGCAGTTTCTATTACATGAGGACAATTATACAGCAGCCATATTCGTGTTGCACAGGATTTACGCTTAGTACCATTATCCTGGTAAAATGTGCATTACTACATCAAGTTATATGGCATTAGTTGGCAAATTATGTTTAAACAGGTCAATATATTTTTATTGATCCAATAGTCAATATGTAAATGTCAGTACACCTACACCATATGCATTCATGCACGCTCACACCGTAACGGAACCCTCGCCATGCTTGACGGTAGGACGAGAATGTTGGGGATGTATCTCTTTATTCGATTTTCTCCACAGTTTTAGCGGACTGTAGTGATCAAAAACCTTAAAATTTACTCTCATCTGGAAATATTACATCTGTCCAGTAATCGTTCTGTAAATATACCTTCGTGAAGTTAAGTCTCTTCTTATAATTACATTTGCCTTTGTACGATTACTTCTGTGGTGTTCTTGCATTATAGTCACTATTGCTGAACACTCTTCTCAGTGTTATTAGTGACAGTGACTTTGAAAGTTTATCATAGATCTCTTGCAATAGCGCATGGACTGGTAAAAGGTCTCTGATGGTTTTGTTTCACAATATAACTTTCTTCTTTACGCGAAAGTACATTTGGCCATTTACTCCTTGGTTTGTCTCAGCATGTTTGTACTTTTATATCATTTTACGGTACATTGCACAGTCACTTAGATGGGAAGTACTACGGGAGTCATTAAAGCTTATGAAAATATTTGTTACATGTAATGGTTCGTATGAATTCTTTGGGGTTTAATAATTTTTTTAAAGATGTTATTTTATGTTTTTGTATGTATGTATGTATGTATGGACTAAACTTGTTTCTCAAACCTATAATTTAAACTTTGTTTTATTCACTTTGATTTTTGTTGGCAAACCTTTCCCGCAAGATACAGAACAGCATGGTGTTTGTAAATCATTGATCGGCATTGTATGTCTTTTCTACCTCCCACATCACACATACAGGGATAGAATAAATTCAGTTTAACTGCACAAACCTCCTTGCCAAGAACCTTTCTTTTGTAAGTTGGCGTATATCTGTTTATACTGTGAATCCCTACATTTTATAGGCCATTCATGGTAAATTGATCACTTTTGAAAGCCCTTTCATTTGGAATACTAGTCAATAAATATGTATTATTTTAGCCTTAGGCATTAACTTCAGAGTGCTGTATAATATTTACACTGTGGTTATTACTTACATGGCCATATTTAATTAAAAAGGTAGTTGAAGAGTAAAAGATGGCTGAAAGATAAAAGTATCTAGTGCCTCAAAAGTGCTCATTTTATCGTGAACAGTGTTTAGCAGGTAATGTACATATGTTAGCATGCTTGTAAGAAAAAAAAAACATACTTGAACAGATTTCCCGATTCCTTTCCGAAGAAAAATCAAGCCACTACACTTTCGATGTATTTTCACAGTGGTTATGACAGATATTAACTTGATCTCTAGTCCCGCATGGTCAAGGGCAATTAAAACACCTTGCCACTCATCTCGCAGCGTGAAGTAATGGGTTGTCATAAGTTCCTGAACATTGACTCACACTGATTTGTACACCTGGCAACCCTGCGAGGTTCTCTCTCTCTCTGTACACTCTTCCCTTCTATCGTTGCGTACGCTAACCACGTTTATAGCATCAGTTCAGCTGCAGTGGCACTTTGATCTGCGATGGACCCACGTAGACAGGCAGGCTGCTTTAACAGCCTGGTCAACTTAGCCTGCGCCATCTAACGGCTGTATACGCACTGGCACCTGCCTTGAGCTCTGTGCACGTCGCTGCATGTACCGTCCGTAATCATGATAACACATACTGTATGTTTCTTTACGTAGCCTGTATAATTAACGTTGGGGAATTGCATTCCTGAAGTCGTACACTCCACACAAAACTAAACAATCATAAAGTATGACATGTAAATTCATCGTGAATATAAGCAAAAATACGATTTCAACATGATTACATAATAAAGTATCCCCACGCCAGAGATCAGCAAATATTTGTTGTACTGGATGCGAAGCAAGATGATGATTTAGTACCGCATGTTTTAGAGAAGGCAACAAAACATTTTGCAGCATGATTCCAGTAGAGGTTTTTGTATGTGGCGTTACCCAAATTATAGCTCAGGTGGAAGCAAACGTTCGTCCGACAGACTTATTATTCTCATTGTTTTCTTCTGCGTTAGTGTATGTAGCATGGAGTCAAACTGAATGTTTTTGTTGAAACGGTAGCCTACCTCATTGCATCCCGGAACCAACATAATCTTAAGTACGTATCCTAAAGGTATATTATTTAAGGAAAAACTAAAATAATGACATCCACAAAGAATTCTGTGAAACCATGAAAAAGTGCAAGGAAACTTAACAGGGTACGCCACTAGTTGTACCAAACACTTTCTGAATCCATTTAAACATTAACAACAACATCAACAAAAAAGGAAACTTTATACACAACTTAATTTTTAAACTGTATATTTATTTTTTCTTATACGACAGTTATTTGCGGTCGTAAACAGTTTATTTCGAAAATTAATGGTGCTGCTAACAGTTATTTAATAATTCTAAATAAAGGATAATCCCTTCATAATTTCTTGATTAACTTGAAACATTGAATTCGCTTTCACTTCCATTCAATGTTAAGCTATTTTCATGGGAAAATGAGCTTGTATAATCATGCGAATATATGTCTGTGATGTACTGTATGTCCCCTCATAATAATATTCAATCCTGTGAAACATATTTCACCATATTTCATGCACATATTGAACTTAGTAAGGACATGTGATTTTTACAATGTTCTGCCAAGCCATTTGCTTAGTTTCAGGATTGTTATTTTAATACAGTAGGGCACCATTTCATACCTGGGGAATTATTTTACTAGGTAAAATCAAACTGTGTATTTTCACAGTTAATCATATACAGCTTTAATCTAGGAAGATTACTACGCTGACCAAATAAACTTACATGTTTTACGTGAGTCTGTCACTTACTTATAACATGGCGACGACATGAACGTTTTGTTTACTATTCTATAACCACAGAACCGTGTAACCAAGGAATGAAAAACAAAAAGAAAAAAAATATTTCACATGTACTAGTGAATGTTATTGGATATTTGATACAAATAACACAGCATGTTATAAATAAACCATTGAATGAAATGAGACTTTATCAGTGCTTTAAACAAAACATGTTATATATTTCAAAATATTGGGAAGAAATAGTTTCTGTACCATTATTGGTACATTAAATGTGGTTTAACATAAAATAATACAGGCATTATCAAAGCAATTCAGCTTAACTTTCTTTTTATCATTGATAAATTGGGTACTCGTGCAAATATACTGACTCTTAGGGTTTAATTGTGTGCATATTCTCAATCATTAAAATATTGACTCAATGAATCAAAACTTTTTTTAGAACACTTTATCCTCTTCATTTGTGCTCTATACAATTTCCCATGCAGAAAAATATATGATAGCTGGTTGATGAAAACTAGGTTAAATATTTTGATCAGCAGCCAGTTTGCAATTAAATATATTGTGAAACTAAGATGCTGGAGAGCATTTCGCTTTATTTCTGACAGCGTTGACAAGTTCAAGTGCCAGATTACAAAATTTTATACGCTAGTTTACTTACTCATCCAATATGTGCATATTGTCTTCGCTTTATACAATAACCTCTAGAGTAGGAAACTGAAGAGAGGGGGTTAAAGGAACTGTCTGTGGCCTTCTACGATACTGTAGCCCAAACATAATGATGTGAAATGCAGGATTTGTTTCGCTGCTGCATGCATTTCTGACCTGAAATGCCATCTCCTCGCTCGCTTAACACAGCAGTTATGCTCAGAAGAAATCTGTATATTTGACTACCATGGCTATACTATGCAATCCCACTGCCATTTTCACACTTTCATGCGCTGCAAGTGAACTTGAAACATTTTGAACATGCATATCAGTCCAAAATTCCAACCAGGTCAGCTTGCACTAATCTGCATTCAAACATTTCATGTAAAATGGCATTACAATATTTGACATAGAGGTATTCAAGGAAACAAGATTATTTGCCTTTATTGCTCACTTAACAAAGCACTAAAATACAAGTTAAATAACTCTAATATGGAGCCTCACGTTTCTCTGGTCACTTTTACAGTAGTATATGAAAAGTTATTCCTCTGGGAATACCAGCTCACCAAAAAAAAGAGGTGTGTATTTTTAAAGTTTTTAATCGCTTGTAGGTGCTGTGGTGTTGTAACTGTCAGACTACTTGCCTCGTATCATGACAAACCGGTGTCACATCCGGATTTTCATGTGTAGGAAATGTGGCGGGCGTTACTGTTGGCCAGTGGCTAGTGTCGGTTTTCTGTCGCTGCTCCATCTGTACCTCTCTCTGCCACTATCAGCTCTGAAGACCTTAGTCGTTAAGCGTCGTTTATGTCTTTCTCATATCACTGGTGTTAACTTACAGCTGTTTTTCACCTAGATACAGTATTTCACATCTACATTGATCATTTAAAGAATTACATTTATTTTTCATCTCTGTTCTCAGTTAAGGCTAATTTTGTGGCCAATGAATATAATATATTACGTGCAGATGCCACTTAGGTATGACGTGAAATACAGGTTCTGTACATGCCTTACAAATTTCCCTATCATGTTTCAACCTGCCGACTTAATTATGATTATGTTCAGAACCATGAGTCTTTGTGGGAAACTTTTTTCCTTATGAAACTCGCAAATACTCAGTTCCAGTTAATCTTGTGGTCTGTAACACAGAGGTTCCAGTTCCTTTGTCAGTGTTAATACTGTCAGCCCTACAATTAAATGTTTGGTCAGCAAATAAAAACAAATAACAAACATGCAAAAGAGAAAACATATAACATGAAAAATTTTATAGGAAATAATATCATGTATTTGCAGTGTATTACATTTAGTCAAAAAATGTTTTTGTTCATCTAATCAATAAGTATAACTACAAATAATACATAATTAAAAACAATCTCAACATGTTTGTGCCCGAACCTTGCTTTCCAAAGATATTTTTTCCTGAACAAAAAATGAAGTCAATTTTTATTTCGTAAACGGTAATTTGTTTGAATAAATATGCCAAGCATACTTTTTTTTAACAAGGCGTATGTAGTGCCTAGACAAAACGAACAGGCAGTCAGATGGTTTCCTCATTCAACCGTTTCATAGTCCACCTGGCTGTGTGCGGTTGCCACTGCTTGCAATTCTCACTACTGCTTGCGCCAGATATCGTGGCCCTGTTGAGCTCCCTCGTCCTTCAGTAATGCGATGGACACGGACAGGTGCTGCAACAGGTAGAAAATATTAACTGCACGATTATCTATATTCGTTACTAAAAGTTTTCAAAGGCTTCCCTGCCTCCGACCAAGGGGAACCGGGTTCAATCCTCGGCCTGGTCACCGGATTTTCGTAAGTGGGAATCGTGCCCGACGATATCATTGGTCGACGGGTTTTCTCAGGGTCTCCCGTTTCCCCCGCCCCTTCATTCCGGCACCGCTCCATACTCACCTCTATCATCCTCATCGGATCTGAAGACCTCGCTGTTAAGAGCCGCCCAAATCTGTTCACTCACTCCAAGGTTTCCGCTGGATGACTTCACCCTAAAGCCTGGTTTAGTTCACATTCACACTGATCACGCCAAACGAAGCTGTCCAAATGTAAACAGATATTCAGCATTACCGTTTTAGTGCATGGGTGAAAGCTCAGTTTATGAATATAGGATTACGATGTAAATGCACAACAAGAAACTAGACACTAAATATAGTTTTACTTTATTGTTTGATAACAAGAAAATGTAGCAAATATTTTATGAAATAGGCCTAATTTTAAAGTTATCTCAGAGGTGCGTTTTGAAGGAAAAACTGCACGCATGTTCAGTACCTTGCACATAGAGATGATAATTCAAGTGATGCGCGTGCCTGGGTCATCCTTAGCGTCTCGCCCTTTGGGACAAAATACGTCCTGGTAGTTGGAATGTTTAATGAGAGAGTGAAAATATTTGGGTGGCTCATAACACCGAGGTCTTGAGAGCCCTCGAGGGTAAAGTGAGATGAGTATGGAGCAGCGCCAGAATGCAAGGGTGGGGAAATTGGAGATCAGTGAGAAAACCCACCGACCAGCGGCATCGTCCTGCACGATTCCCACATGCGAAAATCCGGAGGTGACCTCGTCGGGAAACGAAACCGGTTCTCCATGGTGGGAGGAGAGTTGTCTAAGCACTACACCACTGCTGCCCCAGGAATGTTTAACGTTCACTATCGGATTATAGATGTAATGTCTTACATACGCAATGATGTCGTAACAGATTTGTACTAACATGCTAAAGCCAAGTGTTTTTATGTATATTAATATTAGCACTACGTTTTAAACGGTTATGTCTGCTTAAAAGCGCTCACTTTAAAGAATATTTCATTAAAAGGAATAAAAACAATGTAGCTGAAGAAACCAGCTTAAAAGAATAGCCAAAAACACGACATTGCTATGTCAAAAACTGAAGATAATGCAGGTTAATTATCTCTAATATTTAGACGTGGAAAATATTTCAAAATGAGACTACACTGCACGCTCAGTTGCACGTATATTTGTACGAGAATGACTGAATGCTTTCCAAATCACCTATAGGATTGTTTGGCGTAGTTACGGAGCAAACACGTATACGCTCGCTCGACCAGGTCCGGGCCAGCATTCAAGAAGCAAGCTATTGTCTGCGCCAGACATTGTGACACTTGTTTGAACATGGGTGTGGGGGTTTGTTGGAGAGAGGTGGAGTGGAACTACGTACGCGCCTGTAGCTTTGTAGTATTCGATCTAGAAACATTGCTGCATCACATGTATATTTAACTGCAGATTTAGTTTTCAGTTGATGTCAGTAAATATTTAGGAGTATATAAAAAGGCTGTTTATAGAATTGAAAGGGAAGTAGTAAAGAAGTATCAGTAAGTGTTATGACTGCAAGGCTAAATAGGTATGAGTGTTAAGACATACCGATCAACAAAGTAGCTGATAGAGTCGCCAACAATTCTGGTATCAGTAACAGGTTTATCCAAAGAATAATGAAGGCTTGTGGTATGGTAGTCCATATATATCGCCTTGTTTGATATCACGAATGATACATATGAATATGGCAGCTATAAATTCACCATGTAAAAAATTGCAGGCAACTCTGTCTACCAGAAGACATAAGAGATAATGGCCAAATCGCCTTGTACGAGTTCACAAGTTGCAGCTAAAGATGTAAATTTGGCAGCAATAACTTCAGTGGATTGAAAAGGGCAAATAACTATACATACAAGAATTCTAGAGCATGTATTTTTCCTCAAATTTTTCTTTTCAATGTTATTCAAGGTTATGGGGTCAAGGTTTTCTGTATCAAAAATTTTGGTAGTAGTTTGTAATGTAATACGCTTGCTGACTTTTATATATTTTTTCTCTAGTTTTTGTTTTTTAAGTAATTCAAGGTGATGGGACTATGGTTCAGGTCAGCTGCATCTATTAGGTGGTAGTTGTTAATAATGTAATAATTTTGTTGACTTTTATGTATTTTTCTCTAATTTTTGTTTTCAAGGTTACTTAAGATCATGGGGCCACAGTCAGGTCACCTGCATTTAATATGGTGGTAGTAGTTAGTTGTAATATGCTTATTGACTTTTATGTATTTCTTCTCAAGATTTGGTTTTCAAGATCATCCAAGGTCATGGACGAGGGTACTACATCCAGTACGGCAGTGCTAGTTTGTAATGAATTATGCTTCTTGACTTTTATGTATTTTTTTCTCGAGTTTTGGTTTTCGAGGTCATGGTTACCTGCATCCAATATGGCGGACAGGTGATATCTACCACAATGATGGTCGCCTACCTATATGGTGTCTGCCTACCAACACGGTGGTCCCTTGCATCTACCAAGATGGTGGATGTGCATGGGTGAGGGGTAACCTTTGGAAAGTTCATTTAATACATTTTTAAACGACTTATAATAATTATTTAATTAATTTTAATAATATTGTATAGATCTTTAATATGATTTTTGAATACTTTTCTAATAATACATTTCTTAGTACATTTTTTTTAATTTTTATAAATAACTTATTTGAATAAATTGTTGATGATACATTTTCAACAATTTTTTTAATACGTTTTTAAATATTTTTGAAATAATTTTTTAGTACTTTTAATAATATACTTGTTGGGATTTAAAAAAAATTTTTTTGGAATTGTGTCGTGGTTTTTTAATTTTTTGGATTTTTTGGATCACATCTCAAAGGTCCTGGTCCTGCTCTCCTGACACTGGGGTCGTTGATCTTTGACTGTGGGTCACTGAGCCGTCTCATTGCTCTACCCAGGATCACTGACCTGCCTGCAGAAATGGGAATTTTTTGGGGGAAAAAGGGAAATTTTACTGAAAATCTAAATTTTTAGTGACACTTAGTCGATTTTGAGGAATACATGGAAATTTTGAGGGGGAAAAAAGGGAAATTCCAACATGGTGTTGGGCGGTTCCTTGCAACCTATCCCCCATCCCTTTGCACCAAAGTAATTTTTATATACTACTCACAACATTACAAATTAAATTGTTATAGTGAATTTATTCATTTTCTGACTTGCATTACCAAACCTAATAAACGGAGAATATAAGGTTAGTAAGCAGAACAAATTGGTGATAAATCATTAAATATTGCTAAACAACCACTGCAAAATGAAACTTGAGTGGATCAGGATGGACCTTCCTGTATGATAGTTCGGAACTCTAGCTCAGTAACTTTTCATTTGACTGCATGCCATATTACTAATTTAAAACGTACATCTACTCTCCCAACCCTTTACATCACTATAACCTCTATGATTTTGGTAGGTATGAGGTCAAAGTGCGGGGACTTCAAAGTCATGTTGGTGTATGTGTTATAAATAAAATGCAATTCTCTATCTCTATTTGTGTATTTCTTACAGGCACTGAATACGGTCTTCCAAGGGTTCAATTTTTAGTTTTCGGTTAATCAATTTGGACTCAAACTTAGAAACTGCTATACCGTATCCTGCAAGGAAAGTAATTCTTAAAATAAACTTACATTTAGTAAATATTGATATGCGTGAATGTTTTGTGTGTAAGACAGTCCAAGATAACACAAGTATCAAATTGGTATTTATTTTGCTTATTTTGTAGTTATGGGACTGTCTCTCTCTGTGCACGCGTGCATGCGCACGCGCGTGTATGTGTGTGTGTGTGTGTATATATATATATATACATACACACATATATACATACACACATATATATATATATATTATATATATATATATATATATATATATATATATATATATATATATATATATATATATATATATATATTATATATATATATATATATATATATATATATATATTATATATATATATATTATATATATATATTATATATATATATATATATATATATATATATATATATATATATATATATATATACTGTTGGCAAATCATAATTGTGATCACAATGTGAAATATTATCAAACAAATGGTAGTTGTGTACACCACAATGGCTAGCATTCGCATAACATGGTGCGAAACATTGAGAGGCCAATTGCTAGAAAGCATACTTACACATGTATCTACCAATCAGTTAGGTGACTGGTCGGTGTGGTGTCTGCCAGCCACCAAGTATTTCAAATTCGGTTTCTTGCCAATGGAGGCAGTTCAGTGAGAAACCACATCATGACAAAACACGTCAAGTTGAACTGTCCAGCTTAGATGTAAAGGTACTATAGGCTGTTCACGTCAAAGTGAGCTCGTAACACTTTTTGTAATGGTGCTATAACACACACATGAAACATGCAAGCAATTTTATTTATACTTCAGTTCGTGTATAAATGAAAATAAAAACTGAGATACGACTTGATATGTAATCTTTATTGACATTTGAGTGCATGCGTCCATATATAAAACGTGACAGGCATCAAGAAGTGCTCACATTAATGCGAATAGTTTCCTTCGAAATATATCTAGTAGCTCGCTGCATGTATTCTATATGTTATTATGTTCTAAGAGGTGAATATTTTGAGTATTTTTAAATAACCGTAGATCTTTCAAGAGCCTATAATCACTCCCGCAGATAATACTGTAGTAAATTTGTGTTATAACACTTTAATAATCAACAACTATTTTCTATAATCCAAGTTTGGTTAAGACACGTCGGTGCATGTAAATAGGCCTTTACTTTATGAACGGGTCAAAACAGGAACAGGAAAACTGCACGGATTATTTCGAGGACAATCTAATCTTTACACACTTATAGACCTAACCTACCTTTACATTGGATTACAGTTAACAAGGCTCACTCAGGAATGTGCGAAGTAAATGTGAAACTGGCAAGGAAAGACATTTGGGATCACGTGCTGTATGTTTTAGAGTAACATTGGCCACTTAGTGGAGAAACAAACAGTAAATATACAGTAGTTGGTCGGGTATTCATTGGATTAGGAAATGAAGTCTAGACTACAGGCCATTCATTACGAGACATTTCATGGTCATTAACATAAATATGAAAACATTCCATATGATGTATTATTTAATGATTTTGGTGATTATAACTTTATGTTATCAAAGATCTCGTGTGTTGGCAAGGGGAATTATAATAAAACCTCCTTTCATATTTACAATTATGCATGATTTGGAAGTAATTTTTTCCAGTGATCCAGTGTGGTCTGTTCAATTTTTATAATTTACTATTTGTTTCTCAGATCTGATAAAGGCTAGTTCATAATTCCGAAGGTTTCATCACTAACTTATTTAACTGCATTACATATAATGTGTTGGAATACATTCGGACAAAACTGAGTTCATAGAGCTATAATTCGTGTTTTGTATGATTCTTCCTCCAAAGCCATGTTTCCTGCAGCAGTTAGCCACGCCAACTTCGCGGCACGCGCCTGTATCTTGGGAAGGGGCAGCCTGCCGAACATACCCAAAGTGGGACTTAAAAATATTTTCATCTACACGAGATCGCTCATTTTTTGTGACGAGAAGTGTACAGACAAATAACAACAAACTTTCCCAAAAATTTCAATTCAATTGCTTAAGCAGTCTCAAAAAATACACAAAGAGCATTTATTTCCCTTTAACAACATAACCCATATTAAAAGGTGAGTATTATGATTTCAATCAATCAACACTGGTACGTATAAAAATAATATGAAAAACACAAGATTATATAATAATAATAATACTGAAAGATAATACTTGGATTCGTAAGAATACTCTAACAGTGTAGTATATTCACTATTAAAAAAATACAAAAGCCCAACAACAAGCCTCTTACAGAATGGCATGCAGTGCCCATAAAATCTCAATGGCAGGCAAAGTACAATTTTTTTCTAATGTCACCAACTCTGGAATTACTGAATTTAATTGTGACAAAGAAGCCATAATTACCAGCTTTTTTGCATTAGCTGACTCTAGAAAGGTCGCTAGTATTCTCACCTGGTTGCCTTTATCATTAAAATATACCTCGGACCATTTCGTCAACAGTCGTAGATGAATGTTAAAGAAATTCACAATCTGGGAAATCACAATTTCTGTAAAGTGCCAATACTCCTTACTATTTAAAAAATTCTTCGAAAATTGCTGCTCACTTTAATGCAAACCATTAACACATACACGAGATATTTTAATATTTAGTTTAAGAGCAGAGCATATACATAATTGCAAAATAACTAACTTGCTCAAAATATAATTTTATTTTGAAACCCTGGGAAACGCCGCAGTCTACACGCCCATCAAAAGGCATTCACCATAGAATGCTATACGTTAAATTTTATTGCATTAAAAAATCTGACAAGCATGACTTACACTACGGCACCCAACTGAGTTACGGGCCTCCAAAGTGTCGTGAGTCTGAGCATTAAAAATTAAAAGAAAAGACATTTAAAAAGTTTTTGCTGCAAGCCAAAGTGTGGACAGTTCACTGACACAAGCAACATTGAACCAGGCCAGACAAATGGGGCAGTGGCTAGCAAACTATATAACACTTCTGCAATACAAAATACTGAGACGCAAAAATATTTACACACACAATTACCATATAAATTTTGAACGTGCAAGCCAAATATACAAAAACTCTACTCTACCCATTAAATACGCTCACTACCAAAAATTAAGCACTCTCGACAGCTTCTGGAAAATATTACAATACTAGGCCCATTATCTTTCACCAAACTCTCCAGCACTAACCTCTCATATTCGCTCCCATTGAGGCAGACCAGCTAACACTAAATAAATTAAAAACCTTTACAAATTAACGCTCTTAAGGTGAAGTGGACATTACAATTCAAATTACATTGTGTCCATTATTATTATTATTATTATGTACAATGCCCTCCGGTAATATGCAGGTCCTCTCAACGTGGTGATCAGTAGCAGAATAAACTTGAGGGAGATCAGCGCTCCTGCCCTTCAGCAGTCGCGTGACCCCCTCCAATAAAATCTAATCACATGCCAGGAGTGGAAAGGGGAGTGGGGGGAGAAAGGAGAAGGGTGGGTAAAACAGCTGGCCATGGAGATTTTCCTCACGTGCTGGAGGTGGTGGCGCGAACTCATCAAAATCACTTGGCACCGCTGCACAAAGTTTCTAAAAGTTATCATCTGATAATTTTTATTGTATCCATACCCTATCTTGGGTGAACAATTTAATGCTGGGTGATATCTATGTTCCTCGAAGATTGGTTCGGGCGATTTTATTGCATTAATGTGAAAATTTGCAATAACTAAACCTAGAAGTTCACTGTCCTGTTTAGTAAAATTATAAACTGTGCAAGATTAAGTAAACTTACTGATTTAATTTTTGGCCTTGTAATATATTATTATAGTATGGGGTATTTTGCATATGCAAAGACTTCCAATTAATACCAGGTAGATTGAAATCCCTGATAATTATAATGCGATGTGAATAATTGGTTAATGCAGTTTCTAAAAAAGTAAAATATCCTTTAGCATCATCCACCGATAATTGTGGAGGAAGATAAATGTTCCCAATCAAAGTTTTGTTAACATAACTACTTACAATTTCTTCCCCAAACTGCCTCAATATTTTTTTTAAATAATTCAAATTTTTGTTCAATGTTCCTCCCTTACATGATGCACAAATATTCTCATTATTATGAGTTTGTAAGCTCTCAAACATTGTTCTTAATAAGTAATTATCCTCTTTAAGATAATCCTTCACTTCCTTTGATATATCATCAATTTTTGAACAAAGGGTCTCAAACATTGATTTAACCGTAGAATCCATGCTTTCAGCTAACTTTTCTGCTAATTCTATTTTATCTTAAGTTTCTTTGTCCATAACAGACACAGTCGGAGTTAAGTCTTTAGTATTTGTATTAGAGTTGTTAAATAAGTTACTCACTTTGCTATTTGGTTTTGGCGAAAACTGAACATATTGTTCTCATCTCTGCACTTTACACATTCGTAGTTTTCTTTAGTTGTCTCACCAATACAATAATTATTTACTGAATATATTGTTCTCATCTCTGCACTTCACTCATTTGTAGTCTTCTTCAGTTGTCTCACCAATACAATAATAATTAATTTTATTTATTTCTTTACTTGAGTTTTATATGCCACCCAACAGTGTTAACCATTAATTGGGTGACACAACATACAAAAAAAAACCATCACCAACAATTATACAACAAACACAGACAACACAAAAAACAGCACAAACAAAACAAAGAAACTCTAAAAACATGAAGTAAAAGACTTGATTTAACAATTATGAATGGTCTCACCCGTGCATATTTACAAACACGTAGGCAATACTAAACTTTTTACTAAACATCACCAGAATAAACACTGAATAAAATATATGTGGCTAGGACACTGTCACTACTCAATAAAAGAATTAAGTTCACTGTTGACGTGCTTTTATTGTCGTTATGCATACACATCAACGTGCCAATGAAATGATTATCTCGGTCATGACTAGCCAATTCCGCTTGGGTGCTCCCCAGCCCGTAATTAATCTGGCACACGCCTAGATGGATGATCTCATTGAGGTGCGTGAAAGCACAGCCTTCACAAGGGAAGAGGGCCGACAGCCGATAGGGTGGACTGACTGTTTATCCCTGAAGACAGGACACGGTGAATTACAAATGAAACCCTTAATACATATTAACACGTGTGATTACTCGGCATCACTAACGCAAACTCGTCGGGGCTCGCCCTCCAGCAAGTGGGTAGTGTAGTGACGGCCTATACACAGAGCCGGCTAGGATGGGAATAATTGTACTGTACACTAATTACAAAATTACATAAACCCTTGAATGATACATGAAACAAGATGGGAGATGAGGTGAATATTCACAATAAACCACACGTGTGAAAACAAGCTTAGATGGTGCGGATACCGCTGGATAAAGTTCGTAGCGGA
Organism: Dryococelus australis; assembly: GCA_029891345.1. Taxonomy (NCBI): domain Eukaryota; kingdom Metazoa; phylum Arthropoda; class Insecta; order Phasmatodea; family Phasmatidae; genus Dryococelus; species Dryococelus australis. The sequence continues at coordinate 190,396,112 of CM056994.1, read as the reverse complement.
CCACGTGGTGCAGGTGAAATTGCAATATTTCTGTGTGGAAACTGCAAATTAAATTCAGATAAAAGATTATTCTTGCTGAGAAAATTATTCTCTTTACGATTGCAGTGGTTACAGGCGTGTAACATGCCTGATGGCGGTAAAATCAAACCTTACTGTGACTGCGTGGTCAAGTACAAAAAGCATAAATTTACGTGAAAAATACACTGAACCCTGAAATAAATTAATGCACATACAATATTACATAAATAAGCTCTCAAGCGCAATGATGGCGTATACAAAGACTTGGTGTCGGTCGGCCACGTGGTTAGACATGATGTTGCCGTAAAATATTCAAACACGAAAATTACCCTCAAATACATACATAAAAATAAAGCTCTTAAAATTGTGTGCAGCAATGATGCAGAAGTTACAATGAAACGTCATAAACATAGGCGGATGGCGCCTGATTCAAGTTGCGCAGGTTGCGTGATCTGTCAGACATCTTTCTCCTCCTTTTCCTCGATTAAGTTTAAAATGCTGCAAGGGCCCAGTAAATTAATAAAGCAGAAGCATAATGCTGGGGAAAATGTCTGGCAAAAACGTACGCAAGCAAAGGTTAACCGGTAAACTAAATTGACTATGGAAACCTAAATCAATGAACAAAGTTGTAGTGCGTATATGACAGCATCTTACCTCGCCCGCTCTCCTCGAAAGACTGTCCAGATACAAGCGTCGCACGGACCTACAATGGCCACCTACGGGGTTCACATAAGCAGAAGTGCTATGCATGCCGAGTGAAATATTTTATATTGATAATAAAATGGCACAAATTAAATTAGATATTGTTTTACATTTCTATAATGTTCTTATGAATTTTCGATATCATTTCAGTGTCTCTTTATGACAGTTTTCATGCCGGAATGTTAAGTGTGCTTAATTTTATAACGAAACAATTTAAAAAAGTAACATATACTTTAAAACATTTTAAGACATATTAAGCACTGCAAATACAATAGGACACATTTAACACTGAAAAATATTATTTATACGAAAGTTCAGAATTATTGGCCTCTTTGCGCACGTGAGGGACACGTGACACATGCGCAGTGAGCGCCGTCATGGGCTCTAGCGCCGCTGGCTGTTAGCTGGCGTCACATTAAATTGACATTTTAATCAACAAGAGCTTACTGACCAATATGATGTTTATAATTATCATAAAAATTTATTTTTCTACCACATGATAATCGAAATATAATTTTGAATTTAAGAACACACCAAGATCTGTAACATATTCAACTCTTTTAATTATATGATTGTCAATAGAATATTTATGTACAATAGGATTTGTTTTCCTTGTAAAAGAGATACATAAGATTTTGTTTAGATTTAGACACATAGCATTAACAGTACTTAGTAATAGCAATTACAGTAGATTCTCTATTATCCGCTTTGTGGCTTAACCACGGCATATTCGGAAAGATAAAAATAAATTTTGGAAACTAACCCAAATACTGCCAAAACGAAGTTATTTAATAAAAAGCTCATCTTAACTAATGAAATTCATAACAGGTACTCTCTGAAAAGAACTGTGAAATGAAATATGTTTGTTTATCGATGCAAATGCATCTCAAAATATGTTCCCGATGGCGTGATGAGCTTAGTTACGTCACAAGACAGCGAGCTGACAACACTGCATAACTTGCTAACCTAGATGCCGCCTGCCAGGTATAGCCGGTCCCGGCATGACCACCGCATTCCTCCTGCGTTTCACTTTCCTACTGTCAGTATCAGTTTTATCTCGCCAGTCAGTAGTTACGTTCGGTTTTGTTTTTGCTCATTTTCAGGCAAAATATGTTTGCAAAACATAAACGTGTTGTTTTGAATTTACAGCAGAAGCTGGAAATTATTAATAAACTTGAAGGAAGAAGTGTAATAAAACAGCATTAATTTATGTATGGAGTGGGAGAAACAACAATTCGGAATATACGAAACAATAAATCCATACTTATTGAGTTTGCGAGCAGTGCGGACTCGACAAGTGGATTGGCAAATAGGAAAACGATGAAACTATCGACGTACGCGGAACTAGATAAGACTATGCTGGTGTGGTTTAACCAGAAACATGCCACGGGAACGCCAGTGTCAGGCTTAGTGTGTGGTAAACAAGCCCAATATTTTTTTGAAGAACTGGGAATGGAAGGCAAAATTTCTTTCCTACATTAAAAACTGTTTTCCACACGTTGAAACAGCCGGCTGTATACTGTGCTCACTGGACAGTGTGGGAGGTGTGTGTGTGACACGGGCGACATGCTGTTCGCTTTGCATGTCTTTGTTTCCCCTCTCCAGCAGTGGGGGGGGGGGGGGCCTGTTGCCTAGCAACCAAGTGACTTCAGTCTGTATTCCCTCTTATGCAACTTCAGATTTCAGTATCACTCAGTGATAAACACCACACACATGACGCTGTGTTGTTTTTACTAACAGTAGCTGCGCATTTCTGGTAATGTTTGTGAGAGAACTACCGTTATTACCCACATATTTTACACGCTTTATATTCCGGTTTTGTAAGTTAGAAATCAGGGGTGCATAAATTACAAATTTTTTTAATTTCTTGTTTGTTAATAAATAACAGGGTACGGAAATTATGGGAGGCCGTAAAATATGCGGGTAACTACAGTAGTATGTCAAGGTAGGCTACGTTTCACACTGAAACACCCAGTATTCAGTTACGACCATACGAAACTTAGTTTTGAAAAAACTGTATTTTTCTCTTAGTATGCGGGTTATCCGCGGCAATCGTCCCCTCCATTATCGCGGAGAGTTGACTGTATATTATCTTGAAAATTCACATAGTCATTGTTATCTTTCATATTTTTGTAAATTTTCAAATCATCAGCATAAAGAAGAACTCGTGAATAACCTATAACACTGACAGTATCATTTATAAATATATTAAAAAGTAATGGAGTGTTCCACCTTGAGGAACTCCAGAAGACACATGATAAAAGGTAGAAAAAGAGGTATCAATTTTAACAGTAGATTTTCTATCAGAGAAATAATTAGTAAACCAATTTACATATGATTGATCTAAACCTATATCTTGTAATTTATTTAAAATAGAGTGTTTACAAGTATCAAATGCTTTTTCTAGATCAAAATAAATAGCATCAGTTTGATTCCTAATTGTAACATCGCTATATAGATTAACAAAATTAAAAAGATTTGTGGTTGTAGTTTTACCGTGTTGGAATCCATGCTGGCTATCTGTTATTAAATGTTTTGTAATTTTAAATGTCTGTAAATTATTTTTTTGAATATCTTAGAAAAGCTACATAATAACGAAATAATAATAATTATTAACATTATGTTTGTTCCCTTTCTTAAAATAGGGACTACTATTGTCTTGTTTCATATGCAAGGATAATTACCACAGGAAAGACCATAGTTAAAAAATATGTGTTAAAATTGGAACAAAGACATTTGCACAACCTTTAATTATGAAATTGGGAATATCGTCTCTGCTTGTGGCTTTACTGCTTTTAAGACTTTTTATTCCCCGCAAAACCATACCTTCTGTAATTATAGGGGATGCTAGATGTAAATTGTTTTCATAAAAGTTACATTGCATACTATTTGCTTGTGTTGACTGTGCATACACCTCAGTAAAATGTTTAGAAAAAGTATTTGCTACAGCTTCAGGATCTGAAATCATTGTTTTATTTGATAAAAGTGAAATTTTTTCATGATAACCTTTTTTCGTAATTAATTTTAGCTTGCCACGTTTCCTTGTCTATTTTAATTTTAGTTTTCACAGCTCTCCTATAATCCGAAAATTGTGAGTAATTATGAACAGATGTTTTTTTTTTTTAATAATCTACATAAATGTTCTTTAAGAGTTGAATAAGATCTTTGGACCACCATATAGGATATTTACTTTTAAAACTTTTTATCTTAAGAATAAACTGATTTATTAATAATTGAAACTTACTTGTAAGAAAATCAACCATTGAGTCAATATCTTGCATAGCATATATTGAGCACCAGTCTAATCCACTGAAGGCTTCAAATAAAGATAGATAGTCACCATTTTTATAATTCCTAGTATACAATGCGATATTTTCTTTATAACTAACAAACTCAACTTTACCTTGAATAATTAATGCAGGATGATAATCGTCTTCCTCGACAATAGGGTCTACCGACTTTTCAACAAGATTTATATGAAAATTGGTAAACACTAAGTCAAGAAATTGGGACGAAGGCTTAGTGAAATTGAATTGATCAAGATTAAGGGAATTCATGTTTTGTGTATGCAAAGCATGCCAATCAATAACAGGTACAATAAAATCACCAACAATGATTATTTGATCTGGATAATCAGCTAATTTGGAGACTAGAAATTTAAAATATCCATTGAATTCATTGACAAACAATTGTGGAGGAAGAAAACTATTTCCGATTAAGATTTTGTTTGGATTACAGCCAAGTAATTCAACCTAGTCAGACTCAATATATTCTTTTTGAAATTCAAATTTTTGTATTGAATGTGGATGTTTTAATGAATTGGCAATAAGAACTCCACCACCTCTTGTGAGGTTGATTAGTTTGGGGTCACGAGCTTTACGAAATACATTGAAATTGTCAGAAAAATAATGTGCACCAAGATTGTTATTGTTAACTCAAGTTAAACAGATAATAAAATAATCAACATGCTTTAAATTTTGTGAAAACAATAACGAATTGGTATGCAGACCCCTAAAATTTTGGTAATAAATACATAGATCGTCCTTGGAGCAATAACTAATTATATATGAGTGGAATAAAAGTTACGGTAGGCTTATTTGTGTGCATGTTCACCCCTATATTTTAAGCTTCTATAACAAAAAATGAGCGACACAAGTTGCGTGTTTGATTTTAATGTTGCTTTTCATTGGACTGGCTATTCCTACATTATTCGAACTGAGTCCGTTCTTTTAAAGAAATAACCCAACACACATCAATAACAAAAAATTAAATACTACAGGTTGTACTACAGTTGTAACATTGTTTAATACAGTCGCGGCAAAATATTAACGTGCATTACGTGTAATGTGCTATGTCGTGGAAAACGAATATGTTAATGTAACGTAACCGTAAGAACTATCATTAATTCAGGCATTTTTAAAACATCATAAAGCTGACCTAAATAATAATAATAATATAGGTCTAAACTGTGAATATTTATACGAAATGGTTTTTGAAATAGACCTAAGACAGAATTCTTTGAAAAGCTGTAAACAGTAAATAACATATTTGACAGGTATAAAAGTAGAAGTCGCATTTCAATGTTTATTTTTAGGTGTAGCGTAAGTATAGGAACACGTGTACACACAATGGCATGTAAACAGTGATTTTGACAGATGCTACATGACAGTCACATGGGGATGTTTACATTTGGTAGAAGGATACGAAACGAAACGGGCCTGCAAGGAGATATTTAGCAGGGCTCCGGGAAAGTTGCTTCCAATGGGTAATGGACTATAGATCTCGGACCGAAATTAAAGCTTCTTACACAATATCTATATATCTGTATAATCTAAAGCGTGCAAAAGCACGTGGCCGTGGATTTAACCGTACAGCCATACAACCTTTTAATTCCTTATACAAGAAATGTCGAAACAATAAAAACGTGAGTATTCACGGCAGAAAATCATCAACTCCTCGTCAAATCCATGATTCGAAGGTCTATGAAACTCGCAGAAAAGTCAAACAGCCCAAACACACAGTGACGCCGAGGTTCAAAAATACGAACCGTACACGACGGCGGATACTACACTACTCTCTTACCAATAGAAAACTTTAGCACTTGTTTCCTTTTCTCTGACGAAAGCACCAATACAGAATGGAATTGTAAAGTCAGATTTCACACAATTGAACATCGGTTATACGAGCTACGTAAAAATGTGCATCTTGTTATAGAAATAATTATATCTTTTTTTGAAAAATACGTGTAAAATTTACACTAAAAGATTATTTCAAAACAAAATCTCATTTGTTTACTTTATTAAAATATGTAAATTCACATATTTCCTCTTCACATTATATTCGTTTGCCATTTATTTAATTTAAGACCAACTTTGTTTAGTATATCGAGATTTAAATCGCACTACAATAATTTAACGCACTTTCTACATAACCTTTGTTAAATTCTCAGCAAAATGGCTGCTTGACTTTAAATTTAAACTTTTCGAAATCATAAAGTCAAGAGTGCTTGACTTTACCTTTGACAGTTCCATTGTGTCAAGCTCCATAAGAAACATGTCGGAAAGCAAACGTAAGGTCAAATGTTAAAATTTTCAATCGTGTAAGGGCCTGTACTTGCGCTCTGCAGTTTGCCAGTACGTGTGAACATTCGACTGTGACCTACATAGTTCAAAAGAACGGTTCCTAATGAACTGTTCTCAAATGTGACTAGTTCGGAATAACCTAGATCATTCTAGTCAACTACATTTCCCATCACTACGTGGGAGACTTCAATGCCCTTGTTGCGCCAAACAACTGCTCCCTAGATAAATGTGTTACTAGATCGGTATCTCCTATGTTAATATCTTTGACTGAGGATGTACTGCGATTGTAACTCCTTGCGAGACTGGTCATGAACTAAATATCAAGATATGGCAGTGGGAAATTGAAATACAGTTTTATGGCTGGGAATTAGAATTTTTTTGTGCACGCTCATACACACACACACACACACACACACGTGTGTGTGTCTATATATATATGTGCCATCATGATAAACTGAGCACTTTTGAAAGCCCTGCTAAAGTTCTACTTTATTGCCCATAATGTATCCTTCCACAACATCTAAACAAACATAGTCATGTGACTGCCATCTGATTGCTCAATGTTTACATTTCAGAGCTATGAAATGTAATATATATATAATATTATATATGTATATATATGTATATATATATATATATATATATATATATATATATATATATATATATATATATATATATATATATATATATATATATATATATATATATATATATATATATATATATATATATATATAGTCGTTTGGGTCATGTCAAAGCTCTGATAGACAAAAACTTTACACAACAAACAATTGAAAAATGAGTGTCCTAGCAATGAAGTCATGGAAACCGTGAAATAGCAAACACTTAACTTGGGCAGTGAACAAGGACAAACATGGCACGTTAAAAAAGGACACACATTAGTTAAGCCGAAAAATAATTTGGAAGGGCAGCAAAATCCACATATTCAAATAAACCAGCACTGCACACCCAAGGTACAACACCACTTGTCACATAAATTACCTAACATTTAAAAATTGTACTGCAAACTTAATGATTCCTACAACTCACAGTTTTCTAAGTGCCCCATCGCTCTGTAGCGTGACTAGTAAAACATCAGCTCGAAAACATGGTAGCTGTGTTTGTCCTCAGCTGAACAAAGTGAAGTGCAACTTAGCCATCAGGAAAAAAAACTTACATTCTGCAGGCATAAGGCAGCGATGTAATGTAGCAGATGTCTGAAGCGTATAAAGTAGACAGAGCAAGGCAGTGCAAGGCCTTAAATAAACAACCACGACAAATCAAAAAATAATGACGCACGAAGGGGAAAGGGGAAGTCAGAACAGAACAGTAAGATGAGGGGTTCTGAGCCGAGCAAAGAGTACACTGCACATAAGCAGATAACATGACAGCACAAACGTAGCAGTTCATAAAAATATGTAATATATAAAAAAGTAATATATAAATATGTGCATGTATATGTACATTTTTAAGGGTAGTTTTATATGCACCTTTATAAATGGAGATAAATGTATTTCAAAATAGGCCAATTACGTATCTATAAAATAAAAATAATTTTTGCTAAAATTATAAACATATCAACAAATGCATTTGTGTATACATACATTTTTTTTGACACAGTTACTCTCTGTTTGTGCACTTCCGAGACCCTCAAAAAAAGAACTGGACATTTATACTGTGAATTGAAGTGGTAACAGACGGGTATACCAGGCTTGTAACTAGCACCACCTTCATTTGTACAAAATAATTCTAAAAATAAAGTATATTATTTATAGCTAAGTGAAATGCTGATCTGGTGATGGCCACATTTCCGATGTATCTTGTGGCCCAATTGGGTGCTACATTTCCTTTTTGTCACACACAGTCCTCAAAAAAACCAATTTTACAGGTAAAGTGTATGGACTCTCATTATTGTTGTGGTTCCTTCATTGCAATGACTGCAGCAAAACTGAAAACTTAAATGAGAAAAGTATTTAAAATTAGTACACTTACAAAAATGGTATATGCGTGCACACAAAACTGAAGGAAATATGTCTTATTATTAATGTAAAACCAATACATATCCACAAATGACAGCAAAATTATATTGTAAAGGACAAATTATAAAAGTAATACTTACAGTCAATGTTTGATTTTAATGCCTGTCTGCCTGCATGAGACAGGTAGAAATCAGCACGGACAGGTGAATGTAATTCGCAAGCAAACAGGAACTCTGGAAGTCTGGGGTCTTGACTATGCCGTGTAATTTACAGTTACATTAAATTTCAATAACTACAATATTTTTGCGGCCAAAGTGGCAGTTATAACAAACAATTATGCCTACTCAAGAAAGCATACTATTTTCGTTGATATTTCTCAATGTTAGCAAGTTGTCTTGTCGAACATCCATTTCAAAATTTAAACATGGAATTATTCTATAACTGTTGACAATTAATTGTAAATACTTTATAATTCTTATTATGGCAAGTGAATGACTGAAGGTGCAGTGCACATCTGGTTAATTTACTATGGGCTTCGTGCATGTTATGAAGCCAGAACAGGCATCTGTTGTTGGTGCATAGCCTAAAGCACTGGTACTCTAAGCACGCCTGGTATTTTTTTATCGTCCAGATTACAGCGAGACCTTCATGTTCATTGTCATCGTAGCGGCGCTCGGTAGGGCCTAGCTTGATGCTAGCAAAGTCAATTACGTTTCTTTCCCCATTATTGGCTAGTTGGTAAAGCACTGCTCCTACTCCATCCTGGTTCGCGTCGGTTTGTAAATAAAAATGCTTGCTAGTGTTGGACATGTCTGAAATTTCTCCTTAATTTTTTGAAAAGACCATTCTGCTACTTCTGACCATTGAAATCTATTTTGAGGGGAAAATTAATTTGTTAGCGGTGCTGTTATGACTGAAATGTTCAATGAGCGCTCATAACCAATTTATTAAACCAAAGAATTTTTGTAACTTTTTCCTCGTTTTTGGCTGTGGATACTCTGCTATTAATTTCAACTGTTTTGGATTCGGCTTATTTTCCTCTATGTCTATGGCATGCCCTAGAAAGTCAATATTGGTTTTCCATATGTAACATTTTTCCATCACACACATCAACCCATTAATGGCTAACCTCTCTAACACTATGGACTGATGTTGCAAGTGTTCCTCCCACATGTTGGACCATACGATTACATCATCCAGGTAGGCCATGGTGTAGTCGCCTATTAAGCCGTCCAACACGCACACCATCATGGATTGAAAGGTGGCTGGGGCGCACTTAAGCCCAAAGGGAATAGTGCAGAACTGAAAGCAGTGCCCGTCAGGCACGGTGAATGCTGTTTTCTTACGGTCTTTCACCTTGACTGGTACTTGCCAATAACCACTTTTCAAGTCAAGGGATGTCATAATTTTTGCCGGTCCTAATGAGTTGAGAGCATCTTTTACCCTTTTGTATGGCTGTAATGAATTTTTGGTAACATGATTTTACGGCCTAAAGTCGACACAACGCCACATGCCATCTTTTTTTACGCACATGTGTTATTGCAGAGTTGTACATACTGTCTGTTGGCTCCATAACACCGTCATTTAGCATTTCCTGGATCTGCTGTTTAATGATTCTCGCCTTGTGCGGTAAGTAACTGCATGGTAGTGTCCGTACGGGTTCTGCTTCTAACTGTATTTCATGTTCTGTAATTGTGGTTCGGCATAAAGCATCTATTGTTCGGAACACATTTTTTACCTTCGTTTAACAAATGTTGAAAAGTGGCCTGGTGTTCGAGCGGTATGTTGTGGTAAAGATCACTCAATACGACGTGCATTAAGTTAACTGTAGGTTTTCTGTCCAGATTATAAAATGTACATCTTTCTTTCTCCCCAAATTGTATTCTGCGAGCAACCAGTTCCAAAATTGTGTTTTACTCAGATAACCACGGGATTCCTATGATGACATCTTCCGGATTCCCAGCGTAACAATAGCTGTTGTTATCGTGCTAAGGGCCCGTAAGTTCACTTTAATTTGGCCTAATGCTGTAATGTTCTCATTTTTGGTAGCTAACCGAATGACAAAATTAACAGGTTCTATGTCTTGTGATTTTACAAATTCCGGCCTACTTAAGTTGTGTTGTGCTCCGGTATCAACTAGCGCTTGGCACTGATGCCTGTTCACACATTTACCAGAATCCTGATAAACTGCTGTTTGCCGTTACTGGCCTGTTGTAACAAGGCTTGTTGTGGTGTATTGTCCTGTGGTTTCGGATACGGATAAGGGGTGGAAGAGACATTCGGCCTCCTCACCCCCGCATCCTGTTTCCCTGTTTCTTACTTGTGGCTTCCTGAATGAGTGAGATATGGGGATTATTGGGGCATGTACTGTGCCAGTGGTATGCCTGTGTAGGGCAATACCGACATGGATGTCGCGGCGGCTGACTTTCGATCCACATGCGCAGCTGCACTCCCGCACTGTGTGTTGTACCTTGCACCTCCTACCTCCTTTGGAATGCCGCGTGTCTCTCTGCTCATTACGCCAAATATGGTATAAGGACAATATGGGAAAGTAGCTTTAAAAATGCGAGACACCGATGCCAGCACTCCTAGCAGTTTGTGCTATTCGTACGATGATAAACTATGTATTGAATGGGTAGTTATGAGTATTTTGGATGCATTTTAATTCAAATTTTTTTCGCTTGAGTGGTTATTTATTATGGCAGGAAAGGTTTGTGTAATTTTTAACTGCAATAATTACAACGTTGCGAACTACAGCAAGTCCTTTTTAATATTTTCAAAGGATGCAAGTCGATAAGTACACGAGCTGTAGTGGATAACATTTCCAATCCTCTTTTTATTGCAAATTCCATTCATACAAACCTTAGTTTACTAAAATGCTGTTTTGTTGTTTCCTAGGTGCAAGCAATGTGTGCAGAAATGATAGAGCAGGCCTCGATGTATAAACCACCAGTCCCTGGTGGTTTATACCTACACGAGAATAGTGTATTCCAACCTTTTCAGAAGAGAGAATTTTGTAACCCAAATTTGCTTCCACAAGACCAAGAATGAAGTCACTTGAGTGCCGTAGCTGCTATTTCTAATCTTGTACACTGAAGGGCCTTGCAAAGTTTAATAGCCCTTAACCTGAAAAGTGCAGATTTGTTTTTATTGGAGCGACACCTTCAAAAAATAAAAGTAAACAATGTTTACAAATTCCAAATTCATCTATTAAACTGACTGAAGTGTCTTGTTAAAGTGTGTGTTTAGTTCAGCAAGTTGAGCTAGGGATATAATTGATTTACTGCTTCAGAAAAGATGTTTACATAGGAATGTGTGTCCGTGATTGCTCATACAATGTTTACATAATCAGTGTTCGTATATTAAATTGGTTGGGGCCTCTTAAGTGTTTGTATAATTCAGCAAGTTTAGCTAAGGATAAAATTGATTAATTGTGTCAAAATAGTGTTTTCATATTTGTGTCAGTGATTACTCATACAATGTTTACATATTAGCCAAACATTAGCCACCAAGCCAGAGTCCCCGCATCAGCAGGGTAAAAAATACTCAAGACAATTATTCAAGGTGCACGGGGAATTTATTTTTGGTGGTAATGTGAAGCGTAACACATCAGCGAAACTGGGAGTTTGCCCATAAATGATTGTCATGAGTAGCCTATTTGCACTGAGAAATAATGTATGTGTGTTCTGCAGTTTAACATATTTCTGTACGATTTGTAATATTACTGTAATATTCTCATGAAAACATGTTTAATTTCAAAAGGATTGAACTGAACATAGACACCATACCTAAATTGACAGTGTTACCAACACAATTGAGAAATACGATGGTGGGTAGGGCTATGAACTTGAGGGAAATTGAGAGGTAATTGTTTATAATGAAAATGTACATATTTTAGGGTGGTGCAGACGCACACTCCTTCCCCTTCATTTTTCCTGCATCCTGCCTGGTGGTGGGAACCCTGAAATCACATGCTGCACAGAGATGGCTGCCTTTCTTGTCCTTTACCCCTTTCCCCACAATGGCGATGAACCAGCATTTGTATGCCCATTTTCACAGAGAGCACATGCTCGCTTTTCTGGTATCTCCCAGGCATCTGGAAGACGTCACTGTGCTGTTGGTGTTCTCTTCTGCTTCCTCTCATTGCAGGTAGGTGGTAAAATAAGGGTGAGGATGGTATAAATGGACAACTTGAGGTGGGAAAAATTTGGAAACGTTGGTTGAAAGATCATACATGGATTTTGGCGGGAAATTTTGGCCATCTGGAAGGGGGCAATTGACATGGCTTGACTGGACAATATGGGATTGATTGGGATTTACAAAGGCGGTGAACATAATTTGGAAAAGGTGTTAGGAATTGTATACTCTGTAGACCCAAGGTGTTGCTGTGGCAGCATTAGTGATGCTGTTGCGGTAGAACTGAGTACTTGTAACTTCGGGCTGCTGTGGGCAGATCACCTGTATCACATTCCCATGTAGATCTTGCAGTAGTTTACCTGATGTGGAGGCCTCGTGTTTCCTAAACAAGGGGCTCTTCGGGCGGCCCAATCACAGCTTGGTAATGCAAATTAGTATGACATTGATGTAATCAAAACAGAACTCCCTACATATGGATTGTCAGGGCCAAACCACACACCCATAAATACTACTCGCAGTACTTTGGTTAGGTTGGAGCACTCATACAAATCAATATTTATCATTATAATTCACAGACACTTGCATCAGGAAATGGCAGGTTTTAAGGGTCCTGTGCCCTGTAAAGCCTTGCGGAAATAGAATAAATGCAGTCATAAGTTCATGCCGTTTATTACAAACTTGGACATAATAGCTTATACATTTGCTCTCTTTGAACCTGGGGTGAAGGCTATACAGTAGAAAAAGAAGCCTTAGGCTTACATGAAGGTTACGTGTGGTGGTTAAGTTAAAAAGTCTCCAGGCGATGCAATTCCTGGGGAGGCGAGGGGGAGTATCCTGGATGGTTAGAACGAAAAAGGTTCCTGATACTTAACTATTCCTTATAAAGATGATCAGTGATGAAAGTTGATGCTGTCTGGGCGTGAAAAGCACGAACGTGGTTTCACACGTGCCTCCCCCTCTGGGTGCGACTTGCTGACTGACTTCCCGCTGTGGTGCAAGATCTGGCAGTGGTGCGCCTCCGCACCACAGAGGGATGTACTTGCACATGTGGATATACAAATATACCGTTACATGTTATATTTGCAAATATTGCACAAAACACAAATCAACAATTATTCTACAGCTTACCTTGTGGTTGAAATGACATGGGTTGAATATAACATCGGTGGTGATAAAAATAAACATTTGTGACATAAAACAATAACACTTTAAATACAATAACATTGGGCATAAAGACATCTTAACATATTGCACTCAGTTACATGTCACGTGTCTCTATTACGTGAACAGAAAAGTATTTGTGGAAATGCTACAACCCATTTACATAACACACGTGGCTGTGTATTCTTCTGCCCGCTTTGTCGGGCTGCTGGGCGTACGTGGTGCTACACTCCCTGCACTATACTGCTCTTGCCCACTCCCGCATCCACACTACACTACACTACTCACTGGTGATCAGTCGTCGAGAGCATGTGTGTGCTGCACTTGGGAGCGGCCGGCATGACAAACGGTCTAGGAATGAGGGTGACACACGTCCATATGTGCTTATTCTTTTTTACAATTTTATCATTAATTTTATTTTCTTCTCCTCTTTACTAATTTATAATCTCATGTAACTTGTCATTCACAAGAAAATGTAGTTAATATTTAATAATGAGTGTTCCCAATAAAGAGTCATTCTGGACTCATGGGAACTTCCAATAAATAAATAAGGCACAACAAATGAGTAAAATATCTAGTATTTGCAGTTTCCACAAATCAAATTCAATCCTTAACAAAACTCACTAAATGTTTTAAAACAAAAATTAAAATACAATAACAAGCACGTAACCTTGCTGAGAAATACTTTGTACAAATTACTATAAAAAAATTCTCTGAATTCTATTTTAATAATATAAGGGTAGTCCTTTTAATGCCAGTCGGTAGATTCTATTCTAAATCCGGCATCTCTGCTTCTACTTCTGTTGTGTTTAAGTTCAGGAAGAAGTTGTGGTACACTGGCGGTATGAACGGTAAAAGATAAATAATTTCTTGTCTTTTCCTCTTGGTGATGGCCCTTTGCTTGTAAAGTTTAACTTTTGGAATACAGCATAAGATGCATGTCAATCTTCCTTTTTGTTTGGGTTTTATGTCCAAAACTGAGAAGTCTACAAAGTCCTGAAGATGCTCTTTATAAAATATCTTGAAAGGGCAACTTCTTTCGTATCTGAGCTACTGGATGTTAAGTCAGCTAACGTCTACTTTATCTTTTTTTTTCTTCTCATGATGTACGTTTCCAGTGGTTGAGTGGAGTAAAATTCATCAACCTGCATTTGGCAAACTATGAATTAATAATTACATTTGTCTTATCACGGGCATTTAATTCAAGGTGTTTTACCAAACATGAAGACATTTCCTGTGCACCTCTGGAAACTACTGTCTCGTCCTAAACATAGCAATAACCAATATCCATGCACACCGAGGTTGTAGCAGTAGAAGTTTATTTTGTAATAAGCATCAGATATCGTCAGAACTGGAAAGGGTAAGGCTTTCTGCATATCAATGGAACATACATAACATGCTGCATTATTTTTCGCAGCATCTTTGTCGTCCGACATAGATTTCACTGCATTTTCTGCTCTATGAAGATGGAGAGTGTGATCTGTTTCAATGCATCTCTTTTTTTTCATCAGTCAAATCTGGGTTGTACATTTTTATATTGATTATTTCACATATCTTGCATTTGTCTTTTCTAGGTAGATAGAAACCGAAGTTGTATCGGGTGTTAAACACAAATCTCAAATCCGTAGTAAGATTCTTTGATGGGTATTCGTTGCTTTTTTTTCACAACATTCAACATAAAGCATGTACATTTTTCGTATATCCCATAACTCACTTAGGTATGTTTTGCTCCCTGGTTGTGATGCCTGTCTATAATGTCTTTCAGAATGAGGGAAGGATTCAATGTGTTTCCAAATGAAAACAATGTCATCTTTTGGTATTTTTCGAGATGGGCATCAAGTTGCTCCTCTCAAGTCTTCTCCTGCTTCATGGCCCTGTTGTACCTTCAACAATGCTCTTGTCATGCGTCCATCAGAAACTGAAAAAGAGTCCAAAAAGTATTTCTCACATACTTGTATTGTTACTCCATCCTGTGTCTTTAAATAGAATTTATTCGACACAATACGAGCAACAGACTTTTCTGTCTGAGGTCCTCTTTGCTTCACTGAACATTTTTGGATTTATTTTGTTTTATTGCATCTGTAATATCTTTTTTCAATTCATAGTCAAATTACAGAATACAACATTTATACACTGGGTATAGTAAAACACACACACACACACACACACACACACACACACACACACACATATATATATATATATATATATATATATATATATATATATATATATATATATATATATATATATATAATGTCAGACTACACACGTACATGCATCACATCTTTTCCTCATAATTTGACCAATCCTTCTCCGACATGCTGTGGGGTGTCCTCATTTTGCTGAAACAGAAGAAAAAGGAAAGGAGAAAAACCAGGACAAGAACTCCGTACAAAGACATGTTATGCAATAATTACTTAATTTTTTGTAGTTCAGATATTCATCTATGCAATAAAACGTTAGTTTAGAAAAAAATTCAACTGTTTCTTTAAAGAGTTTTTGGTTAGAGAAACAAATTTCTTGAAGGTGTTGTGGTAACTTATTGAAAAGTTTGCTACCAAGGCAGGATGGCCCTTTGTGGTCAAGTTTTAAGTTAACTGAATTCACGCGTAAGTGTTTTTTTTTCTAGTGTCTTGCTTATGAAAGGGCACATTTTTCTGAAATAAATTACTGTTTTTCGACCTGAACATAAGTACTGAAAACATGTACTCACATGCAAATGTTCAAATCTCTCAGCTCTTGAAAAAAGGTCTATATGAGTCTGACTTTCTCTTGTCATTGATAATTCTTCCAGCTCTCTTTTGCATGTGAAACAATTTTTTGCTGTCAGTGGAATTACCCCAAAAAGTTATACCACAACACATGATAGAATGAAAATATGCAAAATATATCATTATTTCTGCATTTTTGTTCAAGACCTCTACAACACTCCGCAGAGCGAAATATGCTGAACTTAGTTTAGGTAAAATATATGCAATGTGATATTTCGAGTTAAGTAAATTGTTTACTTTTAAGCCAAGAAACTTCATCACTGCAGTTTCATTAATTTTGTCTCTGTTACTGCTAACATATGATTTTTTTTCTGTTCTTAGTGAGGAAATTCATGTTTTATCTAGGTTGAGATTTCATTTGTTTGCATTAAACCTGACATTTAGCTCTGAAAATGCTGTGTCCATTTTTTGTCTCCAGAGACTAAGATGCTAGTATCATATTGACGTACTGCAGCTCCAGAGGTGCTGGTGGTGTGTTCTTGTTCCGCCTGAGAGCAGCTGGGGAACAGGAACTGGTGATGTTTTCGGCCTGTTCGGTATAGAGAACGATTGTTGATGGGGGTCGTACTGCCGATGGCCTACGGCGACACTGTATACACGGTCAATATGAAGGAGAGCTGAGTGAATTTATCCATTATATTATGTAAAGGTAAAATATTGCGTGTGGGCGAAGCTGTCGACCACTTTGCACGCTTATATTACCACTGAAGTTACCCTGCTTAAGGGAGGCAGGCCCCATAAATGCAAAACACACTGAAATACACTTGTAAATTTGAAGGCTGCTATTAGGGTGCAGTACCCGATGAACGCAGGAAAGTTAAATGCATTAAAACACACCTAATTATGGTATGACTTTTATTATCGTTAAGGTACAACGGAATGTTACTGCACTTGTTAATGCATACCTTAGTTAAGAGAACCCGGCACTCTGGACCAGTCAGAGGTCGCTACTTCTGGAAAATAAGGCGTGGGCCTTAGATTGTAATGATGTGAAACACATCCCGCACGTGAAGTTCTGGGATGTTACATCAGGATTCAGGGAGACCTCCCCTTGGCAAAATAAAAGTACTAAAGTGTTCTTGAATTACGTTAACTATGGATATGAAGAAAAATGCAGCCTATATTGAATTGCCGATGGGGGTACATGCAGCTTACCATCTGCCCAGCCGGTTGGCTGGAGTGCTGAAGTTTGACTAACGACATGGCGTCGGTTTCGCTGCACGTCCGGCGAATCCAGCACCAAAATTAAATTTGGAAAAAACTGAACGTAATGAATAACATGAGAAGTGAAATTTATGTTATAAATAATTAAAATTGCTAAACTAAAACACATTGGTGACATACTCGTGAACGCCGGAGCCCCAGATATGGCTAAGAATGTGACGTCACAAGAATGTCACAGCACTTGAAGGGTGATATTAAATTTAATGAAGCCTTAGGTGGCCGATTCTCGATAGATGATTTCATGTTCACTCTTATTATTAACATTTTAGAATCGGTGTGTGTCATTATGTAATTAATTTCAGGAATGTGTATGGAGTGACGACACATGGATTTCGTAACTAAGGGCGAAGCTACACCTTGTGTTCTATGGAATGTTATCAACTCTCTATGCTGGAGCGGGCGGATTCCATAGTGAGTTATGGTGTAATCGCCGTGAATTATCTTTTAAAATGCTCATATTAATTAATGCTACTAGGGAACTGCTTACCACTTCACACTTACTGTGGGAATTTGATTCCCCATTTTTTGAAACCACTCGGAGCCACGTCGCACTCCGGATTCGGCCACGACGCCCGTCGACATCGCACACATCGGAAAGTCATGGGAATAAGCAGTGCTGCTTATCCCAGTGTTCCCTCTGATGGTTGTTGCATCTAATGGTCATGGCTTCACGGGACACACTCGTTTAGGTCACATATCCATTCATCACGAGATTTACCTCTTGTGGTGAATGTTAAATATCATGACCCACTGCCATGAGTTACAGGCCGGCAAGAAAAGTGTAATGCCGTTCTTGTCAACCTGCACTGATCGAGATCGCGACCTAATATCGATCGGTCGAGTGTTGCTGTGTGGTTGATTCGTCTGCGATGGAACAAGCAGGCACAAGGGATACGTTGATGTCAGGAACATGTCAATATGCAAATAAAATTGGAGTAGTTTCTGAGGTTAAGACACATGGAAGGTCATATACGTAAACTAGGAAGAGTAGGGTACCTAATATTTATCCTCGTGGGACCCCATGCTTGATTTTTCCTGGTTCAGAGTAGAATGAAATAGTTTTTCCAATGATCTGCACTTTTTGCTGTCTGTTTGAATGGTATGAGCTGATTAGTTTATTTGGTGTATCTAAGACTCCATAAAACCTTAATTTGTCTATAAGTATATTGCGATTTCAACAGTCAAATGCTTTAGTGAGGTCGCAAAATATTCCATTAGATGGCATCTTTTTATCAAATGCATTAAGAATGCTATTTGTTAGTTTGACAATTGCATCATTTGTTGAAGTGTTTTTCTTAAAGCCAAATTAGAAATTTGATAAGATTTTACGATTCTCAAAATGTCGCAGCAACCTTCTGTTAATTAGTTTTTCAATTACTTTTGAAAACGATGTAAAAATTAGATGGGTCAATGATTGTTTACTTCGGTCTTGTCTCCTTTCTTGAACAATGGTGTTACCACAGCACATTTAAGTCTGTCTGGAAACAATCCTGTATTTAAGATATCATTACAAATATGGCTTAATGGAACACTCAATTCAAAAGCGCATTGCTTTAATAACCTACAATTAATGCTATCATAGCCGTTTTTTTCACATGAACTTAATTTTTTTGTCACACTTACGTTTACACTGACACAACCTATTTTTGAATATCTTCACAGGTACTTGATTTCCTTTCTGTTAATGTAGCTCTTCCCTGAGATACATGACGTTTTTGCCATGTTTCATTTTTGATTTTCTGGAACTCTTAGCCTTTTTCTGGGTTTCTTTCACCCCTCAGGCTTTATCGCTCCCTGAACTACAGGCCCAACATCACCAGATTCTGCATCATCAATATTGTCACAATTACGATAAGGTCTGCCAGCATTATCACCTATGTCGACTTAACCAGCTTCTTCGACATTGCCACAACCAACTCCATCGACACTCCCCATCTTTACCGCCTGCTTCGACATTACTAGCTTTTTCAACAAAGACTACTTCTTTAACATTGCCCACTTCTTCAACAAAAACTGCTTCTTCATCGCCCAATTTTTCAACAATAGCTGTTTGTTCGGCATTGCTCACTTCTTCAACAAAATCTGCTTCTTCATGTTATTTTATCATTAGCCCTAACTTACTTTACATCAAAAGGTGTGGTACGTTTCTGGACATTACAAATTTCAGGATGTATTTTACAGTACTTCCTTAGGACAATAATTGCATGGACATTGTGGCGGTCGATTCATAATCCACACACAGCTTTAAGTATCCGCACTGTCTGCTGCACTATTCTCCTGCTTTTGGTCACTTGGATTTTGGGGATTTACGGGTCCAAAAAATTTATTGTACACATTCCCTTGTTGTTGTCCGAAAGACAGGTAGATTTGCAGGTTGTTGTTGTTCCCACTATGTCTGTCACAATTTCTGTCTTTCGAATTGTGATGCTGTTTTCCGCAGTTGTGTTCTATAACTATTGTGGCATGCATGAGATCTTCAAGGGTGCCGTTTAATAGCAAGATTAAAGTATCACGAAACACTGGTCACACTGTCTTGGTGACAACTTCCAGCATATCTCTTTCTGTCAGTTGTGGATAAAAGTGGCAAACCAGGTGGGTTTTTCTGGTTATGAATTCGGTCAATGACACGTTGAGTTGTTGCTCTTCTAAGATCAGCTTACTCCGTGCCTGTACTGAGGTAAACATTCCCTTAAATCGGCATAGAAATGAACAGTGAAACTCCTCGCACTGCAGCCCATAGTGCCTTAGTGAGTGCCACCAGGAGCGTACTTCTACATGGAGTTGTGCTCCAACACAGCTTACCCAGCACCTGTTGCATTCTCCATTGTCTGTTGCATAAGCAGTGTCACTCCAAATGGGTTGGGTTGACATGGCATCATGGACTATAAGGTTGGATAGGGCATTGTGATTTACGGTAGTAATGGTTGAAACATGGGTGTGTGGTACAGTACTGGTAGCTGCGGTTAGTATGGAGTGGGCAGTAGAAATGGAAGAGGTGTTGTGGTTATGGCAGACTGTTGTAGTGTTGATTGAATCAGCGGTGGTGTTGTGTTGGTTTGCAATGTGCGCTTGGTGGGCATGTGGCGGTTGCATGCTGTGCTTGTTGACTGCTGTACACTTGTGAAACTTCAGTCCTTCGCCCTGTATGTGTTGTCCTCTTGGCCTTGTCTCTGTCCCATGCAGTGATCCCAACTCCATTAATACAACATTACATAAGTATATCTCCATCCTGACAGTTTGTTGTATTGGTAAAACTTACTTGTGGTTCAATTTTGGTCAACAAGTCCCTTGTGTTGTGTGTATTCTGCTCGTTTCCTATCATGCTGCATTCTAAACATGAGAATGTTAATCCCACTGTGGTAGTGAGTTCTGTTGCATTGAGACACTCGCGATGATAACTTGTGTGGCACTCAGTGCATTCGAGTATGATTGTGCCTTGGTCAATAAACAGTAAATTGCAGCAGTAAATTGGCAAACTGTAATTTGTAAATGTTGATGTTTCGAATTTTGGGATTATTGCAGTTGGAATGTTTGTTTATAACTGTTATTCACTGTTTTCTCCTGTGTTGGTCCTGGCACAGGTGTCTGAGGGGTTGGACTTTAGGCTACATCTGCAATGTTGTGTGCCAAGTTAATATTTCGCGACCACATTTTGCGAAATTAGTTGCGGACAGTAAAAAGATAATGGTGCTGGTGCGCACACTTGTGTATTGCCAGCCATATTTGTCAACAGAGGATCATGTGCTCATGGCGCGAAGCACGATCGCTGGAGTGCATCGTGGCAGGGTAGGGGAGGTAACATTATCGCCTATTGTGGTTGACCCCTCTGTGCCCGAAGGGAATATTGACCAGCTGGCGGAGAGCAGCAGGTGTGAGCGGTTTGTCCATGTGACCCATTGCCATCAATCGATACAACTCAGCTGGTCTGGCACTTGCTTAGGGGGAGGGGACATTGGTGGATGCTTCTGGAGAGACCGGCCTCTCCTGTATCTGACTTTATCACTTTCCCTCCGCATATTCATACACACTAGAGCTATCATCCCGTCCTGAGTGGTGAACTGCATGGAACCGAGGTAATTTACTGTATCTCCAACCCCAGGTTTTAGAGTTGAGATGTCAACTGGAATCTGCGGTACCGTGCTGGCTGACATGGTGCCATCATCTCGATGTCTGAAGACTGCACCGAAATCTCTGTCTACAGCCAGCCATCATTCTCCAGCAATCCGAATAAGTCATCAGTAAGTCTGTTAATCCTGACACCTTCCATCAGTCGTCTACCGTAACCCATAAACCCATAGTAAGCAAGATGGTAGACGACCATAATTGGCTAGCCAGTCAGGCTATCGAAAACTTTGATCTGCCACATAAAGCCACATGCCCCATAAAGATATCTAACTGGAAGCGACAATTGGTCTCTCCCTAAACGCGTGTGCTGGCCTAATGCAAATAAAGCCATGACGACCATGCCACGGACATAGTAACCCAGACATGCGTCAAGTGATTTTCTGGTGCCCAACAACGGGCGTCAGACTAATTAACTGTTAGCAGCGAAAGGCCGAACCAGGTAAATACGACCGAGACACACAAGAGTCAACCAGAATAGCCAAGTGGACTTTGGGGAGTCCAGTAAAAACCCCGTGGCACCCATAAGCCTTAGACATGTCAGTTTTGGAGCTCAATGCTGCCTCGGGCATAGACCATGACTCGGGACATGACATATCAGAAATGAAGTGTAGCCATGCAGATTGTTTCGGTACTGGCTCACTCTGTATAGAGTCTAATTACTGCACAAATATGTTCCACCATGTATGCTTATGCTGGCCAGACTATGCCCGTGACATGGAAGGTCTGGAGTACAGATGCGAAACCTGTCGCCAACAAACGACCAGCTTCTGCAACAAGATCACTTGCCATGGCCGAGGCATCTACCGAATATGCTGAACGGCGTGTAGCGAGCCATACCATCCCCTGTGCATAGGATGGCCCGACGAGTATATCACTATGCCAGGTATAGCAATTCAGTGTGAGAGGTGTACCAGAAAACACACATCCCGCTATCGCTGGTCAAAACTGTCTCAAATATACATATAATCCGAGACAGCACCTGGCCACCCACTGACCGGACGGGATGACCTCATGAGTATTTGGTGGCCTTTACGCAAGAGCATGAGAAGGATTTCCGAGAGACCAAATTACCTGCAAAGCAATGGGTAGACAGGGCCCAGCTACATTTAAAAGGACTGCCAGTGGCGTGGTGGGAACAATACTGCGAGTTTCTCACAGACTAGAAGTAATTTAGCAACCGACTTGCTTTCAAATTCACTGGCGAGGAGGTGTTGGCGAGATTGACTACAGAGTTTTAAAGCCAGATCCAGGTACCCAACGACAAGGCAGAGATATTTATCCATTGTAAGGAGCAGATGTTTCTGCATGTATTTACCGGGGTTAACAAAGCGACAATCGTCCGATCGATCAGCCGAATGCTGCTGCCTAACTTGAGGAACGTACTCTTCACTGCTAAACTGACGATCATAGACATATTAGTAGAATGTGCACGGGAAGCCGAGCAGAGTTGTGCAGCGCAAGCAAACTTTGAAAAAACTCAACCAGTAAAAACCATGTAGCCACAAGCCCCACCGATCGAATCACCCAGAAATGTGCCTGTACCCCTGTCTCGCATGATGTTCGTGCCGAAATGTTGGTTTTGTCCATAGAACCATTAAAACAAAGACTGTCCATACAAACTGGCTGGATCAGCGATTCCACCTAACAGTGTTTAAGTGCCTCTGCGGTCTGCAGTGTACCTATTTATTATTTTCTGTACTTTTCATTCCTCACATGTTTCATCCTCACTTTATTCCATTTAGTGCTTTTTGTATAGAAAAGGATTTTATATCTTGTGAATGCATTTATGTCAGAGTTGCCAGCAGGTAAGCAACATTTTTGGTGTAAGAAAATAGACAGCGCTGCATGTTTTCCCACAAACACCGGCTGGCACACCGTGTAAGAGCAGTTAGTCATAACTCCGTGTCCTGAGAATGTGCATGTGCAGACCGACGGGGTCGTGATTCGCATGCTCGGGTAGTGCTTCAACTTTTGTAGTAACCATTCACTGCAATATACATAAATTTACCAGAACATTTGTTTATTTAACCATCCAAGACTCTCCAACTCTCCCCTTCCAATCATTTGCATCGCCTGGGAGGGCATAACATCACCTTAAGTTTTGTGGCCTTCACATTATTTTGTACAGTGCTACCTTGCTGGTGAGTCAAGCCCTGCAAATGTATTAAAAATTTTTTTTTTTTTGCGAGAAATGAAATAAACCTATTGATTTATGCAATGTAATGATGTGTGTCTTCATTCGGTTTGCCTACAGGGATTAGAATGCAGTCCCCTATCCTTCCTATCATTTTCATTGCGTGTTTTGCAAGTGTTTTACATGTACTTTTCAGTGTTTTATGTATTGGTTTACCTAATTATGGGTATGAGGGTCGCCTTGAGAACTCACCACATAGTATGCATTCTGTAATAATTTTCACTAAGGAGAAACATCGGATGGATACCGCCATTGGCTTCCGGCACATGGCCCTGAGGAAGGAGTCAGCTGTACCTACAATTTGACATTGCATTCCATGCAATGTCTGACACCCAAGAACTACAATAGTGGTTTGAAGAGTATTCATGGTAAAAATCCTACCCGAACTCCCAGCCTTAAATTGAACACCTTTTGCTCCACCATCTGCTCTCAAAATATCGCCCAACTTAGTGGCGATATCCTTCTGGCAATATTTCCTAACATCTGACCAATCTGGATTTTTTTCCAAATTTTCCCACAAATTTCGATATTTCAAGCTTCCTGTTAGAAGTTCCCCCACTTCACCTGACCAACACCAGCATCAAGAAGGGATACAGATGATCTATAGTGTGCAACCAGAGCTGTGGGATACAGTCGTGTCGCCCCTGGATGTCAGAAAACTGAAGCACATGGCTAGGGTGGAAAAAGTGTGCGGATGCCGTAAGGACGCCACCATTGCAGCAATTACAAGAGAGAATGAAGAAGGGTAGCAGACAGTGGCCATATTGATGCATTATGATGTCAGCCATGCCATTTCTGCAAGGCACCCAGCAGGACAAAGGAACACCAGACCTCGCCATCCGCCAGTGCGGTGCTGCTAGGAGGACGAGGAGGAGAAAGAAAAGGTGGAAAGGAGGAAAAGAAAAATCTTCTCCCTCTTGTGCCACCCGCTCACCATGCACCAACAGTAAGATGTGCGCCAGCTGACCATTGACACCAGCCTCGCGCTGCGCTGTGCAGGGTTTCCGCATCATGATATCACCCATGCTGCGCCGAGTGTCGCCCACTCCCGACCATACGCATGCATCTGCTTTTTCACGACCACGTGGAGTTGTTTACAAACATAACATTGATGGCCAGACATTTAGCGACGCATCGATGTTGCTGTGTCCGTATTGTCTGTGCCTACTTCTACAATACATAAATGAAAAGTATGAATAGGTTACAGAATATTGTAAATGTCAATGACAGACTGGCCCACCGAACAATCGTATTGTGTTCGACTGCGAAAGTGATGACAGGCCTAATATTGACTCATAAATTCTAAACAAAAATACACTGCAAATCTTTTGGACAATCACGCATTTAATTGGTGTCACAACTTACTTTGCCCAGGCCAGGACATACTTTTATTAGATTGTCAGCAGTACAATAACCAGTACCTCACCGAATGAATGAATGGTAAAGAGCTACAAACCATTAGTGGATTGACATTTCAATGTAAACAGTGCAACTTGCAACGAGTAACATAGAAAATATAACGTATAACTACACTTTCTTCTGAGAACTGAAATGAATGTGTTCGATCGTTCGGACTGAGATGGAGCAGAAAATGATTGAAGAGGAAAAGTTCACGTGTCGGGACTGTAGGCCATGAGGAAGGAAACACCTGCCACACCACTGGTTCAGAAAACACACGTGGTACTTGCCAGGATTTCTGCGCCAGAGTTATAACCCACAAACACGATCACTCTTCCATTCATGTCTCTGCCACCCATAAAAACCACACCCTATGTACTGCCAATGCATACCTATTTCTCCACACCCATGTACAATCCACACTTTCCAGCAGTATTGGCGAATTTCCAAAATAATTTCCCGACATCAACACAGATTGCAACTACTCAACCAACTGTCGACAGCACCGTGGAAAAAACACCCAGTGGCAGCAACAGTATCGGGCATGTAATTTCATCGAACACCAATCTAATTCCAAACGCTGCCAACATTCTCTGGGTAACTGAATGAAGATAATTCCGCATTTTTCACGATTGCACTACACGCCTGCAACAATATGGGAGAAGCGAAGCAATGGTGGAAATCCATAAACCACTGTGGCCTTACATGGGTGAAGTTTCTGCATGTATTCCGATGCAGGTTTGGGGGCACCTTCAACTCTATTCAACCACAGAATATGTTAACACTACAAGAGCAACAATAAGGGAAATCTCTGACGGTGTTCATAAATCACAAAATTCACCTGGTGCGGAGGTTCTGCCTGGAACTGTCAAAACGTGATGTACTGGAGGTCACCACCAAGACTGTCCTACTCGAATGCCGAACCGCTCCTGTCCCACTACTCAACAGTGGATTAGAGGAATTCAAGCACACTGTTATCATCCTGGATCGCAGCACATCTGTACCACAATACGAAATGGGATGTGCAAGGGTGTGCCATGTACCTCGCGACTTCGTCAAAAACCGCAGTGGACAGAACCTAACAGGACTACCAACCAAGAAGACATGAACAGCGATGCAGAAACAGTGACGGTTTTAAAAACTGTGCACGAGGCGGTGGCCACACGATGAATCCAAGTGTGTACAGAGGTGGTAATTGCTTCATGAGGTGGGACATTACAACCACCACCAATGCCGTGTCGATGCTGTTCGGGACAGCTCTTCCATTGACACGAATGTCCACTGAATCCACACCGAAACAACAACAACCGACGGACGGCCACCAGCGAAGACCAGCAGGGAAATGGGTTGTAGAGGTAAAGCCACCTAATATGATCTATGAAATAATAATAATGTGCTGATTAAACTGCCCCTGGCGATGCTAGAAATGGGTTAGGTGATGTAGGCCACATGTTCGCTCCAGACCATTCGTCCTGCAACACGTGCAGTTTATCCCACAGTCCGCCTGAGAGCAGTGCTACGCATGGAGTATGTTCTGCGTGTTTGCATGTGCGGTGTAGTGCAGTTGTATTTTTATTGTGTTTCATTTTCATAGTGTAATATTGTAAAGTGTTTATGGCCTTTTAAAATTTTATTTTATTTATTATCACCATTGCAACATCATATCCATAAAAAAGAGTATCATTTTCAAGTTTGTTTATATTTAAGAGTGCTATAATTATTTGTGTATATTTTATTATTTACTATTTGTGTAGGTGATTAATCCACGTGCCATCACTTGCCATAAGAAATATTAATAAATTAGTTTGTGGATTTTAAGATACAGAATTCACTTAATAGTTCAATTCAATTTGATGTGCAGAACTTAAATAAAAATGTAGAAATTTCACCTCTATTTTCATTACAGCACAGTCTGTAATATATTGTGTATAGTCTGTTACATATAAATTCAATAAATTTTGACAGTTCTCCGAAATATGTATCTCTCCACCACAGTTGTTCTGAGGGTGAAGAAACCAATCTTTGTAAACAATCTACTAATCTAATGGCAAGCATTGAAAGACTGACAACTTCTGTCCAGTAATTAGGCTACTATAGCTGGTTTCCATTCCCAACTGTTTTATTTTTATCATGATGGCATATTATACTAGTTAGGGTATTACTAGTTAGCGTTTCATTTTATTAGTGGGGTGGGGAACTATAGTTTTACGTCTTTTGGGAGACATGATTTTTTGTAGTTCTTTATATAAGAGACTGGCGCTTGGAACTTGCATTGTTTTGATGATGCATTGGAAAATTTTGTTTGTACGGAAATAGCAATCAATTTACTATAACTCAAAAGTTTTAACTTCATTGAAAGAACTAAATGCAATAAATGTGTTGCTGTACGTACTGATGCCAGAAATGCTCAGCAGAAAAGTATCATTGCGTTCTTTATGTAATGAACTACACTAAAAGGGCGCTTATTTAGGCCACGTACATTTGTAACCTCACCCAAGAACAAAACGTAATAAATACGTCACTGTTAATACTGATGTGCGAAATGCACATTGTAAACATGTTAAGCAAGTTTTACTTCTATGCAAAAATCGTTAGAGTTTCAATCAAATAAGAGTCAAAATAAATTTCAAATATTCTAACAACAATTTAAGAAAGCATTATTTATAAAAACACAAAACGGACTGTTCACTAAGCAATTACTAAACTCGTACCCATCTTTGGATGATTAATCACATGTCGGCTACTGATACGAAATAAATTTTTTGCTGACTTATGCAATTAACAAAATGCTTGAACTATTTCTTGAAACGAACAAATTTACACTTCACAAAGAAAATATATTTTCGCTCGCACTTCGCAATGGTCTCAAAAAATAGTGGATGACAGCGCATAACAATCCATTTTACAAAGCAGCAGACATTTGTCGATAATTCATTTACCTGAGGAGACTGTTTTAAAAAGGCATCTACAACGAACTATAGTCCATTCCCGATTGGAAGCGACTTATGAAAATCAACCTTTGAAAAAACACTCTAGGCAAAGCATGTCAACCTGTTTTTCAATAACCTGTATTCCACAAATATATAACACTGTGGTTAACTTTAGAGTTCTGTATTATTGAATAAATGAAACTTTACCTTAATATCTTTTATAACTTGTAATATTTATTTCTTTTTAAATGTAAATTATCAACAGTGAGAGCAGCAACGTGTTGGCAACAGCCGGTAAGAAATAGTTCATAGATAAAATATAATTTTAACCTAGTTTTAGTATACTATTTGTAAATTAAACAGTACCTTCTGAAATATTTAAATATTTAGGTAGCCCCGATGGCACCATATCTCATTTTTACAGTTTAAAATAACAGCGGAAAATATTGTGAGTAGGCCGTAATGGTACGGTGTTGTTTTATCGAGCGAGAGCAACTTTGAAGCAACTGTCTTCTGAGTGAGCTTCTTCGATCTCTCTCTGTCTTTGTCTCTTTCGCACTCGGGAAGTTTCACTTCACTAGTACTCACATAATTTTACATGTTTTCAATTGTAGCATATTTCATACTTATTACAGCAAAATAATGATTTTTGAATTTGTAATTTACAACTGAAAAGAGATTTTAATGTTTGAATACTTATATTAATATATTTAGATATGATGGCGGGGCAGAAACAAAGTAAAGATGGCAGATGTGGCGAGCCATGACATGGTGTGTTGCTGTTTTCCCATACGAAGCATAAATTATACTTACTCCGAAAAATACTTCAAATTATCACATCACGTTTGTAGACATGTTTTTTAACCCTACCTAAGAAAGTTACGATTTTGTGATAAATCTCTGTTTCCGCGGCAGTAATAAATATACTGTTCGGTGTGTTTTGTTAACTGCTGTGTGTGAAATAGTGTGGCGTGGGTGAGTGGTGATCGTTACACTGAATCTGTGTGTGTGTGATTTCCAATATTTGATGTGAACTATTTATCAGTTGTAAATATGAACTGTTTTGTGAAGAGGTTATTTATTTACATCCTCGTCTGTTTATTTATCACAACATTGTACCTTTGCCCTGGGTGGTTGTAACATAGTCATATAACGTTATTTACCACCAATCCCAACAAAATAACCAAGCTCAGCCCAATAAATTTCAATAAACCTAATACCCAGTAAGTAGCAATACTAATAAATATGAGTGCAATAAAAGTTAAGGTAGGCTTTGTGTGCATGTTCACCGCTATATTTGAAGTTTCTATAACAAAAAATGAGCAATACGAGTTGCGTGCTTGATTTTAATGTCGGTTTTTGTTGGACTGGCTAATCCTTCATTATTCAAACTGAGGTCGTCCTTTTAAGGAAATAACCCAATACATATCAATAACATAAAGTTAAATACTACAGTTCATTACCCCGATGTTGTAACATTGTTGAACACAGTCTCGGCAAAATATTAACATGAATTACGTGTAATGTGCTATGTCGTGGAAAACAATTATGTTAATGTAACGTAACCATAAGAACTATAGTTAATTCAGGCATTTTTAAAACGTCATAAAGCAGACCTAAATAATGTTATAGGCCTAAACTTTGAATATTCGTACGAAATGTTTTTTGAAATAAACCTAAGACAGAATTCTTTGAAAAGCTGTAAACAATAAAGATCAGATTTGACAGGTATAAAAGTAGAAGTCACATTTCAATGTTAATTTTTAGGTGCACTGAAAGTATACGTACACATGTACACACACAATGACATGTAAACATTGATTTTGACAGATGCTGCATGGCATTCACATAGCGATGAATTTTTACAATTGGTGGAAGGATACAAACTGGGCCTGCAAATAGATATTTAGCAGGGCTCCGAGAAAGTTGCTTCCAATGGGGAATGGACTATAAACCTCTTAAAATAGATAAATATAAAACTAATTAAGTGCATATATAATATACAGACATCACCAGCAAGGAATTCTCGTTTGTTGATAAATTATGACGGAAGTGAGCACAATCCCAAAAACGGCTATTCACCAGGCAGGTGGAGACCATAGACAACATACTCAATGGAGATTGGTGGAATCCTTTTACATAACCGCGATGTTCGCATGCTCTACCACAATATTTCTAAATATTTTTAAAGCCTGTGCTCTACAACTCAGAAAAGTTGCATACTAGACTTTTTGTAATCATTATTTTTTTTAAACACTTTTACTTAGGATATATTTTTAGTGAATGTGTAGAAATATGAGTAAATGCTTTTATTTGCTCGATAGTGTGCCCTCGACTGTCGGCCCAGACATCATCCTACCTCTTCACCTCGGCTCGTCTGCATACCTTCCAGGGCTGATCGTTTTTGACATGCACAGTACTTGGGCCTTCTGGCACAGCAAAAAAATGAAACAAAGGGTCCGAAGGCACTGGAAATCGGGGCCGTAGTGTTAATTGGTTCAGATGACAAAAGAAAACTCGAGTGGCCAGTAGGCAGAATATTGGAGATGTACCCAGGGAAGAATGGACATGTAAGAGTAGTGCGAGTGAAGACATCTAGTCGAGAGATTAAGAGACCTATACAGCGTATCTACCCATTAGAAATACCCGCATCACAGGAACCTCCATCGGCGTCTGAAACGAGATTTCGTGAAGCAGTCAGAGGAGACCGCCTCCAAGAATAGGGGGAGCCGAACATTCCATGTGGGGTAAAAATGAGGAGTGGATGCACTGTAAGGTTGCCCATGAAATTCAAGACATAGACGAGGTGTATAGGACAACTGCTTCGTGTGTTTTTATAATGATTTTGATTTGTTGACTTGTGCAAAAATCAAAAGGTGGAAGGATGTTTACATTCACAGACAATTTAAGAACACATACAATTAGTTTTAAAATGTGTTCATGTATACTGTGCTGTGTTATCTATGGATTATTAAAGAAAAACCAAACAATTTAAGAAGAAGTGGGATTAAAGACTGTCTTGAGTGGCCGTGTTCTTTCATTTAAGGTTGTAAACTAATATGACATCTTTGGACGCGACCTGTCAAACAGGTATATTTTCGGGCTCGATTTAACAATTAATTCTCCACATTATAATTTTTAATTCCGGGTACGATTTTCTTTTGCAATCATCGCCAAGAGCGCCAACATAATAACACACATCCTGCAACAACAATCAGCTGACACAGTACTTTGTAAATGGGGATGTTTACTGTTTACATGCTGTGTAGGTTGGTTATGATATCTGTCAAATTTTAATGGTATTATATGAAACAGAGTATACACATTTTTCACATATAAACACTGCATGTGCACAGCCACTTAAAGTGCAAATATTTATTTTAATATTACGTCCAGTATTGTCTAGTGTTTTCATCCAGTATTTGGTCTTTTATTTTATGTTAGGTTCAGAGTTGTCACTTAAGCCATGGGCCAGCTACCATAGTGTTCCGATCATGTGGCCAGTGAAAATCACTTTCGAAGTAACATATAGTAAGCGATATAATTAAGTGTTTGTTTCTATAGTCTATTAGTCCACCCATGAAATAAAACCCCTGAGAATAATAATTTCTTTTCAGCGTGTGCCATGGGATACACAAAAGTGCAGTATAAAAGAGTGTTTTTTTATGTGTTAAGGCTAATGTTTACACCTTAAGTGATAAATAATTTAATATTTAATATTTTCTGTTTTCTTTTGTTATTATATATATTATATATAATATATATATATATATATATATATATATATATATTTTAATATTATATATATATAAAATATATATATATCTGTGTTATGTTTCATTATTTTGGCATGGCACTCCGCCATTTTGTTTCTTTTACCATTATCAATGATATCTAATTATAATTTTTTCATATACGTAGGGGACACCTCGGCCACTCGGCGAGCTCCATGACAAACCCGCCATCAGTAGTGTCTTCATAACATAGTGGGATGCACATATGCATGAGCTATAATATATCTCAGTGTTTTATGTAATTTTGCAATAAGGATTCGTGTATTTTACATGTTCTAATGCACTTTGTTCCTAACCATGGGGTCTGCCCATGTACTTGTATTTCCCAGCCAACCAGCATTCTAAGGGCTTTTGTATGATGATTCCTGACAAATATAATTTTTCAATGCAACTGCGATTATTTAATATATCTGCTGACCGGATTTTGGGGTACATTATGCATTTTTACACCTGCACACGTGATCCGCTACGAGCCTTATACAGCGGCATCTGCACCCTCTAAAAGTAAATTCACAGGTTTGTGTGTTTATTTTTCCATCTCATGTCATGCTCCACCTTCCTCAAGTATTATTTTGTATTTTTGTACGAAGTTATTGTTTTGCACTAGCCTTGTATGTGTTTGACCATCGTCACACAACACGTGGTTCAGGGACGATCCCAAAGAGTAGGTGTCAGCTGCAGAGGAATATGTTGGTGTTTATTCCAACAACTTTGTCATTAATCATGCAGCTTCAGTAGATTTTTAATTTAACTTTTCATAACCTTGTTGTGTATTATTCATACCGTATTGTACATGGCTTAACCATAAGTTACTCATAAACCATGTAGCCTTCATGCCATTTTGATTTGTACCTGCACTCTCCTGATTTAATATAGAAATATAAAATTTCAGTGCCTTCTCGGAGAGCTCTAGCGAAATAAACTGGGTTGGGAAACCAACACGATGCACAAAATTATTTCTCGGCCACTTAATGGCCACATAACATGCTTTCATTGACTTCAATGTATTTTATTATGGGCATAATGGTGACCCTGAACAGCCTTTAATCGGAGTAAGATCAGCATCGGGAAGGGGCTATACATCTTCCACTTGCCTAGGCAAATTAATTTTAAACTCATCATCAACATCGATAGCATTTCAAGAGATGGAGGAACATCTGAGGAACAGTCACTTGGGCCGTTGACCACATGACCCTTATCCACAACTCGTGCTCTCCACTGAGAGCTGGCATGCGGTACCTGGTAAACTACATAATCGACAATCCTGTTCACATAACCTTCATACCCCAATGGTCCAGCAAAACCAGTCACGTCAAGTGTCGCCCTTCCATGTGGCCTCAAAAGTCCACAAACCATGTCACGCTTTTCCCGTATCATATTCCCTTTCCGAAACATTCCTTTGACTACCATCAAGTGCCACTTTTCCGTGTAAACTCAAAAGCCTGCAAACCATGTCATGCTTTTCCTGGCAACCTCAAAATATTTTTCAACACTTTACCACTCCTGGTAATTCAGTGTTTATGTACCTCAACATTGTATCAAGTTTTTGAAGTGTTCATTGTCCTTGTTTTCCATTTTCATGTTCTTGTAACAATGTTTAACCATGTGTTTCATGGTGTTAGCATTCAATTGAACCCATCTGTTTGCCTCATTTTGCTTCTACAAAATATTTCCCATGCAAATTCAATGTTCCATGCCTTTTTTCCGGACAACTAGACACCAGGAAAAATTCAGCTTGGCAACTTGACACCAAAATCTCCATTGTTCCAACCACATCAGGGGAATCCACCATCTTGGGACTGGTCATCATCACATCGATAGCCGCAGCCTCATCCGCCCCGCGCCACACTGGCAGGGACCACTCCTGCTTCATGTCTTGTGGGTGACAGATGCGAGGCCACATGGCCTACCATAAACGAAAACAACATGGATTTTGTGATGGCTTCGTCTTCATGTCAACCACACCATGCAGATGACCCGGGTCGTCTGGCTTGGCAAACTGTAATGGTAGTCTCACACCATTGTGCAGGAAATGTCTATGCATTGTGCTTTCAATGTATCCATTTTCCCTAGATTTCCTGAGGGGAAATAAACGCAGCTGTCCAGATCCTGCTGCAGCTCCACAACTGTAAGCTGGGTGGAGCACAAGAATGTGGAAATTTCCGAAGGAGCATGGGGGTGTACCATCGAAGGCACACAGGAGGATGTGTAGGTACGGTGCATGAGACCTCATTAGGTCCAGGGATTTGTTAACCCAGTACATGTGCCAGAATTATGCACATGCGCCAGGTATCAAACAATTCATGGATACCTGCCAAATAATTTTCGGCAAAACATTTTAAAATGTTCAGACTATAGTTGGTGTGAAGGAACTGGTAATGCCACACTTGTGTGCGCTCAGTGTTTCCGACTGTACCATGAGCAGTGTGTTTCATCGAAAGAATGTGCAACATTAAAGAAAACACACTTCATTTATTGCGCTCGGAGCCATTCAGATGTGCAGGCTGCCAATGACAACACTCATGTCAATGTCATAATTGAACCGCCTGCAGTGACTTTCGTCAAGAATGTAGCATGTTAACAACCTTGCATCCCAATGAAAAGCAACATTCTTCATTGGGTGTCAACCCTATGTATGTCAGCAGGGAATCAGTGTGCACCGCAATTGCTATTGCCACACCCACCAGTGGTTAAGTGCGACGGAGCATCGTCCTTCAACATTCCGCTCGCCCGCTCACTCTACACCACTTCTTCAAGCATCCAGGATACTGGCACATAACAATGCAGTAATGCATATTGCGTCACATATCCAAGATGTATGCCGACTTGGAAACATCTCCACAATAATGCCAACACTTTTAAAACACTTCCGTCATACTCTGGTATCGCAAGTGAAGACCCCATCACATTTTTGTAAGATTGTGAAAATCGCCTTAGTTGCTACAGGATCGACATTGACGATTGGCCCAGCAGCATAGGAGAACATTACAATGGCGATGCCCGGTAGGGTGGCGAGGAGTAGTCCACTACTACATTACCTGGAGCGAATTCCACAGCCCATTTATGTGTCATTTTGCAGGCATGTTTGTGTCACTTCGCGTGCACGTCAGGTAATCCTCGAAGAACAAGGGGAAGAACCACACCATAACTTTGTAATGTATAAAATCAGTCTCATCAAGACTTGCCATCCAGAACTTACACTCAAAACATACTAGAAGTAGTTGCGAGCACTGAGCAAGCAGAATACCGTGCTGCTTAAGTGGCAATCATTCATTCCACTGAACATTATTTTATTCAAACAGTGATACTCCTGAACTCTAGTATTTCAGCTCAACTGCGCCGCGACCGGTAAAGTGTTAAACCGCACTAGGAGAATGGACAGAGTAAAAGTCGGACCAGTGCCACTGTTGTGAAATCACCACCAACCACAACACCGACCGTCACTGAATTAGTGGGAGCAGAAACGACCACAGCACAAGCTAATACCGGAACGACTGTTGAACATTCACCTTCACGAGCAGAATGCCTCCAAACCCATTTCACTAGTGTGGAGGAGCATACTATAACAACCTGTGTCCCCGCAGGGAAGAACCAGCACCGTCTGAGAGAAAACCTACATCCCCGTCGGGATACGACCGAGCCAGGTAGGGCGACCAGGCATTGTCTGCGCCAAAATAGTGGTAATGGTCCCAAACTCTACAAGTACTACTTTCACAAATCATCGGCACATCAAATAGTTTCCTCCGAGTTGCTGTAGTCATCTAGAATCGCCCCTGCAGAGCACTCATAGACACTGCAGTTTCACATAACTTCGTTCGAACCGACTTCATAAATGTCAGCATCATTCAGCCCATTCAGAAAGCAGTACAGCTTGCCACCCATCAAAACTGCGGTGAGATATCAGAAGAGGCCAAGATAACCTTATTCATCTGAGACATCGAAACAACAACAGCCTACATGTCAGACAATACTAGAGAAGACATCATTTTAGGTGTACCCCGGCTCACCGTACAAAACACTGTAGTTGAACCAGCCTACCCATGCATTCACTTCGGCCAGAAGGAACTCCCCATGGTGTACAATTTGGACCCCAGGCCAACTGGAGGTGTGCTGTAATTAAAGGCGGACGAACTTTACAACTCGGAGCCACCAGAGTATCAGAGCGCAGTACAGCGCCTCCTTGACATACAGAGGGACATCTTCGGAGTCATTAATCCATTGAGATAGACGATTCTATGATAATCCCCGGCGATATTATCCACACCAACATCGAATCATAAAAGAACATATCACAGAAATGGTTCAGGAGGACGTCATTAACCGACTGAAAGCTAGATAAACTCTGCAGTCATCCTTGCTCAGAAAAAAAGGTGGCTCATGGCATTTTTGCATAGATTCATGTGAAATATGCCTATAATGCACTACGCAATGCCAAGGTTATTGACACCATTGTCTTGCGAAGCCGATACTGGCAGGTACTGATTTGCCCAGAGGACCGACACAAGACTGCTTTTGCAGTGCACGATGACAAGCGATTTCAGTTGAGCGCTGTGCCATTCGGACTGAAATGTGCATAGTCTACCTTTCCAGCAATGATGGTGCGAGTACTGGATGGATTCATCAGGGAATCCGCCCATACCTTCCTCGATGATGTGATTGTATGGTCAGCGTTATGGGAAGAGCACATTTACCATTTATCTTTTGTGCTAGAACTGAGATGCCCTACTACCCCACAGGGGTGTCAGGTGTTTTAAACTCTAACTCACTCCACGACACACTAATATTTCCTAAACTACCCCTATGGGGCAGAAAGCGATCTCGACTTGAAAAACCCATTGCCGCAATCCAAGCTCTTTCGCTTATAAATATCTACAATCGTGTTACTACTACTCATGTTACAGCAATACAGGTCGTTCTTAAATCGGTGCGTCATTTGCAAATAATGTCTCTCTACTGATTAAGTCCCAAGGTCTTTGATAAACTATTTATTTTGCACCAAAACGACTGTTTACAGACACGGATTCAACTCATAAATGCACACAATAAAAATATTAAAATGTTTCGCACTCAATTTATATATTGCATGGGCAGACCCCTAAATTTAGTTCAATGTCTTTTGCCCTACATGGTAACTTTCAATAACTGGAGCTCATAAAATTTAATATTAGAGCCATGAACGAGAATCGTTTCTGCGATGATTTACGTGCTTGAAAATTGTTAAAAAAAAAAAAAAAGGATGAGGGACTCCGCAAGTACAAGTTGACAATGCCGCTTATGCATAACTCATACCTTAAATTTGGCATTTATACAGAATACCATACAGCCGACCACCTGGCCACATTGGGGAACATCCTTGTTGCCCAGTGTCTAGCTGTAGACTATGCCCCACTTGACACCGCCAAAAGGAGAGCAGCTGAAGGGGTTATTCACCTCGGGGCCTCCAAGCAAGCATGCGTGGATTTCTTGCACTTGCTAACATATAGAATCTCACTGATACACTCAGGAATATTCTGCGTGTTTAGTCGTTATGCAAAAGTGTGAGCATGCTTCCAGCAATCAAACCACATGAAACACAGTTCGTTATAAAGCCTGGGTAAGACAAGTTGCAGAGAAAAGCATAAAGTTACTTCTCTAGGCTTCAAGAAGATATTGCAAAAACACGGGCTGCTGATGTACATCATTGTTAGTCCAT
This sequence comes from Dryococelus australis, assembly GCA_029891345.1. Taxonomy (NCBI): domain Eukaryota; kingdom Metazoa; phylum Arthropoda; class Insecta; order Phasmatodea; family Phasmatidae; genus Dryococelus; species Dryococelus australis. The sequence continues at coordinate 190,358,399 of CM056994.1, read as the reverse complement.
GTACACTTTAATATGCTTGTCCTTGAGCCTTGTAAAATGGGCAGTTTAACCAGCATGACAAAATTCAATTTCACGAGCCATCAGTCACAATCGCTGTCTCACAGTTATCTCTGTGATTTTCAGTAACGCTCCTATTAAAGTGTATATTACTATTACACACCTTGTACACACTAAGTATGTCCGCATCAAGTATGCATCACTGTGATACTTGCACCATATTTCACTAGCAGGAGCTGCATGGTACAGGCAAACATAGAAACCTTATTTCTACATTAACATCAGGCATGTTCTTATGATATTCTTTAAACAGTTAATTTGTTTGCTCCCGAAAACGTTACGGCAACATTCACTTACTCGTGTACCACACTGCACATCGCGACCAGGGAAAAATTACATAGCAGTCCCATACTGCTAAACATCCGCCCTACTCCCCTATACTGCCCAGTTCCGCAGTCGAGCACACACTCCTTGCGAACGTCTAAACACCGTGGTGGACACTCTCACACTAGCCCGGGCACACTGTCTTAGCCAGGTGACGTCGCGGCCTCCCGCCACCCCAAGCGCCATGGTCGCGACTCTTTACAATGCAATTAACCAATTAGTATAATTTAGAAATGTCATACACAGCAACCATATAAAATTTGTTCTAAAATTCGTAATAGATTAACACTAAGCAATAAGAATAATTTTACAGTAAAAACTATGTCCATCAGATTAATAAATGGCAATGAGAATAAATGTACCGGCCGGTATATAACCAAATATAAATACACATAAAAACGGCGAATACATAGCACTACCAACTGTGGTAAAATTACTAAAACCATTATATTTTACTAGTTGACAATCTATGAATCGTCACAGAACGACTTGCCATTACAGGATTGAGCTGCATGAATTGCAATTGCCACATTGGCAAATCTGACATCCAGTGCCTGGGACACGTGGTAAATGAACACAGTTGCCACCCAACAGAAGGATAGCTGAGCCACATAAGAATCACACCAATCAAACCACCCAGAAACAATTCCGAAAAATTTTCGGACTTGTGAACTGTGATGTGTGCCACGTCTCTGACCCCTAGACCGTTTCCCACGTCTTGACTCAGCACCATATGAGAGCAAGTGAGTACAACCAGTGTTCCATATGCACACATGAGTATTCATTGAATAGGCATGCTGTTATATATGTGTGTACAGTTTTGTTTATTTTTTGTGGCGCTACAGTTATATATATTATTATTATTCTGTTGTTTACTAAAAATGTCAAATGCATTCACATATATTTCTTGCCCTGTAGAAATCATTGTAATTGTTTTTACCTCAGTGTGACCACGTGATTTAGAAAATGCCGCACCAAGTGCATCAGTGTGACGTCTGCATAACAAGTGTAACATGTTGTAAGTAGGTATATCGCCCGTGCGATCCAGTGTTTATGTATTTCTGTTTATTTTAGGGTTTTACTGAGTTGTTATTTATGTCGTGTAGTTTATATGTGACAAGTGTGTTAATATGATCAACTGGCACTAATATAAACACGTTGCAAATCCACTTGCTGGGACACTACACACGTCGAATATTATTGCAAGGGTTTTCTGATTTGTCTTGTTGTGTGCAACCCTCCCCCCCCCCCAACATTTATTTTAATTAATATTCTTCTGAAAACAGTATCAGGGACGGTACTTATACTGGGAGTAGTGTGTTACATGGTTCATGAACGATGGATGCCAATGACTTAACGTAATAACCCCATGGCCAAAAGCGGCCTGAAAAAAAAAAGTTCTTAGTAGTTGAATTTGTAATAACCTGTCTTTTGATTATGTTATATATTAAATATAAACGTCAGGTAAATGAATGCAAACCAATCCCGGCATGTACAGAGCAATGCACAGGAGAATCGTAACCCACAAATGTGAGGTTAGAGTGTCTTATGCGGTAAGTTCTATGTTTATTATGTATTATATATATTTTATATTTGCATTTAATCTCCAGAACTTTCAAGTATTATGTTTTATGAGTCCCATTTTCATCTAGGGCAATGATCATCAAATTCATTCAATTTAAATATTGTGTTTTATGTAATTTGAAATCACGATATAATATGGCAGGATTTGGAACCAGTGAGCAGGCAGCCTGCCGCTATGTTAAGCAGATGCTTCTCGAGTACCACATGAGATGGACATATGTCAGTGTCCTCCATGGGCACTTCACAGTTTTATTCAATCATGTAGTTTTCAATAGTTAAAGTAACTTGCAGGAACATAATCTCTTTCTTTCGCCTGGGGAGTGAACCATCTCACAGCCCTGTCCATTTGTACATGGCAGAGACGTAAATACTTGTAATTTTCATGTAGGCACTCTGCCGTCTTTTGTGTTGTAGCGTGCAGCCTTCTAAAATTGGGCAAAGATTATATGTGCTTCTTCAGAAGGAAACTTGGAATAAATAAGTGTGTTTCACGACTCAACTGCTTATAATTATTTCAACTGCCACTCCTTGGCCGCATAACTCATAACTTTACTTATAAATTTTAATGGTATGGAGGAGACCAGACAGCCTCTGCAGGAGTGAATTAGTGTATGGGGAAGCTGACAGCCCCCACTAGTCTATAAATTTGGATTATTTTCCGGAAATACGTCGATGTTTGGTACATGTCGTGACGGGACATAACTCCGAACACTAGCCCAGGCCTTACTACGTACTACAATATCAACTATAGCTGCCACAGAACCTATGGGCAGCGCAGACCAGCAGCGACTTGGGAGAAAACCACATTCAGGGCAGTCGACCACACGACCCAACTTCTACTGGTGTTCACCTTCGATGAGCACTGGCGCCCAATCCTGGTAATATTTAACCTGCAATCACCTTCCTGAGGGTGTGATCCTATCCCACATTCATCCAAGGTCCTCTTGCCCAAGCAGCAAACAACAAGCAGATAACATGACTGTAAGTGTTTTCTTATGTGGTACACATTAAGGCCACGTGGAAAATAGTGACTGTATTTGCTTGGGAAGTATTTTTTATGTGGGCCTTTAAACAAAAATGATTGACAGAATTTAATGTATGGCACACAAGCAAACGTCAGTGAATCACCCACTGGAATCTTAGAACATGTGGAAAACATGTGGCTGATGTATGACACACAGTATGAAAATAAAATCATTATTCCATACGAAACCCTCATGTGGTAGACAGGGTCAACTATGATAGTTGGGCATCATCATGTGGCCAATTATGGGCCACTTATCACAAAATGACTGACAGGCCTACAAACAAACATCTGTGAAACAGCTATAGGCATCTTAGAGTATGTAAACAATGTGCGGCTGATGTATGCCAAGGAGTATGATTATAAGATCAAGATTGCGCATAAAGCACTCGCATGGTAGAATGGCTCATTTCTGATAGTTGAGCATCATCATGTGGGAAATTGTGGGCCATTTAGCACAAAATGACTGCTGAAATATTATACATGTCACACAAGCAAATGTCTGTGAAACACCCACAGGCATCGTAGAGTATGAAGAGAATGTATGGGTGATGTTTGTCAAAGAGTATATACTGCCTTTTGTGGTATGCCAACTGTTGCTTATTACTGAGGAAACATGATCAACAAGCTTATGTTCCATTTATGACATACCGACTATATGTTTTTGTGCAGTAGCAAATAACATGTGTATTAGTTGATTTTTTATTTCTTTTATATATGAAGTCAAATTATTACGTGGTTTGCTAGTAATAGTAAAACATAATTTTTAGACCAGAAACCTGCAAAGCATAACACACAAAAAATCATTCATTTGCATTTTAAATATCTACCTGAAAGTAGTCAGAAACTAAAATACTAGTCTTATAAACAAAACACATAAATCCCAGTGTTGACTCGTGATACTAACATTGTTTATAAAGTGACGGCGTCCAATTGCTTCGAAAGGTGTAGGAACTGGCCAGTGGATGGTCGTAGAGTGGTCAGAATAATAATTAGAAAATTGAGGAGTGATTTTGTCTGGATGAGGTGATTGGAATTAGGTTGTATTACTTGGGGTGCCAGGCACTATCCAGACATAGTGCTGTTAAATTGGTAGAGCAGACTCTTCCTTCTCGTTGGGTCGTGCAGACGACGACCATTGGCAGCTATCCTTCCCCTGTGCTGTGTCACTCCTCGTACAGATTGTAGAAAAATTGTATGCGTGCTACACTGTGAATTTTACGGTAGGATGGTGGAGTAAAATGGTCAACTTAATGGTTGGGGGTGCGGGTAGGATATTTACAGTGACTTCTCTCCAAACCTGTGGTGATGTTCTTGGGTGCCAGATATAGCATGGGTACAATGCCAAGTTGTTGTAGAGCTGAGTACTGTACTCAGGGTCATATGCCGATGGCCAAAGGTGGTATTCTTCCGGCGGTGCTCCTTCCATCTTAATTAAATAAAATACATTACTGCTCTTCCATGTACTACACAGTGAGGTCTTAGGGCGACTCACACACCTATCAATTTTTTGAACAAAGATACAAGACACTGTAAATACACGTAAAACACTTTGCATAATACACTCATGAATTGCCGGGGAAGGTGGTGACCAGCGCCCCTATAGTTTGTAGGCAACCCGAATGAAGATGCATACTCATGTAAGTTCAATGGGTTTTTATTATACATTCCTCTATGAAACAACTTTACAGACAGTTGCCAGGCTTAACTCGCCAGCAAGGTAACACTGTATAAATGCCACGTCGCTACAAAAGCTTAAGGAAAAGTTATGCCTTCCCAGGCGATGCTAACCATGGGAAAGAGAGGAGTGGAATTTCTCAGGCGGCTAAATAAATGAAGGTTCCAGTATACTAAAAGTCTATTGCGATGAAATGATAAGTTCAAGAGTTAAAGCGCCACCAGAGCACGCAAAAACACATTCTTGTTGGTCAGCATTTCCACCTCCTCGAGACACGGTAGAATGACTAACTGCTTCGTTGCGTGTGCTGGCCAAGTCGGCAAGCAAGCAAGCCGTGCAGATTATTATCTTTTAAACAAAATTTACACTGCACATACACATGTTGCTCTACTGCCTGCAATAATGGCATAATCAATTACACTAAACATAACAACCCTTTAATAGACAACAGTCACTGAATGAAATGAAATAAGGATTAAACACATGAGAAATGAAAAGAACAGAAAATATCAAACAAGTATGCTTAGGCCTGTGGGACACTTAAATTAATATAGGGCTTAATTTAGTATATTGCATGAACAGGCGTCCTTGAGCATCTCGTAGTTAACACAAGTTAACTTATGCCCTATTTCGTAAGGTCACCTTTTCAAACATGTTTGCATGTTTTTGCATTACATCTTGCACTACTTTGTGTTGCCCTTGCTCTCAACATGAACACTGTTATCGGCACCCACGGCCGCACTTGTGAACTAACTTGTTTCGGTGTAACTGATGTGGTGCACTGCTGGACCGGTGGTCATGGTCGCCCTGTAGAGTGCTGCTCCATGCAGCGGTCTCTGGTGAAGTCAGACAAACGGGTTTTCGGGAGAGTGGACCGCATCAACCCCCAACCCCCTCCCTGTGAGACTGTTAGCAGCTGTATAGTCACTCATGACAGGAGCACCTCCTCTGCTCATTGTGGCAAGGACGTAACACGTAGTCCTTCCTATGTAGCAGCAGTTCCTGTTGTTCTCCTGCTGCTGATGGTGAGTCTGACCTGTGCAGCATACTGTGACGCTACCGCATGTGGTGCAGTCCAGCAGCAGATGTTTCCGCCTTCTCGAACATTGTAGGAGTAGCGATACGGCCAACCTGCTCTCCTCGCCATTTCCTTCGCTACTCACTCTTGCACTTCCCTCACTCCTATGCATGTGCTGAGACCGGTAGTGACCCAGTAGCACCATCTTGGTAGGCCGATCATGCTCTCCGACTTCCAGACTCCTGCTGCCTTGTGTGATCGAAGTGGGCATGCTCATGGCATGAGACACCTCCTCCCCTTCCATGACTTCCGGTGGTAGTACCAGGGTTGTTTCCAACTCTTCCGTCTCAACAGTTGTGCATGACGGTGTTGCTCCATCGGACCCTCCGACGTGGGCCATTGGGCTCACCTCTGCTGGCACCTGTGTGTCAGGTGATGCTGGACCTAATGTGTTCTTTTCTGCTACTCCTCCTCGAAGTGCCACACCACTTTCCCTTGCTCGGACCTCACCAAAGGGCACGCCAGTTTCTCCGCCGTCATGGGGTGCCTGGTCGTCCATGTCAGCTATGGGCTATTCCATTCCTGTGCTCTCCCTATCTACACTGGGAGCTCCTTCGCCCTCTACCTTCTTTACACTGCTGACTCATCTCTTGCTGATGTGATGACTCATTGCGATGGACGCACTGCCAACAAGGTGAAGCATGATGACCTAGAGTACAGTGTTGTTACATTGGCATGATGACTGAAGTGGAGCTTGAATCCATGATCCTGAGCTGATGATGAATAGTGGCGGAGAGGGGGATAAAGTTTTCTTGCTCTGAGCACCATGATGACTGATGTGTAGGCGTGGAGCTACATGGGGAATGGGGCGAGGTGTGACTCGCCGCCTGCAACCTGCCGCATGACTGAATGACGAGTGTTTTGAATGTCAACAAACACGCGTGGCTACAATGTGTTTACTGCCAGACTAAACCAACAGGTATGGATGTGAATTTTCGTAATGAACATCTGTGCCGAGATACAATGTCTCTGTTTACATTTTTGCGACTCAGTAACTTCACTTGCAATTCAAACGAAACAAAGGAAAAACTTAACATTTTCCCTTAAAAAATCCACATGTTTACGCTTGCAATCTCTCCTTATCTACACTTGCGAACGAAACAGAAAATTTTTTATATTCTGCTTGATCTCTGTGGCCGAGATACCTTAAACTTAACACGTGGGCACTTTCGCTGTGGCCATGTAATGTTATTGTTCATTGTTTACAAGTGAACAACGGTGCACTAAGTTTGCAGATTGCTGCTACAGTGCGGATAACTATCGTACACATGCATTTGTCTGTCCTTCGCCTGCTATTACTGCTTGTGGAGTTACATTTGCATTTACATGGCATGGCTTCAGAACGCCACACACTCTCTGTTACTGACTGACGTGTCAGTTCCATCTCTCTGTCGCCATCGACACATGATGCAGTAATGGTGTGATCTATTGCAGTTTCCCATGTGGTGGATGATGGGGTGATTGATGTTTGTTGACAAATTAACACTTATTCTGCAGGGACCAAACACTCAGAAATCCTTTTCATCGATATTACCCTTTCACTAACCTGTGTTACTGTGTCCTTGGTGATGATGGTCTGCCGAACTGCTCTCGGCTGGTTATGGCATTCACTGTGCCAGTGGTACTTTGTGATGGTGCAGTATCTGCAGGGATGAGGTGGACGTGAAGTTTCCGCAGTCATCCTTCAGTCCATTATGATGATGTGGAGCGTGGTGTGGCTTAGTCCACTGTTGCCTTCAGACACGTATAATCTTGGTGCAGCGGCCGGTCACTGTGTTGAACGAAGATTGAACGAAGATACAAAAACACTAAAAATTCTTTGAATAATACACTCATGAATTGACGGGAAATTGGGGGATCTGTATCCCTATAGCCTGTAGGCAACCCGAATGAAGATGCATACTCATGTAAGTTCAATGGGTTTTTATTATACATTCCCCTAGGAAACATCTTTACAGACAGTTGCTGGGCTTAACCCGCCGGCAAGGTAACATTGTATAAATGGCATGTGGTCACAAAAGCTTATGGAAAAGTTATGCCTTCCCAGGCGATGCTAATCATGGGAAGGAGAGTAGTGGAGATTCTCTGGTTTCTAGATAAACGGAGGTTCCAGTATGCTAAAAGTCTATTGCGATGAAATAATAAGTTCAAAAGTTGAAATGCCGCCCGCGCTCATGGAAACACATCCCCATCGGTCAGCATGTCCACCTCCTCGAGACACGATTGAATGACTTACTTCTCCTGCGAGGAGTGCTGGCCGGGTTGGCCGGCAAGCAAGTCATGCAGACTATTTTCTTACACTGCACATACACACGTTGCTCTTCTGCCTGCAATCGTAGCATAATCAATAATACTAAACATGACAACCCTTTAATAAACAAAAATCACTGAATGAAATGAAGTGAGTATGAAAAACATGAAAAATGAAGAGAACAGAAAATATCACTCAAGTACACATAGGCCCCAATGGGGCACTTAAATTACTATAGGGCTTCATGTAGGTATGTTGTTAAAAGGTTCTTTGAGCGTCCTCATGTGTGCACTTGTCGTCGCTGCAACTTGACTGTGTTTGCACTTGCTCTCGACATCGGAGCGCTGTTATCAGCACCACTGGCCGCACTCGGAACTAGCTGTTCAGTGTTACCAAACGGTACATGAGGACGGCGTGCACGAGAGCCTGGTAGGGTGCTGCTCCCTGCAGTGGTCGCCGGTGACTATGGGCAAAGGTCTTGGGGAGAGCGGATGGCGTCAAATTATCAAGGTTATCCACATGCCTATGCTGTGTTACAATGTCCTGTAGACACTTGTAAATATACTCATCTGCAAAGTTCAATTCACACGAGCGATTGGGTGGGAAACTATAAGGTTCTGTACCCTGACATGCCTTGTGGCTTACCTAAATTAAGAATACTTGTTTAAACATAGTGGCATTTATTAGACGGTTGATTACATTTCGTCAAGGGAAAACACTTTACGTTGCATAGACAGACGATAAATGGTCGGCAGCGGTAATACTGTGAACAATGGCGTGAATTCTCGTGCGTGAATTTTAGTGCGAAATAAAATTTCCCCAGACAATGCAAACCTGCGGAAGGCGAGAGGCTGTGTCCTGGGTGACATGCAAAATAGATTATCATTAAGTTAAACGTGTATTGCGATGAAAATTACTGGGGATGAAAGTGAATACCACGGAATCGATGGTACACGCGACCTGCCTCTCGAAGTCGTCTCCATCTACTGCAGTTCCAACATGGCATGCCTACTGGGGTTGCTGCCGAGGCACGTCACATGGAACTTACTTTGTCACACAGCATTCTTCAAATCAAACACTTACTATAACCCATGCTATAACTGTTAAAACATGCTTAAAAACTCCCTTGCATCATAAACAACAAACATATACTGAAAATAAATGAAATTATGTAGGGATGATGACACATGATGATAATACACTATAAATGCATTACAATTACACTGATAAAGGAACTGTAGGGCATTGAAATGAGGTTTGCGGGTGTCCCTTCACTTGCAGGTGACTTCTCGTCCCCACACTTGCCATGTTAAGTCCTTTTGTAGAAATTAATGTATGTCAGTACCATTTACTGAGATTCCTGCATGGTTGTGCATGTGGCCACATGGCCACTGTCCCTGCTCTGCTCTATGTTGCACCACCTGTAACAGACTGTGCTGTACTGCACTTGTCTCATATCAGCCACCGACGCACTACCATGCATAGTAGAGTACGGCTCTCTGCTGCAGTTGCTTTGGATGGCGGGCAAACAGTCTAGGGTGTGGAGAGGGGCTCAGCTCACTTCAAATGCCCCTCCCCCTTTTTTGAGAACGTTTGCAGTCGTGATGTTCTCACTGGCAGCAGGCACACACCTACTGACCTGCCATTGTGGACTGAGCTGATAGGAGCACCTAGGTACCTCCCTCGACGTGCTGTTGACGATTGCTGCAGCCGATCCCTGTCGGCTGTCATCTTCTCCCTTGGCAGCCTGCAAGGTGTCAGAACCCCTGCAAGTCGTGCATGTTGCCAGAGGACATCTCTACCTCCGCAACCGATGCAGAATGTAAGAGATGGTAGACTCGTCGCCGCCATCGTTGCTACTCTCGTGCCCTCTTCTGCTCCCTCGTTGCACCTCATCTTGCTCGTTGCTCACCTCCTCTTGATCGTTGCTCATCTTTTCTTGCTCATTGATCACCTCTTGCTCGTTGCTCACCTCCTCTTGCTCTCCTGCATGGGTGCGACTCGCTCCCATTCTAATTAGCTGTCCTCCTCTTTTGTGTGTTGTTTCACCCCTTCCTGGGTGTATCGAGACATCGGGCGCCAGACCATTTCAGCAGGTCTCCTCTCCCAGAACTGAAGGCACCAGTTACGGTGCTTGTGGTTGCATGATGCCGCTGGTAGGTGATGCGCCATCAAACATGTTGGGGCGGACCTTCACACGAGCCCCCTGCCCCCAACTGTGCTGAGCATCCTCGGGCCCACTGCACCCACTGCTGCTGGTCCTGTTGAAGGTGCTGACACTCCTTCCACTTCTCTCCGCCTCGTTGTTTGCTTGGCAGAAACTGTGCCGTCGAGCATCGTCTGGGCTAAAATTCTCCCCCCTTTCCATTCCACCTCATCTTGCATTGCGATACTTTGCGGACTGTTCTTGTGTGCCGCTTGCTCTCATCAATCGAACGTCGCTGATGTTACACCACTCTCATTGCTGCACGACACAAAGTTCCTGGGACTGATGGACTCTGCGACATCCGGCATCGGAGAGACTGATGTCACTGGTTATCGGCCTCCTGAGGGAGGTGCCGATCCAACTTCCTCCTCGCTTGTTCTTTCCTGGAGATCTCGGCATGCTCTTCGCCGTCATGGGGCTGTGAGTCATCGGATGCATCTCCTTTCCTGTCATCTCCTGCAATGAGATGTATATCATCCCGGAGTGCTCTCACCAGTTTTCTATCCACCAGGACCATGTATGTGGTAGATCCAATACTTTTTGCAATCACATGCAGACCGCTCCATTTCGCGACCAGGCTTGTCCAGAAGTTCTGCCAGGTGGCTGACTGTGGGCATGCTAGCAGATACACTTGCTGTCCCTCTTGCAAGTCGGGTGGTGATCTTGTACTTTGTGGGACACACTTCGCTGCTGTCGCCGCTGTTGGCGATTCTCTCTCGGTATGTCACTGTGGTGCTTGTTGCGGTGTTCCTGGGGTAACTACGTTCTGTTGGCAGTGCGAGCTTTCTACACAATAATACGTCCCCAGGCGTCCTACCCGTGGCAGCGTTTACTCGTCGGTAGATGGTAAATAGGGCAGCAGGAAGATGTTCAGCCCAGCTGTTAAGCTTGTTGCCCTCACGGAGTCGCAACTGTGTTTTGAGGTCCTAGTTGCGACTCTCCATGGGTTCGGCCATTGCATGGTATACTGCACTCTGTAAATGCTATATCCCCCACTTGTTGGCTACCTCTTGCCATTTTCTGGCCATAAATTGCGTGCCATTGTCGGCCAAAACTTGCTTGGGACACTCCAGCGTCCGAAAAACTATTTTGTAAAGTTTTCACAATATTCGGTACATGTGCACTGCTTATTGCGTAAGCCTCTGTCCATCTTGAAAAATGATCTGTAATGACTAAACTGAAGCGCTTACCCCTTGCAGACCAGGTAAGGGGCCATGAGGTCCAGGCTAATCGTTTCAAATGGCCTTTTTGGCATTCTCGGCTGCTGTTGTGCACCATCTGTGTGTCGCGATTTGAACTGCTGGCATTTTCTACAGTTTTTCATGTTTTGATGTGCATCGCGTGACAGACCAGGACAGAAAAAACTTCTCCCTCACATTGCATATTGTTTGATCCATGCCTGGATGACCTGCTGTGTGGCTAGCATGTGCATGTGCGAAAATTCTTTCCCTCATTCCAGCCGGCACAAATAACATCCATTTGCTATTATCTTGTGGCATGTACATCTCTAGGATGTTGTCTACTACACACCATTGCTTCTCGTGACCGTTTGCACATTTTTCTACCTGTGTCCGTGTAAACATACAATTTCTCTGCGTGGCTTCGACTTCCTTATATAGGTCATAACTATCTCCACTCGTACGACGTCTACCTGGTTCAGCTCTGCCTCGTGTAGTTATTTTTGCGATTCTGGCAGAAAGATCTCGCCCCATTTTGCTTCGTCATATACAACAACATCTGGATTCGGTGCTCGTGACAATGTGTCTGTTAGTTTGTTATTTTTCCCAGGGACGTGCTCTACAACAAAATCATATGCTAGTAGAAGCAATGCCCACCGAGTCAGTTTGCAATGCACCTCCTTCATGCAACTTAACCATTCGAAGCATCTATTGTACTTTCGTAGAGTGAACCTCTGATATTCTATGTATGTGGGGTACTTCTTAATTGCCCACACTAAAACACTCTCTCTCATTGACGTCATACCTGCGCTCTGTTGGGCCAAGTTTCTCGCTTGCAAAATTAATCACATGTTTTTCTCTATCCTCTTTGCACTGGTACAGAACTGCACTAGGCCCCTCCTGGCTGGCGTCGGTCTGCAGAAACAGCTTTTGCATGGGGTCGTACCAAGCTAATGTTGGGCACGTTCTGAATTGTTCCTTAACCACTTCAAAAGCCTGTCATGCCTCGCTTGTCCAATCGAATCGCTTCTGCGGTGAAAGTAGTGCTGTTAGTGGTACTGTTATCACTGCAAACTCCTTTATGAATTCATGGATCCAGTTTATTAAGCCGAAAAATTTCCGTTGCTGCTTTTGCGTACATGGCAGACATTGCTGGTCAATTAATTGTAACTGTTCCGGATCTGGAGTCTTCCCTTGTTCGCTTGCCTACGTAACATTTCTTAACTGCACAAGTAAAACCGTTCATAGAAAGCCTTTCTAGCACGACTGATAAATGATGCATGTAAATTTCCCAAGTTTCCGATCATACTATCACATCATCTAAATAGGCGAGAGTGAATTCACCTATTAGACCATCTAACACATGCACCATCATTGTATGAAGGGTCGCTGGGGCACACTTCAAGCCAAATGGCATTGCACAGAATTATTAGTGTGTCCCATTTGGTGCGGTAAAAGCAGTTTTCTTACGATCCTGCAACCTGATGGGGATTTACCAGTAGCCACTTTTTAGGACCAGTGATATTAATATATTTGCACATCCTAACGATTGCAAGGTTTCCTTGACGCTTATGTATGGTGGCAATAATCTGTTCGTTACCTTGTTTACTGCCCTAAAATCTACGGCATCATCCTCTATCTTTTTTGGGTGCTAGGGTGATTGCTGAGTTGAATTGACTATGTGTAGGCTCTATCATGCCTTTCGCTAGCATTTATTTTATTTGCTCCTTAATGATTTTTACCTGATGCAGTATGTAGCTTGATGGTATGGTGTAGATAGATCCTTCTCTAGTTAATGGGAATTGCATGCTCTGCTACAGTGGTACACCTGAGTGTGTCGTGTTGTGCGAACACTTCTTTACGCACGTCCAGCACTTTCTGGAATGCAGCCTGGTGTTTTGGCGGTATTTGATGGTCAAACTCATGAAGCATTACCCACGGGGTGTTGTCTTTTACATGCTGGTGAATGTTGTAAACGGTGTGTCGCTCATTTGCACCGAAGTGAATATGCCTCGCAGCAGGATCTATGATCGTGTTTTGCTCAATTAACCAAAGTACACCTAGTATTGTCTCCTATGTAATTTCTGTGGTTATTATATATGTTGTTATTGTTTCGACATCGTGTATTCTAACTGTAACAGTTGCCTGCCCTAGAGCACTATTTATCTTCTGCCCTGTGACTAATCTTATGACATTCTTAGTGGGTGTTACATAGGCTCTGTTTATAAATTGCGGCTGCAGAAAGTTATCTGTGTCGTTCAACATGTGACATGGATTATTAGTCAGAAACACAAGTAAGTATGCAGATAAATTGCGCCGTAGTATCACTCACTTGGTTTACAAGCACTTACTGTGGTGTCAAGTCGGGTTGTTGCAGTAGGACGGGGGTGTCAGCGGCACCAGGCCCCCTTACCCCCACATCCCATTTCCCTACTAGTGAGATGCTGTGACTTCTTGATAGCCGTCAAGATGCAGGTTGTTGGGACATTGACTGTGCCAATGATACGCTTCTGCAGGCCTGCTAGGGACAGTTAGCTATAAAATGACCAGTTACTTTGCAGCAAAAACATGTTTGTGGGTTACTGTGAGAAGCAGTTGGGGTGTAAATTTTACTCTTTTCCTTAATGGTGTTATTTGTGCCCACAGCATCATTGGCTTACTTTCCTTCTCAACAGTGGGACTGGGCATCTTACGATGCCTGTCTGGGGCAATAAATTTGCCTCATTGCTGGCCCGCATACCTAATGTTTTGTGAGTAAATGAAAATGCGGTCCAGCTCAGAAAATGTGGTTGGCTTGCCCAGGAAAACTAAGCATGAACACTCCTGCTGCTCCAACCCTTCTACAATGTTGTTTACAATCTCATTTTTAGATCAATTTAGGCACAGGATGACTGCAGCTTCTCTAATGCTGCTAGCATAGGCTTACAGACTTTCATTATACTCTTGTAATCTGTTGAACATGTGTGACTGCAACTGTGTGAGTAATCGGGATGGGATGAAATAGTGAAATATGTCGGCATGATACTGATCAAAGGTGAGTTGATTTGAAATGGTCTGCCTTGGTTCTTTCACTGAGGGGACCCTGCATGAATGGGTAGATAATTTCCAAAAGTTGATGTTCAGGGGCAGTATTACTTTGGTGCAATTTTATAATAAGTTTAAAAAAGTCAAGAAATTTTTGAACATGTAAACCATCTGTAAAAGGAAAATCACGCAACTAACTCTCCAATGTATGGGTAATTTTGCCAAAAGTATGTGATGGGTTGAGAAGTTGATGTCACTGAGGGTGTCATGAGTGAAGTGGTGTAAAAACAGCGATGAGATGAATAGGAGAGGATGTGGCGGGGATATGTGCTGAGGTAGAGGAAAAAGCGACCAGTGGGTGAGTTTGGGAAATGTAGGGCAAAGTGAATAAACTGTTCAGCCCAGGTGTGGGTGGTGAAATGGTGGTGGCAGTACTGCAGGTCAGGCAAGCCAGCTGTTCACTGACTGAGGCAACAGTGGCAACCTCACGATGTTGGGAAGTTTTTTGCACTTCACCTGCTTCTAAATTATTCGCAAGTTTAAATAATGCTTGTGCTTGCACAATTACATTTTTTACAGATGGGGTCTGAAAGCTTGTCAAGACATGATGTGAGTAAATTGTTTGCCCTAGTAATGAGACTAGTAAGCTGGCCTTTAAACTGGGGGTACTTTGTAGGATAAGAGTCATCTTCAAGGTTTTCAGCTATTTCCTGAAGGGAAATAATTTTCGTGGCACAGACACTGTACTCCTCAATATTTATTCAGAAAATACTCCTCAATTATGGGAGTACCGGTATTGAGTGCCATACGATGGTCACTTCTACATGCCATGACTGTGGAATCAGGAGGTTGGGCCCCCTGAACAGCGCACTCATATGTACCTTCATTTTTCAACAACAACTCAGGGACAATGGCAGCCATGGCAAAAGTTACACAAAAGGGATCACACAATACACAAAAAATTACACAAAATGTTACAAGAAAACACAAGACAAACAACCTTAAAAATTACTTTGTGTGTAGAGTTCATGCTTTTGGTGCCACACCAGCAAAAAAACATCCCGAAAGCCACACAAAAGGGTAAGGCAACATGCAGAAAGCATGTACGAGTAATCCCTCTCGAACATAACCACCAGCTCTGCTACCATGTGTGCTACACAGGACCTCCAGAGAATAGCACCATAGGGCAAATACCCATGAACTTACCTTCATCCCAATGACCCCATGCAACCAACACTAAATAACATAATGGACCAGCTGTGTCGAGTTGGGATTACCAAATGTTAGTAGATAAGACACAGGGCCGAACGCTAGCCCAGTTCGGCAAACTTACATTCACTTTCACAAAGAATAGTTTTGTCTGCATTGAAAAGTAGTTTTAAATAATGATGTTAAAATTGATTTTAAGGTAAATGTCAAACGGTGATTTTAGCTAAATAAATAGATAACAAAATGTCAAAGTGCATGCTTTAATTTCTGAATAAAAATAAATAAGCAATTTTATATATATATATATATATATATATATATATATATATATAATATATATATATATATATATATATATATATATATATATATATATATATATATATATATATACACACACACACACACACAACTCTAGTTCAAAATGTTAGTTACCTGGTTATAATAATAAAAAAATTTGCTCTTAATCTCATGGTTCTTTTTTAATGGGATCATGATCAAACAATATTATAATATTGTTGTTACATTTTCTTAAGGCTAAGGTGACGAAGCTAAGAGTTGAACACAAAAGTAGGTTAATATAATTTTTTTTTTGTTAGAGAGGCCAAATTCCAGAATAGAACCGACTCTCCAATGATTTGTAATTACATTATAATTATTTTTAATGTTCAAAAATTAAAATTGAAGCCATAAATGCTTGACGAGAACGTTCAAAAATAACGTCGGACTGCAGACACCAAAAAGTTCAAAATTACGAAGTAGGTTAATGTATGATCATGCGAAGTATCAAAAAATTTTTGGCCTGAAAGCAGCAGCAGGAAGTAGGAACACGCCCACAGCCCTGGACAGTCCTTGGAAAAGTAGAAGAGTTATCGATCAATGATGATAGCGTAGATGGACACCAAAAACAGGCTCGTCACATCTTAGGCCATGGTAAAGTTAGGCCCCTACATGGGAACGCAAAAAAAAAACACAAAAGCAAATAAAATAATTATGGCCTGCTAAAACTAAAAGGAATAAAAGTTGCCACGCAAAAAAAGGGTACAAGCCACACTTACCAAAAGTGGTGAAAGTGTTAGTTTATCGAAGGATCATGAAGATACAGTTCAGAACAATTTTTCAGAGAATATCATGCCTTATTTTAACGATGGAGAAGACGGAAACGTCACCGGCGGAAGTGGTTGTAGAACAGGTATCGATTCAGTCAGTTGTGGCTACAATCGATATATAACACATTACGATAATAAAGTCACGTGATTTGAATTGAACAAATAGACAAAAGTAAGGTAAACAATTAGTAATATTTTAACATAGTACGAAATTATGAAAAAGGTATTTCACATAAAATGTGACTTTTTTATATTGCATATTTCCCAATACATAGATAACTAATAAGGTACGCGATCTGTGTTAAAAACACAGAAAACTTTACAAAAATTCTGGCTGCTAAAATAAATTTAAAAGACAAATTACAAACATGGAAAATTAGGCAGAATAACAAATATTATGACACAAATGTTGGTGAACTAACAATATAAATACCATAATAACTTACTAGGTCACAGAAATTAACAGTGAAAACAAATTAAACATCATTACTACCCCAAAGCACAAGCAAATGAAGTGGCCGAACCGAACACCAGTTTTGCCAAACAAACATATTCCTAGAAATGGAATATACCCCCCCCCCCCCAAAAAAAAACAACTAAAATTACACCAAATAAGGCAAACAAAAGTGGGTGTCACAAGAGGTGGCACAGTTTCAAAGTATTTTTATCAAATATTTTTACATAATGGTCTGGTATTGAAATTTTATACTTACCATCTAGAATACAGTTCGATTCCATGTTTCTCCAAAGAAATTTACTAATTGTGAAATAAAGCTGAAGATAACACAAATGAATATGTTATATGTCAATTTTGTTTGTGTCAGACACAATTATTTTTGGTTTTGAAAATGCATGAAAAGCTGTATCTATGTGGGCCACATGTGGCAAATAGCTGGGCCATAAGTGCTCACCAACAGTTAGCTAACGACATATGGTTTACTTACGGCAGGCCAAAAGCAAAAGCCAGATGTGGCCCGTTTCTTAACTTACTGGCAACTCTTGTTTTCTCAGTTATCAGCCAACAGTTCATCAAGAATAAGTGACCTGTTTGTGGTCGACTTATGGGCAACTCTTGGTTTGCCATACATCAGACGACAGTATATACAGAAGTGGCATGCTCGTGGTTTACTTACAGGGAACTCTGGTTTTGCCAGACATCTGCTGACAGTTAAATATCTGTATGTGGCCCACACGCAAACACATCATACCACAGTCATCATTAATCATGTGTGCTACATGCATCTCCAGGTGCATTCTGCTTCTTGAATGTCTGTGGATGCTGCATGTGGGTTGCTTGTTCCCAATCAGATCTGCACATGTGGGCCAAATATATTATGCTATTTGGATGGCTGCATGAGACCATAGAAGGGTTCGTCCTCATCACCACACCATTAACAGAGCTCATGTTTCCAAACATAAGCTTCAAGTGGAAGTCAACACACGAGGACAGCTTCGACGATCTTAAATGCAAGTTCCGGGAATGTCCCACACTAGCACGGCATGAGGCAACACGCCACTTCTATGTACAGATGGATGTCAGTGAAAATGGACTAGGCGTCGTCCTATTCCAACTCGCTGACAACTGCTCGAGGCAAACAATTGATTACAGCAGTACGAAATTCGCCGCAGTCGAAAGGAGATATGACGTGAATGATCAGGAGTGCCTCGCCATAGCGTGGGCATTCAAAAAGTACCACCAATTATTGGAATTCCAACGTTTCACACTGCAAATAGGCAACAAATGTTTGCTATTTCTATATGGTATATGGGAAAGTCACCACGAACTAACTCGTTTTGCTCTCTTTCTCCAATCATATGATTTCGAGGAGCACCACATGGCCGGTGAGGAAGATCACCTGGCCAACAACCTCTCCCACTCACCAGGCGAAATAATGGTGTGCGACGAAGAGGAATGGGAATACATCCTCTCCCCTCCACAACAAGCGACGCATAAGAAGCCACAACAGTGCAGTGCAATATGATCACAGTGTTACCAGCCATGCCCCAACTGAAATCCGTATGTAGCACGGTCATAACGACACAAAGGATATGCCAGATTGCAACAAAATAATTTGTAGCAGTGACATTAACCATACGTCCAATCCTAGGCTTTTCCCCTTTCGTCAGCACCAGCACTCCGATGTCAAAAAACTGATGGCTGTGATAGGCCTGATGACGGGTTGGATATGGTTTTTGGGGGTGGTGAAGGTGAGGTCTGGGATGTGGTTTACAAAGATAGGAATGAGATGCCATCGAGGCGATGCCAAGATGACTGTTGACACTGCTGATCTCGGGGTTGCGGACCGTCCACCCAGACAAAATATCCTCTCTAATGGTAACCTCTGCTCTATCAATTGTTATCCTAGATCGAATGATTTTGTAGTTGTTTGCTAAAGGTAGCTTGTGGATCGACTACATACCATGATGCTTCTCTTGGTGAGAGAATTAACTAGCCATTAAAACTTGCGTATGTGGATTACACGCCTATAAGATAAGGAACACTTGATAAAGACATACACACTTGCAAAACTGAATGAAGGATAACATTGTGACTGGGTATTGTAAGGATCCATACCCTGAACAGCATAGAGATGTCGAAATAAAGTATGTATCGTTAAGTTCACAGTAGCAATTATTCGACGTGATAAAATCTCTCCCTAGGAGAGCACTTACATGGAGAAAAGGTGGGAAAAAAGACTGGCCACTGTGATTACATTGCAAAAAAGTCTTGCGGCAAATATGACATTATGGCAGAATTATGCTTCCCAGGCGATGTTATTCCCATGGGAGGAGAAGATGGTGTATTGGGCAGCTAATTGATAAAAATTGTTCCGAAATTAGATAGAGTCTATTGAAATTAAATGTACATGCCAAAAATGATTAATACCGCCCAGCATGCATGGGAAAAGCTGGAGCTCATGACACACACACCACCCTTGTCCAATGCTACTCGTTGACTAGCCTTCCTGCCTGATGTGTAGTCAGACCTCAGCTTACCCATGTGCCAACACGGAATTACTTCCTGCTTCAACCTGCAACATTCTTCCCTGCATCATGCTATTAAATAAAACTTATATTAAAAATGACACATAGAACCCTGCAACATAAAACACTGGAGAATGAAATGGACATAACTCTGGATACGTGATGAGACATATAATAACATGTTAAACAATGCACTCAAAAACAGAAGAAACACAACACGCAATAAAACCTTTAATAAAACATAACAAGAGTATTAGGCCTAAATACTGGGCTCACAACTTTAATTGTTTGCCAAGTCTACTTTCATATACTTCTGCCTCGTGGAGTGTTTGGTGTGTTCATGGCAACCACCAGCTGCACTGCACGAGTGTGCCCTTGTTCTGCACTGCGCTGGTTCTGATCACTCACTGGTGACCTGGTGCATGTTCTGTCTGTCAGTAGAACCCACAGTCCTGCTGCGATGGCATCGCAGGTCACGGCTGGACAAACAGTCTTAGGGGCAAGGGCACAAGGTACACGTCCCCCTTTTCAAGACCATTTGTTGGCTGACTGATGTTACTGGCAGTAGCTTCAGGTGCGCCTGGCCTGTGTGATCACAGGTGGTACCGCCGCTCCTGTGGCCCTGCCGAACAATGCGTTGCTGGCAGTTACCCCTTCCCGGTCGGCAACTCTGGCTGCCTGCACTGGTGACACTCCTTTGACGGGTGTGAACACCAAAGTGAAACAAGTTCCCAGACTTGCTGCCCTCACCGTCTCCTTCATCGCCCCTGCTGTCCTGCTGACTGCGTTGTCTCCAGGTGCGACCCAGCTGAACAGCCCCTGCAAACACATCTTCTCCTGCATCATACACTTGCACTTGCATTTCACACTGCCCCTGTTTAACCTCATCCTGCTAATCTTGCTCTTGTTTGTCTTGCTCCTGCTCATGCACCTCTGTCAGCGCACCAACACTGCTGTGTGCCTCACCCTCCATGCTATCTATCTGAGTCGTTGCAAGTTACCTGTGGGGCATAATGATGCTGGGTGACACCTGCACACTTTCCTATTCACCTTCTGCTCCTGCTTGTGGTGCGGGTGCACCTTCCTGCTTGCTGCTCTCCTCCTGTAGTTTGTCGACTGCATTTCCATCCGGAACCACCTCTGGTGATGTTCTGGTGTTGACGCACATGGGTGTGTCCTCTGTGGGTTTCCCCCTTGAAGTGCCGCCACACATCACGCCCTCTCCTGCTCCCGTGTTTGCTCATTGCGACATTCACAGTCGTGGTGTCAGGACACACCAGGATTGACTTTGTTGTCGACAGCTCCTGGGGTTAGCCTGATGTCGTCCCGGTGCACCTGTAATTTCCACTTCCCCATGTGGATGGTGTAGGTAGTGGATCCGGGCTGCTGTAACATGTGATATGGCCCACTCCAACATGCTGCTAACCCTGCATAAAATCCTTCTTTGTTGTTGACTGGTCCACATCCTGTTGACATCCAATATAGGTGGCTGTCTGGTAGTGACTGGTAAACACCTTGGCACATATCGATCTTGTGGTTTTCTTACATTGTGTAAGCATCTTTGATGCTGCTCTGTCTGCATGTCCATGCTCGCATATTCACTGTTATCATCTTGCTGTGGATATTTGGCTTCCCCAAGGTAGGTGCAACTTGCAGCCTAACAACAACTTTGTGGGTGATCTCCCAATCACTGTGTTTAGTCTCCTCTGTAGCATGTACAAAATAGCAGGTATATTTCGCTTAAGTGGTGTGTTGTTCGCCCACACAGAGATGTAATTGTACCTTGATCTCTCGATTCCTGCACTCTGAGGGGTACGCCCTCAGGTGATACATAGCAGTTGTTAGGTGGTTTCAAATTCGTGCATAAATCCCTCCATTTCCGACCGGTTAACTACATGCCATTTTCCAGCAGTAGATTCCGTGGGAATCCCCAGCACGCAAAAAAAACTGCTCCTTCAGTACTGTTGCTACATTTGAGAGCGCTAAAGCAATTGGTGAGAGACGTAACAAATTTTCTGTGTATAGTTAGACAAGATCTTACATATTTAAAACAAATTTATAACAATTTTGTTGGTGGAGACATGACTAGTGAGAAATTAAAAAAGATTTGTTCAAAATGCTGGAATGAAGACTTTCATAAAAGTAGATTTGAGCAGGAAAATAAACAATGTCAAGTGCAGGAACCAAATTGATCATTTTATAACATAAAAGTTTTCCTAGTGCTTGTGTTTTACACACCTTTTAAACATTATATTTTTAAAGCTCTGATTTAAGTATATAAGTTTTTATTGTTTCATCTACAAAAGTTCCACATCTTTTGAAGTATGTGTTTTCCTTATCTACTTCGGCGACCATCGTGCTATCTACTAGCAACAGGAAAAAAGCACTCATAAAGAGCAATCTGTCTTGTGATCCTTTATCTACTTTGGCCACCACAGAGCACTGTTGCCACCACATGAAGATAACTATCACAAATGTGTCACTATCTACTCGTAGTGCGGCAAACACTCTGCAACTCTTGATAACAAGCTTACAACTCATGGCATGAAGACACGTAATTGTTGTGGTAGCTCGGCGACATGATGCACGATTTCAAGTGCAAATGTCTTGGGTTAGAATCCTCGTCTGAGCAGATAATTTAATAATGTGAATATGAGGCACCCATATCAGCACTATTAGATTGTCACCAAATCATTCAAAATTCGACTTAAAAAACTTGCTCTTGCTCAAATATTCAATATAGGAGTATTTATGCAAATAAATGGTGTACTCCTCATATGGTGTAAGGCACCCCATCACAGGAGAGTGAGTACTAGGAAAACAAATTAAATATAAAGACCTGTCACCTTTCTGCTTAAAAAAATTAAAAAAAGGTCAGCCAAGTCGAGAAGTGAGGGGTTTCTCATAATGAGTTTTGTAGGCGCTATAATATGGCTGGAAAAATGGGTCACTGACATGATATAAATATATGTAAAAACAATATAGAAAAGGACACCGGCACAACAGAAATACTTGAAAACCTACTGTAATTTTTCAGAATACAAATAATTTTAATATTTTCAGGGTATTAGACCAGACACCTTACAATACCATAATGAATAAAACATAAAAACATTTATTTTTTTAATCTAAGAGTAATGACAGATGTTGAAACATTAAAAATTGCATTTGAAATATAAATATAGGGGTGTGTGATTTGCTCATCCCTTCAAATATGAAACCTAAATTTGAAAATTTTCTGCCAAAATATAAAGAATTATGATCAGAAATAGTTGGGATGAAAAATCCATCCCAACTTAGTTACCATAATGGTAAAACAGTTTATATAAGTGAGTCTGGTATATATTAACTTAATTTTAGTTCACATAGTATAATGGAGTAAATTCTAGACATAAATAATAATAAACTTAATTACTATGGTAAACCATTTTTTATTATTATTGATGAGGAAAATAATACTTGGTTTAAAGCCAAAGATGCTGCAGAAATTTTAGAATATTAAGATACAAAACAAGCTAAAAGAAAAATATTAATATAGATAATACTTGGTTTAAAGCCAAAGATGCTGCAGAAATTTTAGAATATTAAGATACAAAACAGCTAAAAGAAAAATATTAATATAGATGATACCATTTCAATAGAAAACATAAGAGGCATCTTGCAGAAGTTTTCTTAAAATTCACAACCACATACCATATTTATTAATGAATCGGGTATGTATTCTCTAATTTTATTTTCCCTTAGTTTTTTTCCTTATTAAAAAGAATTTATATAAAAAACTTGGTATGGTAACCAAGTTTTTTAAATAATTATTGATGATCAGAGCTTCCTCTAGGCCCAAAATTTTTCGAGTAAATTTGACTTGCTGGTTTGAAGACTATATGTCTAGCAAAAAAAATATTGTGAGTCAGAAAGACCTTAATAAATTTTGTTAGAAAATAGAAAAATAATTGATCTTTTTAATGCTTTTCTTCTAGTTGAATATTAAATAAAATTCATTTTTATATGTATTATAAAAGTGTGAATACAGCACAATCAGTGGAAACGTTTAACATATTCGTGGTAGTTGCAAGACCATTTGCATAATTTTAAATTATAGTAACTTGAATGTTATTTCCATACCAGCAAAATTTTCCACTGAATCATCAAAACAACGAGCAGGTCTAATTGCTACTTTCTTGTAAGAAGAGGTGCAAAACAACCTCATCTTGCAAAAGATGATATATTAATGAAACAAAGTTTCCCACCCCACTGATATAACAAACAGAATCATAACTAATATATTACTTGGTCAAAAGAAAAATAAAACGGCATCAGATACAACAAGTCATCCTCACATAACCTGGATAACTCTAAAAACAGGTTTACATAAAAACATAACAAAAAAACATTTTGTAATGACATAGTTAAACGAATCTATGAAGCCAACTGTCTGCCATTGTCATATAAATGTGCTGCCAGCACCAAGTGGCAACAGAAAATTTTGTTACCATGTTTTTAGATAAGTGTTCTGTAATTTTTCTATTTGTCACGTTTGTATATTACTAAAGAGGTTACATTAATTATGTGAAGAGGAGTGAAAAAGGACGAAATGTAAACAAATGACATGTGCCATGTTTCCACAAGCCTGTTTGACAGCTGCAGCACCACAGAGATTCGCAGTTGGGATATGCACTCGATGAGCGGGGCAGTTAAGTTCGATGCAACACAAGTATGGACGCAACTCAAAACAGATCTTAGCACATTACATCAGAACACCCACTGTAGCGCAAGGATATAAAAGTAGATCTTTATTTTCAGTGTTATATTTTATTGAGGGTTTCCCGTGTGATTGGTAAACACGAGTGTCCATTTGTTTACATAATATGTGGAAGGAAATAACCCCAGTACATTACAGTGTTATTAAAGTTTGTTTCCCAGTGTTTTGTTATGAACCATTCACAATGTGTGCTATCCTCACCTCATTCACTTAAATGTAAACAGTGTCCTTTATTCAGCGTTATTTATAAGAGTTATTTACATATATTCCAGCACCAGGTAGTGAGTGCAATGTATTTTTAAGTGTTTGCTGTTTCTAGAAAGTAGTTCGACGTGGGTTGCCAACCCGCCAAGATCGGCTGGCATACCACGCCATGCAAGTCAGTCAACTACGCGCATCACTGGGGTGTGGTTTGCTTTTTACCACATCTCGGGTTTTGCGCACTTGGGCAGCATTCAACTATTGTTTTCAATTATTTAATCTCCATAGTACTCAATTAATCGGAACCATTGTTCATTAGTTTCCCGAGACATCACCCCCCCCCCCCCTTTTCCCAGTACTTGCATAACCTGGGAAGGCTTAAAACTTGCAACAGAATTTTTATCGGCTTCGTGCCATTTTTACAACATTACCTAATTGGTGGGTTTTGAAGCAGTGAATTGTTATATTGTATGTAATGTGTAGGCCAGAGAGCCTTGTTCAATAAAATTGCATAATTATGCATTGAGAACTGATCATTTGGATATTATTTCGTGGCCGTTGGGATATTCAGGGCATGGACCCTCAAAAATATCCATACCTTTTTACATAGTGTACCAGTGTGGATTTTTCTTTAATTGTTAATGTGCAAGTATCGTGTGTGTAAACATAGGTGTGGTACTAGCCGATAACTCACTGTGCTAACTCAACTCAACCACATTTTGTATGCAGTAGTACTACATAACATGGGTGTTAGAGCTGACCCGAACAGGCCACTGTGCCCTATATACTTAGAATATTTTTACGGCACATTTACGAGGAGCAGAAATCCATTATTACAGTGGTCGTCGGCCTAACGACCCTGGAAGAA
Source organism: Dryococelus australis (assembly GCA_029891345.1). Classification (NCBI taxonomy): domain Eukaryota; kingdom Metazoa; phylum Arthropoda; class Insecta; order Phasmatodea; family Phasmatidae; genus Dryococelus; species Dryococelus australis. Next base: position 190,332,864 of record CM056994.1, on the reverse strand, counting down.
ACTCGTCTCTACCAACTTCACACAACATCATCCAGCGATGTCTGGTGCCCTGGGTAAAACCACCTTTAAAATTTCACAGCTCCTCAAATACTGCCTCTACCCACCGAGACACCATGGCAATGTCAAAAAGGCGCCCAAACGAGTTGAAAATCCTGGAAAACCCGTCATTCCAAAACTTCTATTTTCTAAACTTTCTCCAAACTTTTTCATGGCATTAAATTCCTAATTTACCCACAATAATGGAGCTGCACGGTCAACTTAGCGACCGGTACAGCAAGGGGTCTGCGTACCATTGCCTTCAGGATGTCTACACGATGCCAGGAGAGTTGCACATGGTCACGGGAAAAACATGCCGAAACAAGGCACTCGCCATTGCTCCGGCGAGGGTGGACAAGGACTGTAAGGTGGCCATCTTGGGGCAGCAGACATGGCATCACCAGAGGGATACCCTGTGGCCGATCAGGGGGGACAAATACCAGGAGAGTGTACCCATGCTACCCCTCCTCTGTGTACCAAGAAGGGGGAGAAGAAAGAAAAAAAGGAGAAAGGGAATAAAACCAGTTCCTCCGTCCTGCACTATCTGCTCACCGCACGCCCGCATTCAGCTAAGCGTCCACCGTCCATTGACCCATGCACTGTGCCGCACCTTGCAGGTCTGCCATGTTCATCCGCATTCGACTTCTTCACCGTGCTTCTGCATCGTGCACCACAACTTCCATGCTCGTTCTTCTGCACTCTGCATTTCCATGCTCCTTAGCATCTGCGTTCAACGCCTCCGCGCTCGGGTGTGTGTTGACAAGTAGAAAACACGATGGCTGGCCGGACTAATGAGAGCGCATCAGTGCTTCTCTGCCGGCATTGTCTATGAGAAATGCCGGCAAACTTAATTGCTAAATACGAACTAGGCACAACCTACTGCAGATGTAGATGCAAGAGCAGCTCATCGATCAACCATGCTGCGATCAACCATGCTGAAGTGCACACAGTGGAGGAATTAAATTATCATTTGCAACAACCTACCAAAATTCATGAACCTAATTAAAATTTAGCATAAACCAGTTGGTGTTTGAATCTTTTGTGAACCGGGCAAGGGACATTATTACTTAAGTGTGGGCATGCCACACTAGTTTTCACCAGGAATGTTTTATCGCAACTGAAGCAAGCACACGGTCGGAAATTAAATTTATCTGTGACAGATGCAAACAGAACTTTGGTCCACGACCATCCATATGTAATTGGAATAAGTTTGCGGCAGATTTACGATGCATTGTTTTGGAACATCCAAATGACGAAACCACAGCACCGGTCAATAGCAAAGAAAAAAACATGGGAAAGGCGTCTAGCAAATAGTGGAGAAGTGGCAACACCGGGCAGTCAATAGCACGTGGGCTGCACGAGCGAGGAGGGAGTTAGAAGTGGTGTGCCTAATGTCACCCCACCGCACATGGTCGCCGATGTAAAGAGTGCTACGCAGATGTATTCGGCTTTGCCTGTCCCAACCCTGTCCACTGTTCCCCTACCAATGCATCCATTCACGCCATACTTAACCCAATTACCTACCTACTACCAACCAAACCCATATCAACAACCCATGTTATCAACCCTTTTCAAACTGCAACTCCAGTAACTTTCCCAATATACAGCAAGGGATAGAACGCGACACATAATTGGCAACAAGTAACCAAGAGAAAACCAGAAGTAAAAATTATGCAAGAACTGGGCCAGGAAATTTGACAGATGCAGCTGTCTACGAAGTCTCAAAACCTGCTAACTTTTTCGGTACTGCAAATGAGGATCCGAAAGTGTTTGTGGAAGAATGTACTGCACGACTTAAAAGGTATGGCATTTGCAAATATGAGTGGGGGAGCTGCATCGGGAACCAACTAGCCGGAGAAGCAGGAAAATTATACATTGCCGTTAATCACTACGGCCTCAGCTGGTGCTGATTCGTACAATATTTCCAATGCCGGTATGGCAACACTTTTACATCATTGCAAGCCCATATGAAGCTGCTGTGGCAGGAATAACAGCCCAATCAGCAACTGCCAATGTTTATAATAGAGAATGTGCAGGAAGTTCGACTGTTCTAACCGCAATTACCTGAGTGGGAAATCTTGGAAATTGTAACAGAAATAGTACTCCCCGAATATCGTGCATCTTTGTTACCATTCATGAACAGCTACGACGAAGAGGTACTAAAAGCCACAGAGATTTTGGAACCAAATTCACGTCAACTGTGCCACTAGTGAAATGTTGTGCGAGGGAAACACGAGTTTGGGATCAGCGACCATGCACAACCACGTGAATAGTTTTACTGGCAAGCAGGGAGGGGAGGAGAACAACAATGAGATATAGCAATGGGACCGATGAACAACAGTAGGGAGAGTGCATGCTGTCACGATTACCCCGGGAATTGGGTGAACAACATGCGACCTGGTGAGGAAAGACCTAAGGGCAGAGAGGGAGGGGACTACCTGCCCCGAACTCCTTGTCATTATTGTCAAACAGCTGAAGTGTATCACTGGCAGACCAGATGTCCAAACAACCCACACCTGGAAAGTTATTGCGGCCCGGTAAGACACCATCAGGGAAACAGTCCACAGGGGCAAAGCGGCCAGATGCCACCAACACCCCAGTAAGAAAGGAGCACCTGGATACAACCCCACAGCAAGCATTCGTACATGAGATAAGCGGCAACATGGGACAATTAATACGAATTCAAATCCACCTGAATGGGCAAATGTGTCACATACTTATTGTAATGGCTGCTTCGCATAATTTTTTCAGAAAAGATTTGTAAATGCAAAAGACGTCACCCCCAAAAATTACATCATCGGAATGGCAACAGGGCAACACAGCCACAGTGTGGAAGGACAGGCGACTGTGGCAGTGTATGTACATGATCTGGAAACGATCATAACAGCGATTATCACCGACGAAATTAGAGAGGATGCAATACTAGGTGTGCCATGGTTGCAGGAGCAAAATGCCATTGTGGAATCCACCACCAGGAGAATTCATTGTGGTGCCACAGAGCGACATATGGTGTACAACATCGATCAGAAGAACGTGGAGCATTTACCACACGTCAAACTAAGTGATTTCGACCACTATGTTACACCACAACACCAAGCGGTGATCCAGCGACTGCTGGACGAGCATCGAGAAGTTTTTGTGGAACATGCATTGAGTTCATTGGGCAATGTGATGATTATGATGCCGTTGGACATGTGCAGAGGGTACTGGCAGGTGCCCATCAAGCAAGAGGACAGTGCACACGACTGCGGCACCGCACAAATTCAAGTTAACGCAAGAGGAGCCGATTTATACTGCACCGAGAAACTACCTACCCCACCAAACAAGGATCATACAAAAGTAAGTAAAATAAATGTTGGCGAACTGTATCATAGAACCAACAAGAAGTCGCAACAACTCCACGATTTTTCTCTCATCAAAGAATGATGGCAGCTGGAGGTTGTGATTTTCCGTCCCATAAACCCAGTGACATGCAGTGCTTCACAACCTTAGGTGAGTGTGCAAGATGCATTGAGTTCATTGGGCAATGTGATGATTATGATGCCGTTGGACATGTGCAGAGGGTACTGGCAGGTGCCCATCAAGCAAGAGGACAGACAGAAAACAGTATGCACCACACCGGAGGGAAGGTACTATCAGTTTTCACGATGCCGTTCGGACTGCAATGTGCACCTGTTGCATTTAAATCAATGATGGTGCGAGTCCTGGACAGACTGATCGGGGTGTGCATGGACTACATCATGGTCTGATCGAACAGCTGGGAAGACCATGTGCACCACCTGTCTATGGTCCTCGAATGACTACAATGAACGGACTCACCTGCATGGTGAATAAATGCCACCTAGGTAAGAGCAACCTGGAATTCCTGGGGCATGCCATGCAGGAGAACGGGAACCAGCCCAACAAAGAACAACTACAAATGATAGAGAACTACCCCACGCCGAAGGCCCGCAAACAAGTCCGAAAATTCTTCAGGCTTGTGAATTGGCTGCATGAATTTATTGAGTGTTCATTGTAGTTACAGCGCCGCTAACCGATCTACTCTCACTACAATGCAGGTTTGTGTGGAACAAGAAATAAGAGAGAGTGTTCCAGGAGACGAAGAGCAGTTTCTGTGCATGTCCAACATTAGCAAGGTATGATGTAAGCCGACAATTGTACCTGCAAACAGACATAAGCCAAGAGGGGCTTGGAGCTGTACTCTACCAGTGTGGAGACAACAGCACAGACATCTAATAGACTTATTGAGCACCAAGTTAGGAGCAGCAGAGCGGAAATATGATGTGAACGACATCGTGGTAGTGTGGGCTGTGAAAAAGTACAGTGCCTACCTCGAGTACAGGCAGTTTGTGATTCGTACTGACAACTGTTGTGTCGTCTGGCTCAACTACACCAAGGAAGAAAGGAGCAAGTTAACCCAGTTGGTGCTGCTCCTCCAATCTTATGACTTAATGGGAAAGGAAAATCAGCTGGCGAACCAACTGTCACAAGACAACCAGAGCAGCATGGTTGTGAATGACGATGCATAATGGGATGATGTACTACCTCCTCCAAGCAGCAAGGAACTCCTACACAAGGTATATGTCAATGTAATGAGTGCAGTAGAGAACGAGGTACTCGTGAGTGCCTAGTGGATGGAGGTAATGACAGCTCTGTGCAAGTGTTTATTTAATAATGAGGAGAAAGCAAAGTGTGAAACACAGTGAGTGGAGAATTGGCATGTGATGGACGGTTGATTGAAAACTTTTTCAGTGCTAGAACCGATGAAATGGAAGCTATTTGTACCGGTTAACAAGAGAACACTAGTGCAAACATGCACACATGCAAGTGAGACAGCGGGACACCTGGATACAGCACAGACAGTTCAGAACATTCGCGAGAGGTTTTATTGGCTGGGAATAACACGTGATATGCATGACTACATGCGGAGGTGTGTAACACGTCAGCATTGTAAGTCATATACAACAGATGGAATGCATCAACAGTAGTCACGATTTCCCACGCACCTGCTTGAGACTGTAAGTCTGGATTTAATGGGACCTTATCCACGCACAATGAAAGCAAAAGGTTTATCTTAGTTGTCACGGACAACTACTCGCACAGGGTGGATTCATACCTCCTCAGTTGCGCATGTGTGCAAAATTTGCAAAGGTATTAGAGCAGGAATATTTCGTGCACGTGTGATACCCGACACAATTGCTGACAGACAACAGCATTCAATTCAGCGGCAGGAAGTGGCAGGAGAAGTGCATCCGATGGAAGGTGTACCACTTGAAGACAGTGGTGTACCATCTTTATGCAAACTGCACAGAGCACCATTACTAGGAATTGAGGCACAACTGAGGCTCCATGTGGGTGAACAGCCCAACACGTGGACTAAACACCTGCCTGCCACCCTCTTCACCCTCCACCGGCATGTCAACTAAGCCATGGGATGAACACCAGCCGAGGTCCTGCTAGCCCACAACATAGCCTTGCCAGGTGAGAAGCAATGCTCGCAATAACTAATGAATAGCAATGCAGAGAGCAGTGGGAGACAGCAAGAAAGGAGACGCCGAGAGCGATGTGAACAGCTATGCTGCCACCATCATTATACTGCGGGATGGGTCCCGGCTACCACAAGACTACCACCGCCACTACTAGCAGGACAGCAAGTATATCTGCGAGCGCACCCGCAATCTACAGCTAAGCAGAACTTTTGTGTGGGGATGGCAGCAGGGTGGAGCAGCCCGCACAAAGTGGTGCGAAGTATTGGACCAACTACCTACCTGGTCCGAGTGGGCAGGAGACTGGTCCGTGCCCACCAGAATGACGTACGTAGAGCACCAGGTGACATCCCCAGCAAGAATGTACCCAGTGACCAGAACATCCACAATGGTGCAAGAGCTACTGAGCAAGAAGACCAATCGAGAGGAGAGGAAGGTGGGTCAGCACCTCAGCTGGAGGGGCACCCACCTGATGTGCAAGTGCCGTTGACACCAGATGTGGCAACATCTCCCAGGGATCGGCTGAGCATGGACACGGAAGAGGAAGTGGGAAAACTGCAGACCAGCGATACCACCCTGGAACAACAAGCAGGGGGAGTAGATGTGTAAGCAAGTGAGGGAGGCGGAAAGCAATGTACAAGGGAGGAAGCAACCCTGATGATGCTTGTCAGCAAGACACCGACTAGCACCACCGTGTTAGAATCAGAGCTGCTACCGGCATCTGCACGGACAGCAGCTGCTACGGCAATGGATGCACCAACACCTGTCGAAGAAGCACTGCTGGGAAACAGGGGAATTGCAGCGCAAGAATCACCCTGAATAGTGGAGCAGGCTGTAGAGCCGCACGAAGGTGGTCCACCCCATCTGGTACCTGGTAGCCAGTTGTGCAGGTCACATCCAGCACTTGAAGATCACGCAAGGAAGGAGCAAGCAAGAAGATATAATACCTTTGTCGTGGTGTTCAGAATTCCAAAATGAGTGCGGAATTACATTTAAAACTCTGATAAGATATGGAATTCCTTTGGGGTTATTAACAACAATTACAATAATGGTTCAATCAAGATAAAAGTGGCAGGCAAAGTGTTTGTCGAATCCCATTTTTTGAGCAATAAGGTGGTCAATTTTAGCGCTAAACTTGCTCCTAAATTTCTAGATCTCGTTGTAGTAAAGCATTTATTAACTCCAGTGACTGTTGTGTTAGCAGATGTAGCCCATCCGAGGTGCCAAAATAAGGCACATCTTTCGCAATTAAAGTTAAGTACCTGTCAATTATATTTATGTATTTTCAACCTCCACTTGAAGCCACCCTTTTTTAAGGATTATTTTCTTGGAATGCAATATTGGTTGTTTTAACAATCTTTATCATCAAATTTACCCGCAAGAGCTTCTGGTGCATTTTCTGTTAACAAATTACAAAGTACTGGTGTTAATTTTTGTTCTTTATACTCAACACATAGTGCATCATTGTTTATCTTTACTTGTGTATTACTAACGTAAAAATATTCCCCAACTCCAAGTAAACCAAATTGTGCTTTAACCAAATTAATTCTTTAGAATTTTCTGTTCCAAAATTTATAGTAGAATCAGATGTGCGCTGCATCAAATTTTTTTACTGGTACATTCCCATTTGCTCTTCTACACTAGAGGATTTTGAGAATAATTCTCTTTCAAATGATGTTTCTTCTGGTGTTGGTGAACAATCTAAATTTTTTGCTGCTACTGGAATAAATGTATTTAATAATTTTTTTTTCTTCTCTTACTCGTTCTACTTTTTTTTTTTTTTTTTTTTTTTTACCAATATTTCGTAAATCGTCAATTAATGGCAGCTTTTTCTTCTTATTTCTTTCATAATCCAATAATTGACTCTTTTTATAATTTCTCTATCTTTCGATTAGCAATTTAATTCGGGAAATATCCTTTGATTCTTTCATTTATATGTAATGCTTTTCTTTTAAATGAACTATAAAAGTATTGAGAGCTTTGATAGACAGACTTTTCCTCCAACTGAACAGACTAGGAGAAATATAAATTTTTTTACAATAATAGAATTGAATTTCATACTCCTATAGTAGTAAGATTTTCTTTTCCATATTACACTTATGTTTATGGATAATTTTGATTACTCAAGGAAAACAAAGAATTAAATGAGGCAATATATGATAAATCAGATAATATTGATTTTTGTTCTAACTTCTTTCCTTTTCAGTTTTCTAGAGTAGTAATCTCAAAATATGGACATATTATAGAACCTATTGATAATCCAAGAATAACCTCATCAATAATGAATACTTTGTTAATATCATCAGGTGAACAAAATTATTTAGAATTATCTTGTGTTGATGATTATTATCGAGTGAAACCTAGGTAATCGTGCTGTTAAACAACATTAAATAATCTATCCACTGATATATCTGTTTGCTATTTGGTTTATTAATGATAACAATGAAGTTTATTGGAAAGGTAGTTAGAATTACTTCTATTTGTAATTCATCTGAAAACAACTGTTTATTTGTTTATGAAAAAAATGAAAATGGTGTAGTGCAGAAATATTATGCTGATCCTAAAAAAATTCTTTTTCAAAAATTATAAATGATGTTGCCTATTGTTGAATACGAATCTAACACAGCCGTTGAAATTAAAGAAAAATATATACAAAAACCCTAAAATACACATTAGTTTTGATTATTGGCAATTATTTAGAAAAAGAAGTTCCTGCTGGAACAATTGTTTTCAACTTTGATATAAAAAGATCAGTTTAATAATTTACAATTTGACATGCCCGATTTGTAATTGTAAGTTTTGAAACTAATAGAAAAAATTGTGCTGAGCAGTATGTACATGCTTCTATGTTTGATCACTCTAATGTAATAAATATTTATGTTAAAATTGTAAGGAATGAAATTTTTCCAAAATAAAATTGTAATCTAGATATTAGCAATAATTTTTGTGATAAAGCATTTCTTTTTTAATTCTTTAGAAATTTCAAAACAAAACTAAATAAAATATGTAGTAATAATGAACTGTATTATAAACCGATTCTAAACTTTGATGGTAATATCTATTATTATTCTTTTTGGGGTCGGAGACCATAATATATTATTGATTGTTAATATATAAAAACAACTGTAATTAAGGAAAAATCAAATATAAAAATTAGTGTTGATTTTAATAAAGTTGTTAAAACACATACAATTTGTAATGTTGTTCTAATTAGTCAACCAAATTAAACTTATAATTATTTGAAAGAAAGGGTTACTGAAGATATATAAAATTTTAAAATTAATAAATGGAAGAAACAACTAATTATTCCAATAGTTTTAATCAAAGTTTACATCCTATAGTTAATTGGTTACATCTTTTAAAATTTTTATATAATTTAAGATGTTTAGTTAATCTTTTAAAACTTTTACATATTTGTATAGTTGAGTTGTTAAATCGAATAAAAAACATTTGTGTTACACCTGAATGAGATTTTTCTCCTAGTGTCAATTTTATTTGAACATTTTTCGAAAGACGAAAATATACTTAAAATTAATTTTTTTATAAATTCAGTAGATGTATATAGCGGATCCAAACACAGTGCAATAAATTATATAAAATGCATGCAAAAAAAAGCCGTAATCAAGCAAATTTCTCCTTTCCTGTAAAATCTTTAAAACTGCAGCTCAAAATTAAGCTAATTTAAGGTCTAAATCAAACAAAGTTCATATTTCGGGCTCCTTGAGCAGGGTATTTTTAAGCCTAATCTGCAAGCTATATCATCTAATCTTGACAAAATCTCAGCACCAATTTTCTTCTTCTTAATAATAAATTTTTCTCTTAATAAATCCAAAAATGGAATCTCTATTCAAGAAGGTGAACAATTTGCTTCAATTTACTAAACTACAAGATCTCGAAAAAAATAGATGGTTTACTGCTACAGATTTTCAAATTTATGAAACTAATTTTGGTAAAATTTAATTGTATTCTAGATGGCAAGTTTAAAATTTCATTATTAGAGCTCTATGTGAAAATAATAGATAAATTTACTTTTAAAACATTAAATGAGAAGGAAGTTTTGATGTCATATAAAGTTCTAAAAGAAATGAAAAATGTAAAATTCATGCATGATATAGAAATCTCTTAAGAATTTTAATCAAATTTTGTGATATTTGTTTTGACTAGTTGATTTGGCTTGCAGATTTGGATAAAATTTGGCTTATTTTACTGGAAAAAGAACCTGTTCATCGGGTTTTATAAAAAAAATTGGTTATTTAGATTAAACTAGCTTGACTTGGCCTTGATTTGCTTGATTTTGGGAGTAAATTTGAAGAGATAAAGAATGTCCCCAAAAGATTTTGTAAAAGTTGCTTGGAGATGAGAAATTTACTCGATTTTAAGTCGAATTATTGCACTGCACTAGTATCCGCATTAGACCTCTACACACAGATTTGTTAGAAAATAGTAATAAAGGGTCATTTGTGTTGTGTTATGAATGTGTATATTGCTTTGCCAGTCATAATGCCATGTGTTCAAGTCAAATGGCGTTTGTAAATAAAGAATGCTAGCGTGCCACGTGGTCAAGAGCAGACCACGTGGGTTTGTTTACTTTGAAATGTTGACATCTCATAATGTAATATTTTAAGGGCTTGTGAGTTATAATTGTTAGGGCAAATATCACATGTATTTGTGTATATTTTTATCTTTGCATTATAGGTATAGGTGTTCTAAAGCCTATATGTACATTTAAGTTTAGTGTGTTTTGTTTCGAAGCATAGACTTGCGTAATGGAAGTGCTGTGTTTGCCTGCTAGGGGCATGACCTCAAGTAAAGCAAAAGTGACACATTAAACTCGTGGTAATTTAACGTCACAGTAATAATTTTTGCAGAATACTCCAGGCTTCTTAGCATACACCATGTGACGTGCTGCATACCCAGAAATGATGTGTGGTGTTTGTGCCCTGCCTGGTAGCAAATGTAGATCAGGAACTGGGGATGTTGCCCAGTGCCATGTTCGGTACAGCGAACCATGATGGTGAGGATCATATGGCCAATGGGCTACAGCAATCGCTGGATACGCAGTCAATTCGAAGGAGAGTCTAATTTAATAGCCAATTAAATTATGTTTATTGTATTCAAACCATTTTCTAAGGAGCGAAGTTGTCGGCCACTTCGCACGCCGATGGTAACGCTGATTTGACTCTGCTTATGGGAGGCAGGCCCCGTAAAAGCAATACTTATAACACTGAAAGTACACTTGATAATGAATTTGCGATAGGGCGCAGTGCCCGATGTTACTCATGAGAGTAAAATAAAAGCCGCCTCGTCAATGTGTAGCAGTTTTATTGATGAAAGAGGTACAACCAAATGTCACAGCATAAATAACGAATACCATCTTTATGTGGACTCCAATATCGAGAACTGTTGGTCGTCCCTGCTGTAAAAGTAATGTGAGGTTCTCAAGAATAAGTTATGTGCTGAACGCATCCCGTCTCGTGAAGTCTTGGTATATTACCTCAGGATGAAGTCAGGCCTCTCCTTGGCTAAAGTAAATGATGTTAAAAGGTTCAGATTCTACGGTATGCTATTGCGATTAAATAAGCAGCCTAATTTGAAGTGCCGAGGGGGGTAACACGGTAGCTTACCGGCTGCCCTGCTGGTCGGTCGAGTGCTGAAGTCTGACTAAATAACATGAACACGGCCTCGTCGAACGTCGGCGAGCCCAGCACCAAAATGCAAACATGAGAAACGCAACTGCACAACTTACATGATTAAAGTAATTAACATATTTATCATGGGCTAGGCTTAGTATTTCGTTGGGATTGTGGCAAATCATATTACACGACTGTGTTTCAAACACCTAGGGAAAAATGACTAAAAACATGTTGGGGACATATCCGTAAACATCGGAGCCCCATGTATGCCTAAGAATGTGACGTCACGAGTACGTTACTGCACTTGAAAGTTATATAAAATTAAATGACACCTTATGTGGCTGATTCTCCATGAATGAAGACATGCATACTCTTGTAAGTAACATATATTAATGGCGAAAAACGGAAATTAGATTATGCATTTCATTTCCCTTGACGACACATGCATTTCACTAAAAGGGGCGGAGCTATTCCCTGTCCTCTGTGGGATTTTGGTAACCCTCTATGGGAAAATGGGCAGCTTCCCTAGCAAACTATGGTGCAATAGTTGCTGAAACTTACTGTAACTACTCTAATCAAATAATGCTGCTATTGAGCCACGTAGCACACCGGGTTCGGCCACAAAGCCTGCTGACATTGCCCACATTGAAAAGACATGGGATAAAGCTGCGCTGCTTACCTAAGTGTTGCGCCTAACCATCGTGACTTTGCGAGAAACTACCACTTGGGCCGCATATCAATTTATCATGAGATTTTACTCGTTCTCGTAATAAATTCCAAATATGGTTACCCATGGCCCACAAGTTGCAGAGAGGCAAGAGAAAATTAAACACGCTTTATCTTGTCGAGCTGCACTGATCGGGAGAGAGACCTTATGACGATCGATTGGATGTTGCTGTGTGGTTCTTGTGTCTATGGTGGTTCAAACAGGCACTAGGGATATGTGGATATCTGGAACACGTCACATGTAAATATCAATTGCTATTAAAATAAGTAAAGAAGTAGTCACAGTATTGAATACTGGTGCAGGCAGTATGGTGATCTGTTCACTGGTGACCAATCACCACACATGGCAATGTGGCTAGCATGTGGCTGGATAACCGACAAAAAATCAGTAAATAACATTTAAAAGTGTGTTGTAGTTTTGTTGTGTTTTCATTGTGTCTTGCCAGAATTTTTAATGATGTGTTGATATTAAGTTCGATATAGGGAGGCTCCCGAGGAGCTCCAGCTCCAAATACAATAGCAGTAAAAGTGAGGTTGAGTAGATTGTGACAACCCTGCCACCGGCAGGTATTTTCATTAATTTATTTTGTGCATAATTATTTTATAACGTCGCCATCCAGGCGATGTCAAGATGATTGTTGAATCTGCTGATCTCAGGGTTGCGGGTCATCTACCTGGACTAAATCTCCTCGCCAGTGATGCTGGTTCATTATCTTTTCTGGCGGCGTGAAATCTATTGTACCATTGCTAGTGTTTCAAAACTATGTTTTATGTTATCCCCTTGTTGCTGTGTTGGGAGCGGTGTGGTCGCCATATTAAGTTCGCTGTGTGAATTTAACTTTCCGATTTGGGAATAAGTTCTGGTTGGGAATACTTTATTAAAGAGAGCCTGGCATGCATCACGAACCTCATGGGTCTGTTGATCATGGGGGAAGACACGTTTTTCTGTGTAAATTTTCCATGTACTTCTTCCTATGTGCGTTCACAGCGTTTGTCTTGTGCCCTGAAGGGGCCTACCTAATTGTGTTTGGCATATTTATAGGGCCCTTAGGCTGATGGGTTTCTTTAGTTTAGCCTGCTCTATTCCCTTTCAAATGCTGTGTACTGGTCTAACCTGACCTGAAATTGTGTAATTCTTTGAGTAATGTGTCTGTGTTTTTGTTTGAATGTGTGTGATTTTATTTCAGTCTCATTTCCCGATGAATTTGTGGTATTGTGAGCTTATGAAATTCATCTTTTAACATTGCTATCTCCTCTTGGAGTTTGATATGTTCTGAACTTAGTGAGTTGTTTTCAATAACCTGGTTTTCACACTATAAAGTAGTTGTTCAAGTGCGTGATTCTGGAGAGGTATAAGTTTGTTTGTGACTGTTGGTGAGAGAGAGGACCATATGATTTTGATGAATTCAGGCTCTGGCAATTGTGGTTTGCAACTGATTTTGTAGAATGTTAAATCTACTATGTGAGCCTGACAATTCTCGCTTGGCTAATGTTTCTGTGTGTGTAAGAGGTTTCTGTAGTTGTCTTTTGTGTCAATATGTAATAGTTTGTTTTCAGTTTGTTGCCAGGAAATTTGTTCTGTTTTAGTGTAATATGTGTTTTTATAGGCCCATTTGGCTGTGCCTTGTAGATAAAACTTTAGATGCCGTCGGTTTTCAAGTACTGTTCATACATTTAATTCGCTGGCGGCGTTGCAAGTGTCCAAAAATTCCTCCGTGTTGTGATTATTCTCACCTGTGAATGTGGGAATTTGTTCTGGTTGATTTAGTAATATTTGTATGGCTTTGTTGTATTAGTTGGTTGTGGGGTTTAATCTGTGGTATTGTTTGTGTTTCTGGACTCGTGTTCTGTAATGCCAGTGTTTGTACTAAGGATGGAAATTAAAAATGGCTGTGTTGTGTGAAGTGGTTGGTGTGGGCATAGTGTTAGATATCTGCTTGTACCACCCTTATTAAATATTGGTTGGTGAGGTTCTGGAAAAAACTGTTCAAGTGGTGAAATCTGGTGTGGGTGAGGTGTGTACTACACCTATTGATTCTGTATTTTCACTGGTTAGCTGGTTCCATAGCTGTTCGTGTAATAATACTGTGCTTTTAGCATCGCTTAAGTCAACTAACAGTGTTTAAACCAACTTTTGTATAATTTTTGTGGTAGATTTCTCTTCTGTATACATCTCTGCATTTTAGAATAAAATTATGTAGTGCATATGTAGTTGTATTGTAGAATGCGCACTTAGTGTAACTTAGAAATAATTCTAAATACAAAGATAGAAGTAATTTGAACGATCTCCGAACACACTCCAAAACAAGTATAATCTTCCTGGTTTAAAAGGAACAGATGTTCCAGTGTGCAGGAATAAGCAGTTAGCATACATAACTATAATAATAAGAGAATATGAAGCTAGAGTAAGGCACCTGAGGTGGACGGTGTGATGTCAAAAGTGCTAGCTGTCAAGGCTATCGTCGTGACGCCGCAGATTGCTGACTGATGCACGTGGCTAACTAACCTTGCACACTCTCGCAAACAGTGCTTGCTCTGGCCACGTGGAAGTGAACAGCTGTTACCTGTGCTGGTGCTAATACATTACATTTACATGCAATTTAAGCACGTATAACTGCAATAAAATGTACTCTGTTACTTTTACTCACAACGAAAATTAATTTACATGAGCATACTTACATAGGAAGACAATTAATATACAGTTTGAATATTGCTGAACTACTATGCCTAAGCACATTGTGGTTTGTGTGAATCACAACCCCAACTGAATCTCCTATGTTGCTCATGATTTGTTGCATGTAAAGAGACAGCGTGAAGCACAACTACGAGAAGAATTCCTAGACAAAGCCTACTCACACAAGTATGAGGTGGGACAAGAGACGTCTCCACCAATGTAGCATCTCCCTTCAGCCTGTCTTCTCACTTATAGGTTCTCAGTTAAGTCAATGCTGTAAATAAAAATTTTTATGATATGTAAGTTAACATAGCACGAAGGGAAAACACTCAAGGGGTAATGTAGCTCGACGGCAAATGATATAACAAGCAACCCAGGAATTCTCTAAATACAAAACACACTTGATAACACAAATCTTCACATAATTAACAATAATACAAATAAATTACAATTACTCTAAAGCCTATACATAATCCATATATTCGCAACGATGAAGTTAATGAAACTACTCAGTGACCTGCCTAACATGGCCATAGATAATTAAATACTGTTTAAGTTCTTTTAACGGGTCTCAATAGATAGCCTTATGCCCTACTGCCAACCGGATTATACTCACCACTGGAGTTGTAGATGCAGTCGGCTATGAGCTTCTCAAAGCCCGGACAGTGTGATGCCTTTATCTTCAGTCTTGCAGAACCTCTGCATAGTCGGCTCCGACAACTACATGTTGTACTACTTCTGATTGGCTGGGCGCATCTGGGGAGAGTGGGGATGCATGTTGTGGGCACAGTATACACCCCTCGGCAGAGTGGGTCAGGTAGTTCTGTTTACAAAATATTGTGGGCGGCCCGACTCTAGTGGACACACTCCACTGTTTTATAAAATACTGTGTGCAGTCTAGCTTTGGGCACTACAATACCATGATGCTTTGCTTGGTGGGAAAGTTGACTAGCCATTAACATTCGCATATGTGAATTGTTAGCACCAACTGCATGCACATAAGATATGGAACACTTGCTAAAGACACACACACTTGAAAAACTGAAGGAAGGAAAAAAATAATTTGAGTGGGTATCATTTAAGGCCCGTCCCCTGAAATGCATAGAGCAGTCGAAATAAACTACTTACCTTTCAGTTCACAGTAGCATTAATTTGATGTGGTTAAATCTCCCCCTAGGAGAGCACTTACGTGCAGAAAAGGTGGCAAACAAGACCAACCTCTACGGTTGTACTGCGAAAAACATCTTACCACAAAAATGACATTATGGCAGAATTATGCTTCCTGGGGTGATAATATTCCAGCGAAATGTAAGATGGTGTACCATATGGCTAAATGATAAAAATGTTCCAGAATTAGTTATGGTCTATTTCAATTAAATGTCCATACCAAAAATGATGAATACCACCCGGCGAGTGCGGGGAAAGTGAGAGCTCATGACACATGCACCATCCTCGTCTGATGCTACTTTCTGACTAGCCTTCCTGCCTGATGCGCGAGCGGGCCTCGACTGACCCACACGCCAGAGCGGAACTACTTCCTGCTTCAACCTGCAACATTCTACCCTGTGTCAAGCTATTAAATGATACTTATATCAAAAATTACACATACAACCCTCCAACATAAAACACTGGTGAATGAAATGGACATAACTCTGGATTCGTGATGAGACAAACAATACCATGTTAAACAGTGCACAATAAAACAAAGGAAACACAACAAGCAATAAAACCTTTAATCAAACATGACAAGAATATCTGGCATAGATCCTGAGTTCACAAGTCCTTTTGTTGCCAGGTTTACTTTTATAATGTTCCACCTTGCTGAGTCTTTGGTGTGTTCGCGGGAACCACCAGCTGCACTGTGCTGATCTTGATCACTCACCGGCGACCGGGTGCGCACTCTGCCCATCGGTAGAGTGCACAACTCTGCTGTGGTGGTGTTATGGCCGGACAAATGGTCTTAGGGGTGAGGGCACGTGACACACGTCAAAACCACCACGTGAGAGTGATAGTGGGCCACTAGCCTTCCCCCGCATGTGTGTGTGTGTAATTCATTCGAGTAGTGCACCATTAGATCTGTTGTGTATATTTTGTGTATATTATATTTGTGTTATTAATGGCCTTTTTTTAATGCAGTGTTTTATTGTTTGCATACAATGTAATAATAAACGTTGTGGGCGAGTGTTCCATTTATTCAATGTTTATATTAGGTTAATGCTTTTCACTTGTACAATGTTCGATTGTTTTATTTGTATGTGTAATCACATCTCCAAACTAGGTGCTTACTTTATATAATAATTTTAAGTGTGTATTGTGTAATTTTATATTGTGTCTATTGTTTATATGTAAAAAGGGTTCATTCATGTCATTTTTGTAAAGGACATGTATCAATTCCTATGTGTATTAAATTAGTTTCCTTCGCCCGCCCATAGTAGCCACGCAATTGACATAGCACACTAACCTCCAAACTAAGGTTAGGTTGCTACCACCAGGGAGAGGCTATGTCCTATACTGTGCATTGTTAACAAGTGAAGCCAGTTTATATCGTGGAGTTAGACTGTTGTTTTCCACTAAAAAGTTTATGTAATCATTTGGAGCCCAAAGCATTGTATCGGCCTATCTTTCACATGTATTTTGAAGTGTATTAAAATCGACATAAACTAACATGCAAACCTTTTTGGCCTTAATGATGACACATATAAAGTGTCTGTATGTTTCTCTTAGTTAACTAAGTATAAATTTATCCATTAAAAATGCAAAGTTATGAATTATTTACATTTAAATGGAAGTGTTGTATACAGTGTTTTGGTTGATTTGTTTCCCATTCCCTATATATTTGCCTTGAAAATATGCCACAAAATAATGTTCTGGTGACTATAGTAGCTTTTAAAAGATATGACATAACTTAAACCATACTAAAATCGAGTATAGCCACAGTTGGATATTACAATAGCTGTCTGCTACTGACAAAAAAGCAGCTATTTATATTCTGAAACAACTAGAGTGTAATGGCATAGGCATGGATTTAGCTGAAGATACTCAGTATCATATAATTCTGTTCTATCAAACTGTTCTATCGTCAGTTATGTCTGTCAGTAAAGTTGCAGTATATATCGCCCAGGCGTGTAACCAAGATAATGGTAATTGGTTAGTTACTGTTTACATAGCACTCCAAATCAGCATTATGTGTGCACCGTAGAATAGGCCTTTCAAACTTCAGATTTTGCTTTACTGCATTTATCCGATAATTATGTAGAATAGGAGCTTTTCGGAAAATAGGGAAAATAATTCCAAACGTAATAGGCCTATATGGTAATTACTAATCTCACACAACATAACCTAAGTAAGACAATTTTATCGAAAAAATATTAACTAATTTAATTTCATAAACCAACAGAGCTGTGTCTGAAACATTGTAATATTTAATAAATCGAATAGGCTTTAAAAAAATTGTCACCTACCTGGAGTTAATTTCTAAGGCACAGAAACATGGGAATGGTAAGGGTGACACTGCCCCATCGCTGCCACACACAAGACTCTAAACAAGCACGCAGCATTTTGGTCATGCTACATATAACTACAGGACCTTAGCAGTGAACCTTAAATCCAGCGCGAACTGTGTATGCGGGCCCCTTAATGGAAAACAAAAACAAAAAACCAGCACTGGACAGTTTAACCTGCATTGTATATTTAATACTCATGTAGTTAAATATGTTTTTATTCTGATTAGTTATGTTGGTCAGGAGCAAAACAATAAATTTTACATTTTCTTTTTTGGGGGCCGGGGAGGGGGATGCCTTTTGGCATTTTTGAAAAGTTTCATAAAATATTAAGTTTGGCTGTGAACCATCTCAATTTAACTTAATTGCATATGAGTATTAGTGAAAAGGGATTTTATGATAAAGCATTCTTAGAATACTTCATAGACTGTACATAATGTACCTAAGTTAACATATTGTAATGCACTGTGTAAAGAAATCAATATAAAGCCGCAGACATGCATGTATGTATATATGTACATTCCCTTAATAGAACTATGCTCTGTGGGTCATCCTATAAATAAAAAAAACTGTCGGCAAGTCCCAAAGCAAACTGCCCTCTTGGCACTGCCGTGCCCCACTTTTCAATCTACAGTGGGTACTTTTTCCAGTACTCGTCACAATTTGATACTGTTCCAGAAAAAAATACCTGATGCAATTACCTGAGATTTCGTACTCAGTCATAGTCACACACACACATTTTTATACTTTACATTACAAAAATGTATTTAATTGAGTCGTTTCCCTGCAGAAATATAGGATATAGGTGTCCAAAAATCATGTTCATAAACACGAACATTCTTATCAAACAAACAATGAAATGTTTTCAATAATTTGTTATTCATGAAAGTTTATGTAATTAAAAATTGTTTAACAATTTTTTTCATATTCTTATCATTTCTCATTTATGCCAGTTAAAATATAAGTTACTTACAAGTAGATATTAGACTAAATTTTGTGTTGACAAATAATCCTTGGCACAATGTCTTCGCTGCACAGCTGCTATTTTACACAATTTAATTATATACGAAACAAAACAAATAGAAAATTAAGTTACAGGACAGTTTCTGGTGTTATTACATACGACAAATATTACAAACACCGCATCTGTAGGAGTTCAGTAACTCCATCTGCTTATATTTACTAAAAACCGACTGAGGTCATGGCGTTTTCATCGGCCGTTATTTGGAACAGTAATAAATGTACGTGCACTCGGAACAGCAGCAGGAAGCAATATTTACCAGGTATCGGTTATCTCCTTCCTACTAGGGAAACAAGTTATCAGTTATTCTCATTTCACACAGTTCATATTCTGTGGAACACGAAATGAAAAACCCGACAGTGCTATCTGGTATCTCTTTTTTCCTTCTACCTTTCTTTGAACACGAGCGGTAAGATAACTTCCTCTCCCTTTTCCAAAGGACAAAGCATCGCTCACAGCGCATTCGCAGGAACCGGAAATAAAAAAAAACAAGGCTTTTGTCTTCCTTTTACTCTATTTTCGGAACCCAAGTTACCATACTCCACCCCCTCATCTCTCAAGAAATGATTAAGTTTCACTCATGCGCAGCTGACAAACTTGTGATCCAAGACAGAGACAGAAGACACGTCTCTAAACCTCATCCGCATCCTATCGAAGAATAAGGTACTTCGTACCTGATACATTTAGAAAGTACTCATTTGTGGTATCTGCTCCATGTTCGGAACAGTTACGAAATACCAGGTACAGTAAATACTCCCCATCTCTACTTTTAAGCGAGAGGATTGATGGAATGAGACGGAAGGGGGAAGTAAACGTTCGCCATATTGTGACGTGAAGAAAGTAGTTTTTTTTTCTCCATAAGAGTTGTATAGCAGTTGACGCAAAATGTGATCCTTTTTATTAAGAACATTCTTGTCGCTTGAGAGCAGTACATATGTGATACACAACAGGTTATCAGTTTTTTGTTCCTAATATCATGTGATGCCTAATTCCTTCTAGAATATGGGCCTTATTCATAGTCGTTTTTAGTCTGGACTAAGGGAAGATCATCCTCCAGGCAAAATTTTGCATATTCAGAGAGCACTATTACTGCTAGTCCGAGGATCATCTTGCATGGCCTAATTTTTCGTCCGGACTGAGGGTAATGTTGCTTTTGAACACAGCGAAAGCAATAAATACTCACTCCTATGTTATGGTTTAATGTTTTCTTTATTTTCTTGATCTTCCTTTTATTTTCATAGAACATACTAGACTTAAACAGCAATGTTTACAACCTTTTATCTGCAATAACAACACACAAAACCTTTCCATCATCTCCTTCGTTTACCTATCAAGAGGAACAGGAAGGGATCATATAACAAACATTACACTTTTGGCGACCTTCATAAATTAACACCTCCCCTCGCCAAATGTCTCTAGTCCCATTTCTTTACAATTCTTCAGAAATACATATCTGGTTAAACCTTTTGTCAAAATGTCAGCATGTTAACTTAAACTTTCAACAAATTGTACATAAATCTCACCTTTCTTAACTTTATCACATACAAAACGATACTTAAAGTCAATGTGTTTTACCCTTCGAATATTTTCTGGATTCTTAATTATGGCAATACAACACTGATTATCTTCATAGATTGTAATCTTATATAATTTGACATTTAAGACTGAAAATAACTTTTTCAACCATAGCACTCACAAACTGCAGTACTTAACGCTACGATTTCTGCCTCTGTTGTTGACAAGGCTACACAATTCTGTTTCCTTGTCACCCAGGATACCACATTTCCATTTACCTTACACAAAAAACCTGAAACTAATTTTCAATCATTTACATCTCCTCCCCATCTGCATCAACAAAACAAGAAAGTTCAGGAGAACAGTTTCCTCTTTACACCAATCCAACTTGTGCGGTGCCCTTCAAATATCTCAAGACCCTTTAGCTTATACCATGCCTCATCAGTTGCTTTGTCCAGTATTCTACTGAAGTAATTTACAGCAAAACATATGTCTGGTCTGGTACCCAACATCAGATAAATCAGACAGCCTATCAGTTCTCTAAAAGGTTTTGTTGTTACGTCATTTTCATGTGGACAAGGCTTTATGTTTAGCTTTGGCTTAGTTGGTGTTGGTGATGATATACAATTCTCACATCCAAATTTTTTCAAAATTCTTTTTGTGTACTTGGTTTGGTTAGTTTACAAAACTTTGTCCTCCCTGTCATGACTTATCTCCAACCCAAGAAAATGTTTCAGTTTTCCTTTTTCTTTGACCTCAACATAATTTATGAGATTAATGCTTGAACTGGTTAGAATAATGTCATCCAGATAAAGCAGTAAATACAGAGTTTCATCTCAACTCATCAATGTATATAGACAACAATAGTTTTCAGACCTTACAAGACCTAATTCTAACATGACCTTGTTAAACTTGTCATTCCAGCACTTAGGTGCTTGCTTAAGACCATACAAAGACTTATTTAATTTAAGAACAGAGTTAGGCTTACAACTAACACCAACTGGGGGATAAATATAGATATCTTCATGCAATTCGCTACTCAAAAATACAGTTTTTACATCCAAGTGCTCAAAATGATAAGACTTCAGATTTCCAACAGTTACCAATGTTCTTATGGTAGTCATTCTAGCTACTGGTGCATATTATCATAACAACTTACATTTACTTCTTGTACAAAACCTCTTGCAACTAGTCTAGACTTATACCTGTCACTTACGTCCTCCTCTAAGGGTTTCAATGCATATACCCACTTTGTATCAATAACTGTTATATCCTTTGGGTTTTCTACTTCCTCCCAAGTTCTATTCTTTTTAATAGACTCAATTTCCCTATCCATTGCTTGTAACCACATTTCCTTGTCGACAGTTTTTTCTACTTCATTATGGTTCTTTGGAACATTCTCTACAAAACTCATCACATTATATGCCATGTACATTTCATAGTCATCAAATCTTTTTGGCAACCTTACACTACATTTGTGATCCCTAAATACACTTTATTTTCCTTCTTCACTTACATCTATTGGACTGACACCAACATTTTCAGGTTCACTACAGTCCCCAGCATCCTGTTTACATTCTACAAGTTTTCTTTCATTTCTTTCTTTAATTATAAAATAACCTTCATCAAACTTAACATCATGTGACACTATAATTTTTCCCTTTTCAAGATTCAATAGTCTATAACCATTTTTATAATACCCCACTATTATACATTTTCTGCCTTATTGACTAACTTTGTATGCAACTCCTTTGGCACATGGCTGTATGCTGCACATCCAAAAACCCTCAAATTTTTTTACGTTTGGCTTGCACCCATACCAGATTTCAGCTGGTGTCACACCTTCCATGCTTGCAGTTGGAATACAATTTACAATATAAGCTGCTGTTCTGACCGCTTCTCGCCAAAGTTGTTTAGGTACCCCAGATTCACTGATCATACTACATACCCATTCGACTAAACTCCTATTCATCCTTTCTGCCTTACATTTTGTTCAGGCGTGTATGGCACTGTATAATCAAGAATTACGCCTTTCTTTCTACAAAAATCAATCAATTCTTGTGCAACATACTCTCCTCCATTGTCACATTTTAGCTTTGATACAAACTGCCCAAACATATTGCCTGTCATGCTATAATAATCTTGAAAACATTCTGTAACTTCACCTTTTGACTTGATCAGCTACGCCATTGTAAAATCTGAAAAATCATCAATGAATGTAACAAAATATTTATGACTCACATTTGCAGTAGGTGAAATTTGACCACACACATCTGAATGAACTATGCCTAACACACTGTAACTTTTTGTTCTGTTACCAAATGGTAACCTTCTTAGCTTTCTATTTACACACTCCTCACAGAATTCAACTTTGTTCATATTTAACTCCTTGTTTATCCCTTCTACCATGTTTTGACTGACCAATTTTCTCATTTAAGAATAGCTTAAGTGACCTAACCTTCTATGCCATAGCTTATTTTCTTCACACTCTACTTCAGTCATACAACTTTCAGCTGAATTTACACTAATTTTTAACTCATATAAATTATTTCTAATAACCTCTCCAATTTTGTGCCCCTAAAGGTAAAACTGTACCTTACCATTCTGAAAAACAACCTTAATATTAGCATTTTCTGAACATTTCAATGATAACAAGTTTTTTTCTTAGGTTTTGGTACATAAAATACATTTTTTACAGTACATTCAGTTCTTTTATCCTCTACTTCCAAAAACCCATGCATATTTCCTACACCTGTTGCCTCAATAACACTATTGTGTTTAGACACTGCTATCTTTACAGGCTCTTTCAATTCTACAAACTCAGAAAATACAATTCTGTCATTCAACCCTACCATATGATTTGTACACCCTAAATCCACACAGAAACACACAACAGCATTTTTGATAATACTATCATTGTCTGCTTCTATTTCACTTATGAAACAAATTTTGCTACAATTAGGGTGACTAGTTTGACATTTACCTTGAGTATCCATTTCAACATATTGCTTTTTGGCTCACCCATTATTGAGTAATGTTGAGATTGACTTCCCTGACGACCAGCTGCTTGGAAATGTCCACTCTGGCGAACATTTCCATAATACCTTCTAGGTCGATGATGGCCATGAAATCCCTCTTGGTAACCCTGCTGAGTTGCACCTCTTAAGATGTTCCTGGGTAGCTGCTTACAGTTTCTACAAATATGTCCCTTCTTGCTGCACTCATAACATACACTTTGAGTAGCTGATGAGAATGCTGATGGCACAACTGCATTTTGTACTTCAGTCTTAGTAGATTTGCACTTATGTTTTTCTTCTTTTGCTCGCAGCTTACTCTTCACAAATTCAAGCTTCATTATCCTTTAATTCTGCACCAGTAGATTTTAACTGCCTTACCACTTCATCTAACTGCTTCAGGAAACTATTTACAATATCACCTTAATTTAGCATATTGACTGTAACTTTTTATTTAAATACAATTGCCCCAGACAATCCCTTCTTCTCGTGCAGATTTTCTAGGCATTTTCACATTTGGCATGCACTTACCTTATCCCGAAAATTTTCTATTTGAGAATCATCAACACATTGAACAATTAAGTTTCTAGCCCGATTTTCTTTTTTCTGATCTGAATCACATGCCGGTTTTCCATCTTCAATTTCAACATATTCCTTGTTAACACACTCAGCAAAATCATTTTCTGCAAGTAACATAAGCATCCTTAACTTCCAATTGTAGTGGCTCCACCATATAACCAACTTTATGTTGCATGGCCATTTTCTTTAATCTCTGAATAGCCACTTAGCACAAAAAATACTTGCCATCAAATATCTTCACACATACCTTGGCCATTCCGTTCATTGATATTTCACACGTACAGCTTTTCTTCAAAACTTTCGGCATTTACTTGTGCATCACGCTCTGGGCCCATAACCTGTTACTTTTGAACACAGCAAAAGCAATAAATACTCACTCCTAAGTTATGGTTTAATGTATTCTTTATTTTCTTGATCTCCCTTTTATTTACATAGAACATACTAGACTTAAACAGCAATATTCAAAACCCTTTTATCTGCAATAACAACACACAAAACCTTTCCATCATCTCCTCTGTTTACCTATCAAGAGGAACAGGAAGGGATCATAGATATGTATAAAAAAACAGTACACTTTTGGCGAACTTCATAACTTAACAGGTAAGACTAACGAAGTATTAACTATTATGATATAAGGACAATATGGGAAAGTAGCGGAAAAAATTGCGAGACACAGATGCCAGCGCTCCTAGCGGTTTGTGCTGTTCGTACGATGATAAGTTGTGCATTGAATGTGCAGTTTGAGTAGGTAGGATGTGTTTTAATTCAAATTTTCTTGCTTCCTTGATTATTTATAATGGCAGGAAAGATTTGTGCAGTTTTTGGCTGCAATAATTACAATGTTGCGAACTGCAGCAAGTCCTTTTTTAGATTTCCAAAGGATGCAAGTCGGTAAGTACACGAGCCGAAGTACATAATTTAAGTGTGTTTTTATTGCAAATTCCAATCACACAATTGCTTAATTTACTTAAATACTGTTTCATAATTTCGTAGGTGCAAGAAATGGGTGCAGAAATGTAAGAGAGCAGACTTGGATGTAATAAAGAAAAAAAGGTCTGTCTGATTGTACACGCGAACAGTCTGTTCCAACTATTTCAGAAAAGAGGATTTTTGCTACCCAAATTTGCATTCACCGGGACAACACAGTCAGTTAAGTGTCACAGCTGCTATTTCTAATCTTGCACACAGAAGGGTCGTGCGAAGTTTGATAGCCCTTAACGATAAATGTGCAGGTTTTTTTTTTTTTTTTTTTTTTTTTACTGGAGCGACACCTTCGAAAAATAAAAGCAAGTAATGTTTACATGATTATTCGGTGTTAGTGCATTAAACTGTCTGAAGCCTCTTGTTTAAGTGTATGTATAGTTAAGAAAGTTGAGCTAATGATAACATTGATTAATTACTTCAAAATAGTTGTTTTCATATTTAGGCCTAGGCCTATGTCAGTGATTGCTCATACAATGTTTAAATATTGGCTTATTAAACTGGCTGGAGCCTGGGGCCAAATTTATAAAATTTGCTGTCGATGAATGTATGATGTGTATGTACTCAGCAGTGCTGTACCTTGCTGACCATTGTATAAGTTTATTGTCCAAAAAATGTGTGGTGTGCCAAGACACATTGTTTACATTAGTACTTACATTGCATTTTCATACTTTTGAATGTTATTGTTTACATTTGAGAAACTATGCATTTGAATATTAATTTGTACATTATTTGGGTTATGTTTGTACCAACTACCAAATATTTTCTAAGAATTATTAAATAAGCAACTGAATGAGAACTGTAATAGTTTCCTTTCTAGGTAGTCGCTTACCCTTTACACTCCCAAAGGTCTGCATATCATTATTGTTTTACTGCGCAAACATTTTAATTTCTCTACACACTTGTTTGCAAGTAATTTTCATTTGAATGAGTGGAGAGTTGCCGAGTACAACTTTTGGTGGTGAGAATAATCATTCTCCAGCCAGTGTATCAAAGTTGTACTGTCACCACACACCAGACTCCACTTTAATTGCATCAGTGGAGATGTCATCAGGTTGTCTACAGTTGGTAAGTCAGTGTATATATTGCAGAGTGTGGACCAGCTGTCGAGCAAGGGTTACCTAATGCCAACCTAATGGATGAAATGTTCCGTGTATAATAATTCAAAGGTAATCATACCTAATAAGCTTAATAAAACATGAACTTTTAGCTACAGCAGTGCATTTATATTTCTGTGTTAGTAAAATGCCTTTTCTAAAAACAGATTCTTACGAGATGTGACATTAATACACTCAAAGAAAATTTTAATACATATAATTTTTGCGAATATATATAAAGAAGTATTTTCAATGATTAACAATGTATTGGTAGCTCAATGGCATCATCGTGAGTTGATATGCAGGAGGCTGCAAGGTCCAATCTTATCTGGGTAATATAAATTTAAAATTTTTAAATGTATTTTTTAATGTATTTTTATAATGCATTTAGCATTACAATACTCATTAAAAATCATTATAAAGGCAATATTGGCATAATAAAATGAAATCAGCCCATATTACAATATATAATAGAGTCATAAAAACAAGGTTAAAACCAATAATGCGATGCTATTGTAGTAAGAAGTAACGAAATTTCTATTCTCGCTTAGGAAAATGTTGTGGACGAGTGTAAAAAGAGATTGTAAATTAAACTGTGTGAAGAATGTAAAAGTGAAGATAAATGTCGTCCTGTGTAGTGTATATCTGTAACAACAGAAATGTAAGAAAGGGAGCAAAGCAAGTGTTCATTGATCGTGTCACTTCAATGAAGATTTTTTTCTATATGACATCTCTGTGCTGTGTACGACAGCGAGAAAGTGCTGCCCCAATAATATTTCCTGCACATCCACCACACTTTCAGCAGGTAGATCGTGGCTCTATTTTATAGCTTTTGGTATTTATATTCATGTGTACTTCAGATTTTCTTTATTCCAGAAGTGTGCAGACTGAATTGTAAGGTTATGTTCTAGTAAGGAATGTGGAACCACAGGCTTCTTGTGTGTTTACTTTTTACGTTTTTACTCTACAATTTACCTGGTATTCACATTCCCCCCTACTGTGGAGTTTTTTAGGTTGTAGGTTACATACAACAATATGTCCATGTGGAAATGAATATGAAACTTACACAGACACTATCTGGCTGGTGGTATTCTGATAGTGTGATATCTTTATGTGTGGAAGTGCTAAGGGCGAGCAGGCACCCACATCAGGGCCCTATTTCATTAAACATGACAGGTGTGACATTACAACAATTATGTCAAATTTGTCAATATGTCATGACAATGTTATGTTTCATAAATAATACAAGTATACCTTATTTTACAGGCAAAAAAGTTTAAATTGTCAGCCTTAAAATAACTGTTCCACAAACGTGCCAATTATATGTCAAACCATAAGTTTCATTTATTACACACTAGGTAGCTCTCAAGTGTGCTTACGATAATCAATCAAGAAACAAGCCATTTGTATTTGTTTCATCCACAAGAAATTACAGAATTGCACATCATATAATTATTTAGATTTCTGGATTTGTTGATCGTCGTCTGAGTAAAATTAAAAAATGTGAAAATTGCACTAATTCATTAAAATCACAGGGGTGGATTATTGTACCCTTCCCATAATGTCGTTGAGGTATGCGAAATATGTGAGTGATTCGAACTGCACTTGCAGAAAGTGCTGGGAAATTTCTACTGAAGAAATTTACAGTGTCCAGACTTATGTATTTTGTATTGGAACATGACTTTACAAAGGCATCTCTTTGCTCACCTGGATGAACATTCAAATGATCAGGAACCTTTGAATAACTGTACTCATTTGATTCGTGCAGTAGCTGAAAATTATTTTCAAATTAGTGTACATTATATTTGCAAAAAAAAAAAAAAAACAGTTGCCTGGTCAGAAAGCAAAAGGCAAGTTTGGAACAAACTTATTCTTTTTAAGGGATACTAACTTTAGTACACTGATATATGAAAATAGGTATATTTTCTTAAACAGTCACTTTTTTTTTGTGTGTGTGAGCAGCATTATAGTGTAATATGGTATAACCCCTATTTTACTCTTTTCTAGGGGCAAATGAAAAAATGGTGTAAATAAGGGGAAAGTATAAATACTATTGAGTGAATATTTACTCAAAATTGTTTTTACAGAAATGTAATGAAGTTTACATTTGTTTTTGAGGATTGTTTCCCCATTCAAGTTATATTACTCATATGTTGCGAGTAAGCGATGATTTAATATCTGTGATGTGTTTTCTGTATGACTAGTGACATTTTTGTGTATACAGTTGTAAAAATTTTATTTTAATGCAATTTTGAGTAGGCCTACTTGTATTTTTTTTTGGTACAACCTACAGTTGATTTACACATTTTGTTTAGTACAATTTATATTTGGTTTATTACATAGTCTTTGTAATCTCACTTATCTACATCGAATATTTTGTTATAGTGAGTCTGTGGAATTGATGTTTTTTGTACTTGATGGATGTTTCCTGCAATAGTTTTGGATTTGATTTTTTCACTATTGTTGGTGAAATTACTTAATGCAGATGTTAAAATAAGTGTGCTAGTGGCAAGATAGTACTGTACTAATTGCTGTTTTGACATTTTTTAATGCCTGTTAATCAAAAGTTGTTTAGATGAAATGGACCGCAATTGAATTTTTGTTTAGAGTCTAGACCCTATCATTTATCATTGATGCTATCACAGATGTGTGTATTGTGTACTTTACGAATTTTTTTAAATTCCTGTTGTGTTTGTTAGGGTGATGTATGTAAATCAAATAGTTGTATTTTTGTACTTTATCGAAAAAAAATGAACAACGAACATTATGCAAGTAGTTATTTAGTACAATGCCTATTTTATATTAGGTTATTTTGTTCTTGTTTCTTTGTTATTTTGGCCAGTGTAAATTCAAAATAAAGATTAAGTGTATTTAAAAATATTTCATAGACCTAGGGTCTACTTTTTATTGACATTGTAGCAGGCTGATACAGTATTTTATAGTTCTTACAACTGTGGCATTCTGCAGTGTAATACTGATAAAGTAATATCTACCATAATGTTATATATCTATAGACACACACACCCAACCACTTCCTTAAATAAACTGTTGTGTCCACAGAAAAAATAGGTAAACTTGAGCTCCGAGAAATTGCGTTAGCAGACAACTGCCGTCAAAGACAAAATGCAACAAGCTTATGTTTAAGTCCTGCCTTTGTCTGCTTATAGGCTAAGTAAGGTTCTCATGCAATGTAGGTAGATTGCAAAATGCGGCATCTATACGTCATTACATTCATATTTCTAAATTTCTAATGAAATAATTCAAAGGTATGTGGGAATCTGGATATTTTATAGCCAAACTGTAAATAGTTCAGCGAGGACACAAATATGAGCATGAATCAGTATTTAATTTTTTTATAATATTTTGACTGGAATAATCACAACTTCAAGAAAGGAAAAGATGACATAACATTGGTTAATTCCTTTGCCTATTTCGTTGAAATAAATATCTTATGAGACTGTCTTAAAATACAGTATTCTGTCACCCTGTTATCTAATAGACCTACAGCAATTCTATGCACTGTGTAAATAGTAGTGAATTGGCACATCTTTATTGAAGTGATAAATTTTAGATTTTAGGCTAGACACTGCCCACAGTTTAAATCAACCCCTCTACCCTCTTAATTTAAATGTCTTTAGACCAAGTTAAATGGTAAATACTGCTTGTTTTCACAAGTACTTGGGATTATACCTGCCAATTTTTACTAATTCAACTGATGACATTTTAGAATGTATATTGATGAATGAGGTCAAGGCTAACAACTTGGTTATATTTAACTAATGATTTGCACAAGACATGCTATATGGAGTCCAATCAAACAATTTACTGTATAAGCTAGAAACTTATGTCCCTCGAGCATTTTTCTTTATGTAGTGTAATTTTTGTCCGTTAGCCTACCCCACCTGGTGGTGATGACACTTACAGGCTGAAAGGTATGTCTGTAACAGTAACATTATGAGTATTAAACCACTTTCACACACATACATTAAAATTTAGAATCAATACTGATTTCTTTTCAGCTTGTTAAAATGAAACATCTGGTTCCCACCTTCAGTTGAGTAGTTTTGACCTCCTACATCAGTCAATAAGGTGGAAGTCAAATTCTATAATATTATATCTAGTTTTTCTTTCACAATAACCACCAGGGATTCAAGTACAGCTTCCAGGTTCATGCATGGGTCTGCAGTGTCTAGAGTATACAGTGTTGCGTGTATTTTGTGCTAGGCAATGTCTTGAATAATAGCCTACTACTAGTACTACCTAATAAGTAGGCCCTACAGATTTTCAGTGGACTTTTAAGTATGACAGATATGCCTCCATAATGCACATAGGATTTCCAGCAAAATTACCACAAGCACCTGATGGGTTGCAGTATTTCAACCAAAGGTTAAAAAATGAAGGTAGGCCTAGATTGATTAAGATTTGATTTACACATACTGCAATTTTAAAATCAAGCATATTTTTAAAATAAATAAAAGGCAAGACAAAGTCATTCTAAGTTCTGTAAACAGCGATTACTTTGCACCTGCAGGGGTAACCCTACACAACTTAGAATGTTTACTTTTTGTCATTTGGAAAGTGAACATCGAACTGCAGCTGAGTATTTCAAACTTTGAATTTTATCTGTTCTGGTCAAATTTAATATTCCTTCCACGAAATGGCACCAAAACAAGCATTATTAATTATGCAAGGTTAGGTACCTGCTTTGCAGGTGCAAAGTAACCCTGGTTTATGGAAATGATGAAAAATATTTCTCAATTGTTTGAAAATGCTGACAATACCAATTTAAAAGATGCTTAGTATACTGCGAAATGTCTTAATATGCATATACTGCGAAATGTATGAATATGCATGTCATCGTAGTTTGGTGTTACAATTGACAGGTAAGGATTCAGATGTTTTAGACTAATAATTAAAAAATAAAGTATGTATGAGTGCTTTATATATTCACTCTTAAAAGGCTATGACTTTCTATTTGCAAGTCAGCCTCCACATATCGACTGTATGTAACTTGCAAGGTCATTCACAAAATACCAAATGTGCAGCTACAATAAGCAGTTGTGAAGAAAAAATGATGTTCACGTTGTATGACCTAAATTGCTTTTCGTAGATGCTATAAATATACCATCAGATGAATACAGACAACATTGCTAAGAATGTGCAAACATTTAATACTGTTAAATCTTAATGATATAGCTTCTTACACTGCTTGCTTACTGT
Source organism: Dryococelus australis (assembly GCA_029891345.1). Lineage (NCBI taxonomy): Eukaryota > Metazoa > Arthropoda > Insecta > Phasmatodea > Phasmatidae > Dryococelus > Dryococelus australis. The sequence continues at coordinate 190,301,382 of CM056994.1, read as the reverse complement.
TAACGTTGTAGTATATCGCTATAAATTTCTATGCAAATCTGACTGGATTTGAGTTTTGTGGAAATATGCCAAATACAGGTCACTGCCACAAATTTTGTATATTGAAAGTTACATAATTCCTTATTACGTTTGGTGGATTCTAAATTAATGTAAAATATTTTTGGAACTCGTTAATTGTTTTTCAAAGAATTTGAGACAACATGAAACTATCAGCAATGTAAAACACTACCTTCTGTCCCCTTTCCTCCCTTCTTTCCCGAAAAATAGAAAGCAGTGGTTATTCTCTCATGTATAACATTCTTGCCCCCAGGTTTGACTAGCGGCTTATACAAAACAGTCTCTATAGATTAATACAAAAAAGTGCTGTCTTATTGAACATTGCTACCTAAGCCCTCTGCCATTGTACGTCTCAGTTTTGGTTCATAGGAATAGTTTAATGAAAGTTAGTTGCCTACAAATTTCACCTCCGCATACATATAGTAGGGTTACTTGTGTATGTGCCAGGCGTTCCATTGCTGCTATTTTAATCTTAGGCATTTTAATGGGAAAATGCAGTTGCAACAAAACTGCTACTTTTGTTCATTTGTCCGTACCATTTAACAAAACCACCAAAATGCTCTAAACCTGAAGGGAACAAATTGAATGCAATGAGGTCGCCACCTCTCGTAATTATGTATTTGACTTATCTCGTCAACATAAAATACTGACCAGGCATTTGCAGTTGGATTTCATGATTTTGTAATTGGTTCTACAAGAATACATTTTTCTTAATTCGTTTTAAATTGTGAATATCTCAAGTAGTGGGTATTTGGGCTTCGCCAAGTCTTATTGTATCTACACGTAATTTTCAATAAGTAATGTATTGCCTATATGTTTTGGGGCAAGTTAACAAACTAGGTACTAGTATAATAGTATAGCTGTGATATTAAAGTCATCGAACTTGCTAAGAGCTATTCAATACATAATTCACGTTTGTCAACAGAGAAACAGCTGATTGCATTCAAAACAAACGCCGCCATATTGTGACCTGAATAAACAATGTCTGCTTGGCCTCACTCCGGCCTGCTACTGTTCCATCTGTATCTTCTCTATTCGGCATGTAACTATATATCATCCTTTACTGTCCTACTTCTATGTTGTTATAATGGAATCGGCTCTTGTTCTTAACTATATTTTGGCACATACTAAGGGCCATATCTTGCTCTATGAGATTCTTAACATTTAAATCATTTATATAAATATCAATGACACTATTTTCAAGCAAATTTTAATCATAATTTTTACATCGGCAAATTGTTTATAATAACCTGATGTCAGTTTAAACCAATATCAATAATACAGATTTTAGTTTATATCTTTATTACAAGCAAACTTAAACTGGCTGTCGACATATTTTGCTATGTGATCTACTTGTGATAATTGAGGGTGAAGAAACTGCAGGGTGTTTAACTGAAACATGTTTGCGTAAATTACTTATTATACTCTTGTAGGACAATTTTTCTTACATGTGTTACATGATGCAATTTCGTCACTAACCAAAGTGAAAAACTTCCATATTTCACATGTTTTAAGCCGTTTAGGTTCATACATTGTCGAAATTATTTCACAATACCGCACAAAAAACTACCCGAAAGTGTAAAACGTTTTAGGTACTACAGTATTGAAACTTCGCGAATGCTAAACCGTTATTGAATAACTGAGAACGGTTTACAGAACCGAATAGACACAATATTCGAAGCCCACATGTAAACTAGCGTTATATGCTGTTCACAGTAAAGTGAGCACTTTTGAGGCCCTAGATACTTATTACTTTCAGCCATTTTTTATCCTTTAAACAGCCTTTTAAAATAAATATTGCCATATAAGTTATAAACATAGCGTGTATGAATATACACACTGCACTCGCAAGGTAATGTCTAAGGTTAAAATAAAACATATTTATTGCCTATCATTCCAAATGAGAGGGCTTTCAAAAGTGCTCACTTTACCATGAACAGCCTATACCTAGATAATTGTAGAGGAGTTATAACTGAACAATTATTAGTTGTGCCAGTAAGTTGTGTGAAAGGTTAAACCATTATTGGTAACAGTTTTTCTGGACTTGGGAACAAGAACGGAACAGTTATAATTTGATAACAGTTATCATATAACTGTTACGTTAAGTAATGCTCATCCCTAGTGGTTAGAAACACAGAACAACATAGACATTTCACACACAACCATTCCAGTAGACTTCCCTTCTGATTTCACGATCCTGGCTAACTCGACCCCCGGGGGGGGGGGGGGATGTGGACTCGTTGGAGACAGAAGACCTGGTACCTGCAAACACACCACCCGGCGCAGTTTTAGCCAGTTTTTAGGGGGGGGGGGAGGGGGCATAATTTTTCACCAACCTCAAAACAAACCACCAGATTCCCAGGACGCCAACATGGACACCACAGAACAACAAGATTCAGCAGAAAAAAGTAATGCCACTCGATCAAAAGCCAGAAGAACAAAAGTCTTGGCTGCTGGAAAAACACAATCGCCGTAATAAGGCGATGTCGGATCAACAGCTTGAAAATGAAACCTAGATTCTGGAAACTAATCGCAGGAAAATCTCCCGAGTTGCCCGAGAACCTTAGCCCAAGCCACTTGCGGTTCAAAACCGCTTCGAACCATTTGCCAACATGGCAAATACACAAACAGCTACACTCACTAACAACCAAAATAGCGCATCTGTCCAGTCCATCTCTCACACTGAGTGTCCAACTACAAAACCAATTCCGAAACCAATGAAACTGATCGTGCCTGAGACCCCTACATAAATCATTTGATCACAAAAATCCGTTCAATGAACATTACAGGCACTCGATTTTCCCTTGTTCAAGCCGGCCTCCAGATCACATGCACTCACGAAAACGCGTATCACTCACTTAAATATTTCCTCAAAATTGCCAACATACATTTTTACACATTTAGTATCGCGGGTGAACATCCTCAAAAAGTGGTAGTAAGGCTCCCACGAACAACCCCAACTGCAGGCATCAAAGAGGACTTTGAGGCACGACATTACACTGTAATCGATGTCTATCAATTAAAAAAACCATCTCAGACCCCAATAACCCTTCACACACCTGGGAAGAACCAGAAGATTTTTTCTGTATAACAGCTGCCAAAAACGACACCCTCAGTCCCATTCTCAACTTCATTTGTATCAACACGGCGGCAGTACAACCTCGGCCGTACAAAAAGAGAATTGGGGACATCCCCCAGCGCCCAAATTGCTGGCTTTACCACCACACAAAAAACTTCTGTGCCCTCCGAACTGTCTGCCGTCACTACGCCCGCCCCAACTTCCACACTGCTTGTGAGAACTTGAACAAAAACCCCAACTGCATGAACTGCAGCCTGGTACAGCTTCGTCAGGAGGCCACGATAAAACGCGAAACCCAATGCCCCACACCTCGTGCACCCCCTGTATTCACGCAGGAACACTTTCCACCTCCACCTCCAACTAGGAACATTATTAGGGAAAATGTTTCTTACTCACAGGCAATACATTCACAATAACAGCCCCGCAACACACAACAGTCTTCCTCTCTGACCTCAACCCAAAAACTAACCAACAACCCATCTCCCCTGCCCCTCCATCCCACATCACCCCCCCCCCCTCCATGGTCCCTCCCGATATCGGCGATATCAGTTCCACACTCTCTGACCTCCGAGACCTAATGCGCTTCCTCCGAGAAGTGAACTTCCTTCAATTCATGACTCACATGAAATCCTACATCCTCCTGGGCAATTCTGCACTTGACCCACAGATTAAAATCCTCCTGCTCCTGCAGACCCTGAGTACCTACTCCGGGTTCGACTAGTCATAATTTCACGCCAACACAGATAGGCCCTGTGTCCTCTCCTTTCCCTACTGAAATGGCAACACTAACTTTTATAAAATTTATGAATTAGAAAGAGTATTATAAACTTATGGAGTAAAAATTGCATTAATTAATGAAACACACTTAAAACCTAGAAAAAGATTTTACATTAAAAATTACACAGCATATCGAACTGATAGGAAATCCAAAGGAGGCGGTACATTAATACTAGTTCATAACCACATACAACACCATTTAAATACTGTTACAGACTTGGAAAATATATAATACACATCCATAAATATTCGCACTTTAGTAGATCACATCACACTAGCTGCTATTTATAGTTCCCCCAATAAACCGTTACTTCCAACTGACTTAGATAAAATTACAACAGAGCCATGCCCATTTTTCTTAGCAGAAGATCTAAACGCAAAGCATACTTCCTGGAATAGTAGATAAAATAATCAAAGAGGCAGAATTCTTGCAAAACATTTTAATCGATATAATTATTTAGTTACAGGTCCAACAGAATCGACATTTTATCCTGCTTGTACAAAATCACAATCAGATATTTTAGATATTGCGCTTGCCAATTTAGAAAATGTAAATATTTCATTTGAAGTCCTCACAGTACCAGACTCAGACCACTTACCTATTATCTGTCAGCTGGAAGCAAACATACTTAAACACCCGAATACCACGCTTCAAAAAACTCAGATAACTAACTGGAAGGCTTTTAAACTAGACCTAGAAGAATTATTTGCAACCCACCAAATAAATATTCCATCTAAAAACCACATAGACTCAGCAATTTAATTAATTCAAAATATAATTTTGCAAACCAATTAAAAACAGACAACTTTCCTAAACCGGCGACAATTTTTTAAACATTCCTTTCCCGAAACGGAAATTCTTTTAGCAGAAAAACGCCACGCCTGTCATACTTACCAAAAGTCCAGAAACCAAGGAGATACAGAAAAATATCATAAACTAAAGAAATAACTTCATAATAAACTCATTACCTTAAAAATAAATAAATGGGAAATTTTTATGACAGATATAAACAATAATTAAAATGAATTCTGGCGTGTTGCAAAAACCTTGTGCTGCAAAACTAAAAAATCAATCTCCTAGCCCATCATAAACACAGCAGGAACTGTCTTATACGTCCCAGAGGTCAAAGCAAATGCAATAGCTGATTTTTATCAGGGCCAATTCTCACCCAATGCTGATCTAGGAGATCCAAATTTTTCCACAGATGTTCAAACCAATATCATACCTTTTGTCAACAGAAACATAACTGCTAAACCAAACGTAATAACACCTAAAGAACTACTTGTACTAATTAAAAACTTAACGCTAAAAAAGCTCCATGGTACGACAAAATTACTGATAAAATCATTAAAAACCTCCCATCTAATGCATTATTTGCAATCCTTAACCTGTTTAATGCAATACTAAATTTAAATTATTTTCCTATAGCATGGCGAACAGCTAAAGTTTTCACGATCCCCAAACTAGGCACAAATCACTCTACCCCAGAAAGTAAACGGCCTATTCCCCTACTCAACCCCCTTAGTAAAGTCTTCGAAAAACTCCTCTTAACTAGATTATAAGTACATGCAGAACTACAACAGATTATCCCAGCAACACAATTTGGGTTTAGAGCTCATCACTCCACCACTCACGTCCTTGCTAAATTTACTACAGACACTTTAACTGCAATTCAAAAACATGAAGTCACAATAGCCATTTTCCTAGACATTTCAAATGCATTTGATAAGGTGTGGATACCTGGACTACTACAAAAATTAATTAACTTCAATTTTCCCGACTGTTATATACATTTACTCGCCTCATAATTTCAAAACAGAAAATGCTTTGTTAGTATTGATAATGTCAACTCAACTACTCTCGAAATTACAGCTGGTGTCCCACAAGGTTCAGCAATTTCCCCATTTCTGTATAATATTTTTACCTCAGACATCCCCATAACCAATGTGTCAGTACAAATGTACGCGGACGATACCATAATTTACACCCACGATAAAACATTGCCATATGCTATACTCCTAAATCAATTTCAAATTAACGATTTAGAACACTTATTTGAAAGATGGAAAATTAAAACTAATCCTACTAAATCACAGGCATTAGTGTTAACTCAACGTAGAATCCAGCCATCGCGTCAAATAACTCTAAATAATATTCTAATCCCCTTCATACAAACTGCGAAGTACCTAGGTTTAACAATTGATTGTAAACTAATCTGGACTAATCACATTTCAACCGTTAAAAAGGCAGCACTGAGCAAATTACCGCAACTGTTTCCAATTTTAAAAAGCACTAATCTACACAGACGATGAAAATTATTAATTTACACAGCAATTGTTAGATCAGCCCTTTTGCATGGTAACGAAGTCTAGGGGAATATAAGTAAATTCATTTTAAACTCCGTTCAAGTTATTCAAAATAAGTATTTAAGAATCGTAATTAATGTAGCGCCCTTCACTACCAACCTTCTCTACCTAACACTACCTAACGTTTAAAAATTCCAACTATAAAGTCACATTTACTAAACCGCAATATAAATTACTATAACAAACTTATCTCACATTCAAATCCCGCCATTAAACGACAAGGAGATTACGACTCCGATAAAAACAGAATAATAAAACGCCCTAAAATGCTTCCCGTATAATAACTAACATCTCCTAAACCTCCTCGCCCGGCCGACGTTCTCCGATCGATCCGAGAAAAAATTCAGTCAGTTTAACAAAACTACCTTGCTCTAGCATCGCGCACATCACTTTGCCCTCTACTTCCCTAGCAACTCTTCAAGGAGCTGACTGACTAAATACTTCAACCCAAATTATGTCCCCTCAAGTTTTAACAATAATAATCACCATACACATGTTATGCCTTCTCTCCTCAGAAGACAGAAGCCCCGCCCTCGGCTGAGATACAGCGAATCAGAAAATTTCTTTTATATAAAGCCCCACCCACCGGCAAATACTCATAAAATAATTTATTGCTTACAATGCTAACCTTGAAAATGTAAATTAAGAAACAAAAACTGTTCCCTAATACACTTTCCAACGTTCCTTACAAAACAAAACCTAATTTATTAACATTTAACGCCTAAAAAAACGCACCAAACACAGTACCACCTCAAATGCCACGACTCGGGTTATTAATTTATACCTAGTAAGAGGAAGGCCCCGCTTCCTCTGCCTCTTCCTGACATTTTACTTAACTCCAGGGGAATATTTTATAAAATTAATAAAACCAACTTTTTACAGTTTTTACCTAATTTTTAACAAGACCTACATTTTGATTTTCCAAATTCCGTGCAGTAGGGACCGGAACTCCACCGCCTTTCCCCTCACTTTTGTAGGCAAAAGCGAGGAGAATAATGATGGGCGGGAAGTAACTACTCGGTTACTTTTGTAGTCGTTACCACGCGGGATACGAAGTAACGAGTACCGATTCTCGGAAATACTGTTACACAAGTAACTATTCACGAAGCTTTCGCAGGTAGGTATCGTGCAGGCTCGAGCGGACATGCGTAGTTAGAAAGAAACGATGTAACGAGTCTTTTCTTTGAGCCGTTCAGAGTCCCACGGAATTAGGATCGGGCGAAAACAACAATTTTATCCCTCCACATAAAAAAAGGGGCAGGGTAATTTTATATTTATAATTACGATGTTTGTACATTTAAAAGTATTTAAATTGCATATACAAAATGCCTTATTGTGTGTTTCTTACATTTTTTTTTCGATCTAATCATAATTTTTACTGTTCATTACTGTTCAGGATATAGAAAATTAATTTGAGAGCTTCGTGGAACTGCTGCATTATTTGTTGTGACTCCATGTAATTTATATAAACAAGGCTCATTATGTAAACCTTTGCATTTTCTGTTCTTGTGGACAGTCTTCCTTAGAGGATTTATGATATCAATGAAAAAATACGTTAACTTGCTATTTTTTATCAGTTTTTTTATGTACAGATACATTGTTATTTATTTTTAATGGGATCGTTTACTGATAATATATCATTACACGCGTTGTACTTATTTTATGTTAAATCTTATTCGCTTAACATGCTGACAGGTTTTTTTTTTTTTTTTTTTTTTTTTTTTTTTTTTTTTTTTTTTGTGAGCCCTGGAGTGTTCGTGTGGGGAAAAGCCCCTCCGACCGGGAGGTACATATGGGCTGACAGGATTTTTAAGGAAATTAGTTTCAGTGCAAAACAAGAAAATTTCTTATTGCATCTGATATTAATATTAGCTCATAAAATTAATTAACTAATATGACTTTAAGTCCATAAAATGCATATTATTTTTTACATATTCCTTTTCCTACTGTAAATTATATTGAGCAACAATTGTGTATTGAGTGCTTTACGTACGTATCATTATTCTCGTTCAGATTACGCCGTAACCTCTCTAACTAGCCTTTTAGTAACTTGTAACGAAAGTTACTTCTGCGCTATCTATCGAAACTTAAAGTAACGAGTTAGGAACTGTAGTACCTATACCTTCTTCGCAGCCTACGCGCTTTCTCCCAAAGGTCCAGAAAAATGTAACTAGTAACTAAATAACGAGTGCGAAGTAGCGAGTCTTCGATTGAGTAGTAACTAGAAGTAACGAATACTGGAATGAAACTAGAATGCACATCCCTAGAGGGGAATAAGGATTGGAACAACCATGGCCCAGACGGCTATACTGGGTCACAAAACCACACACCTGACATGCGAGCGCCACGCGTGCAACGTTTAAGTACCTATATTATGGGGAGCCAGGGCGGGGTGGATTAGCTGCCCCTAACCCTGACCCATTCAAATGATTACCGCTTGGGAAGACAAGGGCCTTGGTATGTACTTCCCCGCGCTGAGAGGACTAGCCTTGGTGATGATAAATCGGCGGCCTGGTTTTTAAACTTAGTAGATTAGTTCAAATAACAATAAAATAACTTAAGTTTGACGCTGTAGCTGTGTGAACTGTGAAACATTGCTAGTAATCAATTAATGCCTTACCTCATACATCCCTTTAAATAATCTCGTAATAACATTATTTCATAAACTTTTGTTAACAACATCTAAGAAATAGCAGTTCCGCATATATTTATTAGTTGACTGGCAGTATTTATAATTCTACATCCGTTTTCTGTTGATCCCAGCATGTAAATGACATTTTTAAACAGTATAAGAATAAAATGCGCATTTCGAGGAACAAACATCTCCGTTTTATTTCTTACGAGAAGAATCAGACGTCATAGTTTCTGTGATTTCCTATTGGCTGAGATCTACTGGCGTCATTAATTTCGGGCAAGCTCGTGTATCCTTGTATTTTGTGACCATTAATACTAAACTTCATGAATCCGCACCAGGACTAAAACTAAAACTGTCTGAGTATACTAAATATACTGATGTTTGGAATCTCCACTACAGGAAGTGGCAGTGTTGCTTCATTTCTAGGCCAGTCTGTGCATATGGCCCATTGAAACTGAATATTTTTTTATGTATGTAGAGGAGAATTTCACACTAAAAATTAATAATTGCACAAGTTGGTAGGTAACAACAAAGAAATTTTGCCACAATTGTGTTTGTGGACCACTTTGACAGTGGTTAGTACGTGTGCACTTGTTATCGATATCATTGTGGTGTATGCACTTTCACCCATTGTAGTTCAACAATTTATCCTAATCTAATTAAACTACCCAAAGTAACCTAAAAAGCTGGCGAATAAGTTTTCATACATTTTATCCTAATCACAGGGCGATTACTTTATTATCACTAAAAGTGTATTTATAGAAATTGTATCCTTTTGTAGTTTTCCCTCCCAATGTGAATTTTTTTTTAGCATGTTAGGCTGAATTAAAATTGTGGCTATTAAGCCGTTGGTACTAAATTGCCCTTTTGGAGAAAGATGAAACATAATTTTTGTAGATATAGGGAATAAAATTATCCAGAAATGTCTCCTGTCCCCCATTTTTTCTTCCGAAAAGTTGCTAAAATACTTTATTGTCCAGTGCAGACAATGCAGTAAAAAAATTCTAATTTCTGTGTTTTAGTTATATGGATGGGTCTCAAATAACTAGCATCTGTACTCGTATTTACACTCGCACTTCCACTCTCACTCCCTCCCACAATTCCCTGCATACTCTTCATTTGGAACAGATGCACACTTGCACTCGGACTTGCTATTTACTAGTATTATTTTTGTGTGTTGTTTATTGTTTTCGTTCAATTGTGGTACACAAATCATCTTAATCCTTATAATCGTGGCTGTTATTATTTTTATACAATTTAAATAACACATTTATTGCGATGCATGTTGAACATGATATACAATAGTAAAACCATTACATATTATAAAGAAATATTTTTCGCTATTGCAAATATTTACTTACAGTGAAAAATGGTTTGTTCGTTCGGCATTGTGTGGATGAAGACAGTGTTCAAACGTAAATAAACAAACAATATCCCGAGACCATGCATAGAGCATGCCTCGACACAGACTCGCAAAACGCACTCGTGCACTAGCTTTCGTACACTCGCACTCTTGTCATATGAAACAGCGCTCTCTGACATCACTTCCGAGTGAGAGTGCGCGAGTGTGAATATTTTGACTATTTGAGACCCAGCCTAAAGTACCACAGGTTACATAACCCTATCTAACTGGCAGGATGGCAAGTGCGCAAAACAGATTACGTGTGCAGGAAGGGGAAAGGAAACCGTAATTTGTGTACAGTATGCACGCAACTTTCACCCGAAATGTTTAAGCAGAATGGAAAAAGTCGCCACAGACCAGCTAGGCCGCATTTTATGCGAGACGTGTGAACGCATTCTTTTCCGACTGGGAAATTTTTCAAAAGAATTAATAATGGAAAATTTACAAACACCGAAACATTGTCAACAGGACATTTGCAGACCAGGACCACAGGAAACTGTAAGGTGTGAGATGTGCGGGCGCAAAACGCACTGGCAATGTCTGACCAGGCAAGACACGGCAAATCAAGCCACCGGAATATTTGGCTGTGGCCAATGCACATTACCATCCCTGCAGTCAGAAACAAAGTCAGTAGTAAGGGCGGAATTGTCTAGTGCACATCACCGTGCACAGGAACATTCAGAATCGGCCAGTGTGTACCAAAGCCCGCTGGCTAAACCAACGGCCCTGCTCGAAAGAACAGAAGCACAATGGAAGGAGACGTCACGACTCGTTTTACATATCTGCAACAAATCAGCAATACTCCAGAATTATTAACAGCAATCACAAGAGCCGTCGAAGCCAGTAAGACTCCCATACGGTTTCAGCGGTTATCAACCTTTTCAGGCCTACCAATTGAAGACCCGCAATCATTTATGAACTATTGCACGACACGTTTAGAGAGATACAGGATGTGCCAGCAGGACTGTGCAAATTGTATAGGGACTCAAATGGCAGGCGAAGTGAGTAATTGGCGGCGAACGGTCAGTGACTACGGTATAGAGTGGACGGAATTTCTTAACAGTTTCCAAAGTCAATTTGCCAACACATATTCATCGTTGCAAGCACAGAGCAGGGCTGTGCTAGAGGTGCAGAAACATGGTGAAACCCTGACAACATTTGCAATGCGGAAAATAGGGCAGATTAAAAATGCCCATCCACACATGAGCGAGCATGAGATTCTCGATGTAGTAGCTTCTATGGTACGAGCAGAGAATCGGTTAGCAATGGCACCACTAATCCTCAGTAGCACAGAGGACTTCATGGACTCTGCTGCGTTAATGGACCAAGCCAGCCAAGAGCAAAACACCACGACTAGAGAGAGAGAGAGAGAGAGAGAGAGAGAGAGAGAGAGAGAGAGATGGGTATCACTCGCGCTAGACAAGGGATGCAGAGCAGAGGGAGCAGTGTCCAAATTGCAACCAAGTACAAAACAACAACAATCCACCAACGGTAAACGGACCATTGGGGTAGGCAAGCCGGACTCTCACTACCCCAGGGCAAAATGCCCCCAAGTAACACTGCCTCCTCAACAAGTCGGGCAGACATAAAATAAGCATCATCGACCCATACAGTAAATTAACAAACCACAAAACCGGATGATTCGAATTGTGGTTCACCTTAATCAACAACCATGCCACGCATTGATTGACACAGCAGTTAGCCACAACTTAGTGAACGTCGGATTTGTCGACATATGCGAGATAACACCCAGTGCACAGGTACTACACCTCGCAACGAAGCAGAACATGGGGGAATCAATGGGAGAGACACTAATAACCGTCCGAATTCGAGATGTCGACACCATCACCATAGCCCTCGTGTCTCCGGACCTACGGGAGGATGCCATCTTGGGTATCCCCAGGCTCACCGAACAGAAAGCCATAGTTGAGCCAGCTGCCCGTAGGAACCATTTCGGCCTGAAAGAGATGCGAATTGTGTACAATAACGAATCCCGACCCACTGGTAATGTGCCCAGAGTACAATTAGATGAACTCGATCATGCAGTCCCTCTGGAATACCAGGATATGGTGCAAAGCATACTGGACGAACATCGCGAAGTATTTGTGGCAGGAGACCCACTCCAACGAACGACAGTAGCTGAATGTAGTATTCCAATTGCTCTTTGTTTCAGTTCAAAGTGTGATTTACTTACTGTTTGTTTCAGTTTAAAGTGTGAATGACATGCTATTTGTTTAAGATTTAAATTAAAGTTTAATAGAGTTGCTGTTTGATTTAATTTTAAATTAATGTTTAATTGATTCGCTTTTTGATTCAAGTTTAAAAAAAAAGTTTAATTGAGTAGCTGTTTGATTCAAGTTTAAATTAATGTTTGATTGAGTAGCTGTTGAATTAAAATTTAAATTAATGTTTAATTCAGTTGCCTTTTGATTTAATTTACAGGCGCGAATGAGACAGTCTAGCTGTTGTTTCAGTTCAAAAAAAAAGTTTAAATGACTCCTTTTTGTTTTAGTTAAAAAAAATATATTTTTGATTGACATGCTGTTTGTGTAAACATTCATTCGCGATCTGGAAAAGAACCTAAAATAGTCGAGAAGGTCATAATGTGTCCGCCCGGCGACTACGGATGTACTTGCATTTGTTGCATACGCAAAACTTGGATCTGCCAGTTGCAATTATTGAGGTAAATTGATTTTGAAAAAATACATTCATTCGCGATCTCGTAAAGGTATAGCGCGGTCGTGTCTGTCATGACCAGTTCGGCTGCTGGCGGATGCAGTTGCATACGTTGTTGCTTTCGCAAACTTTGGACCTGCCAGTTTCGAGTGTTGAGGATAAAAAAAAGTGATAGCTAATATAAAACTTTAAAATCAAACATCAATGTGGTTAAATTTATAAAAGGTTGAATTCTTAACTGTACACCATTTTACCATAACCTTTAGTGATGGTGTACGTGTAAAAAATTGTGTATTAAATTGTTACATTTATAAAAAATTGAATATTTAACTACACACCGTTTTACCACATCCTTTAAGTATATGTGAAAAATTGTGAATTAAATTGATACATTTATTTATAAAATGAATTTTTAACTGTACACCATTTTACCGTACCCTTTGGTGATGGCGTACATGTGAAAAATTGCATATTAAATTTATATATATATATAAAATTTTAATAATGAATCAATATTCTCTTTAAAATAAATACAATAATAATGCATCTCGAATAGTGTGTATTTAAATAGGGACGACAAAAAGGCGAAAAAATTAATTTTTTGGATATGCGGTAGGAAACTTTTAGCAATAGTTACTTCGGCAGCTGGATACACCATGGGAAACAAGTGGGGTCTTTTACCCTATATTCTGTTTTCGGTTTGGATATGCTATAGTAAATAATTGGGTGTAGGTCGAAATTTCCCCCCGACTCTGCTGGATATGCAATTCGAAACAAGTGGGGTGCGGCACCAATTTCCCCTCTTCCTGCTTGGATACGCAATGTTGTTCTTTTCGGTCCTGCAGGTTTTGTCACCTGGATACGCAAAGGAAAACTTTTGGTAAAAACCAGCTTTTTCATGGTGCGCTGGATACGTGGGGAGGGGGGGGGGGACTTTGTATTTTATTTGCCCTTTTTCCAGGTTCAGGGTTGGATACGTAATTGGCGATTTTTTGTCTCAACTTTTTTTAACCATTGGATACATAATACAATGGTTTTTGAGCGATTTAGACATGCAATACGGAACAATCGCTGGTCTTTTGGATTTTTCACCCACAGATCCCTGGTGAACCTCTCGAGTCCCAGCGAAATGGAGGAGGAAACAGACATGGAGGATGTGGAGGAAATGGACGAGATGCTTTCGGCTACAGATAATGAGTCCTCAATCTCTTCAGCCCCGGGACCATCAACCTCTTCGATTCTCTGGAACATAAATTTCTTTGCATAAATCTATGTAATTATCATTTAAGTTTTATTATAATTATTTTTCTAATGTGATTGTAATTATTATATTTGAGAATAATAATTAGAGTGGCGCAAAGCGCAAATCAGCACCCGACACCACTCATGCGAAGCAAAAACAATCACCGAATAAGCATTCGACACAAATACCAACGGACGTCTCCCAACATCGAAAACAGAATCCTAAACCAACCAAGATGACTGATATTTCTCATCGTGAATTACAGCGAGAAACAATCCGAAGCACTCGTGATAATCTTAGAAATACAAATCAAAGAAAGTATCAGAAATATAGTTCTGATTTTGTATTATAATTAACCTGTGTCTGTTGTTTATTTACAAAAAAACATAAAACCAAATTTTTTATTTTTTGTAGTTTTATTTTATAAAATATAGAAATCCAAATTATTTACATATTATTTACATTTTTATTAACATTTGACAATTTCCATTAAAAAAATATGTACAAAGATACCTTCTGGCATACCCCTAAACAAGACATTGGCTCTATTTTGTTTAAGGTTTTGTCGGAGATTCAATTAAAATTTTACAGATTTCTTAAGATGTTTCCCGTATAATTGCAGTTTCACCATATTTGTCCTCGGTATTTAGGAACTCTTCCATTTTTTCCCTCGTCATTATTCAGTGCCTTTTTTATATAGTCCAAAAACACACAAAACTGTCGATTTATTTTTACTGGACACTGCTTCGTGTAGTGTAGTACTGTTGTCTTGTGCCCTAAACAAGACATTGGCTCCATTTTCTAGTAAAAAATCTACAACATTCACTAAAACATCTTGGACCGCAGATTTCAGAAATAAGTACCTTTTCAAGAAAACTGGGTCACCTAAACTTTTCCCAACTAAATAACGCACAATGTTTTCATGATCTTCATTAGCCGCTTTCACCAACAATTTCCAGTCTTTGTGAAGTCCACCCATTGCCTCGTCCATTGTTTGGACCAAATACACAAGTACCGGCCAGTTTTCAAAATTAAAACTGGCATATCCCAATACGGTTATACCCTCTGAATCTTTGGTCAAAACGTTGACAGCTTCTTCTATTAGGAATTTTACAATTTCCAAATCCCCTGCCGCTGCTGTTAGCTGAATTGTAAATTTACCACCAATATCTTTTTCTTTGAAATTTATCCTCATCTCCTTCAGATGTATAAGTTTATCTAGCCACCCGCTATAGGCAGGTAAACTCACCAGTGGCAGTCCCTTCTCGCCAAACAAGTCTTGTTTGTCACAGCTGGCCTTCATGGTGTCTTCACTGGCTCTCATGGTGTCTATGCTGGCTCACATGGTGTCTTTCCTGGCTCTCACGGAGTCTTCACTCTGTAGTTTGCAGAGAGCGAGTGTGATCCCTTGGTTTAATCGTCTCGTTTTTATACATGCACTGTGCGAGATTTTTTATTTTTTTATTAGCTGAGAAGGAATGTAAGTTTTCTAATTTTTTAATTGGCCGATAAGGAATGAAAGTTTCTTTATATGGTATCGTGGGTTTTACCGACCTTCATAAATGAAATAAAAAACTTCCCATACACGATTAATTTCAGATGCAAAAAATTGACTAGGATATATTAGCACAATCTTGTCAATTAAATGAGCACAGTGTGAAAAAAAATTAAGCTTAGATTTATGCAAAATGTTAACATGTAACGCTGCTTGTTTTGTTCCTGCAATCATTAAGCAAGTTTCATTGCAAACTTTTATATACTTTTTAAATTTCAAATCATTTTCATGTAAACGACAGATAGGATCATGAAAGAGCAGTTTGACTCGCGCTCTCGACCTCAGCAGTCGGTAATCTGAGTTAGTTTTTGTTTATCAATGTTACCAAGTAGTGCAGCGACCACTTAAGAAACACATTTAATTTTAACATTCGCTTATTATTTTTCAAATTTCAGAAAAGTTTTGGCATTAGAGACGAAACTGATTGAAAACACTTTGAGTTTTCTGGATGCCTCGGGAGATACAATCACGATTTGTTTGTTATCGGACCCGTAAACTAATTCGATTCCATTGTCAAAAGTTCATCCAATGTAAATTGTTTGTAAATAAGCGGTTGGTCGAGTAAAGTTTGGTAATTTATTTCATTGACATCCAACGAACCCTTGACTTGGCCGTCTTCATTATCGTTTAGACGAACCGTGAATACAGTTTGTGAATGTTTGTCCAAAAGGTCGGAAATTGTATTAAATGCTCCGAAATTTTACCGTTTCCAATTCTTAAATATTAACCGAGTAAATGCACCTGTAGGAATATTCATAGTGTATCTCTTCGCCGTTTTAAAACGAATCATGCTCGCCTCTCCCGGTTTGAAGATTGATGACCGTATAGATTATATTTTTTCGTAGGTTAAACTAGATTCATTGGGATTCGTAAAATAATCGGTTTTGGTAGTAAATTCATTTTCCAGAGATGCGGTCGTGGTGATGTAGTTTTTCTTTTCACCTCACCACCCTTCTCGTCCGATTTATCATAGAGGTGTCAAAATTGCGGTGTTTTTTTCCAAATGTATATACCGTGTGGAATTACAATAATTAAACTATGAGTAGACCCAATCCCACGTAAAGTTGTTTATTTCCTTTATTCATAGTTCTTATCTATATATTGGCAAATGATAGTAAAAAAACTAAAAATTACATAGAGCGATTGTCGGTTATATAGCTGTCCATCGGGTGCCATGACGACCGACCTCGGATCGCAAATGATTGTGGGCAAACCATAAAATACTTGCTGCACCGAAGTTTGAATGGCGTTTACATCATATTTTACCGAAATGTAAGTGAGGAATACAGACATTATTTCTAAAATTTGAGAATAACTCAAAGTATTGATAAGAGGTGCCAAAGATTTACATTTTTTTTTGTGTATCGTTTGTCTTTGGAACGCCCTCCCATAATGTCTCTACATCAGCCAATACGTCTTCGCGGTAATTAAAAAAAAAACGTATTTTTTACGTGATTGAATATCTTTCCGTACGTGTGTCGTACTGAACCAACTTTATTCCTTAACTCCTCAATTTGAAATGATAGGGAATTATCTTTGTATAGTAATTTTCTCAACCGTTTAATATTTTCATTTTATGCCTGTTGTTCGTCTCTCAAAAATGTTTTATAATTTTCGCGAGTGATGTGTGGGCCCAAACAATTTAGTTGGATAGTATACTGCTTAAGATATAGAAAATTCAAACGATGGATTAATTGCGAAATATTTAATTTCATTTCAGAAGCGAGTTTATCACGTTCAGTCATAAACGAATATATATTTACGCCTTTTAACCTCAATACGGAATCATCAAATTATTTGTTATTAATGGTGACTGTCAGGTGTAAAAAATCCAAGTACAGCGGTGGATTTATTTTATAATTTCAACCGATTCCGTAAATTCAGAATGCGTCATGTTTTTATTTACTTTTATCTACGCTTTTAACTTCAACAACTCTCTAATAGCAAAGATAAAATCACAAGGTATTATTGGTTTTTTCATAGTGTAATATCAATTTACTTGATTACTGGCAACTACAGCTCCTGAATTAGTAGCACCTCCAAAAGATGTACTCGCACCAAATTTTTACTCACCGAGCCTTTGATTTTACTTTTCAATGTCCATAAAACAAACCCTAAAATTCCAATGAATAAAATTGACCTTATAATGGTAAACGCATATATTTGCTGTTTTTATTCATTTTCTTATATACAAATATAATATGTAAAAAAGTGTTTCATATAAGTTTAGAAAAATTAGGATAAAAAGGATAAAAACAAAAAATCACATGTTAGGAAATAATTTTTTTTATTAATTCATGTATTAATAATAGTTAGAAAAAAGTATTTATGCTTGAATAAATTTCAATTTATTCTTGTTTGTTGTTCTGTATAAGACAACATACATTTCTTCTAGCGTACATCCCGTCAAATTTGCATATATGTCATTAATTGATAATCCTATACTGCTCTGTATTGTATTTCCATGCGTCATTTGAAGCAGGAAACGATATAACAATAGTTTACTGTTTTTAGTAGCTTCACATGCGTTTTGAAGGCAAATTTATCTATAGTACAAAGATTCATCATGAAGAAATAATTTTGTATCAGAAAGAGGTTGTCTTTTTCCTCTTCACACAGGAGTATTTCGTCTCCAACATATCTCAAATAATATAAAACTTACACCGATGCATACTCCATGACCATGAATTAAACTGCGGTATGTAACACCGACGATTAGCTGCAAGTACACGGATTTGAGGTTTTCATTCTTTTCTGCTATCAATATTTTTTTATCGTCTGAAAAGAAAATCGGAGTAAGCCGGGGACGATTCTTGAAAATACTCTGTCCATCTGTCGCATCAAGCCGGCAGCTAAATTCCTTCAGATTTTTTTTTTATTTGAGCGAGAACAGCAAACGACACACTTAAATTGAAATAGTGTGCTTCGATGTTTGTAAAGGCAAAAAAAGGAAATCCAGGAAACTTTACCAAGTTTTCCTGCGCCCAGATCAAAACCTCTTTTGTGTTGAGTACCAAACGTGAAGCCGTTTTGATTTTCGGCTCAATCACAGTTGCCAGTAACTCTACCGGATACTCAAAATCCAGAGTGAAACAACTCATGTTACGACTGTGTATGCTGAAATGACATGTAAGCAGTTTCTTCCAGTTCGGAGCGGTATTGAAAGTTGTTAGAAATTCCTGGTATTTCGAATACACGTTCCTAAACTGTGTGGTTAGGAATAAATTATCACCGCATAGTTCGCGAATAAGCGATATGTCATGAGGTTTGTTTGTAACAAACGGCTTTAACTGATACTGGTCGCCACAAAATACAATCAACAATTTACTAAAAGTGTGTTTCACCATTTGGAAAAATTAAACTATAAATTTTGCTAAACATGCACTGATCATACTGTATTCTTCAACAAACAAAACGATGGGTACATCGAAGGAAATTGAATAGTCGTTATTGTATTCCACAAACAACGAAGCCGTGTTGTATCCGAGAGGGTAAAACTTGCTCATTTCTTGTACCACTGTAGATATTTTGTCAAGATCAATCAGTGGCAAGAGCTGCATGAATTTCAAATATTCGTAGTAACTAAATCTAGTCAACCGAATTAGGAGGCTTGATAACGTCAAACAATTTGCTAGTTTCTTCTGTCGACAAATAATTCGCAATAGAATGTGTTACGGGGTCGTGTAAAATACTCTGTATTTTTTCTTCAAGAAAAATATGCAATAATGTACATTTCCCACTGCTGACAGGACCATTTAACATTATGTATTTAAGTGTAGCCAACTCACCATCATTCTCGTCCAGCCATGTAAATAAAGTTGTTTTAACAAGTTCTTGTTCCATTGAAAGAGTTAACTTTGCCGACGTAAAATTTGTCCTTGTTTCCGCAGCTTTCGGTTCGGAATTTGATGAATATACAAGGGTAATTAACTTATCCTGGAGATTTTCACGCGGAATTTGTTGCGGCCATAAACACATTTCATTACTACTAACACGACTCAAACTCCAGTCTCGTTTAGCCAGAATGCCATGTTTCATTCGTAATTTATACTTAACGATTTTTCCCACGGTATTGATTCGTGAAATGGGTTTTTTATTTCTGCTGAGGAAATTTTCGAGGAACAGCCAACAAAATAAAGGGACCATTGTGATATTTTAAACCTTTCACCATGAATGTTGCTGGTATAATAAACAAAGTTACTTACAAGCTAAACCTTTTATAGTAGATTTTTGTCCATAAAAAAATACAGAAAAAGTATTTTTTTTAGTTTGATTGAGTGTAAATAAAAAGGTTATGGGTTGCAAAAAAAAGGTAATGTCTTTTTTGGTATATAAGACTCTAAATTAAAATATGGTGCCAAATCAAAAAAAGGGCCTTTTACAATTTCAGAATGTCTAAGAAATGAATATTCGAGACATTTTTTCTTACTAATACGATGAAATTAACCAATTATAAAAACTTTATTTACAGTTTACAAAATTTACCATCATTGAATGACTATACTTTTTTTTCTAAATTTTGAGGCAAAACTTCTGGATAATTTAAATCAAGAAGAGGCGGGGAAAAGGGGACATAACATTAAATGCATTAAATAACTAAAATTGCGTTGATACATTTGATTTTTATATCATATGGAGACAGCTTCTTTCGAGAATATTATCGACTTGGCGGAAATCGAATCAGAAAATTCAAATTTTTTTCCTAAATTTACCGAATTCAAGTCACTTAAAGTTTCTCGACATCGTTCGAGATTTAATAATTCCGGTATATTGGATACATACAATAATTACATAATGGTTGCCGAATTTAATTCGCTCTAAATCGGGTAAATGCGTATAAAGATGATTTTGAAGGATATATAGTTTTTGTGATAAACTACACGGACGTAAATAATTCGATAATTAAATTTAAAAACGTGGTAATTTTACAATTATTGATGTCCACCATCAGCCAAATCGATAGCGATTTTACCTATGGGTTGGATTCCTAAACTATGGTGGCAGTCAAGTCGTATATCAATGGTAAAATTCGAACACCAAATATCATAAAATTTACTAACGAAGCGATTGTGGCGAAAACGTTTTAGTACATGGATAAAGAGATTCGTTTACAACCCAATACTGGATTGGGAAAATGGTAATTTCCATTCTCGATGAAGACAATGACTGGTTGGCGGCACAAAATTTTAATAATTTATTTCACCTATCAAACAAACACTTATTGTTTTTCAAATGCACGTCTCAGTTTTATGAATCTGATACTAATTCGAAAAACCTTCCCGTCGAGTATTTCGAGCTACAAAATAACTTCGTTTTCGTCGTGCTGAATAACTTAAAGAGTAATGTAGCGGTGACACCAAATAACGATTTGGTCAAAGTAGTGATCGATAGTTCTACATCACTAGCACTCAGTGCGGCTCAGATTCCCATTCTCGATAAGTTAAAAGAAGAACACGTCATTGTTTATGTTCCATCCGGTAACAATTCGTACATTTATCCCTCTCATAGTTATACTATTGATTCTTCTTTGAGATTCTAAAATTACGATCGAATATCAAACACAAAAACTATCATGGTGAATGACGAAATTGAATATATTGATTTGAATACTAATAAATACCAGTAGTTTGCACTAACTCGATCCGCTTCAGAGCTTTTAATAGGAGAGGCGATGGAATTGATCAACAAGTACAACATTACTTTTTTGTTTCAAGTCGAAAGCAATTCAGTATCTCTGATGGACAATTCCAGGATCAAAAAGCACATTTAAAATGCGCAATATCAGCGCGAAATATTTGTTCTTTCAACCTCACATTATTTTATGATATGTTGTCCAAAAAATACGTATGTTACTAAGCGACTAAACGACGATCAAAGTTTCCAGTTTTCCTACCCGTCATCCTCATCCTCCTATTCTTCCTCCACTCCTTCTACTAATACATTAGTGATTGGTTTTTCCAAATTAATTTTAAACAATGCAAAAATGTTGGATTTGGATGTAAGTACGGATAATGTTATCTTTTCGTTCCAACCAAATAACTACGAGCAAAATAGTCAAGAGGGAGTGTTTGAATCCTCGGGGGAAGCTGTTTATTCACCAGTAGATTTGAATTGGATCATAGTAAACATCCACGAATTAAAGTTGGTGGGTCGTAGGAAAGATCATGTAATAGCTATCAATAAAATGCTAAATTCGTTAAACTCGACTATACATTTGTATAGGAGATCTAAACACGTCCCTTCTCTACGACAGAAACAAAAACGAAGTGATGTTCAGACGACCAGGTGGAATAAAATACTACGATTTGTCATTAGTGAAAACTCTAAAAATTATGTGAATGCCAACAACAATGATGATTTTATGGTCACGGCATCTTTATACAAACCTTCGGTGAAAGAACAATTTCCATAAAATGCCGAATATATGTATAGTGCGATTGATGGTCAACATTATGTCGTAAACCTCTCATCCTTTGTTTGTATTCCAGGGATTTCTGCCATTTACGAGGATAAATATCCTGGAGAAATAACCATTAACAACACATGTGACAGTCAAGAGCACTATTTCAATCAAATAGTACTATACAAAGCAATTTTATCTGATTTGTATTATTTGAGCAACTACTTGGAAGCCATGCCCGATGGAAAACACACACTTGTGGTGAATATTATCGATTCATTCATGGAAGATAACTACATCGTTTTCAAAAAAGATCTAGCCAATTTATTTAACGAAAGTAATGGTTTCCAATTCGTTGAAAATATTCAAGGGAACCTCGTCATCATTTCAAACGCTTCCCCTGAAGTTCTAAACGATCGTTTGCAATTCGAGGATAGTGCAAACACAACAATTTTATGCCACAAAATCTCTAGCACGTCCGAAGACGGCAAATTGGTTTTAGATACCGAAAACTTGAAATTTACTGCAGAATAGTATGTAGATAATTTACAATTTATCGAAGAGAATTGCGAGTTGTTCAAGTTTAATACCTCAAATACCCATAACAATAACCGTGGGGATGTGGCATACTCATATTGTGGTGATCAACGAAGTTCGAACCAGTTTAATTTACAGCTGAATACAGATTTGGACAATGATATACTAGCAATTATGGTTTACTTTATACATGATATTTCGATAGTTTCCTTCAATACAATATTGCGATTTATGAAAAGTTATCGAACTGCTTTCTATAACAAGGTTGTATTTGCCAGTATTACCGATCTGAAGAAATATAATCTAAAAACATATTACGACGAAATCCATCATTGTGATAAAATGTTGAATTATTTATGCTTATCTAGTTCGAGTAAAATAATTAAAGATATTGAGAGAGGAAATAGTTCAGATAGCATTTACATTATAGGTTTTAATGGTATAAATGATAAAATTATGACGTATGTTGATTCAACAAGGAGCCTCATACTACCTACTGATGAAAAAGTTTTTTTTTTTTTCTATTTCACATAGAAAATTTCGCTATAGAAATAGATTCGCATGTTTACAAGGATATACTATTTTTACCACGCAATATATAATCAAATATCATTCTAATTTATATCCAACTAGTAATCTCGACATATCCAACCAAGAATTGATCATGGTGGTAAAAACGAGTCAGACGTGTGTTTGTACAATTCCTTCAATCCTTTTCCCAATTTTAATATCGTTGATGGTAGACCATCTATTGTGGTTATACATTGGGAGTCTGAGGAATATGAACCACCTCCACAGTGTGTGAGTAGATGTTTATTGCAGATCCTAGCGCAACTAATTAATTTGACAAAATTTCAAGCAAATTTCTCACTTTCAAGCAACTCATTAAAAAAAATATTCTGGAGACATAATTTATCTCTTCAAATTTACCACAAATTTTACCAAATTTTACTCTAAAATCAAACTAATTTGACTCAAATCTGCATTCTCAATCAATCACACTTTTTTTAAAGCATGCTTTGTACACTATTTGATCAGTGTCCTCGGGAGTGAATAAGGCCAAGTTTGGGTCAACAAGGTCAAATTTACTCTAAATTTGCAAGTCATATCAATTAGTTAAAAAAATATCACAAGAAAAGTATGAAAATTCTTGGAATTTCATCAAAACTATGATGATTTAGCTTTCAAATAAGGCTTCAAAGAACCCCGCACAAAGAGTGAACACAAGTTGAAAGTTGATTTTAAGATTAGAATTAAATTTGATTGATTTTAAGTTGTGCTTTGAAAGATTTCACAGGAAATTAGAAATTAGCTTGAATTTGGCTTGAAATTGCTCGGATTTTAGTCAAATTATTGAGTTGTGCTAGGATCTGTAATAGAAATCTACTGAATTTATAAAAAAAAATGTTTACATATAAACACATAAGAGAGAGTTAAAATATAAAATTTCTTTTTTATTTCGATAATTACCAATGTCCATTTTCCCACTCAAATCTAATGTTAAAAATCCATAGTCCTCACCCTACCACTTCGCACATATCTCTTTAAATTTCTCATATGACATGCCCCCACCAACAAAATCGCAATAGATTTGTTTGAGTTTTGTGTCATCTTGTTTAAATATACAAAGAAAATTTACATTGTCTCGTACCAATTGTTTGGGAACTCTTGAATATGTCTGTGCAAGATAAAATACTTCACTATTTTTATGTCTCCCTCTAGTACAATATTCGCAGACTGCATTTAGTTAATCTAAATTTACATATTCCTAAATAACAAAAAAATTATTTTCACATTGGTCAAGTGGAATCATTTCCTCAGTATTATTTTAAAAAATAAGCCATACTTACATTAAACTTTTGGGATATAACATCAAAGTCATCTTGTAACTGAATATATTTGGGTTGATTCAAACTTTTTGAACAAAACAATATATTAAAATTTAGCCACCCTGTCTTATAAATAAAATTAATTATTAAATGCATCTTGTCTCTATTACTAGGATAAACTATTATACCTATAATATCATCAGGTAAAAGTTCACCATTTTTCTTTTTCTTAGAAGTTTCTTCAGAAATTATTACACCAAAACCCCAATCAACTTTCTTTATTTAATTACATAATTTTTGTTATAAATGGATAATAAGGATTTAAAGTTAACAAATAATAATTCTATTCTTAAGAAGAAACTTTACTATGATAAAATTCATAAAGATAAATCAATTGCGATAGTCAGTTTTCATACAAAATTTTTAACACCGAATATAAACAACAACAGACAAATGACAGTTGAAAAATTGAGTGCTGTTGTTGATAAAAATTAATTAATCACAATCCACAGAGGCCAATGCGATGTAAAATCTTTAAAAAGAAGTAATAAATTCGATTAAGCCATTTTCAACAAATAACATTTACTTAACAAAATACAATGTGAAAAATACAATATCTATAAAATCTAAGTTTGATGTTAAACTTGATGACCACTTATCTGATATGCTTGGCTTTGAAAGAAATATGAATATTGAAAGAGACAAAAGTGTCACTGGTACTATTTGCCTAATTTTGACCCATTAAAAAATATATATCTCCACTGTAATTTAGCATATGGCATGTTTATAAAATAGGATTAATCTAATAAACCTAAAAACAGACATAATAGCTAGTTTTCCAGCAAAAAATATGTTTGGCTTTAGAGATGACATTATCTATGTGCCCCCATATACTATTTTTACAGAATAAATAATGAATATTTTAATTATATTGTTCTAGAAATTAGAGATGAAAATGGTAAATTGATTGATTTTGATGGTTTTGATATCGACGTTGTTTAAAATGAAATATAAAAATATAAAACTTTTCATTCAGAAATAGGTATGATGAATAATTTTTGCACAGCACTAAGTGTCTGTGTTTTGCCGACACCTAATTCGTCATATGATTTTAAATATTTTTCTTACTAATCGCACCTCTCATTAATAAAACTATGAAGATTTGACAAGCTAGCTGAGAATAAAAAAATTATTTATTAATTTTGATACACATATGGCAGTGTATCTATATTATTTTCTAGTATAATACGTTTGTTATCACAATAACTTAATGCAATTTTATTAACTTCTACTGTATATATTTTGTGTTTCTTGCATCTTATTAAATTCACTGTTCTATATTAAAATTTTCTCATGAAACACACATTTGTTATAATCATCAAATGTAATTATATTATTGACTACACACTTCTTTACACCTCCTTTGCTCTTTTGTTTTCTTTATCCTCAACTCTATATGCATAAATTTTTGCTCTTAAATCAACAAATTCTTTAATTATTTTACCACTACATTCATCTTTTATGTTGCCTAGGAGTTTTTTTTTTAATATTTGTGGCATGTTATAAATATTGTCCTTTGGATAATCACTTGTGTCAAATTTATCTAACATCGACTTCATGTCTTCATAAAAATCATACATTTTCATGTTATATGTATATAATTTATTGAGGTGAGCATCGTCTTTTATATATAACAAAATATAATATAATAAATTTATTAAGTCGGCGAATGCTGAGTTTCACTTAGAATGTCTATCTCTGCATTGTGTGATTTACTATTTTTATGCTTTTTTAGAGAATTATTATATACATATTTTCCCTCATTCACATTGTACTTTCTATTTTTCTGACTCATGATGTCGTTCGACATATTCAGTATACCATTTTTTGAAAGTGTTAAAATGCATATCTATTGTGTTTTTATGAGATGTAAAAGAATTGATAGGCTTATTCTCCCTGTATACAAAGCACGTCTTAGTTGAATGATTGCCTTGTAAAATTTGCTATGTGTTGTGCAATTTAGTATTTTTATGCTTTTCGAGATTTACCTTGCAAACAGATTCTCCACATTCACATAGTACTTTCTCTTCATTTAATTCGTAGCGATTTATAGAATATTCATTGATACATTTTTGCTTATCTTTTGTGTGTTTATATTGAGAAAAACATTCAATGTTTTAAACTTCACCACATTTTTTACATTGCTTACATATGGTATTATTTTCCATTTCGTTAAGCATGATTACATTTTTATTTATAAGGTAAGAAATTTATTAAGAAAAATAAAAATAAAAACAGTCAACAAACTGCTAAAAATGTTATACAAACCACATTCATTAACAAGTTTAGTAATATTTTTGTTATCCTCAGGTAGCACCATTTTTGTGCCACCCAAGAAAATTGACACAAGTAAAATTGACACAAATAAAATACTCATGTTCAATACTCTACCAATTTTTTTAACACTTCTATTTTCTCTAGATATTCACCCATTTCTCGAAGTTCATATTTGTCATCAATGTTATATAACAGTGATAATTGTAAGCTTTGTAAATTTAAATGAAATTTGTGAACTAAGATCTTCAGAGGCTCTATCTAATTTATATGAAGGTGGTCGTGCGCCACTGCCACCTTTTAAAACGCTGGTCAAACTGCAAGGGAAGATAGGCGATTCCGTGTTGATTTATAAAGAAAAAATTATTAAAAAGAATAAGTTTTTTAACTATTGCTTAGAAATGCATTTAAAAGAATTCTAGATCGTGTACAAATATTCCATTTTTCATTTCTTTTAAGTGTTTATAAAGTAGAAAAACTCCCTTCTCATTTATTAGTTTCAAAGAATTTTTATCAAGTATCTTGACATAGTACTCTCGTAATGAAATTTTTAATTTGCCATCTAGAATATAGTGAATTTTATTTTTTTACCAAAATTAGATTCATAAATTTCAAAATCTGTACAGCAAACCAATTTTTTTTCTGTGTCTTGTTGTTTGGTGAATTCAAGCGAATCGTTCAACTTGTTGAGCAGATAATCCAATTTTTTATTTTGTGTTATTTAAAAAGAAAAATTTACTAAGTAGAAGAAAAAATTCTGTGCTGAAATTTTATGAAGAAAAACTCATTTAACTTGCAGACGAAGCTTAATATATGGACTGCTCTAGTAGAATGAAGAATATTGATTCTATGTGTGCAAACATTTGCCCAGACAGAATACTTTAACTTTATATAACTTATAAATGAAATAAAGGTTGCATTTTTGCGGGGCCCCTGAATAGCAGACAGCCTTTAGAAAAGTAGAATTTTTGGATAGCACCAAGTTTCAGTGTTTTACTGACACCAAGTGTCGGTGTTTTACCGTCACCTAAAATATATAAGTGTCAACGAATCATGGACACTAGTGTTAAAAAATCTATCAATGAATCTAGGTTTTATTATTTAACTCCATAAGAGCTATATAATTACAGAAAAATATATAAACAGGGGTGCTATATGGTAGCACCCCAACACATAATGATCAAAACATAGACAATTACATAGAAATCTAGAGGTGGGCGATTTAGCCACCCCTTCTTCAAATATGCAATCACGTACAATATTTATCAGTGAATTTGGTCTATATTATTTAATATTATATTCTTTAGTTTTTTCATTTTCTTTATATATATAAACACTTATTACAACTCGCCAATTTCACTTGTGCATAGTTCCACATATAAAAATGGAGTCAATTCTAGACATAATTAACAACAAACTTATTTACAATGGTAAACAAGTTTTTATGATTGTTGATGAGAATAATAATCCTTGGTTTAAAGCCAAAGATGTTGCTGAAATATTAGAGTATGAAGTTACTAATGATGCTATAAGAAAACATGTAGATGTGGAAGACAATGTTAAATTTGAAGCAATTAGTAGACCTAATTCCGGGTCTAACTTATAACGGAAAAAAATACAAATTTCATCACAGAATATGGTCTGTTTTTTATCAATTTATATTCTCCAATGTATCATTTTCTTTATAAAAAAGCATATTTAAAAAAAGCATATTTCCCTGCATACGAAATGGCCGAATCACCAGAGAAACAACTAGAGAACCTAAAACTGGTAGATGGTAAGATTGATAATGCTGAATTAGTAACCAACTCATGTTTAACTATTTTTGAATTTACGAACGAAAATATAGCCCTTTATGATAATGAAATATTTTTAGAATTGTGATTATCTTCAAAAGATAAAAAATAAATTTTAACTACACCTACACTATTAATTTTTACAGGATTTCTTAAATATAAAACGTGTCTTCAAAATATTGACACAATCACAAGAAGTAGAAAACATGAATATATTAAGTTTTTAAAAGAAAATTACATAGAATTCGAAAAAAATTGGTTACCTCAATGATAAAGTAAGATTTTATCCTTATATTCAAAATTAAATTAAATATTTAGATAAAACAATACTTCATTCTAAAAATGACTCTTAATGTCTATTGACAATTTTAAATGCTCTGTTATGTTGATAAATAATTCTACAGCTAAAGAAGTTAAAAAATGCTATCTTAAAATTGAAAAAAATATTTCATTCTCATTTTCATTGTGTTAAAAACTATAGCATGTGTTTAAAAGATACAAAACTAAAACAATTAGAGGATACAAATAAAATTTAAAATGGCCATATTGAAAATGTTAAAGATATAAATAGAATTCAAGGTGAACATGTGGAAAATATAAGAGAATCAGTTGATAGGGCCTTAGATGGAATAAATCTCAGAAACAAGGTAAATGAGGTACTACAAACACAAAATTAAAATTTAAATCCAAATTTTCTACTTTTAAGAATTATATTATGGTACTTGTGAATTTGATTACTATGTAATTAGAAATCAAACAAAAAATTTTCAAACAAGCATAGATTTAAAAATTAAAATCCAAACTGTATACAAATATTGAGATTTGATTATATTCCAAATTCTATAAATTTATATAAAAATGAAGGAAATAATGAATGATCAAATAGAGTGTTTTCGTAACTATTTTAATATTGTCTGCAATAATTATACTCAGAAACAGTTGATTAATGTTATTAATATTCATGGTCGAATTGAGGAAGCAGTGCTATATTTATCAATGAATTTGGTCCATATTTTATAACTTTATTTTTCTTTAATTTTTCATTTTTTTATAAATAAAGGATATATATAACACATTTCCTACTTACAAAATGGCTGAATCACTAGAGAAACGACTAGAGAACCTACAACTAGAAGATAACAATGAAAATACTACATTATTTGATTTAAATAATTTAATTTTCAACAATAAAATGATAACTATTGTGCTAGATGTTAACAGTGAGCCTTGGGTTAGAGGAAAATATGTTGCTGAAAGTTTAGAATATCAAAATCTAAAAGATGTATTGCAAAAGAATATATAGAAAAAAAGATTAAAAACCTTAACAAACAAACATTTTACAATAATGCTGGTGAAGCAGTTTATATCAATAAAAAATGATTAATACAACTTTTGACAAAATCGTGAAAAGCTAATAAATGATTAGTAAAACAAATTTCTAAGCAGTTATCTAAACATAGATGTTTTTGAAGAAACAAAAGAAACAAGACATATATCCCACATTATTAAATGTTTTAAATATTTAAATCATAAAAAAACAGTAACCTATAGACAATTATAGACTATATTTATATTTTCCACATATAAAATTCTCTATTGAGTGTGACGAATTTAACCATTAAGATAGAAATCTTAGTTATGAAATAGAAAGACGAAAGTATATAGAAATACTATTAAATTGCAAATTTATAAGATTTAATCCCAATGAAATAGATTTTGATATAGCCAATGTGGTTAATTGTATTGTTGTGCATTTAAGTAAAAATATTTAAATTCACAAAACATATGTTTTATTAATCCAAGCAATATGCAAGTTATCAAAACCTATCCATTTAACGTAAATTTTATCATCTTAATTTTTAAAAATTTTCAACCAAATATTCATTTGGATAACCGGTTTTCATAATTTTGTATTAATAAAAACTGCATTTTATTCTTCACCATTGACATCTTTCAATTTACAAGTAGGCACATCAAAATTTAAAACTTCAGAAATTATAAATAATTCTGTTGACCAATTAGCTGTATAACCCTTTTAAAAAAATCGTTTACTCTTGCCCACACAGACAACATCTCCAACTTTGTATTTCGAGTTAGTAATCACATTCCCAAAATCTTGTTGTCTTAAATTTTTTTCATTTATTTATTAACTGCAATTGGTTTCATGTCAATGGCACTATGCTTTGAGTTGTTATATTCTTTCACAAAATCTTCTAATAATATTACCCACTTCTGTTGCCATTCAAAGCAAATTTCTTCCTCATTTTATTCTTCATTGTACGATTAAATCTTTGTACACAACTGGCTTTTCATTCACTCAATGTAGAATTGTGACTGATGTTACATTTTTGCATAAATTCATTAAATATTTTATTATAACGTTCTAACGCATTGTCGCTTTGTAAATTATTTGGTTTTCTATTCATCAGTATAGATTCTAAAGCAGTTGCTACATTTTTTGCTGTTTAATCTTTAACTGGTATGGCAAATGCAAATTTTGAAAAAAGATCAATAATTGTCATAATATATTTGTGCCGATTATTTATATGTGATATGGCTTTTAAATTGCCAGTATCCATCTCTCCATGATCAATTTGCCATAAATAATTTATTCCGTATATTACTTTTGTTCTTGGAAAATTTTTTGTGCTGGTTTACATAATTAATTTATTATGCCTTCCTCTTACTTCGGCCATTTTTTTTCTAAATTTTGATTTATTATAATTACATATCAAGCATATACTTTCTGAACTAATGGCCCATTTAGTGTATTTAAAATTTTTATATTATTATTTTCAGTGACTTTCTTGCACTTCAAACATCAAGTATTCTCAATTTAATAGTTATATATATATAGTAAATCTTTATAGTTCACGAATACTCCTTTTATAGTCATAACCATTAGCATATTCTTACCTTTTTAACATCAAAAGGTTTACTATAATCAATTTTTTTGCAATCCTTAATAAAAATTAGAGTTCATCAGATAAATCTTCAGAAATTATTTTGTAAACAGTGCAATCCACAAAAAAAGAAATGAAATATAGATTATCTAAATGAAAATTATCAGTTGTTTTATTCCACTTTACAGGTAAATAAAATATGTGAGATTTTTATTCAACTTTCAAGTTGACAAGTGTATGGCTGTAATTCAAAATTGACTTGTTTAAATTTTGCAATTCTTTATCGATATATCCAATATTGACAGCGTCTTTGCCATCTACATAATCAGCAATATTATTAATTCTACGATTTTGAATAGAAACATGGTCTATTGTATAAACAAAAAGTTAACTAAGCTGATCTCGTAAAGCAGAAACAGTGGTATTATATTTTGGATCTACATATGATTTTAATTCAGAAACACCAGTGTTGTATTTTGACTCGACATCGGATTTTAATGCATAATCAGAAACAATAGTTTTATATTTCGAATCTATATCTTTTTTTAATGTCTGTTTCGCATTATTTATTCGTTTTATACAATCAGCGAAGAATATACAAATTTACAATTCAGTAATACTATTGCTGATTGTATAAAACGAATAAATAATGCAAAACAGACACACACATATATTAGAAACATACGATTTTGTATAATCAAAACAGTTGGATAGTTCACTTTGTAAAGAAGAAAATCTCGAATTGCATTGTGAATCTACAAATGATTTTATTTCATAAGTACTAGTGTCAAAAATTTTATTTAAATATTTGATTAATGGTTTCCCAAATATATCTGCCATTTATCAACATAGAAATTATATAAATAAATAAAAGTCCTTTGGAAAAAAAACAATTAACCATAGATGTACAAAAATAACTGAACCAAAATTTTGAATTCTGTCATAATTGTAATAAACATTTCTGTTTTTAAAGTGATTCATTAAATCAGTGAGGATATTACCTCCAACCAAATGAATCAAAATAGTAAACATAATTATTTTTTTTTAAATAGCAAACCCAACGAGTACCAGGATTTGTCGAAATATCGAAATTTGCCACAGCACATTAATTTTTGTGCATTCTATTTGTTAGTTCGTCAATCATAAAGACATATCTGAAATTTTTAATATTTAACATTTTCACATATTTTCCAATATCGACATTAGATAGAGGGTATATATTAAAATTCTTTTTTTGCCTTCCTCTTTTTTATCAACTACACCAATTCCATCTGTAATTACCATTGCCAAATTGTGTCTTTGTTGTTCTTCTAATTGTTTTTTGCTATTTTTTAATTTGTTCAACAGAATTATAAACTACACTAGCTCCTCCAGCTACAGCACAGAGCACACCTAAAGTTGCAAATAAAATTGGTAAAATCCTCCATGGTGTAAACCACTTCCAGATCTTTCTTTTAATATTTTTTTGAGTTGTGGCAATGGCAAGGTTAGCAAGAAACCTTTGCCTTCTTTTAATTATTTATTTTTTCGCTTAAGTTGATCTTTTGTTAGAATTTTATCTATACCCAAATCTCTTAATTGATCAATTGGCATATCGAAAGTTAAGCTTCTTATCTTCATTTATATGAGTAAAAAATATATACATATATCCAATAAAGCATTTTAATTCCCCAACCATGTTTTCTTTTTTTAAACGTTGTTGAGAGAACAGCAGCAGAAGCAATTTTTTCACCAATTGGTGTATCTTTATTTACCATAATTTCTTTTGCTTCTTTTTGTAAAATGTTATCAGCTTCGTCTAGATTTTAAATCTTTGTGGTCTCTGTGTGCAATATCATGATATTTGCAAGCTTCGTATAATTTATTTATTCCTGAGTCTGCTCTTTCTAATCTTCCATTTAATTTTGCAAATGGGCCACGATAATGATAACCAGGCAAATGCATTTCGGGCAAATTTAAATTGTTCAATGCCCAATTTACCACATCTTTGCCATGGTGTTTAGAATTTCAAAATGAATGTGGAATTGCATTTAAAACTCTTATTAGATATGGAATGCCTTTCGTGAGATTAACAACAAAATCAGAATATGTATTGTTTAGCATATTCATTATGTAAACTTTTTCATTTTAATAATTTTTATTTCCAGCAGTTTCTTCACCACGAATCACTAACAATCTATCAATTAATTTTCTAACATCATCCATCCAAATATATTCTTTTGGTAAATTGTATTTTTTTATACCTTCTCCAGATCTGGGAGAATATGTAAAGTTCACTCTTTCTGGTGTGTTTGTTGCTGATCTTGATTCTCTTATATAATTATTATAAATTGTTTTAATTATATTTGCATACTTACAATTTCTATTCGAGTTTATAGGTTTTTTAGGATTATTTTCATGGTATGCAGCATTGGTTGATAAAACAATTTCTGTGTAATTTTCATTGCCATTATCGGTGAATTCACCTTCAAGAACCGATTATGTTTTTTTGTTAACAAATTAGGAAGTCCTTCTGTTAATGTATATTCTTTACCTTTAACAGATAGTTTATCATTATTTATCTATACTTCTGTATCTCCAATTTCAAATTTATGCCCATCTCCTTGTAATCCGTATGGTGTTTCATAAACAATTTTTTCAGAAATTTCTTTCCCAAGTTGGATAACAGAATCCGGATGTGTCAAATTTTGTATGGGTACAATTCCCATTCGCTTCTCTACATTAGGTGGTTTTGGGAACAATTCGCTTTCAAATGACGTTTCTTCTGGAGTTGGTGGGTAATATAAATTTTTTGTTGCAACAGGAACAAGTGTGTTTCTTAAATTTCTGTTTTCTCTACTTACTTTTTCTACTTTTTTTTTTTAGCAAGATTTCGTAATCCATTAATTAATTGTATCTCTTTTTCTTATTTCTTTCAAATTCCACTTCGTGGTGCTTTTTATAATCTTTGAACCTCTCGATCAGTAATTTAACTCGAAAAATATCGTTTGTTTCTTTCATTTATATGCACTTTTTTTTTTTTTTACTAATAAATGAGTTATAAAAGTATTGAAAGTTTTGAGAGACAAACTTTTCCTCAAACTGATCAAACTAGGGGGAATTTAAATGTTTACAATAATATGATTGAGTTTGATATTCCGTTTAGGAAATGTTTTTTTTTCTTTCAAATGATGCTTATGTTTATGAACAATTTAGATTACAAAAGAGAGATAAATTTGGAGATGCGGCAACTATGATAAGTTAGATAACATTGATGTTTGTTCTAACATTTTTACTTTTCAGTTTTCTAGAGTATAAATATCAAAACATGGACATATTATTGAGGCTATTGATAATTCGGGTATAACTTCGGCAGTGATAAATACTAGTTATAATCTCCAGGTGAACAAACGTTTTTAGAATTATCTTGTGTTGATGATTATTATGGAGTAAAAGCTACTCATAGTGCTAACCTAAATTAAAAAAATTATTCCCTGAGATATATATTTGGTTTTATTCGAGATAACAATGAAATCTATTGGAATGGTGGTTATGAAATTACTTTTATTCGTAATTCATCTGATAACAACTGTTTAATTTCTTTCAAAACAAGAAAGCAGATGGTACACTAGATAGAGATTATGCTGACCCAGATAAAATTATTATTAAAAAATTAGAAATTATGTGGCCTATTGTTGAATATGAAGCTAACACTGTCATTGCAATTAAAGAATAAATATACAAAGAACCTAAACTGCTTATTAGTTTAGATTATTGGCAATTTTTAGAAAAAGAAGTTCCTACTAGAACAACAGTTTTTAACTTTGATATAAAAGATCAGTTTAATGATTTATACTTTGACATACCCGATTTTGTAATTGTAGGGTTTCAAACTAATAGAAAAAATCGTGCTGAACAGTATGTCCATGCTTCTATGTTTGACCATTGTAATATGAAAAATATTTGTATTAAAAATTGTAGAAATGAAATTTTTTCAAAAGAAAACTGGACTCTAGATATTGGCAATAATTTTTGTGATCAATCATTTCTTGCTTATAACGATTTTCGAACTTCTAAAACGAAACTTGCTATTTTATATAGAAATTATGAATTTTATTATAAGCTGGTTCTAAACTTTGATGATAAAATAAATTATTATTCATTATGGGGTCGAATACCTTTGTATGTTAATGATTGTTTATATAGAAAAACAACTGTAGTTAAAGAAAAAACATATAAAAATTAGTGTTGAATTGATAAATCTGTTGAAGAACATACAATTTGTAATGTTATTTTAAATAGCCAACCGAATTTAACTTATGATTATATGAAAGAACGGATTACTGAAGATATATAAATTTTTTATTTTATCAAATGGAGGATGTAAATGATTTTACTGAAAGAAGAAACTGTTGCGATATTTTAATACAATTTTTTAGAGGTATTGTTAAAGTATTTGATCGAATAAAAAATATTTTTGTTAAACCTGAATAAGCTTTTTTCTTTCTCTTAATAATTTTTTCTTTCATTACTAAAGATGCCTGTGTTGTCTTGCAGCATGATAAAACTTTTAAAGATGGTTGTAAAATTACTCCTTCCTATAAAATAGATAATGCCTCCAACGAAATAAAATACTAAGTTAACAAATTTTATCGAAATCTACAAAGTTTACAATTAACACACTATGAAAACATTAAAGATTATTATATACTTCGTGTAATAGGGGACGATTTTGAGAAGATAGAAGAATTTTTTTAAAAGGTTAGTAGAACTTCGAGCATAACATTTTTGTTTGTCAAGTATATTTGTTCCCGATTTATTTGAGGATTTTTGAAAAGGGTCAATTGTGTTTACATGTAAACATTTTTTTATAAATTCAGTATATGTCTATTGCAGATCCTAACACAACTAATTAATTTGACTAAAATTCAAGCAAATTTCTCACTTTCAAGCAACTTTTTCAAAAATCTTCTTGGAGACATAATTTAGCTTTTCAAATTTACCACAAATTTTACCACATTTTACACTAAAATTCATCTAACTTGACTCAAATCCGCATTCCCAATCAAGCACACTTTTTTTCAATAACATGCTTCGTTCACTCTTTGATCAGTGTCCTTATTGGGAGTGAATGAGGCTAAATTTAGGTCAAAAAAGGCAAAATTTATTCTAAATTCGCATGCTAAATCAATTAGTCAAAAATAATATCACAATGAAAGTATGAAAATTCTTGGAATTTAATAAGACTTTAAAGAACCCCCCGCAAAGAGTGAACATAAGTTAAATGTTGATTTTGATTTTGACTTTAAATTTGATTGATTTTGAGTTGCGTTTTGAAAGATTTTACAGGAAATTAAAAATTTGTTTGAATTTGGCTTGAAATTGCTTGAATTTTATCCTAATTATCGAGTTGCATTAGGATCTGCAATAAACATCTACTTGTGTGTTTTCTAAATCGAAATTCAACAATAAAAATATTCGCCCGAAAATATATTTTAATTTGAAAGAAACAAATCCAATACATATAATAGAAGACAAAACTCAAATAATAAAAAAAAAAAAAAACATAATCTTCTATATATTTGGAAAATTCGGGTAAAAAGGGTATCTTAACATCCCGTATAGAGTATTTAGATAATGAAAATAAATTTTACTACAAAATTTTTATCCATCAACCTGGGAAAAAAAATACTTTAAGACCACCCACTACACATCAAATTATACATGTGTGAAAATGACAAAGCTTAAAAAGATATTTTACGTATTACAAATATCACCTTTCATTTAAAAAAAAAAAATTTGGGTAAAAAAAAACAGTAATTTTGACCTTTTTGAGGAGGTGTTAAGTTGTGTTGGGCTCAAAAGCACTCAATAACAGTAAGACATAGTGGTGCCGAGATATTAGTAGCTGCTGAAAAAAGTTATACTTTTTCAAAAATGGATTAAAATGCAAATGTTTCGAAAACTTAAAACTACTACTGCTACTTTAAACTCTAAAGATGAACGTAATGAGAAGCTGCAATTGGGAAATGAAAATTTACAAAACAACATCTTCGATTGGCAAAATTCTTTAAAATATATAATTATGCCGACCCTCATGACTAGCGAAATATGCAAATAATGCAGATAACGACAATTATACAGAATCGTAATCATCTTGATATTTTTAGTACAATTTGCATTCATTTATGTAAGTCATTATTTAAAAAAAAATTAAATAATCTTTTTAATTTTTTCTACTTTTTCTTCTCTCTCTCTCCTTCTCTCTCTCTCTCTCTCTCCCTCTCTCTTTGTATATATAGTGTGATATTCAGAGTGTTGTAGCAAACTTGTAGTTGGTGTAAGTAAAGAAACACATCAAAGTGCTCCAGATGGCTACGAAAATAAACGTCAACATTATCACATAGTCGAACAAAATGACTTATAACAAAGTCGGAAATAAGGAAAACGATGAATCAGTTGCCCTTT
The DNA here is from genome assembly GCA_029891345.1 of Dryococelus australis. Taxonomy (NCBI): domain Eukaryota; kingdom Metazoa; phylum Arthropoda; class Insecta; order Phasmatodea; family Phasmatidae; genus Dryococelus; species Dryococelus australis. The sequence continues at coordinate 190,263,345 of CM056994.1, read as the reverse complement.
TCGTAGATAGACTGACGAAAAATGTTTTATCGTGCAAATAAGATGGATATTTCTTTACCTTCATCGAGGAAGGTATGAAAAAACTAAAAAGGTATATGTAAACACGGTTTGCGAGATTTTCAAATTAGCCAAGGATCGACAATTACATCACACGAAGTACTCACCTGATGAACTCTTTGACTTGTTACTTCTACCCACGTGTGACGAAAAACAACTACCGATTAAGAAATTCTCTCAATTTAGCTAGTATAAATTTTGATAAAAGGTAGACATTTGTATAAAAGTCGCCATTAATAATAAAATAACTGATACAATAAATAAATATATTGTTTTATTGGTGAAAAATGCAGTTATTCCCGAGATTAGCATCGAAACCCCCAGCAAATACAATTCTCAATCGATCATGTTTATTCGAGAGTTCATTTTAGATGTGTAGAGTGTAAAGTCAAAAATTTGATCTGGATTTTGTGCACTAAAAGTTTTCAATTGATTTGACAACATCGTATCATCATCATTGCCACCCATATTGCTCAAATCGATTCGAAATACATTCGAAATGACTTTGAGGGCCAGTAGGTATTGTAAACGAAATCGCAATAATGTTTTAAAATCGTCATCTTTTATTACTTTAGTAGGATGAATACCCATAATAGGTGGGTTAAATATGGCATCTTTTTTGAAAAGGTAGCTAATTTACCAGTGTTGGTATCATTATCGATAGAGGATGGAAACATGATTCGTTAAATCGACAACTCCTTCGTGCGTGTTCTTCCACATCATCACGAACATGATCGGTGTATATTCCATCGTTCTAAAACCCCTAATCTTTTGTTTTAATTCCAATTCCAGCTTTGATATATCATCTACGTAATCTTGACCAATCTTGACATTGTAAGTTTTGCAAGTTGAATGGATCTAATATGGTCAACCACACATCGGTGACTGCAGTCATGATCAATACAACATTAAATATGGGCACCCAAAAAAAAGTAACTGCAGCAATTGCTCTAAAGGCGAATCCCACCATTTTTAAAAATTTCGATATCACAGCTCTCGTAATAAATTCTATCGTCAAGGCTCTGAATAAATAAATTCCCAAGTGACGATTCAAGATCTTTGCACCTGTTCCGATCATTGTGGGTCCGATGTGTTTAACTAGGGTCTTGAGAACCATATTCAGACCGACCTCACCAAATAATTGCAGTAGGAACTCGTTAATATCCAATCCTTGGATGCAAGAGATTATAATATCGGCAATTTTGTCAGAAATATATTCTGTATTGGATAAAACATCGGGATATTTGGTCGGAAAACCCCCCATTAAACCGAGCATTTGAGATTCGTCGATTTGACGTTTACCGTTATCTGTATATTTCAAGTGGTATGACACCGAATAGGCTTGCGGTCCGATTCGAACCCGAGTGTCTTTATCGGAAACTATGGATTCGTCATCGCGAGTCAGTATCAAAGGCTCCACAAGCCTACCCCCTCCCCCATACACTGTAGTCCAAAATAAATGTCTCGATGATTGTTCTGTGATGCCAATGTCGCCGAGTTTAATGTCTGGATTTATGCAGAATGCCTCATGATTGATGAAGGTATTCCATTCCGCAATGTAGTCGGGCATTTGTCCCATTGGTGGTACTTGCGGGCTCTTTACATCGTACTGATTGATCCCATGAGCCAATTCCACGAAGCTGTATTCAGTAATTTTGTACAAGTAATTTCCGATGAGAAAGCCTATAATTATATTATCTAAATGGTCTGTGTATTCGTCACCCACCAGAGACACGATAAAATTATCGCAATAATATGAGTTTAGACGAAAGTGCATTGTTTCATCACCCGTCTCTGTCTCATACGGTGAAGAATCGACATCGAAACCAGTTCCTATCGTGTTTACATGCTATATAATCGTGCCTTCTTTTATGTGCCAATAATCATATATTCCCAACAGATAGGCTTCTTATGAGCCAACATATACGCATCACAGCGGTGGCTCCAATAGTTATTTGATCCATGATATTTCTATTCGGGATCTTTGGTTGGAAAACATGCTCTTTGGCCCACAATCACATCTGAATTATCACTCTAGAATATTTTAGGGACATCTTGAGGGATGCATGTTTTTTCCCATGGATAATGCAGATTGCATCGAGAGGCATCGCAGAATCGTTTTCCACCTTTAAGACGAACCTAATAGAAATAATAAAAAAAATCCAAGTTTGCCTTTTGTAACTCTACATCTTGAAGAATTTTTTCGTATATTTGAGAAAATATTTGCGGCACTCGCAGCAAGTATTAGTTATAAGTTAGTATTTTTTGTCTTTCAAAAACATTTCTCAAAGCATTTGAATCATCCAAGTTTGTTGGTCTGGTGAATATGGACATCTTATGTATTTTTTTTTTAGGTATATGTAAGTAAATACCAAAAATGCAATCACAGAGACCAACTCAAGCTCAGGGTAGTTCGAATATATTTCCGAATCTCAGTACACATTCATCAAATCACACCATTAATTTGAATAAATCAAATGAACTTAATCGATACTATCCACTCATTTACATTCATAGAAAATTTAACCCTGGTAACGGTTGTCACAGTTCCGTCGACATGGAATTGACACCTATTTATTTCTTGAATAATGAACTATGTAGTGCAAACACACCCTCTAGCGAATAGTTGTTGATTAGTGGAATGCGCGAGACTCACATGTCAGATTCCTGCAACGTCTATTATAACTTATTTAGAAAATACAACGAAGCTATATTAAGACCCATCTCAAAGACGATCATCTCGGTCGGCCAATGTCCTTTGTAACTCATCCTTGTCGGACAACCATTGAAAACCTTGGCTAAAACGTTCATGAGTCTATTCTCCAATAATAACTGTAAATTTATCGATTCGTCGAAATTGGCAACTTAGTTCGAGAACTCAAAATATCCCGAAAACATCGTCGGTACCAATAAACTCAAACTTTTTAGCAAACACGTGATCGATCACAGACTAACGTGGGCTTCTGTTTTGGATCTAGCGTGTATCGAGAAGGCCAAAGTGAATATATTTTTCGACCAGGCATATTTAGTTATGAACATGGTCAAACAAATTTAATGGATCCATGACATAACGTCCTCTTTGCCAAACACAGAATTCGCTATGGAGGATGGCAAAAAGATGATACAATATGTGGTTACTTTGGCACAGTTTCCCATATTTGACATTTTAACAGTTCTAAGCTACCTCTCCTCATGTGATATCAACGACGATGCTCTCGGATATGTGGCAAACATCGAAATTTTCAACTCAAACTTTGTTTACGGAATGGGATTTGGACTCAGGTACGATTTAGGCAACATGTAAAAAGCCGAGTCATCAATTCCAAACCACTCCAACTAAACATTGACATTTTGTATTTGAACTACATGGGAGTGGAGGGGCTAAAAATACGAATCGACAAAAGAAAATTAACCCATGTTCCGAATACATCCCAACACTTTTGTAATTTCATAAAAAACAATTTAAGAAAAACAACACAACCTATAAAATGTTTGTTTAAATTGCAATTTTGAAAATGAAATGAACTCGTCCAATTTTTTCATATTGGCACAAGTCAAATCTTCATTGTATAAATCAAACTTGACATTACCAGAAGCATCTTTTGCAGTGGCAAATTCCACATTCTGTTTCAATATCAGAAACAATTGAAGTAGTAGCTTGTTTGTTGTTGGCAAACACTTGTACCATTCTGTTAACGAATAGGCTTGCTGGAGAACATTGTAAATGACAGTATTTCACCCGTTCATCTACAAGTTGTTTATCAACAATCAGATGCAATGTTTTTCAACACCGCCGTCGACGGTTTGCCGCAAAATATATTTGTTGGGATTTTTTTCCGGTTAATACTAATTTCTTTCGACTGCATCAGCGTAGATCGACCGATAACCGAGTAGATCGAAGCCATGAAATCGATATAATCATCTTTTATGGGTATGGGCATGGCTATTCCCTTTTGCGATGATGTATTGCACAATTTTAAACCACAGTAGAATCGATACCAGGACTCTACAACAACCTCGAAAATGAGCAGATTATTATGCATGAAATACATGTTCGTTTTTACTTGTTCGATTTTCGTACACGGAGATAGAATGTCGATATCGTCAACCACCAATTATATTCTGTACATGTTTGTCGACAAGCTTACTTTAAAGTATGGGCTATTGAAATATTCTAGCGGCTCAGTCAAATGAACCTCGCCACAGTACACGTGCATTTAGACAAAGACCGTCTCGGATTCTTTAAATGGTAGAAATACGGGCACCGAGTCCTTGCTCAAGCGAATGCGAAATATGGTTTTGGATTCGTGGTTGAAAATCATCCAGAAACGACAACAGTGCACAGTCGGAATGCATTTAATGGCATTGATCGCATACCCATCTTTGGTAAGTTGCGGATGGATGGTAAAAACCTTTTTAATTTTAGGAACCTCACATCATCAATCTCTGCCTCTAAATTTCCACCTTCGCTGTCCCATGATTTCTGTTCCGCAACATCCAGATAAATACCCACGTTTTCTATACTGAGATCGAAAAAATGAACAAGGGGTTCCGTGTTTAATTTCGTCTTCAAGTAGTTTATTATGGTGAAGAACTTGGCCAATTTCCCATATTGGAATGTGGATCGTATTTGCTCTGTGATGTGCGGTCCGAAACAATTATCCAGAGTCAAAATACGCTCTGAATCGCCGTCCACTGTCAATTCGAATGCAGATTTGGTGGAGATTCTTCCCGTAACCTCGTCCACAAATGCCTTGAACAGCATACCTTGGAACTGATTCAAGTTGAATATACCTTCAAACACAAGCACCTCGATGAAACCAAACCAGGATTCAATCATTGAGCATAGTTTATTCAATTTCACTTTATGATTCGACTTGTAATTCAAGGGAAATATCGAGTTGAATGCGCACCAGTGACCAGTAAAAGTGTTGTTTTTCATATCTGCAATATCACATTCGTCCAGCGGCAACCAGTACCCTTTAGCAATCAGTTTGGAAATCAGTTAGTCGATCCTACACGAATCGGTGCTCATGACCAGATTCACATCCAAGACTAAGGAGTAAACACGATTGAACGAATCTATGGCGACATTTTTTTCGAAAAGACACAACAATTCCAAGTAATCTGTAGCTATCGTGGATGTGTCAATGTTCTTTGGTACATTTCTGATGAGCCTAAAGAAATCTCGATCGCCGATCTCAGGAGTCAACGGTTTATGGTTCAAGTTTGAAATGTTTGTTCTTTTCTTCGTTTTGTACGCATTAATCATGGAAACAAGCTTGCACCAATTTCCAGTCGCAACAAGCTTTTTTGCCTGTTCTTCATTATTGTAAAATGCATACAAGATCAGCCGAATCAACAACATTTATGGGGAGATAATTAGTTTATTGAAGAAACTATCAATGGACTGGATATAGTCGACAAATCGTTTTAATATGTACCCGAAAAGTTGATGATCGTAGACAATATATTTATCATTCACTTCAAAAGAGTGTAATGTACACAAATCAAGATAATTTTCAAAGTCTTCGCCTTCAGGATTATGGCGAACAAACACGTAAGGTTCTTTCTCAAAATCTGTTCGAAACAATGTCCTTTATTTTTTTTGGGTGTAACTGTATTTGTTGATGCTAAAGTATGTTAGAATCACTCGAATGTGTGGCAATTCGCGAATATTCTTCAATATATAGGGAACCCAACACAAACAACTGTTTTCGACGAAATAACCATGAATTTGAGAATTTGTCATCGAATAATTTTCCATGTTTAATCTCCTCTTTTTAGAATCTTACTCCATACAGTATTCCATCACACATTCGCACAACAATGGCGGTGGTGAAGATGATGACGAGGGTGATAATACCATTCCAATACCATCGCAATAACTGCGATAATATTGGAGTAATCTCAGATCCAAATCAGATCCCCGCACCACAGGGAATATATTCCAGATATGACGATCCTCCATGGTTATGCAAGTCGTATAGTTCAAGTTGTGACAATGGCACAAGTCCAAATAAATGCGATTGAAACGAGAACACGATGGAATACCGCAGATGCCAATCTGCTTGCATTTGAGGATTGTATTTTTTTGACAACGCTGAAAAGTCACATTATGTTTATGAGCCAAGTATTCTACACAGTTGTTGAAATGATCCAAGTAACAGCAAAAGAAGAATCCCCTGTGCATCATTGTAGAAGAACTGAAATATTTTTAAAGGGAGGTGTTGTATTTACAGAGAGAGTTTTTTTATTTCATGTTTTTTCAAGAGTAAAATAAAAAAATCTTTTATGTAGAAAGTATTTAGTTTTTTTTTTCAAGAGTAAAATAAAAACATCTTTTACTGTATATATACCAAGTGTTATTTGTGTATCGTTCAGTGCCGACAACGATGGGTTTCAACAGCACTTTCTTAGTGGGTTCTGAGGGAGTGGATGCCTACAAATCCCAGTCTGCATACATTCGAACTTACCACAGGAACCAGAGCAAGTTTCCCAAACTTGCTTTTGAATTTACTGCCGATGAAGGTTACGAAGATGCTCACTTGATTTACATACTGGTGAAGGGTATATCAAGAAATAACTGTGTTCACAACAAAGTAGATGGATATGTGGATGAAGAAGTCCGTTGGTTCTACGTCTTCGATGATGGTAGTGGAAACGAGAAGAAAGAACTGTGTGGAAATTGCACCCTGGATCTCGAATCTATTTTGCAAAAAAATTGCAATACCATCAAACTCCTCGTTTTTGTCCACAACATAAATTGGTGCTATCCCGTTTCGAAAAAGAATGTCCAGTTTACACCAGAAGAAGAAAAGGAAGAAATCGAACACTCTTATATATTCGAAGCTCGTTATGATTCAGTCCGGACAATATTTGAAAAAAACCCACATGTACTGAAGATTGTAACATTCATCCCATCATGCTGTGCACTTGCTCATGGTTATTTGGAATTCCTTTGCGATTCTTATTTAAAAAATATGATTTTAATAAATGTAATTTAAAAAATCTGTATTTTTTCACCTACAATATTCACGAATGAACTAGTGCTGAAATGAGCGGATCCAACCAGGATTTGTAATTCTCATACAAAACCAACAACAGCTTGTGTTTGTCTTCCGATTATAAGTCTTGGCCAATCAGCATACATATTTTAATTGGGAAATAAGACAGTGTCAATGCGACTATCAGATTGTGTAATTTTGTGCGAAACAAAACTTGTTTTTACAACTCCGATATTAAATTTTTATTCAATTATTTTTTACATTGCAATGATTCTTCAACAACTTTATGGGCGAGCTAATGGCATGTTCGAAAGAATTTTCCATGTCATTTTCTATACAATCATGATGGTAAAACCATAAATTCTCATTTGCAAACACGAAACCCAATCTTGGATCCAATAAAGTTAGTATTATTTTGTCACTACCATCCCCACCTTCGCAATCGTTTTTTTCTTTGGCACTTTGGCTAGAATTAAAAATGATTGAGTAAACGAATCTTCTAAATTGGGTTTTGAAGGGTTCTGCCCGAAACACAACGATATATGTGTCGGCATTACAAACATGACCAAAATTCCATTTTCTTGTAAATCATCACCTATTTTTACATTAACAAAACACCTTCATAAAGGAAATATATCAGGAATATATCCCTTTGTAATAACCAATTGTTCGAATTCCGACAAGTGAATGTCGGCAAAAGGAAACTGAATGATTAGAAAGTAAGGATGGCATTTACTCAAGTAATACAATAGCGAGAAATGAGTTTGATAAAATAAGTTTTCAAGCCTTTTAATTAACTGCGAACAAGCCAATGTGTTTTCGATCGGTGCGATATTAGATCTATTAGTCGCGAACCAACCTCGGGTATCAATCGCTCTAAACCGTGATATTAACGCCATTCTTGTTTTATGTTTTGGATATGCAAAATACTGCCAAAACGATTCGCGCTTGATTAAATAGGATAGAAACTCTTTGGCTATGGATAATGGTTTGCGATCGTCATCTTTGTTGCTTTCAATTTCGACCAAAAACAATCTTTTCAAATCAGACTCCACTTTGGTAGGATTATTTGCTCTACAAATGATCGAAAGTAAATTTCTTCTAAAAAAATTAAAAACCAATCATTTACCATGTATGTAAACTGATTAAAATAAAATTTTTGCATCAACCTCCAGTTTGTGTTTGCATCGAGTTCTCGAACACAATGCATTAGAAAATCCAAACTGCTTCGAGTATACATATTTGTTGCAAATAGTCTATAGTTGTAATTGTCTTTTAGTTGATTTTGTTAAGGTGTATACTTGATTTACGTAAAGATAGTCTTGAGATGCTTAAAACATGATTTTTTTATTGATTTCGTTTTTTGAAAATGAAGTTTTGAATTGTGCGGTAATTTATGTTAGAGGCTTTTTTTTCTTCCAATTTTTAAGTACAATGTGTTTCTGTAAAAATTTTTATTTTTTTATGAGTTGGTGAAACTTTAGAGAACATTTTGGTAAAACATAGTCGCAGTTGTCTTTTATAGTAACCAAAGGCATCGATGGTGAAATTTTTTTCACAAGTTGAAAAATACATACAGGAGCGAATTTTCAATGTTCATGACTAGAATGGTTGGCAAATGAAAAACGAAAATTCGTTTGGTACTTGACTTTGTTGTAGGATACAATTTAATTAAGGTTTAAATGAGATTTTTTGGTCAAAGCCATTAAATCACATTGTACATTGATATCCTGGAGAAATCCTTCAACGAGCTCTAATATATCATTATAGACAACTTCACAATTGAGATATACATCGGGAGTGTATCGGAACTGAAATGTTTCGAGAGAGTATTGAGGAACTAATGCACGATACTTGTTAACAAGATTCTTATTCAAAGATATTGGGTAGGCAATATTTCTAGCAAGGTCGTGAATATATTCTCCTGTATTTCTTGGATTGAGCATTTGTGATGTTAGATGATTGTTTCCATCGAGGTGTGTCAACATCGCAGGTATGAAATATGATTTGAATTCAGATTTGTTGTGATGTTCTTCATCAAATTGTTCAATGCAATTTTTGTGGTAATATTGAGATAAATTTTCCCAATATAGGTAATCGAGATCTTGAGAATTTAACATGTAAATAATTTTGCCCCATATAGGAAATTTTTTGGTTCGAAATAGCAGTATGCCACAAAATGCAAAAAGGGGACTCTTAATAATGGGTACGATGAAATTGGCTAAATTATCGAATTCGTAGCACACAAATATAGGTCTCACATCCACGATTTCAGGCGATTTATCGATGGGTGGATAATTGGGGTCTTCTGTAGGAGTGTGGTAGAAAAATACCAGGGATAATAAGGATCTTGTAGTGACAAAAGGATAACAAGGAATTCTTAAATACCCTAACTCAATCAATAAGTTTATCTATTCAACTTTGAAAGCAGAACTAATTAAAGTCTTGTATGATAATTTTTTGGATGGTATGTGTTTCTCTAACCAATAAAGAAGATAGTGAATCTGAAACTTTAACGATTCCATTCGGTAATCGACCATCATTGATGAGCAGGTAATCATGCTCATAAGTGACAGAGATGTAACATGAATCGTACAAGTAATGATCAACCATGCCTTTCCAGTTTCGCGAGCCGACCTTATCACAGAGAATCCGTTCAGCAGGCAAGGTATCAATTTTGCAAGGATCTGGTATTTTTCGTTGTCGAATGTCTATTATTAAGGATTTGAATTTCGCATCTAGATAATCAAGTCTGACTGGCATGAAATCTATGAAATCAATAAAGGTCCGCATTAACAAAGGATTTAAACTGGTAATTTCCTCAAATGAGCTCCATTGTGTAGGATCGTTGGCGTTTATAGCCTTTGAATTGAATGGACAAGCAGAAAATATTGTGCAATCGGTATACAAATTTGCAGAAATGAAAATTTTCGGATATTGACAACCACAAAACCACAAGTACATATTGTTACCATCTGAGGTAAGCATCCATTGTCCGCCATTCTTGGCCATGCAAGTTTGTTGGCGTCAGTCATCCAAATACATGCAAAACCCCTTGCTAAGTTCTTTGTTACGGTGAATTATTTTAATAAGACTGGTTTTGGGATCTATGAAATTGACATCAGTATCGAAATGATGGCACTTGGTTCTATGGTCTTTACAGTTTAAGCAAGCAATGAGTGATATAGAATCGCATTCGATCAAATTATCACTTGTACATTCATCATTTTTATTTTCTAATATAAATGTATCAAAAAATAGTAATCTGAAATTTGAGCACTGTTGTTTGAAATTTGTCGAGATTGAATGTAAAGTGTTTCCAAGTTGCAAGTACAAACAAATTATTGCTAAGAAAAAAATTACAATCACCAAAAAGTGTAATTTTTTACTTAAAATAAATTGAAGCAGTTAATCAAAAAATTACTTTAAAATTCATTTTATTCATTGTATGTATACTTGCATTCATCATCCCCCCTCCAAAATTATCTGCTAAAAAAATAATTTTATTTTATAAACAGAAGAAACAAAAAATGTGAGTAGTTTATATAAGGACTATTGGATAAGTTTTGTACAAGGACTAGGAGAGATACATTTGTTTACTTCCAGGAAACAATCCTAGAGTTTTCCACAATTGGCAATCTTTCCCCCAATCTTAATTTTCAACAACCAATAAATTCACTGCTTTTCATTTCCCCTCCTTTCCGCTTTTTGATTTGGCCTATATGGGGGCGAAGTCTGAAAAAAAGACTGTCGAGGATGAGAGTTGAACTTGAAAACATCACTCCTTTACTTTAGATCAAAAGAACAAAAAGGCAAGTTATTTATTAAATATGCCTTAAAAAATGTAAATATTTCTAAATTATATATATGTCAAAAATCTTACAATTTTATTCTTACCAGATTCATCTTCTACTCTAGGAGCAGAGGAGTGATATTTCCAAGTTCATCTCTCATCCTCGACTGATATCTTTTTCTTTCAGATTTTGCCTCCATATAGGTTAAAATGAAAGGAGGGAAGGAGAAGTGAAATGCTTCAATGTGATTGGTTTTTGAAAGTAAGAGTGAAGGAGGGGAAAATCAACAACCAATCAGAGTACACCATGATCTTGCTTCCATACATGCTACAAAATTTGGCCTATGTGGCTGAAAAATCTGGAAAAAGTCATCAGTTGATGTTGAGAGATTAACGTGGAAACATCTCTACTCCAGAGCAGAAGAGGAATCTGGTAAGAATAAAAGGTGAGTTATTTAATAAATAAGCCATATAAAATATAAATATTTTATGAGATATATATAAAATATTATAAAATATTTATATCTTGTGAGGTATATTTATTAAATAACTTACCTTTTCAGTCTTACCAGAATCCTCTTCTGCTCTGGAGTGGAGATGTTTCCACATTCATCACTTGCCATCAAATTATGCCTTTTTACAGATTTTGCAGCCATATTGGCCAAACCAAAAGGAGGTGAAGTGAGGGGAAATGAAATGCTGCACATGATAGGTTGTTGACAGTAGGAGTGGGGGGAGAGAAATGTCAATCATGGAGAGCTCTGACAAAATCATACAAAATTAAACAGACTTATTCATTAGGTTCTATAAAACTAATTAATATACAAATGTTTGTCTTGTAAATATTAAATGAATAGTAATGTAATTTAGGATAATGTAATGTCATAAACTCAACATCGATTTGGAACCAATACTGGATGATATCATGCCTATCCTACTCATCTGAAGGATTTTTTAGTTTTTATTATTAGTATTTTTTTAATTCTTATATATAAAAGAGGGTTATTTCCTTTATTCGAGTCATAAGCTTTGTGACATTTGGTATGACAACAATCATTATTTAAATATTCTCTGACCAGATTGAGCAACAATAAAATAGAAATAGTGTGCACAATCGACAAACACATTAATGTTTGGATATTGAAATATTTTATTTATAAAAAAAAACAATGCTTTATCAATATACTGTCAATAGAATACTATTTGTCCTTCCGATAAGCTTATATTTAGGTTGTTGGATGTTAACTCTTTTAATAACAATACCCATTAGTCATGAAATTTTTTTTCTATCGTCTGATCTGGCAATGTGATTCATTTTGTTCGTATGTTTACATTTATGTTTTTTTTTTGTGCTTTGAGTTAAATGCATTAGTTTTTTAAATATTTATTGTTATTGTAAAGCTATATTATTTAGATGATGTATTTTACAAAAACAGACTGTGTAAAATTGTGTGTGCACATTATACAATTTTGTAAATTAAAATGAACATAATTTACACAGTTGTTTTTTATTTTTTATTTTATATATAAAGAGGGACATTTCAATTATTCGAGTAATAAGCTTTGTGGTGTTTGGTATGAAATGCGAGAATGGAAACGACAATTGAGAAATATTCTCGAATGGATTTCCAAATGCCCTCGAAAGGTTAATCACGAAACTGAGTTTTTAATCCAACAGCCCATCACCCTCCTAAATTTAATCAGTTTGTGGAAAATACCCAACCTACACTGATTAAAACTTGGTTCAAATTGCCATCATCAGCACCGAGCTAAGATGAACAAAGTTGCCTGCGAAATTATTTTCAAATCCCCAATTGTCCGAAATCCAAATGTGAAATTTAAATTTGCTTTGGTTGGCGGGTCGAATTTAAGTTTTATTGGGGCGAGATCGTGCCTGTAGGTTGGAGCGAAGCAGTGGAAATTAATCTCGATGTTTGTGATTTGAATCTCGTCACCTTGGAAAAAACATTGTAAATCGTTCCTTACATGTATTCCAATAGCGAGACAGGGAACCAAATTACTTTAGATAGTGTATTTGACGAAACTTCTATACTCAACACTTATCGAATCACTGTCGAAAATGAAATGTGTTATTCGATCGAAACATTCATACACCAACTTCCCGAAATGTTAGTCGACGAATTTATTTATGACTATTGTGGTGAATACAAGAGAGTAACCAATTTCGTCAATGGAATCAGGCCCGATCACATGGAGAAATGACCCTTTATTGGATGTGTCGCCATAAGTGAACAACCAGAATATTACACCAATAAATTAGACTGCGAGCATAGACTTTTTTTTCTCACGCCCGATTTACTTTTCGTTCCCTTTTCACCCGCCTTATAAGTTCATAATTTCAAATTGAGTGGTTATTACATCGCATTCGTCGAGGATTTGGAAAACAACTAAGTTTTCATTTACATCGACATGTTGGGTGAAACCAACATTTCGAGGGTAGATATGAAACGGGCATTACAAAGTCATCAAACCCATATCCCCACCATATACGAAATTAATATTCTGGAACCAATTCGATTCATAATGTTCCTTGTGGAAAAACACAGCCGTTCTGATCAATCGACTGGTTTGTACCATTTGAAAAAAGGACAAATTATACGAAAGCACGTTTCATCGATCGGTACACTCTATCATGCCAATTTCACTTTCCACTGATGACCTGTTGTATTTCCAATAGGGCAATATCATGAAAGTAAAAGGGGGGAAACAATCGATTTGAGGTTTGATTGGGAAACATTTTTAAACTTTTTAAAGATTAAAAATATCCCTATTCTAAAGCTCAGACAGGACGTGTCGTTGGCCGACATGATTGCGATATATGTTGGGGCATATAGAACTGGGAGATTTGTACGAATTGATATCTCTAGAGGAAAAAACTCACAAGTACTCAGTGCGCAATGATCCACCCAAACCCTTTATAACTTCTTCGACATGAGTTTCAAACACCTTTCCAAAATTTCAGTAAAAATATTGCCTCTTACATCGTGAATTCGCCCAAGATTTCCATTGGCCCATATGCTGATTTCCGAACCTATAACGATCCGGTATCCCCCATCGAGGAAAAATGAAAAAAAATCAGTCGATAAACTATTCATTTGGGAGTTCAATTACATACAAATATCGAAAATTACTACAAATCTTAAAAAAAAAAAAAACTACCCTATACGATAGACGATACGTTTAGACAATTTTTAGATTTCGACTGCGATGTTAAACAAGCCAATGGCTGGACACCTTATGCATCGGAGCTCAGAGAGTGAGATGTTGGTTTCGCTCTTTGTGGAACCATCGACATGCTTTTCAAGTCCAAGCAAGGTGATTTGGTGATGGTCGATTGGAAACATTCGCCAAACAATTTCGAAGTATCGCATGGTGATTATGGACTGGGACCTCTATGTAACATATTAGCATCGCAATTAAAAAAGTACTCATTGCAGCAAAACATTTATCATTATATATTCAACAAGGAAAAATATAAAGATATTCGACCACATGTGGATGGAAAATCACCTAAATGTATCTGTAGCAAATGCACACAAACCTGCCGAATTAAAAATTGTTGTTGGTAGTTGATTTTGACGGAAATGTGATTGAGAATAGTTTAATTTACACAAATGATAATCAATAAAATTGTTTGGTTTTTACTTCTTGTCATCTTGAAAAATTTTATATTCTTCTGCATAAATTGTTCTTGTAATAGCAATTGATTTGTTGAAATGATCCAAGTTTGGCCTGAAGAAAATTCGATCATTTGTCAGGATGCTGTTCCGACACATTTCGTAGATGATTTTGAGACGTAAAGTCAACACTGTCGATTCGTTTGCATTTTCGAGTACTTTTAGCGCCACTTCATACAAAATACATTGACTCGCTTAATTTTCCTTTAGTATCTGTACGAGTAGAAATTGACTGACGATCGCAAACGAGAATGGTTCATCTTTAAAGTTTTCCAATCTCGACATATCATGTATGGCCATGACGTTTCGAAAAGTAAGGTATTGTGATAGAGAAATATTATCAATCACCCAATGTTGGTATTCTTCATCCCATTCCTTAAGGTGGTGATTCTTAAACAGCTGCAAGAAACAAATTAATGTACCCCAACATTCTTCCTCCGAGGGCAAGTTGATAAAGTAAAAGGCATGGGTTCGGTTGTCGATTGTAGGTCTTATTGATATTTTTGTACTTGGTTGCAGCTATAATTAAAACATAATTTTTCATTTGAGCACTTCCTTCGGGACCTGTGTGTAGGGTAATTGCCACACTTTACAAATGGGGTGGAATTGCAAAGTTTTACGAAACTATCTCGTTGATTTCGTCCAGAAATATCACGAATCGCTGGTTCTGGTTCTCGATGGCCATCTTGAAAAATTGGCTAATATGCATTCAGTATCACCGATGGTGAGCGAGGATATCAGTCCGATGTTGAGTTGGTATTGTTTGGCTTTCCATTCGGACGCGATTGCGTGGCTAGCGTACTCATGCCCGTACCTGGAGAACCAAAAAAAACATTATAAATTTGAATTGTGGGTTAAACACTTGCGTGTAGATTAAAATTTTGAGTTCTGCTTTCAACTGGCCACAGCCCTGAAAGAAAATTCATGTTCGATTTACCATGGGTCCAGCTCGGATGTAATCTCGGAATTTGATTCTCCTCCAAATAAATCACCCGGATTCTTGGAATTCCGAAAGTAACCCTGAAATAAATTTTCAAACTGGGCCGTTAAAAGTTCGAGATTATTTTTCGATAGCAGAGCACATCTGAAAATTGCCAATTTTTGTACCAAGTACACCCACGATTTGTAACTAGTGTATTGATTTTAAGCCAGCATATATTTCTGCTCTGTTTAAATTTTTGAAAATTCTTCACCTAAACCAATTAGACTGACTTCTACAATGGTGCGAACATTTTCATTAATTATTTTTTTTATCTGGATTTTCTTATAAGACTCTCTTTTTATCTTTATGAAGCAACGTTAACAGCAACTACAAAAGAACCTTGTCTCCATTGTTGCAACTTCAACCACTCTGACCACAGTGCACCAACTTTGTCATTATTGTAACGAACCAGCAATCTTCTTTTCAGCCACTAAACTCTTTTTCCTCCCCCTTCACAATAACGCCCCTCTATTCATTTACAAAGACCTAATGTAAATGTCAAGAATGAAATGTCTATTTCTCATATCAGCATGTGAAAAGAGCCAAATGATGATCCTGAACAATTGGCCCAAAAACTAAAAATTTACATATATCGATTCGTGGGAATTTTAACGGGAATCCATACGACCATCACACAAACGAAAAAGGAGGTCGGTGATTCCTCTATTGCGCTAATACCTCGGTGGCTATGAAACTAGTAACTATACATTTCATCGAGCTTGGCCGACTAGAGTCAGAAATGGTGAATGATGGAGTGGTTAGTCATCAGTATGTGAAAATTATAAAATCCATCCTCGATTCGAAATATGAAGATGTGCCGGAAAATGTAATGTGGTTCGGTCGAATCCTCGAACAACACAATATCCTAACCGCATACACTGTTGTTCAAATGTGGCTGAACGGACCCATCAAAGCACAGCCTGTACTTAACACCCACACGTTCATCAAACACATTAAAATGGTTCCACCTTTGCAATCTCCATTCAATGCACTTATGAAAGCAGCTTTGGAAAAATGCAACAACAGAAAACAAACTACGAACTTTGTTGTATGTTGGACAATTTGGAAAAGAACGAAATGTTTGTCGTCAGCGAACTCAGACACATATTTCTGCCACTGAGTGAATCAACGTTCAAGAATGCATCTTTCAACACCTTCAAAGGAAAATTTCGATGGATTGTATAAAAAGTCGTTGTTTTTCTTAAATTGGCGAATAAAAACTTGCGATGTATCTAATGCATATGAAAACACACAAGTTTAATAAAAATGTTATTAATAAAAAAATATTTTATTTACAAGTAGTTTCTTTATTTATATATTTTGTATATGTGTCTAACCATGAGTTTGAGTTTTATGCTCTTGTCATCAGAAATATTTTCCTCATCATATTAATTACACTCGACACATTCAAATACTTCCTGTTGGGGAAAAAAATGTTCAAAATTATAAGCTAACATAATATCTAATATAAGAGCGAAAATCATGTCTGGCGAAATCATCAGTGAAAGTGTTCTTATTTATAACGACCAGATCCGTATTCACACCTTTGATGTTGATTTAGCGATTCGCAACATCCTTAGAACTTTTGATTTAGGCCTAACAGTTATGGAGAATAATTTCCTCTTTAATTTATATAAAGTAGATATTTATCATGTGCGATATTTTGTTTAATAATATTTCACCAGTGTTGGATCAATCGGTCAACTATTACGACTACACCTTGGCTGGTTCTCGTCGAACGAAATTGGTGAAGTAAACACACTATATCGACCAATACGAACAACATCTTCAATTCACGGGCAGTGAGAATTTCGCATTCGACATTCCCAACAATGCCAACAATGTGCGTGAAGTAAAATGTCAAAAGATTCCACCACAAAACGAAAAAAACCCAATAATGAACCAAGTTCAGACATCGCCTGCATATTTAAATGAGCTATTGGCACCACAAAACAAAAAAACCCCGATAACGAACCAGGTTCAGAGATCGCACGTGTATTTAAATGAACTATTGGCAACCGACACACCTCCCGTGGACATGATGTTTTAATAAGATGTTTCGAACAACTGTTCATTCGAGAATCTCGTACAAGAACCACAGGAATTACAAGAGCAAAACCAATACATATCAAATTTCGTACCTAATAATTACATACCCAACAAACAACTAGAATTACCAAAGAAAAAACAGCAAACTATTAATTACATACTTGACGAGCAACAACAACAATTACTAGAATAAAACCAACTTACCCCGAATTTCATACCCGATTATTGCATACCTAACGAACAAAATATTTTAGAAAAAGTACAAGAGTGGTACATTAGAAAACCAGGCCGCCCACGCGACAAAACTTCGACAAGAGTCGATGAGTGGATACTTTTGGCTGATACACCAAATATTTCCGTACAAGCAATGATTGGATTGTATAATGGTGGTTGTGAACTACAAGCTTTCATCGAACACGCACTAAATTCGGAAACTTTTAAATGTAGTGGCGGTGCTGAATACATCATGCTTAAAGAACAACGCCCAACACTGGATTTTCAACTTGACGAGATTAGACATAAATACAACATAAGTAACTAACACCTATATATTAAGATTATTTGATCAAATGACATATGAAATCGTCGGGGAAAATGTTTTACTTTACAAAAACCAAATCAAAGTGGTTAGTTTCGATCCCCAGGCAGCAATTCGAAACTTCATTAAATCATTCTATATGGGTTTGATGGTGTTGCAAAATATCTTGGTATTTAATTTTTGCCTATATGATGGCCACGAGGTTCCCGATTTATGCAAAGTGAAGTTCCGGTGATTAACCTTTACCATTTTGAAAACTACGGGCATGTGCAAGAAGCGGGCATCAATCGCATATTCGTGCACAAATGATCCTACGGGCACAATAACGAATCGAGTAACTTTGATACCATAAATCATCTTTCATCAACAGACTACGAAAATTTCGCAATTGATTTTCCAAATTGAAAAGTACACCAGCTGACCAAACTAATAAAAGTCGTGGATTCAATCGGTGTGGCTACACCACAACATTTTAAATTGCAGCCGGTAGAACAGTCCAGTTTCAATTCGACGCAATATTCTGCATTTGCAAGATGTCTCCTCGAGCGATTTAGACACGATGCAAGTAAAACCTCAAATAATTCAATCAATTTCCCCAAGAGTGGTGACAGAGAAACCCCAATTACAACAACACAACAACAAGAATTAACTACATCCCCAACTCTGCCATTTTCGATTCAAAACATTTCACCCGATTACAACCTATCAGATTTTTTAACCTTCCAGTCCCCTAAAAACTCGCCTGTGTGTTATAATCAATAAACATCACTTGATGATTTAATCTTCAATGCCTTACGATCGCACAGTCTAATCCCTTCGAATGAAGATGTGATGGCTGGGAGAAGCAGTAATGCAAACAATCCAACTCGGATAAATGAGGTAAATGCACTGGTCGAATTCGACCCTACAACTCGAATTCAAATAAACTTTCTTCTCGGGGGGAATTTAAACCTTGTTCCACAAGTTGCTACATTATCCTATGAGTTGTAATTTGCCACGAGGGAAAAAAACGATTCGTCGCCATCGTCGAAACAAACGGCCCCATTGTCTGACGAATTCATCATCAATTTGGCAAAGGAATGGAGCAAAAAAATAGTAAAACCATTAACCACAAAGAACTACTTTATAGTATTCACTTTTGCAAAGAATTCATGGAACGAATGTATGACAACAATCAAGTAAAAACTGCCCTTTCTCTCTCTCTGGAATGCATTTGCTTAACTTGGCTGCCGAAAAGAAAATTATTAGTTAAGTATGCGACAATCTAAGAATCGCAATCAAATCCTATCAAAAAGCCAATGCATACCTTACATAATTTACCCTTCCAGGAAAAACATGTGAAGATTAATAATTTCGTAAAAGTGGATAATTGTAAATAAATTTTTTGTCTGGGTATCGTCTCATCGCCTCGAGCCAACTGGCAACAAATTTAAAAGACTGAAAATTTAAGGTACAATTTAAAAACTTGTAGTGTATTTCTCGCAACAATAAAGTCAATGACATAGCAATCTTCTACCTTCTCGGCCAAATTCGCAACATCTTTATATTTCCGTGTATATTTTTTGGTATCAAATTTTTTGTATTTCCCATTCCCTTTGTATAAAATCGAAGAAAATTTCTTCTTGGGATCGATATCTCCGTAAAGTCCATCTATAAATCACCTGCGAAAAATGTTGCCAAATATAACTTTGATTCTACAATGTATTTCCTATATTCTAATTTTAGCGCAGGTTTAATGTAAATTATACATTCTTCGAAAGGAACTTTACTGAAATAATTTTTTTTTTTACGTGAATCAACATTCTTACACTTCGATGCATTATTTTTCCGTTTTTAAGAAAGATTTTTTTATTTTCGATAGTCGGTTGTAGTTGTTTATTCCTATTCCATTGTGTCGATAAAATCAATTCGGTTGTATTCTGCACTATTTTAAGCCTTAACTGCAGTGATGGGTATTCGGGAAAATTACAGGGAATGGGAAGGACATCGAGGATGGGATTTTCACAACTGCCGGTGTCTACATTGAAAACTTTACCGACGTAGGGATAAGTCAGGCGACATCTATCACATTTGTAATACAAATATTTTATGTTTTGATCAAATTCTTCAAAGTATTCGACTTCTCTGTTTCGACAAAAATAGGCATTGATCTTATACGGGTGCACAATATAACCATTTTCGTTTTGTGAAAATTCGAGTTGTAGACAGCATATTCGGCTTTTAGAAAGCCTATGTTCACATTTAACGATTTTTTGTAATCCGTAATTACAAACGATGTAGTCATCGCTTGCATAAGACAATCTGATTTTGTTCAACTTGTCGACACAAACGTTGCCAATATCCCGTTCCAGCCTAATCACATCATTGTTCGTAGGGCACGTGGTGCCGTGGAAAACATATTCTTTGGGCATACTTAAAAAATACATTTACGATCGTGCTCACATCTGAGATACATATCCTCGAGTTTTTTTTTTTTTTTTTGCTGATTCGGAACCATCGATGTTCATCAAGTTGCAATACTGTTCGTGTGTTATGTAATCGACCTGGTTCGGATTACTACACTCACTGTACATCAACTGCAGGCCTTCGGAAATGCTCAGTTTTGGAGAGATCGACACAAAGTTTAGGGACTTAAAATCACCACATAGTTGGATTTTATAATCCGTCCCGACTTTGACCATTTTCGGTGAAAGTGTTTGTGTGTGAATACGTTTGAACCATTTCTGTTTCTTGAAATCCCATCCCTGTTCGTGAGGTGCTTTTTCTGATTCGCCGGTAAAATTCACCTCGATTTTTGAACGTTCTGCATTCTCTGTGTTTGTCGCAAAAACTCTGTATTCGCAATACGTATTTGTTTTACACAAAGTGACAAATTTAAGTTTTTCATTTTTGACTGGGTTCAATCTAAACAAATCTTTACCTGATTTCATGGGATTGTATTTTGGAGTTTTCGAATGTAGTAAAAACCAATACACCAACATTATTACAAGCTATAATACACTTTGAACAATGATGCTAATCGAGTAGAAATCCACCAATGCATTTCTTTCTCCCTCACACACACACACACACACACACACACACTCTCTCTCTCTCTCTCTCTTAAGAAAAAATTTATAATCAAAGGATTACTTTCAAAGCCAATGTATTTGAAATATACCAGCCAATATCGGCTGCTTCAACACAAATATAATTGTCAAAACAACCACCCATGCAATAAGGTAGAAATAATCAAAGGAATTTTAAAAAAATATTTACCAAGATTTTGTAGTTCAGACTTGATGGCTTCCAGTTCCGATGGCAATTGGACCATTTTGCCAAATCAATCCACGTAAATAAACCACGATTAATCTATGGAGAGGAGCATGTCCACTAGTCTGAATAAATTAAATTTATATTTGAGATACATATCAAACCTTTTCAAAATAATCGATTTCCATACAATTTCATTCATGCTCTTATCCAGCATACAATTTCCGCACGCATGAAATTCATTTCGAGAAATGGAGGGGAAAAAACACGATCGTTGTTGATAAACATGCTCGTTTGCCCGAAATTCACTACCACCTTGGCAAACATCAGGTAACACAAGGGTCCTGATACACACGGATGAGCATTTCTCAAGGTTTTGACATTGTTCAACAATCCGAGCAAAATGTGCGCAAAAATTTTATCAGTTTTATCCGTTGACAAATATTTTGATATTTGCCGATCGATCAATAATACTTTGTTTGTTTTCCCATTAAATGTAAGAGACAGGTTTTCCTCTGCTTTACAAATTAGAAGCGATGGTGAAGATTCCGATGTTGTTGGCGATGGTGGTATGAGAAAAGGATTTCGCCAGCGGAGATGAAGACGATCGCGATCTCGCTGATATAAGAGCAAAATAAAGAAAATTCACAACTAAAGGTGAGAGCAAGGCATCGCAATCATCGATTTAGACAGCACTTTGATAGACGAACGTAAAAACGAATTTCACGGAGCCAATCATTTCATGGCGACTTTGGTAAAAGACTTTAAAGTGGTGCTGTGGACGGCGGGCAACGAGGTGCATGCGAAAATGTTTATCGAACAGTTTCCGCAAGCCAATAAATTTGCAAACGTTTTGTATGTGTTTCATAGAAAAACGAAATAGGTATCTAATGTTCGCCAATAACTTCCGATAAATGATGGGCCCGTACATTTTAATAGACGATTCGGTGCATAATTTGAATACGGGTGATTACGACATACCGGTAAATGTTAAAAAAATACTATTACGTACCAAATACAAAAAATTAAAAAAAATTAAATTCGTCAACCACAACTCATTACTGAATGATTTATACAATCTAGTAGATGCTTGGTACAAATATATCAGTTAACTCGCTCGCCCAACAATGTCGCATTTTTTTTCATAATCATGCAACAGATTAATTATAAATGCTTCTTGAAGAGCCATCATATGTGATGGCAGTGTCCAAGTATGCAATAACTTTGTAACCAACTCCATGTATTCGTCAATGTTTCTATTCGAGTTGCTTCTACACATCCAGTTCTTCTTGTAGTGAGAATAAACAAATTTTTTGAACTCGAGAGTGTCCACATTCTGTCATGCTCCGTGATGGCAATAGATCTTATATATATATATATATATATATATATATATATATATATATATATATATATATATAGTGTCACACCCAATATTTTTATTTTATTTTATGTGTTTGCATTTGTTAATTTTAACATTTTCTTTTCGTATCCAGAGAAACATCAATGAAAATAACAGACTACAACAAACCATCATAAATAAAAACGAATGTCTAATGAAAAATAAAAAGAGACAACATGTGGCCAAAAATAACAATGTAGTTTCCCAATAATAACCGATGATTAATTCGCAATTTCTGGAAAAATATACAACATTTTATCTTATTCAAACAAATTTTTACATTAATGATACGTGCAAAACTTGCAAAATTCCTTAATTTCCATTACAGCACAATACACATCGGAAGAATCGACAACAATTACTGCAACTTCGTGAGTACTGGGATGCCATTCGTTGTTATTTACACTGGTGAATTAATGTCGTAGAAAGTTCATGTTAAAATAGTTTACCGGGCGTTGTTTGATCAACAGAAATTTGGTATTCTATTGGTCGCTATTGTAAAATCTAGATTCGATGGAGTTAACCTTTGGCTCTGTCTTGCAAAATTATTCCCAGTCGTCCACAGCATTACTAACAGCACCATCGGAATATCTTTCATATATATCTTAAATGATGAAAAAAACTATAAAAAAATCATTTCATTGTTTTCTTTTCAATGGGTTATGCGAGACATCCGTCGAGGTATTGTAAAAAAAATAAATCACGACCACGGTGGGTGTATATACATATATACGATGGCTTCGGCCAAGACAAATCACTTGCAATCGAGCCAGCACTTGATACGCTAGCAAGTGTCAGTATACAACATATGTTGCAATCTGCAAGGTTTCTGCGATAACAATGGCGAATGTGTACTGAAGGAACTGACAGTCACCAACACTGATGGTTTAACCAAAAGGTGGCTCTTCAAATCTCCGTATATGTGGAAAGCATTGGGTGATTTAAATGAAAAGACAAACTATTGGCTGAAGGAAAATATTCACCAATTGGCATGGCAAGATGGCGAAATTCCCTATGATGAATTTGAAATGGAAATATTTCAATTGATAAGGAGTCATTACAACAAATATATGATATTTGTTGCGAGTTCACCTCAAATAAAATGGCTAAAGAAGTTGTGCAAATTCGATCACTATCTCGAAATTATGGATTTGCAAAAAACTTACAATTGCCCATCCTTTAAGACTATGGTCGCTATATATGGGAATGCAGGCCATTATGATTGTTGAAGACACATTCGTGGATTTATGTGTGCAGAGATAAATTCGAAATTATTGTGTTTGTGGTTCCGCGATAATGTAGTGGCAAAATGAGAAGATGTCCAACAACAACAAAATTGAAATAAAGTGTATCAAAGACTTTACATTCAATGTTTGGTGCGGGTTCACAACAGAAGAGATAGTTCGACTGAACTGCTGCAGGTTAAATCTCCACATCTGTAGGCCAGCTGAAGAAAAGTTTCCATGGAATGAAGTGGTGAGATGGAGAAATTCCCTGCAACAAAAATGAAGATTACTGACAAAAAAAATCACATTGTCTAACTGTATTATATATTTCACAAATGTATTTTATTTGTAAATAAAATATTTTAATATTTAGTTTGTAAATAAAAAAAAATTCATTTACTCGAGATGTAGTAATTGGTTACATAAATTTCCAACACCTATCAAAACAAAACCAGATATTACTCTTATGTTTACCAAATTATCAGAGTAGGCCAACATCAATCCCAAAACAGTAAAAATAACACTTAGGTCTATCAAATAAGCTTTTTTGTTTGCATTTTCTTATTCCGTTATGGCGTAATGGTCACATTTTGGCAATGGTATACAAGATAGAATTCAACACAGGTTTCAATAAAAAAATATAAAAACTGAATTTTGGAAAGTTATCAATTTCGGGCCACCAGCTAAGTCAATTTCTTTACATATAAAAAAAAAATATATAAAAGTTGAAGTCTGAAAAGGTACCAATTACAGGGCACGATCTAAAAGTCAATTATTTTTTAATTAAAAAAAATTTAAAACCCCTGTTTTGTGTATATGCAAGGAGTTGGACTTTTCATAGAACCATTACAACTGCAATATCATTGGACAGAAGATCTCTTTGATTGTCGAGTCACCAGAAAAAATTATATTGTCGTGTTTAAAAGGTATTGGGAAAACAGCTCGAAAAATTCAACTTAATAAAATTATAAATCATGGGGAATAATACAAGCAGTTTGGAAAAGAGCTGGATTCGATGTTCTAACGAATATAAACTCACGAAATATAACATCGAGAGTACAGAACTTTGTAATAAAAAATGCACTGAATTAAGGAAACAATTAAATATCATAGGATATTCCTGTAAAAGATAACGAGAACTTATAGAGAGGATTGACAAAATTGAAACTAACCATTCGAATTTAAAAATAACTTAAAAAAAAAAATTAAATTGAGATTTAATTTTAAAAAAATCTATTTGAAAAAGTACTAAAAATAAAAATAAATATTATAATCTAAACAGATATGTTTATATAGAACAAATAGTTAATTATAAATATACTTCAGAAAAAACAATTCCAAACTATTTAGAAAACTTGAATGTTACTGAATTGAAACGAATTGCTAAAGAATTAAAAATTAAAGGTTATGCATACACAAATAAAAGTAAAAGCATAAAAAAATTTATTCGACTCATACTAAATGATAGGGAGAAATTGAAAAAGATTCAAGAATTCTAATTTGATACAAATAATTTTGACAATATTTGTACTCTAAAATCGTTGTCAAATACCAACTGATAAAAAAGTTCCGGTTTTTTGTGCATATGTAAGGAATTAAACATAATTTCATAAAACCATCTCAACCGAAACGTCGTTGGTTAAGCAGACTATTCAGTTGACGAGAAACCAGAATTTTAATTTTATGAATTTTGTGGTCGTCGATGGTTATGGTAATGAGAAATTGGCCTCAACATATGATGTTTATTAATAAAAGCGTATTGAATATATTGATATAAATCTTGAGAATATCCATGTCGAAATACTTGCTCCGGAAACTGATATAAGAATTCGACTTGAAATTGAATTTCATTTAGAACAAAGAAACAAAATTACATCAGCATAATTGTGTATTGTTTCAAACATCTAAACTACAAGTTAAAATATACAATCAACGATTACCTAATAAATTTGTACTTTTTGGATCAAAAAATCGCAGTCGAATGTGATGAACACAATCACCAATACAGAAATAAAAAAATATGAAATCGAAAGGCAAAAATACATAGAGAAACAGCTAAATTACATGTTTGTAAGATTCGATCGGGATGCTGAAAATCTCAACGTTTGTGATGTTGTAACCACCACCATTCAATTAATAGAACAAAGGCATTTCAATCTATACAACGTTATCAACAGTACCATTCGAATGATTGAACAAAATAAATAAATTGTAAAAAAAATTAATTCTTAGTTCATTACATAATTTCAAAAAAAATACTTTTTGTAAACAATCTGTCTATATATAAGTAACAACCATTGCACCTACAATGTCATTGGATAGATCATTTTAGCTTTCGAATTTCAAAAACTTTTGACTGTTGAGTTTTTACACTAACAGACGCTTTGTGGGTGATGGTCCTTATGCAAAACAGATCCCCTTTTTAAATTCAATTTTGGGTCCTGAAAATTGGTACAATACCAAAATTCAATTTTGGCATGAACAAAAAGTCCCTTCTTTTAAAATTAAATTTCTTATATTTTCAACATAAAGTTTATCTGACTCCCCTTAACCCCTCAATCAACTCCTTTACTATGAACCAACATCACAGGCTACTTTGAAGGAAAATCGTGGGTGAGGGTCCTCATACAAAATGAACCCCTCTTTAAAATTAAAATTTTAAATATTCATTATTTAAAAAAATATATTATAACTGAACATTATTTCACTCACAATGTCGTCAGTGAAACTGTCTTTTCCAGTCTTAAACCTTCAAAGTTTATAATGTTGGATTTTCGTGCTGATCGACCATAATGGAATATAACAATTTCGGTTCAAAGGGAAAAGTTATAGCATAATTTACTGGATATAAAAACGCACATAAAGTAATTTTAGGTATTGCAAAAAATAAACAGATGAGAATGTGGTCGAATTTTGAAAGTATTTTTACATCTGCTCCAACTAACACCTTCACTCCAAAACTGGGCTCTTCCCAAAATTAAATTTTTTACTGAATATTATGTCATATGTGTTACAATAATTTACACCTTGTATAATTGTTTGTCTATATACAAACAACTGAATATCATTGCGCCTACAATGTCATTGGAGAAGAAGATATTTCAACTTTCAAATTTAGACAAATTCAATTGATGGATTTTTAAACTAGTCGATCATAATGGAATAAAACAAATTTGTTTCAGAGAAAATGATATAGCCTCGTTTCATGGGTATGAACGACCAAATGATGCAGTTTCCATTAATGTCATTCATAAATGGAAAACAACATGGGTAAATTCGAAGGGTATGGTGCAAAATCGTACCCTCGACATTCTATCCATCTGGCAACCCCACAGAATTATCATATCTGAACCAGGCCTATGTGCATTGATAATGTGCTCGAAACTACGTGTTGCTAAAAGATTCGCTAATTGGCTCTATGAAGAAGTTTTACCCTCCTTGAGAAAAAATGGGCAATACAAATTCAATATGACTAAAAAATAAGATAATTAAATTATTGAATCATGGCTTACTCGAAGCAAACAAATTGTTGATATTGGCCAACAAAAAATTGTTATTTACAAATGAAGAATTGATAATTGCCAGAAAAGATTCTGAAAAAGCAAGACAGGATGCAGTGGTACTCTCTCATCACATCGCCGACATTGCCCAAGATGTGATCGTCAAACCCACATCCGATAGTTTATTACACACATTGGCCATGCACATGCTGGATGAAACAAACCAAGAAATAGCCTTCAGCCAAAGCCAATGTCGATCACTCGCCAAATTCTCTGAAACAGCTCAATGACAAAAATCAGAATGCCAGGGAACTGTACAAGAACAGGTACATCCTGAATTGCGTGAAAAATTGGCTGAAGAAATAAAAAATACCATATTCTGCCCATAATAACATCGTGCACATTTCGGATGCTATGGACTCGGAGAATGCTGTATAATTTGTACATAGCATAAACACATTACCGAAAATCTCGAATAAAATGTAATTTGTGCAAAAAAAAATAAAACATTTTAAAATAATTATAATCAAAAAAATTTACATATTTTTTTCTTGCTTTTCACTCACAATGTCATTGTTCGAATGGTTTTTTCCATTGTCAAACTTCCACCGTTTCAACTGTTGAATTTTCATACTGGTCGACTGTAATGGAATCGAACAATTTTGATTCAAGGGGGCAGTTATAGCATAATATATTGGATATAAAAACTCACATAAAGTAATTTTAGACTGTGTAAAAAATAAATGGATGAGAATATGATCGAATTTTTAAGGGAGTAGATTGATTGTTTCCTTTCCAAAATTTAAATTGGGGTCCTGAAAATTGGTACACTGAAAAAATTCAATTTTTTTGAATTTATAAAATAAAGTTTATTTGACTCCCTTGACCCCTCCCCCTTTATCTATCTATCAACCAACATTTGCACTACAAAAAGGGACTGTTTCCAAACTTAAAACTTTTTGTTCCCTTTGCAAATATTAATTTGGTATCCCAAAATTTTATATCATGCCAAAATTCAATTTTGTTATATTTTTAATAAAAAGTTTGTCCATTCCCCTTAACCGCCACAACCACCACCTTCACTATAAACCAACATTATAATAAGGTTATTTTAAAGGACATTGTAGGTTTTTCCCCACAAATGTACTCTTTAAAATTCAATGTTTAATATTTATAACAAAGCTTACACAGCCCTCTTCTCTTTCTGCAATAATTAACATTTTGACTACAAACCAACAACCAAAATCAATGAGGTTATTCTAAATGAACATTGTGGGTGAAGTCCCTTATCCAAAACCTTACACCTTTCAAATTATTTTTTAAATATTTATTATCAAATAAAATTAATATTTATTAAAATAATAAATAAAATCACAAAAATAATTAGGCGATATGTTGTGAAACTAATAAAAGCTAACCAGTATTGGGCAAAATATCATGTAACTAATAAGACCTAGTCATAATTACGCAAAATATTGTGGAACTAGTTCCACGAGATTTTGCCAGATGGCTCCATGATCGACATTCCTTTCCCCCACTCCTACTTCCAGCAACTAATCACAATGCAGTATTTCACTTCCCCTCCCTTCTCCTCCAGTTTGGCCTATAGGCTGTGAAATCTGGAAACAAGACGTCATTCGAGGCCCGAGAGCTGAATGTGGAAACATCACTCCTCCTCCCAGAGCAGAAGAGGAATAAGGAGTATTATATATACATGATAAAATATTAATATTTTATAAGGTATATAATAAATAACTTACCTTTTTATTCTTACCAGATTTCTCTTCTGCTCTGGAGTGGAGAAGTTTCCAGTTCAGCTCTTGTCCTCGACTGACATATTTTTTTCCAGATTTTACACCCATGTAGGCCAACAGAAGAGAGAAGAAGGGAGGGGAAATAAAATGGTGTACTCTGATTGGTTGTTGAAAGTGGGAGTGGGGGAAAGAAATATCAATTGTGGTGCACTATGGCAAAATCTTATGGAACTAAGCAAACTTTTCCAATAGTCCTTATACAGGTATTTAGTATTCAAAGTTCATCTTATAAGACAAAGTTTGAATATTAATAAGGTATATAGGAACCAGTAGACAAGTTTCCTTAGTTTTGCATGTTTACCAGAGTACTCTAAAATCGACATTCACTCCCTCACTCCTACTTCTGACAACCAATTACATTGCAATATTTCACTTCCCCTCCATTCCCCTTCTTTCAGTTTGGCCTATATGGCAGCAAAATCTGAAAAAAAAGACATCAGTCGAGACCAAGAGCTGAAAATGAAAATATCACTCCTCCCAGAGCAGAAGAGGAATAAGGAGTAAGTTTAATACATATATCTTATAATATATATACCTTATGAAACATTAATATTTTATAAGGTTTATTATATTATATTATATTATTATACTTACTCCTTATTCCTCTTCAGCTGTGGGAGGAGGAGTGATGTTTCCACATTCAGCTCTTGCCTTCGACTGATGTCTTATTTCCAGATTTTGCGGCCATAAATGCCAAACTGTAAGGAGGGGAAGGGATGAGAGGTGAAATAATGCAACATGATTGGTTGTTTAAAGTAGGAGTGAGGGAGAGGGGTAATGTCGATTACAACACACACAAGAGGGTTAACTCGAAAGTAATCCATTTTTTATAAAAATATCTTTTTGTAAATCATTACATCAGTTACTAATTGGCATTATTGTGGTGTAAGCCATTTCTACAATCGCACTCGAAAGGAGAGTAATTTCGTTTGCTTTCAACAGCCATTGTGGCGATATTCAATGACACTTGGGGAACAGATCTGTCATGATTGGATACAAAAAGATAGTTTATGTTTTCCATGAGTTTCTCTTTTTGTCCCAGATCCCAACTGCTTGTGAGGTAGGTTTCGATTTTTTTGCACAATCTGCTTGGAAAAATCTCTCAGTAAAACATTTTTTGAATGGTTATATTGATAATAAAAGTTTAATTGTAGCTGCAAGTACAGGTTTTGTGGTGCCAGGCTCGTGTTTTTCAATGGACAAAACAAGCCTTGTAGTACAAAGTATTTGATGAATTTAGTATTGTAGCTGGTGTTTATGCCTTTTGTTTTGTAGAGAACATCGAGTCCTTTTACCAGTTTATTGCAGTACTCCAATTCTATCTGGAAGTCCATCACTTGATTATCATAATACCAGTCATTTAAAATGTGTTTTGCACCCAAAATTTTAAACATGCTTCCAAACTATCCACTCTGATGTAGAACCAAGGCTCAAAACATACAACTGTGTAGTGAAATTTATTCTCTGCAAGTTTGACAGTGATGTAATCGAACAATAATTCATTTACATTCAAAATTCCTCTATTGCTTATATTTTTTACATAGGTGTGTTTTTTGTGATATATTTTATATACATCTTGAAATAAGACCATGCTTTGTATATATACATATTTATGCATCGATACAAAAGACGAAGACAAAAGCAAGTTGTTGTTGACTCACTTGTCGGAAATTGTACAAACAGAATCCAACTTATTTTTGCATTGAAATTGCAATTTCAAAATACGTCGATATCCTTCTCAATACCATTTTCGATGATTACTCGGATGTTGTGTTTGTCAACTGCGATTTTGCAAAACTCGAGCCGCACTCGCACAGAGCATGTTATTACTTGTGTAATTATATTGACATATGAAACTTGTAAATTCTACTCTCTCTGCATGCATTTCGAACCCTGATACTAAACATGAGTCAATTTTACAATTCGGGTGTCTTGTACAGGTGTTTCACTCCCTACGTCACCCACTGCCATTTCTCTTCGATAAAGTTAATTTCCAAGATATGAAAATTCATAATCACGCTTGTTCCCTTTGACGACAGCATGCACAACACAGCATGAATTAACCTAGAAATATTGAAACTTTTTTTACCAATGCATCAGTAAAATGGCCAATTTCGAGTTGAGGGATGATTACTCTGTTCTGCCCCAGATTTAATATTCGTGCTCAAAAAGGGAATTTGAGCACTACCTAAATCAACTCTGTCATGAAGAGGACTTGGCCATTGTCCAGTTTGAAAATCATCAAATAGAAAATTCAATTTATTCAATCACTTTTATGACAAAACCCCAATTTCTTTCCCCAAATATCTATTTCGCCGAAAAGATGCAGGCCGATTCCATGCTCTATCGAGAATTGGCCAAGTTGATGACTGATCATGATGGGATTCCCACCAACAGCACCTATGACAATTTATTCCTGAAACACAATGATAAAATTTCTTCCTTTCTATGAAGGGGAAAAAAGTGAAAACAAAAAATGGGGAAAAGAATACATACTTTTTTCTATACATACTTATATATAAGAAAACATGGAACAGCAAACTCCAGAGATTAGTTATATGTCAGAAATAAATCTCGACAACCTAGAGCAGAAAGTCCTTAAAGTGGACCGATGTTTGAGTAAACTACAAAACCTGTTTCTGGAAATTGTAAAGATTGCTGTGTTGAGAGAGACGATGGCAACTGTGTCAGAGACGACCAAGCCAATATTGGCTACGAAGGCTGTTGGGGAGAAAACAGGTGAAGAGGTTCAAGTCCCAACTGCCATCATTGACGAGCCCGTAAATAAATAAAAAACTAATTACAAACGAAAATGTTCCATAAAAAAGGATAAGGGATCACCACCATCAACAGCCCAACCATCATTACCGGAAGATTCCATCCAGGCCCATCATAGTGGTGAGGAAAATGGTTACTGCAAACAAAAAAGCAAAAAAACTTTGAAATATGCAGTTCCATCGAAAAAAAAAAAAAAAAAAAAAAAAAAACGAAAATCGAGTAAAACAGAAAAGCTATAAAACCAGGATGATCATTCAAACATTTTCACAGATGGATCGATCATATTGAATACATCGGAGCATTCGAGTAAAAGTAAAACCATCGATTCGGAATTGGTCAAACAGTTGCTGACGCCGAAAATTCCTATATATTTACACATCAAGTGTAATCATCAGTACGTAAATGTCGCTGCTCAAACTAAGAAGGTATATGAGATAGAAACCAACACACTTGTATCAAAATTATGCAATCACCAAAAATAAAAACCAAGCCATGAAACCATCAAAGGAGAAGACACTCGAACAAAGTGGTCTATTCATAATTGAATCACTAAAACCCACATATTTAATTTCTTGTAAATATCAGTATAAAATAGCTAATTTATGCTGATTGAATTCCTTCAGATTCCACGAGGATGTGTTGAAAAAAAAGCAAAGTTTGTTTTTTGCCGCCTCTCATGAATTCGTAGAGGAAATACACAGTGTTCCATGTGGCGAATGCTCGCTCGACTTGAATGGATTCGATCTGTACTGGTACAATAACGGTATTTGTTGGAAATATCACATTTTGTCATGTTTACCAACCCATGAAGAACAGTTTTTGTTTGATGTCAAATGTCTGTGGTCGGGTGGAAAATCAGATCCAAATTCCTTTAATAAACATCCTAAAAATGACAATATTGATCCTCAAAACAATGGTGATAGAATGGAAATAACGATGGTGGTAAACTCACAGACGTTATTAACAACTGCGAAAAAAAAAAAACGCTTTGGAATTACCATTGTGACGAGCCAACGAATTGAATGTCTACACCATCCCGCAAATGTTTTTGCGAAATGATTTCGAGCATAACAGAGTGTTGAGACTATCTGTGAAAGAGTACGTAAAGTGGACGTTGGACTTTCAAGTGCACGGATACAATAAAAATAACAATAACTTTAATTTCTTTGATTATGTATGAAACTTGTTGAAAACAGATCATTGCAATTTTACAAAGATTTTTGTAAACTTGAACAAAACATACTTTGTAGATGAAAATCCAACTAACAGTGTCAAGAAAAAAAGGAGATGTAAAAAGAAAAATCTATAAATACTGAATAAAAAAGTATACATAAAATATTTTTTTATTTATTCTTTTATCTCGTATATTTTAGTATCGTTTTAAATATATATATATACACACATACAAACACCACCCGTAATTATAAATGTTGTATCTCTCAAGTATTTCATTTTATATTTGCATACTTGTACAAGAATTTTGTTTCCATCTGGTAGCATGTGCTAGAGGAGCTACTCGAAAAGCTCTGCGAGCACGAAATTCTTCAGTTGTTGAAAGATGTGCTTTCCAATATCAAAGAGGGCAGAATATAAGAATTTATTGATATATTTAACAATGAGCCCAAACTTGATTCCCTACATGAATCGTGTAGTGAATTTATTTCACAAATATCTGATTTCCCATACAACCATTTAACAAAATTCCTTGAGATGTTTAATGATCCCGATATTCAGGAAGCAATCAAAACACTTTTTGCAATGTTGTTAAATGTATGCTTGCATCAATTGGAAAGTAGGAAGATGAAGATGAATGGTAATGATGATGCTGGTGAGTCTCAACTCGAATAGTGTATAAATAAGCATTTTTAAAAAATATAGAAATCACCCAATATGGATAATCACTCAGTAAATATATTCAAACAAATTTCCTTTTATTAGATTTGGGGCAATATCGACGACGTAACCCTGTACTTGTTTTATGACGAATCCGGGTCGAAATATTTTGTCATGTAGAATGAGGCCAAAACAAAATTTGGGGAAATTTTCAACATCTCCATTGTCCAACAAGAGATTTAATAATCTTCCCTAAATATTGCCTTGATCAAGAGTAAAATTAGAACATTTTTATAAAAAAAAACAAAATGGGGGATTTCAAAAACCCCCCTTCACTCGTTGGAAAAAAAAGTAATGAAAAAAAATATTTTTTTGCTTTGGCGAGTACATAGAAATTGTCAGTCTAGAAACAATTTGTCTCACACCATGGCACTCATTGTTCCTGTGTGGTTCAAACATCAATTGGTTCACAGTAGTGAAGAGCAGCTGGATATGACTTGAAGACGACTCATGACATTGAAATTCAACCAGGCCAAGTGGCCAATGTCCATTTCGGCCTGGAGTGAAAAATACCCAAAGACTATTTCGGTTTTGTTATGAGTCGTTCGGGACTGGCATTCAACCATTGAATATACGCCTATAATGGAGTTATATATTTATACTACAGGGGAGATATCTTTGTGCAGCTATAAAATCGAGGAAATTCGACATTCAAAGATAAGAAAGGATCTTGTATAGCTCAACTATTTATAATGCCACACATGATAGTATTGTTTGTACCGACAGATGAAAATGATGATGAATTTTACAATACACAGCGAGGCGCCTCGGGATTTGGATCTTCTTAATCACCACTGCCATCATCACCATCACCTACACTGACACTAACCATCAAAGTGAACACTGCGACCCATCGAGAAGAACCCATCTGGATGCCATTTTCCTTCCCCGAGCAGCATCACTTGTCGTCGGCAGAAATGGAAGAGTATTTGATGAAATAAAAATCAATATGAATAAAATATAAGGAATTCTCCCCTCTCACACACAAGAAAATATGGAATATTTAATACATAATAAGATAACTTAATTTGTTTTAGATAAGGATAGTAAACAGTGGTTTTGAAGAAAGGATGCGGCAAAAGTTTTGGAATACAAGGATACTTGCGATGCCGTTCGGAGACATGTTGCCATAGAGGAACATGCAAAATACAGACAACTCGTAGAATCAAATGGTTTACCATCATCGAGCTATCATGGAAATTCGAGAACCATTTTCATCACAAAAATAGGCCTATATAATTTGATTATGAAATAGTGATTGTCGACTGGAAAAGATTTTAAAGATTGGGGAGTGCACCAGATTCTACCGACCGCTGACAAAACTGGCAACAACATGTCGGCAGAGGAATTGAAAGACAATTGCGAACGATTGGAAGGTGAAATCAGACGATTGACAAAAGAACTTCAGCTTGAAAAAGAAAAACATTTGAAATTGGAGCAAAAAATGATAATATAATCATAAGTCCTTTGAAAAATTATGCAAAGAAAAGATAAATAGGTATTTATAATTTTTTTATTTGCTTTCGTACTATTCATTGTTAAAGTTTCCATCCACATTTTGTTGGTACACAAGCGATGCAATTTCTTGCAAAAATACTTAGAATCTGGTATGAATTACATACACGGGTTGACCGGTTTCTAAAAACTACAGACCGTCGTGTCGAAGGAGAATGTGAGTGCAGATGATGGCGTAAATGGCGACGAGTTGTTTCTACAAATTAAATGTCGATTCGGCCATTACCTAGGCTAGAAAAACGAGCCGGTATTTAACACCTCGATATGTAACGACAACAATGGCGAATTCGAATACAAGTTTTTTTCCGACCGAAACAATCATCAATCACATGTCATATCGAGGTGCCTACTGTTTGCCTTTGGAAGCAGCCACTTGTAATCTCCATCTGGGTAAAATAATATACGTGGATGACAAATACATTTACCTTACGCTCTATCCACACTTGTTCGGAGGGATCGGTTCCAACCTGATTGTCTGTTGTAATGGATCGATAGTGGATAGAGCAGCGAATACAACATACACCGATATAGTACCCAACATGTTTAGGATTGAGGATGTGGATGAAAAGTTGGATGATGGTGATTACCGGATCGTGTGCACCAAGCAATCAAACATTTTCCAAAATCGATTGATTATGTTGGATAATGGATAGTGGTTCGAGTACATGCCAAATAAATGCGCTTCGATGATATTCAATGCACCATAAAACGTGATGCCCGATTACTCCATCGGTAATTGTGACTGTGGCCCGCAAATTTTAAACTTGAATTCCAACCCCAAACTTCCATGTACAAAAATGCTTTTCGAAATGGGCTGGAAGTGACCTGATCATACAGGAAGCTTAACATCATTCAGTATAGCCGCCCATGCATAAACCTAAATACTGATAATTATTTGTACAAGTAAATAAAAATACCCTGCTCTTTCGACATGATTAAGGACCTTGCAAAAAATCCATGCGAACATGCAATTTTACTCGCGACTAATAACTATAGTTCATTGGCTTTAGAAAAAAAGTTGAAACAAAAATTAAAAAAGATAAAAATTTTGAAATCAACAGATAAAAAAATGAAAAAAAGAACAAAAATTGAAATAAATACACTAAAAAAGTAAAAAAAAAATTCGAGCTATAAAAGAGGCGGTGAATCGTTACTATACCAGTCACTCAGAAGAAACTCGGCACGATAAATACCCCTAGTATAACTACTGAACAGCAACAGCAGCAGCCCGAACCACAGCAGTGTCAACTCGACAATAGCGCTAATACTTTTACTAATCTCGTGGCAGAAGATCGCAAATCAGTTAAGCGAAAAATTATGAATGTTGTGATGATGACGAAGAAACTCAAGACATTGAATCATTTATTCAAGCACCAATCAACCAACAACCGGAGGGGAAACCAGCTGCGAAATATCAACGAGTCGAGAGCAAAACATGTCTACCATGCATTGTCGTGGATACTTGCGAAGTAAAGTTTGTTTCAATGTTGGGTGAAATTGATGGCAATTACTTCAACTTTTATTGCAATGATCAAATAAGGGTGAATGCGACTAATTATCGCGCCGAAGATGATGAAATTACAAAATGTATCCGACTATTGGTGAAATACCTTCAGTTGTTTAACCTACTCGGTACAAACATTGGACTCGTTAATTTGAACGATGTCGACGAGATCAAGGTAAACTCTTAAAACATTTGATGGAAACGAACCATTGCGAAAATATGTCTTTTTCACAATAGATCGCAATTTACTGAAATAGATTGCTCGCAAAAATTATAGTGGGGGAAGTTTCAATTCGTGGTACTTGTTCACAGACAAGGTGATCCAATACACTCTTTCGAACTTGGAAGAAGAAAACATGGAACGTGTCGACCAGATGATTGAAGTAAAACAAAGATCTCCCTTCCTGCTACTCCAGAACAAAAATGGAAAGTTTTTGAATAATAAAATCATGGATCCTGCCAGTTTAGAAACTCTATGTAAACACCAGGATGAAATCCCAACAGTATTTGCAATTGTTCGGTATTTATACAGCAGTAATGTGCAGCATTTAAAGTTTGAGCTCGTTGTATTGTGTATAAATATAAAAGATATAGAACAACAAATGTAGAAGAAAAAAATATTTTTGTAATTTATTTACATATATGTATTTTTTGTAATTTATATGTAAATAATTTTTTTAAATGATATATGGGCATATCTGTGTTTATTTTCTTAAATACACTGTCTACAAGGGTGATTGTTAACCAAATGAAGACATTTTTCTCCTCCGAGGACATTTTTTAAATTTACATTTAAAGAGTGCCATACACATACATAGAATTGTGACCCAAATAACCAAACACACACTTTGAACAATAGCTTAATTTTTATTCGATCAAAAGAGAGAGATGTTTTATTCAGAGCTTCACTATTTGCTACTTGGAATTTTTCTACAATTTTTTCGATAGTCTTTTATATTCATCCATTTTTGACAATGTATCAGAGGACCAAAACTGTCGATAAACCTTGGGGAAACATAATCTGAATCTGAATCTGTTTCTTTTATTGTTGGTGTGGTGGTTTTCCTAATAACATCTTTAATTTTACCGATAATTCCATTACCTCTAGTCTTGTTTTGAGTATCAATACTGACAGCTCCTTCAGTTACAAAATCTTCAGTTCTATTACCGACACTTGGTTTCACGCTAGAATTTGTAACATTTTCATGTTCAATAGAATTGTACGAGTTTGTATCCGCGCCTCGCCCCAATAAATCATCATTAGCGTCACTTTCCTTGTTTCCTTCTATCAGTGTATTAAAAGGTGTTGAATTTGTCTGATTTAAACAAGAAAAATCATAAATTTCTGTATAATTGGATTCGGGTAGTAAAGGTAATAGAAAAGGCATGGTTGGTTATCATGCATAGAAATAAAATAAAAGGTTTTTTTTTTACAATCATATTTTTTTTCAATGTTCATATATATATATATATATATATATATATATATATATATATATATATATATATATATATATATATATATATATAACTCAATTTCATCTGTAATTTCATAAGACATGTACGTTGTAAACAATGTGATAAAAGTGACGACATAAAAGGTCTCTGTCGGTGCGGTTGTTTTCCCAATACTGAGTGGTCCTTCATTAACAACACCTTCAGTTGTATTACCGACACTGTTTTACGCCGTAATTTGAAACATTTTCCATTTCTATGGAATTTAACGAATTTATATCCCCTTTTCGTCCCAATAAATTTTTCTGCTTAAAACTAGAAAAATGATAAAGTTATTTATTATTGAATATGGATAGTAAAGGTAATGAAAAAGCACTGTTGGTTATCGGGCATAGATATAAACTACAAGGTAGTTTTTTTACAATCATTTATTTTTTATTTTTTATTATTTTTATTTTTTTTTTCATTTTTTTACATACACATATTCATTCCTCAATTTCCATGGCACAATGTTCGGCTTGGATTCCACTGAAAATGGTCGTGTTTAATATTGTGGCCACACACAATGCATTTGACGTCTGAAACTTTCGATTGGTTATACTCGCATCTGCCATGGATTTAATTCCACTTTCGCTGATCACGTTCACCAGAGGCCCCGAAATTCTCGAAGATATGTGAAATAAATCAGTTTTTTTTTTAAATATAATTTCATAAGACATATATGTTTTCAACAATCTGATAAAGGTGACGATGCAAAACGTTTCTTTGTGTAAATCTTCTGGAAGGGGAATTATCTTGTAATTTTGCACAAAGAGCAAAGCTAGGTGATTGTACAAGTATAAATCCTCGTGAGAGTACAAGAGTTTCGAGATGCTCATGTATATCAACTGAGCCTGTGGTCGTTTGGCCCAGACCGATTTCGGATCGGATCACATGGATGGGATTTCAAACCATTTGTGTAGCATCTTGTACTATCTCAACTCGGGAAAATTCCGTACGTAAAAATTAATGTAGAAAAAATATTTTTCGCTGAAGAAAGTGGTTGCGACAATAGAGAACTGAAGTTGAATATCTCGAAAAATGTTTAGTAATGCATTTTCCGAACCGACAGCATACACATTCTTAACACTGCCATGTTTATAATTACATGTTATGCAGCGCGATCTCAACCTCTTTACAGTCGTCATATTTTCCGATTCATCGACGGATATCTCATTAGCCTCATATTTTTTTTGCGTCTGACATCTTTTCAAGTAATACATAATTGCAGTCGCGGTGTACGTACATCACAACCGACACCGAACTCGAAGGATGTTTCGAGTCCAACTCGGAGGCCATGATATATTGCCGATGGATAAATTTGTCAAACACATCGTTGCGTATACACACTCTGTACTTGAAACACGTGTACGAAGCAGTTGCATTTATGTCCATTGCATTGCGTGTGAAAATCAAATCGTCGGTCGTTCAGTCAAACAGTTCAACTATGTTAGTATTTTCAGACATTATCATGTTTGAATGTTTGGTGTTGAATGCACCCTGTTACCTCAGCTCCAAGTAATTGGCGACCATAATGTTTAGAGACGAACTTGGGTCAATGTCGGACAGTAAGTAATACTGGTTGATCATCCGAACCCAGTTTTCATCCATGTTTGCAAATTTGTCGGCGATTTCGTCCAAATTTCACGGGGTTTGCGGTGGATGCATCAAGAATCGAACACATCCATCAATCGTAGCTTCGCAAGATCAGATCGTCCCCTCGTTGACCTGTTTCGTCTGCAAACTCTGCCATATTTTCTCTTTCAAGTTTTCACCATCGCATTGATTTTCGTACACTGTCGTCAACAGAATGAGAAATTGTTCCGTCAAGATCGGATCCAATCCCTTGGACATTAATACTTTAGGGACACGGTGATTCATCAAGTCGTAAAATTCAATCTTAAATTCACTTGTCGGGTAATGTACGAACCTCCCTTTGTCAGTAAATATGCCATTTCGAAATTTTCATTACACTCGCATCCTTTTCGAAAATTGTGGACGAAGAAAAGCTTGGCGGAGTAAATCAGAATATCACAGATCGGAACTTGATCACCAATTAATTTTATTAAAATGTATCGTTCCAACTCACGTAAATTATGGTGCATCTGGCTCCTGCTACCTTGCAACATTGTCTTTATCCACTCATTACAAAATGGAATGTCAAAAAACTTTTGAATCTCGAAAAAAGTTTGCTTGACACAGTGAAAAATTTGCTCGACCAAGGCGTAAATAGCTTGTTCATCAACTGTGCATGACCCGTCGACCTTGCACAATTCTAACAAGAGTAAAAGTGTATATATTTTCTTCCAGTTAGTGTAAATTTGACTGTACTGCCACGTCTTTATCCGATCTATTAAATCGCGATACCATTTTTCAGGGGCTTCTGGAAATGATGCAATAAGGGAATCAAACGAATCCAGAATGGAATGTAAAGTTTTTTTTTTTTTTCGAAATATACTGGTAATTCCCAATCATCTTGAATAGGATGACCAGTTCGGCCATTTCGTCAGTTTCCAGAATTTTTTCAAACTTGTAAATTTATTCCTTCGAGTGCATTTTCAAGTTGGGAATAACAAAACAGCATAGATGCTCGGAACTGTTTTTTTTTTTTTTTTTTTTATTCCATGGCCCTGCGAATCGACCGAAGGTAAATGTATGGAAATTTTGTTAATACGATGTAAATACCAATATTGTATTGCACATCGACTAAAGCACGAATTGCTGGATTTTTCCTAAACCACCAACTGTTGAGGATATACGTCATTTATTTTGTGCTAACGATTGGCCAGTTTTATTTTTTTTGCTCATTCTAGGGTAATGCCCATCATAAGGTGCTTCATTTTAATGTGAGCGGGTTTCACCTGAGAAACAAAGACTTATATACTCCATTAATTTTGTAATTTTTTCATCTTTTCATCTTTTTTATTGTATGTGTATTTCACCTGATAAAACTGGTCTATACTCTTTATTTTGTTGGTTTTTATTTATTCATTTCCTTTTTTTTATCCATCAAGTGAGACTCTCCAGAGACTTGAAAAAAATTTCCAAACAAATAAGTGCATCAAGTAAAAAAATACACGAGGCAAAGTTGAGGGTAATGAAGCAAATTTTTTGGCATAGTCTTAAGGTAAACTTGAAAATTGCCTCAAATTTGCCTCAAGATTATCCCATAATTTTTCATTTTAATACGGCATAATCTTGAGGTAAAGTAGAGGCATTCTCAAGATAACCTCAAGAACCATGTGAGGCAAAGTTGAAGTTGCCTCATCTCTCCCTTCTCATTCCCTCTGATTAGACTCATTCACTCATATGTTTTGTGAATCGACCTGTAATGCGAATGGATGGTGTTGAAGAAAAGAATCCGGTA
The DNA here is from genome assembly GCA_029891345.1 of Dryococelus australis. Lineage (NCBI taxonomy): Eukaryota > Metazoa > Arthropoda > Insecta > Phasmatodea > Phasmatidae > Dryococelus > Dryococelus australis. Next base: position 190,221,476 of record CM056994.1, on the reverse strand, counting down.
TCAGCATCATTACTATATTTGTATCCCGGGGTATCGACAGTGAATGTAACATCCGAGGCGATAGCCAGTCCTTTTATAGGTGAGCTTGACGAATCTGCATTGAAAATCAGCTGGATTATTATCAATTGAGTTATGTTTCCATAACAACGCATCTCCAGTTTAAGAAATGGCCGAAAAGTCTACCAAGTAAGTAATTTTCCACGAAATTAGTTTTTAAATGCGCATCAATCGCGTAAAACGTATTTGATGTTTATCGCGTTGCTGCAGGCAAAGAAAGTCGTGTGAAAATTCAAGTCGGCAAACACCCAATGCAATTTATTGATTTTTTTCAATGTTTGCAACACTAAAACATCCATTGGCGAATGCGAATAACTACGGAGATCACTTTCAATGATATTGATTGAATACATGAGAAGAGGAACAAAAAATTATAATGTTTCGTGACTTGATGGAATTTATACACAATTATTCTTTTGGACGATGTTGTGTCAAAAGGATCGAGATGGGAGATATTCGATATTTGTTAATTTTACCCTACAACACAATTATGGTGAATTATAATGGTAAACTAGCAATTCTACTCTCGAAAGAAAAATCCAATAAAACCAGCATGACTCGATTAGTGGAAATTGATCATAAATGCGAGGGACGAAGATTTGAGAGAAAACTATAAACACTAAACATTCGACTCTGTTAAAATACTAAATACCAACAGATGTGAAATTGATTACTTATTTGATGATATAACACCCTTGCAGTATTCAGCAGTGCAAATCATAAATTGACTACTCCAACTGGTCTTAATAAGAATATGACTTTGGGTATTTATAGTTTAGTTTTTTAGTTTTGAAGTAACACAAAAAATATGTTTTTGATAATGCTTTGGTTTTTTTATAAGTAGAGAAAACACTCGAGTGCTCTACAATCGTCATTCTTCACAAAGTGACTTTCGCTGACAGTGTTATTAATCATGATTGTAGCAATATTGGCAATAGCAATGATACTGGTAACAATGGTACCTATAGAAATGATAGTAACAGTGATATTATTGATTGTTATGGTGATGGTGCCAACAACAATGATAATAGCAACAACATCAAAGATGGCTATGATGGGAATGTTGGTACTATCAACATTGATAATGACGGCCTTGATGGAGATGGCAATGATGATTGGAATTTGACATTTGTTACAAAATTATTTTGCATTAAAAATAAACAAGTGTACATGTACATTAAATAAAAAATTTTTCGAAGAAAAAGGCATCTTTTATTGTTTAGTTCCACAAAATTTTGTCAGAGTGTGTCATCATCGACATCCCCCCACTTCTAATTTCAACAACCAATCACATTGCAGCATTTCATTTCCCCTCCCTACCCCTCCTTACAGTTTGCGTATGTGGTAGAGAAATACAGAAAAAAGACGTCAGTCAACAGCATGAGATGGACAGAGAAACATCTACTTTCCTCCACTCCAGAACCAAAGAGAAATAAGGTAAGAACTAAAAAGTAAGCTATTAGATATATATTATAAAGTATATTTACTATTATTATTTCACTAGCTTTATTCCTTTTGCTCTGGATTGGAGGAAGGTTGATGTTGCTCTGTCTAGCTCTTGCCGTCGGCTGAGGTCTTTCTTCCAGGTTTCTCTGCCATATAGACAAACGTTGATGAGGAGAAGGGAGGGGAAATGAAATAGTGCACTCTGATTGGTTGTTGATTCCCCTACCACTTTATTCAACAACCAATCAGATTACACCATTTCATATCTCTATTTCAATTATAGAAAAGTATGTTTGGTTCAGAGGAAAATAAAATTGCCTGTGTGTGTCTAGATGTAATTTGTCTTTTTTTTTTCCTTCAGATTTTGCTCCCATATAGGCAAACTGAAAGGTGTGGAAGGGAAGGTAAACTGAAACAGTGAAATATGATTTATGTGAATGCATCGATGGCTGGGTGTGAATGCGTCGATGGTTGGCTGTGAATGTGTTGATGGCTGGGTGTGAATTTGTTGGTTCACCGTTCCGATAGATTGTCGCTGTTATTTTCTTTCATAAAAAACATGTTGAAATATAGAGACTACGAAGCATATTTCGAAAGACATCAAAATGAATTGTGTCAAAGGACAAATAAGAATTTGTTTGAACAGGAATTTCAACTTGCTCAGGAATGAGAATGCAAGATTGCCAACATTTTACACACCAACAACAGAATGTTGGTCGAAACTATGGCTCCATTGATTTTACCATGTCCCAAAGCTCCATGCAAACTCAATTGTATCGGTGTGTACAGTTTCGATAGCAAACAGGAGACAAAAGTGGCATCCAGACCGACCTCACGAATGACCACGTTCAAAAACGAAAACATCAAAAAAGCAAGTCGACCATTTGATAAATCAAGTCATTACCGGTTGGTATTTCATACGGCGCCAAGTCGACAGTTACAAAACCAGAAAAAATGAAGCAAAAAAAAAAAGGCCATTTTTGCAGAAATTGAAGATGTATGACGGTGTGGGCAGCAGCGTCAACCTCACCAACATCCTCAAGGATAAACTAAGAGCTAAGTATAATCATTTCAATGGTCGATGCTGGGAATATGATGTTAGGGGCAACCCGTGTATGTTGTTACTCGATCTTGAAGATGGTGTTGGAATCACAGACACAGAGTTTATCAATTTTGTCGATGCTTGTATTCACGACATTTCTATGAATCTAGCTCATAATTTGGCTAACAAAAACGAGCAAATGTTGGTCGTCTAAAACAAATTAAAAAATTGAATGAATAGAAACAAACAAAGAAGTCAATGAATAAAAACAAAAAAAAAAACAAGACCAGAAATTTGTATATATGATAATAAGTCGAGTAACTAATGGTATTCAGTAGGTATAAACTACAGATCAAAGAATTACCTTACATGGGGCCCTCTTCTCATTTATAAGAAGATTCATTCAGAAGCAAGTGCTCCAAAATATTCAACTCTGGGATCTGCAGCTTGTGATTTATACACCATCACAGATATCACAGCTTCGGGAGAACGATGTGCACTACCTCTGGGTCATCAATTACTGTATCCCACTGGTCATTTTGGGTACATGAGAGACATCAACCTTCCTCCACTCCAGAGCGAAAGGAATAAGGCAAGTTATAATAATAGCAAATATTATAACATTTTATAAGGTATATATATGTAGTATATATATTTATATGCATATTTACTATCCAACTTACCATTTATACTTACTCTTTTCCTTTCGCTCTTGGAGGAGGAAATGTGATATTTCTCTGTCCAGCTCTCGTCCTCAAATGACTTTTTTTCTCAGGTTTGCACCCATATAGGCAAACTAAAAGGAGGGAATGGGAGGGGAAATTGTATACTCTGATTGACCATTGTAAGTGGGGGAGGGGGGAATGTCGATCGCAACACACTCTGGTAAAGTCTCATGGAACTAGACAAACTTATCCATAAGTCCCTATACAGGTAATTAGTACTCAAAATTCGTCTTGCATATAAAAGGGAATAAAACTGCCACATTTATTTCATAGTAGGGTTGAATAGCTAATATATAGAGACAGCGTTCCCACCCACTCTCACTTTCAACTACTCATCAGACTGCACCAGAGTCAGGATTAAAACCACCAGATTGGCATTGGATTCCAATTATCAAGGAGAATTATGGGTCTGCATTTGGATAGTAAACTACGCAATATGTTTCCAACCTTGCAAATACTAAAGATAATGTGGGATATAAACCAACATTTTTTATTATATAATGGTTAAACTCGCAGAAAATACATATTATGGTATAGTGGTATGTTTTGGACCTCGGTTCTACATCGGAGTTGAAAATTTCGAAAACTGTATGGGACTTTTGGATATGAAACACAGTTTCAAACACTGGTATACTCTAAACAAACACACCCTCCTAATCAATTTTCTGCTTTGAAAATCGAAAATATGGAGTGTTGGGAGTGATGGCGGCGGAGGAATTGGCTGTCATGGCCTGCAAGAGATTTCGACATTTTCAAGAAAGTCAAGAAAGACCTTATAATTAACGAAGAAAAGCTGTTTGTCAACTTTGTCAACCTACATTTCTTTGTTTACCAGTGGACCAAACCAAGAGTGAAAATGTTAAACTTTTAGCATTTTCACACTTGGTTTGGAATTGTAATATTATCACGACCTAAACTTATAGGATGCATTGCCGAATAAAATGGAACCAATATTACGAAATTTAGAAAATTACCTAGATAGTGATTGAAAATAAAAACTGGCCGAAACAATAAACGAGATTTTCGTGATCCAATTGGAAATGTTTGTTCCTTGTGTAGCTTCCAAGATTGCCACGATGACCGTCGAAAATGAAAAAAATTTTTTTTCCATAAATGCGGATGCAGACGAGGAATCCACTATCGCGTTTGAAAAAAAAAAAAGAAATGTTTTGCTAAAAGTCAACTGCATTATGTTGTTGGTAAATAATCAACTAAATAAACAATTGCTAAAAAAATGTTTTAGGTGTCCTTTCCTTATTTTTTTCAATTATTAACCTTCTGGGTTCTCATGTTTGACCTCTTCATATTTGTTGATCAAACCAACAAGTTTCTCATCAAACACATTTTCACTCATAAGCCAAAATTTACTTGTGCCGTACCAACGAGACTCCATATTAAGTAGCATGTTATGCAGCGTATTTATAGGTTGATCTAAAAATCCCACATATGATTCTTGGGAGAAGGATATGGATACAGAAATATTAATGGCTTCCCCGAAGCCCTGTAATGTATTTACAATAACCATTGGTTTTTCGTATCCTTTTTTCTCCATATTGTCACAGTTACCTTTTACGAGCGAATCTACGAAAATAATCGGATAATTTGCAGCTACATAGTTTAATTGAAACAAGTTTATGTCTAATTTAGAAATTATTTAAATTGTTTACACACACTCTTTTATTGCAGCTAATTGTGTACAATTCTGACCATGCACACAATTCAAAACTAATAATGTGGGCTCGGCACTAGGGCCTGCCAATAGCCGATGCTGTTTTACAAAACGTGGACTTTGCACTTAAGTTCTTACTGTAATTTACTGCTGGTATTAAAAATGAAAGAAAAGGTTTCAGAAGTTAACACTGTTGCAAAACTACATTATTAGCACCCAAAAGTTGATGTACCGAGGGGCCACACTGAGGAGCGCGATTACCGAGCAGCATGCTGGCTGATGGCAGAATTCAGACTTCAAATGACGGTCAGTTTCGCTCGAGCGAAAACTGAAGTTTCCTTTCAGACTCGTGCTAGCACATTCTGCTATTGCCCTTAATTACCACACAGAGCTTAAATGCTACTTCTACATGCCCTCTTAATTCTAAATTATTGATATAAACATATTGGCGACATTCCCATGGCTTTAAATGCTAAATTAACAAGTTTTGTAATGATGCCATGGGAATGCCACCACCCTTACATATGCAATATAAAAGCGTGAATCTATGCTATGACAATTTCGTGAAAGATGTTACATATATATGAATTAAAACCCTTTACATTTATAAGATTAAAAACTCCACCCAAGTATCTGTGCTGGCGAGAGCACTGCACTTTGCGGTACACAGGCCGTCTGTTGTATAAAGTAACATCCTGTGAACACACATTTTCATGATGTCACACCTATGATAATCCTCTATGAGGTGCTGCTGAATGCTAAAGCAAGCTAAGTGCAACTTCATTCTGCAAGCCTACAAGGAGTGTACTTTAACACGTGTAGCCATACAAGTAGCATCTTGACACAATAAATGGTATATTAAAACTAGCCTTTTGAAACACTTCACTTGATCGCTGCACTTATACTTCAGCCTACAGGCCTGCCGAAACATGCCAAACTAGAGACATGCTCTACACTGTTGCACAGACAGCCCCCCCACATTCCCTCCAATTGTACTATCGTCTGATGGCCGTGGCTTCACATAAACGCAACGCCAGACCACTAACTTATTGTTCGCAAGAGTTACCTTTTGTGAGAAATATGTTAAATGGTCGATTTGGAGTTATGCGATTTGGGTCACCGGGAAAGTTACTCGCTGTTCCTGGTGGCCAGTACCATAGTACTCCAAGCTGTTCGACATGTCCCTGGCATGTGTTAATGCGATAGCTGACTGCGGCAGAACAAATGGTCATAGGAGCACACATGAGCATTCAGTTCATGTCAAGTTCACACTGCTAGGAGTGCTGTTATTGGTGTCTCGCATTTTTTGGCTACTTTCCCATATTGTCCTTCTGCCACATTTGTTCTAACCTTATTATTACAACTAGTCACTCCTCTGGAGTTACTTCTTGTTATCGAAGTCCCACTCTTTTCTTCTCCAAATGAGTTTCATACTATTTAGTATGTAATCAAATGTTTCTGTCAATATTCTTGTATATTAGAGAAAACGAGTTTTGTCTTTTCATAAGTTAATAAATAGGTGGTGGTACTCTCCCTACTTACATATCTGCCTGTTTATGAGGCGTACCTCATATTTTCTCCTAACTGTACACAACACCTGTCTCTTTAACACAGTGTTCTCACTTAACAGAAAAAGCTGCACAATCTCATCCGATGAAGCCATATAGACAACTGGATGGGTAAATGAAGGCAATCGCAGTGTGTATTATTGCCAGTGCTGCTCTGTCGCTTAACGCTCGTTTCGTACTCGAGGCCTTACTCTAAATTTTTATTCGTAATTGTATACAAGTGTAAATTATTAAAATGGGTAATTAATAATTAATAAAACATTGGAAGGTTTAAGAAGTGTCTACTGCCTACTTTTTAAAAACAATGTACATTTCTTTAACACTACACATATTATGCTAGTCTATTTACAACATTTCAAAATTTTGTACAAAATTGTATCTTTATTCACAGTTTGTTGATTAGTTTAAATAGCACTAAATTATCTACTTTTCTAGGTGCTGGAGGTGTATTGCTAATAATTTATATAGTGAGTGTGCTGTCAGATAAATATTTAAATAAATGGATAGTTACAGATTACGAATCAAAATAAACACACTCATTGAAAGCAATGTTCTTTGCTAATAAATATATTTATTAAATGGCATATTCCAATTACTGCTCTGGACTGCACTTGGTGTGCACTGGCCGAGTTCCACGTGTTCCAATTACTGGAACTCGTTCTGAGAGCAGTCGGATTTTCATATTCTAATTGCGATTTGCACTGAACGAGTGCGCACCAAGAGCAATTTTTGCCACTACGAATTTGGTGTCAGTTCTGCTTTTCAGAGCAATATGACGGCGACCTATAATTATTAAAACAGATCAATACGAAAATAATTGCGCTGTTGTAAAATATACAGCAAGGGCCACTCTTAAAATATAATAGCCAACACATTGGCATAGCCACTTTTTTTGTAATGGTTCTTGTTGTGCACCACTCCGAAAGAGTGTCTGTAATAGGGTGGGTGTAAATCTATTTGGTGTGAGTTGGGAGAAATAATAATTATAATGATTTAATAGATTTTTGGGCACCTTATTATTCGTGGTGTGACCTTGGTCTTACCACACTGGAATAAGAAGCTCTTCGGCGATGCTGTATACTTCATGCAATAGAAAACACATTCCAAACGTCACAGTAATTCATTTAAATCAAACATGTGTAAAATTGATAATTAATTTATTAATGAAAAAAAGGAAAATAATTAACTCACACCCAAACATGTGAATAATTCAACGAGGTGCAAAACTAAATGTGTGTGTGAGAGAAATCTCTTTACTCATAAATGAAATAGTACATTATGATAATTAACATAAACGACACACCACCATATAAGTAAGTATAGGGATAAATCAGAATGCAAAAAAAAATAAAATAAAATATTGAAAAGGCTGTGAAACTTCAGAGCTGCTATATAAAAAAATAACAAATCTTTTATTTGATTTTTAAGTTCTAAATATTAATCAGGTTCCATTGGAAGTTGCCTCCTCTGTATTTAATTTCCAGAAAGTTTGGTAAGCTTTTACTTAAATTCTTAAATTTCTTGGATCACAATCACTGATAATTCATTAATTCTTAAAAGTCAGTTCATCATTTAATTATCTCAAATCTGATACATCACCAAATAAAATTTCTCAATATTTATGTTGAAAGTTCAAAATAAGTCTTAAACTTCTCATTCCACATTGCTCTGGATATAGTATCTCATGTACGAAAGTTCGGGACTACTGGTTTAACATACTCATGGAACTCACAGTCAAATCATTGAAAAATCACAATAGAAACTTTAGTAAAATATGTTCAGGTTCCTTAAATTTCAATACTTGAAAAACAGTTCAGTACTTAAGCTTTCCATACGTTAAATTGCCTTGGCGCCACCTGAGGTCCTCTAGCGCTATTTCATTACATGGTGCCAGCATCGTAGTCTTGGCGTCATTTTCGCCTCGTCAATTTAAAACTCAAAATAATCATTTACGACTTAGCCTACAGCCTTTTCTTAAATATTGCTGTGGCGACGAACCAAAAACTTAACTTCTGGGAGCATAATTTATGATGGCGTCGGTATTTCAAAAGTCACATTTCAACGAAAATTTAGACGACTTACATGTTCAATGTCTTTCCCAGAAGCCACTTCTTCCGCCTTCCAATCAACCAACATCCAATCACAGCTCGCTTCTGGCTTTACCTTCACTTAATAAAATCAAGGCCTAAAATATTAAATATTTAAATCCCAAAATACATATATAATTTTGCTTTAAAAATTATGAAGCAAATACTGAAAATAAAATAAAACATATTAATACAATTATAAAAATAGTGAAATAACCATATGTAGAACTCAGAGTGTGTGAAAATTACCATGGAGTAGTGGATTGGTGGTTCACTTATATCCAAAAATTAAGGAAATTAATGGTAACATAAAATATAATAAACATTTGAAAAAAATTATATTAACATTCAAATAATATGTGATATCAATTAAATATTACTGTCCAAAACATATGTGTAGCTCAGATGCATATAATTAATATAACGTTATGGACCTGTGTCCAGTCGATCTGCGACAATGTTGGGAATTCCACACTATCTAACATTTCGGCATCAGAATAATACATAATAGTTAGTAAGTAACTTATGCTCTTGGTATATTGGTGATATCATTTGTAATTACAGCGGTGATGAAGTTAATTTCACCCAGTGAGACTTGCATAAATTTGCCGACGAGTTATAAAAGTGAAATTGGGGAAAAATATCTGTACGGAATTTCTTATATTTAATTTTAAATCCTTTTATCAACATTGTATTTCAAGCATTTTCTCCAACAGTTGATATGTTGTCTCTCGTGTTTTGCACTGTTTTCGTGGCATGTTCCAGTTGTTAGTGCATAAATTAATATTCACTTGTTTCTGGCAATCACGTGACACATTTACTTTTTCAGTTTTCAGAGCACACCAAGTGCGCACCGAAAACAGTCAATTGGAATAAACTATCAAAATATAATAAATATCATTGTACATACAAATAAGCGGTAAATAATCTTAATTCTGATTGGTAACTGGTTACCAAAATAATGCACTTTCATTTTCTCTAAAGGCCATCCAATGTTTACACACATATACATACATTCGCAATTAGGCTACTGGCCTGTGGCAAGCTCTCTCAACTCTCCTTCACCCAACCAACTCATTTTCCATTCCCTTCCTGAATTTACCAACCCCTCTCACACATACCAATTCCTCCCTCATAGACCTCACAAGCATGGACTGCCAACCCCGCTCTGTTCTCCTCCACACCCTCTGAAGCTTCTCACTGCTGTTTCTTCTTCCTCTAAATACCCCCTCACTTAGCTTGCAGTGTAGCCCTCCCCATCCTCCCTCTTCATTCACCATCCTGTACATCCTGACTAGCCGTTCAAATTTCCTCCTGTCCTTCAATGAGCTCGACCCCATTTCTTTCATCATCACTGATGGCCTTTAGTCCCCTTCTTCCTCATCATCCTGCCCTTGCCTTCTCCACCTACCCTTCACCCATCTTGCTGCCCTTCTCTGCACCTTTTCCAATTCTCGCACCTCCATATATAGGTCCCATACTGCTGCAGCATATTCTAACATTGGCTGTACCATTGTGCCATATGCCTTCCCATCACAGCTGACTCCCTTAAGCACCCTTCCCAGCATACCTAGAGCCCTTCTTCCCTTTGCAACCACCTCTCTACCTGTTTTTTTTCCACCTGAGGTCTCCCTGCAGTACAATCCCTAGATACTTAATTCTGCTGCTTCTTCTATCTCTTGTCGCTCCCATCTGTACATGTCCCTGCTTATCATCCTCTTCCTTGTGAACCTCACTACCTTAGTTATTCTTACATTTACCTTCATTTTATTTTTTCTGGTCCACAACCATATTTTATCAATGCCCACCTGCAAATTTCCGCTCCCCTCTCCCACCTCAGCATATACAACACAATCCCCAAACCCATGTCATTTACCATTACGGTAAATAACAAAGGACCCAGCACACTTCCCTGTGGTACCTCTGATGTAACCTCCTTTTCCTCCGATATTACCTCCCCTGAGAAAGTCCCCTATCCATTCCACTACCCTCCTGTTTTGTATCAGGGCACCACTTTCCTCATCAATGTCCCATGGGGCACCTTACCAAAAGCCTTCTCAAAATCTATGAAGCAGGCATCCACCTGCTTCCCCTCATCAACTATCTGCACCAGATCCTCCAATAACCCAGCGAGCTGAGTCTCACATGAGTATCCCCTCCTGAAACCAGGCTGGGACTCCTCCAACCAATTCCTATTGTTCATAACCCTCACCACATACTGCACCACCAGCCTCTCCATTATTTTTCCTGTACTTGATGTGAGACTCACCAGTCTGTAGTTACCAGACGTCCCCCCATCCTCTCCCTTCTTGTGTATAGGTACCACCATAGCATCCTTCTAATCTTGTGGTAACTTACTCTCTCCTAAGGACTTTTTAAACAGCACTTCTAAATATTTCGCCAACTCCCCGCCACCAAACTTTAGTGCTGCCACGTAGTGCTTGAAGAAAACGATCGAAATCATTTGTAAATCTCGATAAACTTGGATATAATTTACAGAATTGAATATTCACAAATCGATCGAAATGGCACTCGATCAAAATCGAGACGAGAAATTATTGAGTTGCATAATCCGTTACATTTTTCCGTGTCGTTCTTCGATCCGATATAGGAATCGATATACAGACTACGATTGTTTAACCGGGCATAAGTAGTTCCGTTGGTTAACATGGCAGATAGCAGTGTCCACTCTACATTGTATTCTATGGGTTGTTTTTTTTCGCCAGTCGGTTCCGCCAATGTTATGGATTTTCACCTATGAATAAAGTGCACGTATGCGATTGAAGATAATTGCTCACAAGGTAATTATCTTACCTAATTGTTTTTGTGAAAGGAAAACCTAGTAGGCAATTTCACTAAGACATTGTAAAAAAAATGCGTGGTTATGTTAGGCCCTTAACCTATTTATAAATGTCGCTTACCAGGCGTTGGAACCTTTTTAAAATACGTGTTTTTTTGACGAAACTATTAAATGTGCGCTCAATATGTCAACCTACGATGGAAAGGGAGCATTCCCTAGACGAGGCCGGAACTGTACACGGTGTAATTGTAGAAGGTGCTTTATGGATTCTTCCGACATCGCTAAAATTGCTTTTTCAGGCTGCTTTATCGTAAATATTCTACCAGGCAATGCGCTAAACTACAATGAGAGCCTGTATTGAACTTTAGCGCAGATATTCGATCAATAAAAATCATAGGATTTCCGCTTGAAGTCCTATTGGTACACGCAATACGTTGGGAACACTGAATGACAGTTCTGAGCCTTTATTGTAACAATGTTGGCGCACTTTATATACATGGTAGTGTAGTCCTTACTGCTCTTTTGCTTCTGAGCCTCAAAAAGTGTAAATATCTCCAGCAGGTGATCAATGTAAGTGTGGCATCCTTGTTCCTTCCCTCCCGTGACCACCTGGGTGGGTATAAAGGAGTCTTCTGGAGGGAGGGCCTTTGGCAACTTAAGTGTGTCCTCCATTATTCTATATGCACACTTTATTCTTCAATACGTGGAATATTTTACAATTCCTGAGAATGACCTCAAAATCGGGGGTGGTTAACACTGTTGGAAGAATGTCTTTAATGGGTCTATTAATGCTGTGTGGCTGAACAAAAAGGTGTTATGGTTAGGTTTCATGGGCAGTGAAAGGTTTTAGGTGAGGAATTAGTGTGAGTACCAGACTAGGTGCCAGATGTTGCTCAAAGGTGGTGTCAATGATAGTGGTTGTAATGCATGGAGACTCTTGGGGTGCTGCGGGCCGATTCACCCAGGCCTAATCTTCCATCGTTGGTCACTGCTGCCCCTGTTAATATTATTAGTATTATTCCAGTTGTTTCCTAAACGGTGGACTATTAGGGCTGACCACACACCCATATTACTGATACATGTTGCAACTGCTTAAATGATGAAGTATTCACTGAAACTCTTGATTAAATGCTATGTGGTGGACTATTAAGGGCTGACCATATGCCCAAATAATGATACACAATGCAGAGACAAAATCACACAGTAAATATACGCTTGAACATTACAATTACATATGCAGAAATTTGCGGAAAATTATAAGTGCCTGTTTCCTTAAATGCCTTGGGGCAACCGAAATAAATCATATGTGGATCAATTCACTGTTGCATTTATTTGGTACACTTTACATGCTCCCTGCCAAAGCAACTTTACAAAGGTTACCGGACTTAACCTGCCAGCTACAGTTACTCTGCAAAGGGCTCTGAGGCCATGAAATACTTAGTGCTGTTTAAACTTCCCCAGGCGATGCTAGCACTGGGGAAAGCGAGGGGCGGTGATGCAAAAAGAGTTGTGATAAAACTTACACTATTACTGGACTACATGACTGGTGAAATAAAGTTGAGTGCCACGGGAAAATGTGAGATGCGATGACATGCAACAGATCCCGCTCGATGCTCGGCGCTGTGTAAGAAATGAGTTCGGATATATAACTTCTAACTTAGTGCCACTCGGTAGGAAATGTGTGTTACAGAGTTTATAACTGTACAACGGGGTAGCACCCATTTGATTTATAGTGTTAGTGTCTGTTTGCTCATGCCTGGCATTACACTTACCATTAAGCCTTATTTCCTTGGTCCACACAGAATACCTTTCATAGAACAAAGCATATTATAATACTATTGTGGAAGCATGGAGAGACCTGAGGAAAAATTATCATGAGGACCAGCTATAAGCCAACAAGAGTCTCAAGGTACCAAATTCACAGCTGGGAAGGTAAATTTGTAGAAATGCGATGGGTAGCACCACTCTCTCTGACTTGGCCTACTAGACAACCAGGCAGAATTGTAATTTGTTCTTGACAATTTAGCATAGTCTTGTGCATAACACTTAACATTAGGACTATTGTTTTAATCAACAAGTAATCAGAACATTGACAAGGATGCATGGGGAACACATTCAAATACCAAAACCCTTGGAGACACAGAACACTACAATGAAACTTGACTTATGCAACATTATCAACTATAATACACCACATAGCATTTCATGACATTGATACTACAAGTACATGCAACTATCAATTAACTGTCGGGTACTGATCTGTCCATACTGAAATTGCATACTACAGGAAGAACAGGAGAAAATCAAGGATATTATATGAAAATTGCAGAAGAAAAATAGGTATATTTGAAATTAATATTGTAAAATATTAGTTTGTAAACTACTATCTAAACTTGGCAAAGAGATTACCAGTCACGTGAAATATTGGAAATTGTTATTATTGTAAAGATTTTCTTGAAAAATGATTCGTGGTCGTAAACTACCCTCAGGAGAGCACTATTACTGTTTGTATGGTTACTGGGTGAGCTAAGCAACTCGTCATCTTGTTTCTCGAAATTGTACAGGTTGAAGTACTATTATTAAATTTCAAAGTTGCACACATTTCAGATCAGTACAAGTTGGTTGCACATAAAATGAAAGTTCACGAGTAATTCAAATCAAAACAAGTGAGACGTGAAGTACAAAGGTTCGGGATTACCTCAGATTCAGCTGGTCTGGCTTACATAGTGTCCATGGCGAAGTCATCGGCATAGGTTCCTCTGCTACTCCGATTCGATAAGAATCGCTATTGCTAGGCCATTGGATCTCTTCTTCAATTATATTAGATGAACTAAACAGTGGCAAAATCTTTTCCATACTGAATCAGTCTAACCTTAGGCCGGTAGGTAATTAAAACCCACAAAACTCCAACAGATAATCAGTCCATCTGCCTTCTATCATGTTTCACAGGAAAAGATGCCACATCTCTTTAAAGCACAGAACTTTCCATTAACAATTGCAATAACTATCAGGTTCAGCTTAAATGTATGTGAAAACATACCAAAACTTATTCTGACTGATTGTTTGAAATAATATTTTCTTAAGTGGCAAAATTAATAGTCATTACGGCAGTTTGTAAACAAACTATTATAACATTGTTTAGCGTCACTCACAAATATTTTGAATGTAACGATTACTACAAATTCAATAATAATAAATATTGGCCAAATCAAAACGAATATCTGTGAGGTCTAGCCTTACAGCTGACTAAACTCCCAACGTGGCGCACGAGCTGGTGAAGGCGGCTTACGTGGATCTACATTGTGACACATTTTACACACAATAGCTCTTATCTCTTTTAATTTGCAATTTAACAGTACATAAAATTAATAACATTAACAGAACACGTACAGATATTTGCACAATGATGGTGGGATGAACTGGTCATAGCACATGTGAAATGAAAACAAACAATTTATGAAAATACTAAAAAGGGTTTGTACCTGAAAAAGAGTTGTGCGGTGGGTTTCTGTTGCACACATGTAATTACCTCTTATGTGGCGTGCACCAAAAAGCCTTTAATAATTCCTTATGCCCTTTTCGTGTCGTCATATATCACACCGCGCTGCGGAGTCCGTGGCCGCTTGGCCAGGCACGTCGCTCATGGCGCTGCACTAGGATGACACTGTCCTGCCCTGATCTACTATGCACTTGTCACATGCACTGGTGCACTCCCGTTGAGTGCGGGTGATGGCTGTGGTGTTGTTGAGTGTTCGGCCAGATGACAAACGGGCTTAGGAGAGGGAAGTGTGCACACTTCAAATGCCGCCCTCCCTTTTTTTTTTGACTGTTTGTATGCCGGACACCATTATCTGCAGCAACTGGGTTTCTTCTGAGTCTTCCGAGGCCACGGTTTGTATAACCTTTGTGTTTGCGCTGTGCTCTGCTATGTTGACTGCTGATGCTGCTGTTGCTGGCGGCTCAATGTGCCGCGGGACGTCTTGGCGCTCCTGCACTGATGACACTGCTGTGGCGGGTGTGCCCGCCTATGAGACCGGCGGAGGCTGAACAAGCCAGCCGACTCGCTGCCTTTGCCCTCTTTGTCACTGCTGGTTGCCTCATTGTCATCTGCTTCATTGTTGCTCTTTGCTTCCTTGCTGCTTCTGGGAGCTACCTCGGTGAACAGCAACTGAGGGACTCTCCTCCCGTGCTGATGCCCCCTCAGCTGGTGACGATGCTCCTGCTCCTTGTTTTTCCGAAGTGTCCTCCCCTTCGTCAGCGGTTAGTAAACTCAAGGGCCTCCCCGATGCCATTGACTTTGCGTCTGGGGGCTCCGACATGCCACCTGGTGCTGACGATACTTTGGAAGTAGCTTCTGCTGACCCCTATGGTGTCGTGACATCAGTTGGTGGTTGGTCCACTTGAAGTGAAATCACTACTGGACATCTCGTTGTTCTCTCCCATCAGCAGTCAGCAGCTGGCCTCGCCTAGCAGGTAAAGGTTACACCCCAGTAGGATTTTGGCAGGTGACTTGCCAGTGGGCAGATGTTCCGCCCACGTGGCATGTTGGTCTCCCACATGGAGCGGTAACTGCACTTTAAGTTATTGATTACGGTGCTCCGTGGGGTTGGCTCTGGGATGGCAGATTGCCTGGGGTGGTAGATTGCCATTGTCACGTGACATACTCCCCACCGGGTGCACCACTCTCTCCACTTTTTTTTCTCTTGAACTGCATACTTTCGTAGGTTAGGTTTTTGGGAAAAACCCCACCTCTGGAAAAAGTCCTCGTGCGATATTTGCGGTCCTTCCACTACTCTCCGGGTACGCTTCCACCCACTTCGAGAAGTTGTCAGTCACTACGATGATGAAGCGTTTTCCCCCGTAGTCCTGGAGTATGGTCCTATAATGTCCAGACACACAGTCTCAAAAGGTTTCCTTGGAAACATGGCTATTGTTGTTTACCGTTGGTTCGGTGTGATTTGAACAGGTAACACTTTTGCACATGTGTTTACTCCGGCCTGGCCAGATAAAGTGATCACATACATTACGTACTGTTTGCTCAACACCGGGGTGTCCCGCCACGCTGCCACTATGCAAATAGCCTAACATGATCCTTCGGACACGTGGGGACAAACACTCGTAATTTCCTAGATTTTTCCAGTGAACACATTTCCAGTCGTCTATCTATGACATGCCACCCCTCCTCTTTTTTGCTGTGCACACCTGTTTATTTTCACCTATGTGAGTTGCCACTTCTGTTACGCTTGCATAACCTTGCGGTAAATGTCACTAATGTAGGAGTATTGTTTGCTTATGTGTATTTGCTGGACATACACTTCGGTTACAGTATCTTGCTCATCTGGTGGTAAAATGTCCTCCCATTCAGAGTCATCTGAAACAATTATTTCCTCATTGGGAGAGGTGTGACAACGCATCTGCTAATTGATTTTCTTTGACTTGCACATGTTCTACTCTACAATAAAATTTTACGCTTCCAAATGTAATGCCCATCTGGTTAATTTGCTCCTGCCTTCACACAGGCTATGTAACCACACTAGGCACCTGTTGTCCGTTCTCAACGTGAATCTCTGATATTCAAGATAGGCTCAGTACTTTCTGAAGGCACAAATGACAGCCGAACACTCCTGTTCGTTCATGCACGCTCCATCTGGCCACTGGTCCTTCTTGGCTTGGGTCAGTTTGTAAATGCAAATGCCGGCTGTCATCACATCTTGCAAGTGTTGGCATGACTAAAATTTCTGCTTAATATTAGCAAATGCATTTTCGGCTTCCTCTGTCCATTGAAAACGCAGTTGTGGCGAAAACAAGTCAGTGAGTGGTGTGGTTATTACGCAAAATTCTCAATGTGTTCTCTTAACCAATTTATTAAGCCGGAAAATTTTCTCAATTGCTTCCGCGTGCGTGGTTGTGGGTAACTGTCAATTAACCTCGGATGTTCTGTGTTGGGTTTGTTCCCCTCGTCATCTACCATGTGTCCTAGAAAATCAATACTGGTTATTCCCACGTGTACTTTCCCTGTTGCGCAGGTGGTCAGGCCATTAATGGCAAGGCACTCTAAAACGACTGACAAGTGGTGCAGATTTTCTTCCTAGTTGTTTGACCAGACTATGATGTCCAAATATAGCAGTGTATATTCGCCAGTGAGGTCGTCCAACACACAGACCATCATTGATTAGAATGTGGCAGGGGCACATTTCAGCCCAAACGGCATGGCACAAAATTGGAAACGCCTTCGATTGGGCACTGTGAATGCAGTTTTTTTTTTTCTGTCCTCCAATTTCACCAGTACTTGCCAGTAACCAAAGAAGTTAGGATTTTCACCTGGCCAAGTGAACTAAGTGCGTCCTTAACATTTATATATGGCGGGAGTGGGCTGCACGTAAATTGATTAATGGGCCATCTTTCTTACGTGCAAGTGTGATTGCTGAGTTGTACAGGCTGTCCGTTGGCTCAATTACCCCATCAGTAAGCATTTCGTTGATATAATGTTTGATTAAACGTGTCTGATGTGGCAGATACCCTCGCAGATTGATACAAATTGGGCCTTTCCTTGGTTAGGGTAATTTCATGTTTTGCAACTGTGGTACGCGTAGGGTGTCATGTTTTGCAAAAACGTCCCTACATTTGTTAAGCAACTGTTGGAATGTGGCATGGTATTCTGGCGGGATTTCGTTACCAATGTCGCCTAGCAATATTTCAGGTAGGCTATCCGCCAGATGGCGGTCTATGTTGTACATGGTGTACCAAAATGTTTGCTGCATGCCGTGGGTTCCACAATAGTATTCTGCTCTGATAGCCACAGAACTTCTTGGATTACATCTTCCCTAATTGTGGCTTAATAATAACAGAAGTTATTGCCTCTGTCTCACACACTCGTACTGTCACTGTAGCTTGCCCTAGTGCGGTACTGCAATGTTCGTTAGTAGCGAACTGAATCAAGTGGTTCGTGGGTGTAACATCCTGTTCATTCACAAAGTGAGGGCGCAAGAAATTATCTGATGCCACGGTATCTATCAGCATATGGCACCGTTGAGCATTCACTGTGCCAAGAATACGGATGAACTGTGATTGGCTTCTACTCACCTGTTTGATGAGTGCTTGTTGTCGCGTTAGGTCCGGTTGTGTTTGTTGTGGTAGAGATGTATCAGGAGCATCCAGCCCCCTCACCCCTGCATCCCGCTTACTTGCGGCCTACTTCACGCAATCCAAATGCGGGTTGTTCAGGCATTGGCTGTGCCAATGATACACTTCCATCGGGCAATAATGGCACGGATGCTGTGATGGTTGATTCGGATTCCACACAGGACCTTTAGTACCGGCACTGTCCATTGCACTTTTCTCCTTCTGCTTTTGTTCTCTTGGATTCCGTGGATTTACGGGTCCAGAAAATTTTTTGTACAATTTTCCTTGCTGTTGTCCGAAAGACCGATAATTTTGCTGGTTGTTGTTTGCACTGTGCCTGTTACCGTTTTCATCCTTCGACTCGTGGCGACATTGTACTGCGCTCGAATGTCGATGCGGTTGTCTGTGGTTGCGTTCCAGAATGAGTGGGGTGTGCATGATGTCTCAAGGGTACCATTTAATACCAGTATTTAAGTGGCCCGAAACTCTGGCAGTTGCGGATGAAAGCGGCTGACCAGGTGGATTTTCCTTGTTATGAATACTGTCAGTAACTAATTTGCTTGCTGCTCTTGCAAGGTCAACTTGCTCTGCACCTGAAGTGAGGTAAACACTCCCTTGAATCGGCACTGAAATTAATATTGAAAGTTGTCCCACTAGCCCGTAATGGTTTAGTGAGTGTCACCAGGAGCGCGCTTCCCCCTGGAGTTGTGTTCCAACACAAGTTGCCCATTCTTCCCTGCTCACGCCGTACCTAGTCAACCAGGATTTACAGTCTTCTGGGGAGGCGGTTGGGTCCTCTACTGGTATACTGACGAATGTCGGTAGAATTTGAAATCAGGTAGGAGTTTTAGCCGGTGTTGGGCTTGGCAGGTTTGTGTTGTGGTTGAGCTCAGTGATTCTGTCTCCTGTTGCATTCTCCGGTGTCTGTTGTGTAAGCAGTGTCACTCCAAAGTAGCTGTATTGACATGGTATCATGGAATGACAGGTTGGGTAGGGCGTTGTGATTTGTGGTAGTAGTGGTTGAAACATGGGTGTTGTGTTATAGCACTGGTAGCTGTGGGTAATAGGGAGTGGGCGGTAGAAACAGGAGAGGTGTTGTGGTTAGGGTAGGTTGCTGTAGTGTTGACTGAATCAGCGGCAATGTTGTGTTGACATTTGCCACGTGTACTTTGTGGGCGTGTGGCAGCTTCGTGCAGTGCATACTGGCTGCTGTACATTTGTGACTCTTCAGTCCTTCACCCTGTGTGAGTGTCCTCTCTACGTTGTTCCTGTAACGTGCGGTTATCCCAACTCCACAATTACAACATTGCGTGATTGCCCTCTCTATCCTGACAGTTTGTTATGTTGGTAACACTTACTTGCTGTTCACATTCTGTCAACAAGTCCCATGCGTTGTGTGTGTTTTGCTCTCTTTCTTTTGCACTGCATTCCAAACATGTGAACATTAATCCGAATGCAGTGGTCAGTTCACGTTGCATTGAGGCACTCGTGATGATAACTTGCTTAGCACTCTTTGCATTTGAGTATGATTACACCCTGTCCAGTGCATATCAAGTTACTGCAATAATTTGGCAAATTGTAATTTGGAAACACTGATGTTTCTAATTTTGGCAGGGTCTGAACTTGCACTGTTTTCTACTGGGGTGTTTCCTCGCGGATGGCTGTGGTGCAAATTTTTCAAAATTTGAGACAACATCAAGAAGCTGATGAACATTGCCAAGTCATTAAGCAAAAGCTTCTAAGTGCTGAATCAGCTGACAAGATGAATACGTTGTTTTGCATAGCACCCGATGGAGTGTTGGTTTATCATTGGGCTATGAAAACCAGTTTTGAAGAGTATTGAAAGCCAATGCTGCCCCAAAACCTAGTAAACAAGTTTGTGTGGGAGTGCCACTTGTTACTAGGACATGTAGGTGCCAACAAAGTATCTGAGACTGTTAGGAGGATTGTTTTTTGGCCCTGCATGCAGAAGGATGTAACGAAGGTGGTGACGTCATGTTTGGCATGTCAGAAGGTCAAACACCCACCTGAGTATCTCAGAGGAGAATTAAAGCTGATTCTACCTACGAGACCTCTACAGTTGCTATCGGTAGATTTATATGGACCTTTGCCAAAGTCCAAAGGAGGTGTGCATTATATCTTGGTAGCTATGGACATTCTCACCAAGAATACAAAGCTATACGCAATTTTTAATGCAGCCACACCTACACTGGTTGTGAAAATGAAGAGCTTCATTGAAGAAGTAGGAAGGCCAGAAGCAGTACTTAGTGACAACTGTACTCAGTTCACAAGCAATGTATTGCAACAAGGGATGCTGAAGCTCAGAGTAGTGCCTACAACAACATCAGTGAGGTACCCTCAAAGTAATCCAGTGGAGAGATGTATGCATACATTAGGGACTACTTTGAGGACCTATTGCAATAATTCTCAGCAGAAGTGGAGAGATTTTCTACCTCTGGTGGAGGTAGTCATGAACCACACAGTTCACGTTTCCACTAGTCTTACCCCGTTTGAAGCACTCACAAATTATCGTTCTATGCTGTTAGACAGCAGAAGTATTCCACAGTTACCCAGCATGCGTGATAACGGCGTATCCAGGGAGGAAATGCAAAAGGAAGTGCAAGAGCTGGTGAGAGCACGTTTGTACAGTGCTGCAGAGGAGCACAAGAGCAAATTTAAGCCATCTAAGTTATCCAGATTTGAATTGGGAAGTTTAGTGTTGTTAAAAACAAATCCCATTAGCCAACTTTGGGCTAATGTAACAAGGAAACTTTTTAATTTGTACGAGGGGCCTTATGAAGTATGTGAAGTACACAAGGAAAATTGTTACGGTTTGAGAGACTGTGTAACAAAGGGGTATGTTGGGCGGTACAACGTAGCATCTCTCAGAAGATACTGCAAGCATGTTGTAGAAGCAGTGATTTAAGAAGTACGTCAACTAGGTGTACATCATGTGAGCAGTTTTGTAGAAGCATGAGTAACAAGGGCAAGTTTGGAGGATGTGCATACATGGCAGTTGAATTCACTCATTAGTTATAAGTGTGTTTACATGTACCTAGGATAAGTTAGGTTATGTCAGGACAGCCACATGAAGTTTCATGTTATTAAAGTGTACAGCCAAGTGCGTACAGCAGCGAAGCTATTTAGCCGCAGCAGATGTTAAATCCTGCACAAGCAGCCAATTTTAGTTTTAGGAGTGATTGACATAATTTTCTGTATGCAGAAGTCATATTTATTTGAGCCCTGTAAGAAGCCCCAAAGCTTTCCGGAATGACATATGTATTTTATTACGCTCCGACAGAGCTTATAGAGATGTCTGAAAGATATTGGCGTACCAGCTGATGATTCCTACAGAAATGAAGTATTTGCGTAAACACATAAGTGAAGAGGGTACATAACATGTAGCATTTTAGCTAGATATATGTAATTAGCCCCCCCCCTCTTTTTTTTTTTTTATTTTTATTTTTATTTATTTTTTTTTTTATTTATTTTTTTTTTAACAGACTTGCGCATCTTTTCCTTTTACTGGGTTAGTAAAGTAAAAACATCTGCCACCGCAAGGTGCAACAGGGTGAAACAAGGAAAATAACAGAGGTCACCTTTGGCTGACGTGACAGACTGCTCGAAAACAATATGTTTTCAATGAGGAAACTTTCTACCATTATATAAGGAAGCATGACCTTTCTCGAGTATCACAACAGTTCATCGCAGCACGATCGTTTGTCAGCTGTCAGTCGGATATCCTGCAACGTGTGATCACATGACTCACACCGACCAGTGCCCGCGACTTTAACCTTCTTTTGTATTTCGGACATTTCAATTCAAATATCTATGAAATTTATTTTCTGTCGGTGCAAGGAGTCAATAGAGCGCCGGGAGAGAAAAGTAACTATTCTCTCTCATCTTTGTAACTCTCGAAATGAGAAGTTTTGTTTTATGAAGGCTGCCATTGTCTTGTTTTTTTTTTTTTTTTTGTTCATCAGCTGTGAGTGTCAATAGTTTTTGTCAAAACGACAATAAATCTCCAGTAAACATTTAACGTCTTCTTTTATTTATTGGTAATCCTGGTATCAACAAACTTTTATTATTATGTAGTCAGCTGAGCTAGTCTGTTGGTGTTTACTGAGATCTATGAGAGAACAGGACGTTAGCCTGTTACAAGTGGCGCCCGACATTTCGGTCTGGATTTCTACATGCGCCCTGCAACGTGAAGAGTGCGGACATTCATCCCCATCAATTATTCAAGAACCTGCAAGCCCAGCTGTCGCCAGCGTATCAGTGTTTTTATCACTGGTGTTCCAAGGTGAGTGTAACTGCGTCAACCTCAAACTTCCAACTACAGTTCCAGACAGTTTCCATTCCACCAAGTACAGTCTATGAACGATAATACATCAAGGTAAATATAAACTTTTCGCAGATGAAATTGCAGGTACAGTCAAGATTGCAACATTCTAATGTAAATTTTTTTTTTTTTTAATATCACAATTTGTGTGTGTATTGCAGCATTTTTTTGTAAGCCAATTGTACAGTAATACGATAATACAGGTTGAAGTAGATCATAATGGTGAGTCAGGAAGAAGCACGAGTAGGTGAAGAGGAGGACTTTCTGGGTTCTGAAAATAATGGGGCAAATGAGGAAGTCGAAGTTAATGTGTCCAATGTGGTAGCGAGCCCTCCAGGTTCCAGTCTTGGAAATGGTTCAGGTCTTGAAAATACAAATGGGGAAACTCGGAGAACAGAAGCACCTGGAATTAGTGAGCAATTAAGTTTGCTCATAAAACTGGCTACAGAACAAAGGGCGGAATCTCAGGAATTTCAAGAGAAATTTGACAAGCATTTATCTGACTTTAACAATTTGAAATTGACAATAAACAATATGCAGAGTAAATTAGACAGTAATACAAAGGTTGCTTCCAAATTAAAGATTGCCCTAAATGTCAAATCGACAGAGGTTAGGGAAGAATGTGTAACTAATGCAAGTCAGGGTGTAAACAAGTCTGTAGAATTGCCAAATGTTTTTAGTAGTGGAAGTAAAGTTGTAAAAGATCAAAGCAAAATTGCAAATTGCCAAAGTAAAATAGACAGTGTAGAGCATGATAGTCAAAATAAAATGGAAATTACAGAGTACAACTGCCGTAATTTAGAAATTGAGGCAACTGAAATTCATGTAGTACAACGTGAAATTTGGGGGGTTAATCCCTGAAAAACCCTAGGTGAATTGAATTTTAGGTTAGGTTAGGTTCAGGGTTACTTTTCACCAACTGAGGGTAATTTCAAATATTTGCATTTTTTGTGCCACTGCTGATTCAACAACCACAGTAGTAAAGTATTATTTCGAAAGTGTGGGGTTAAATAGGAAAAAAATATGGTTGTGTACTAGGTAAATTTAATGGTGACAATGATGAACAAAGTGCAAAATGTGTTAAAGTGCCTAACTTGTTTAGTATTCATGAGTTATTCAGAAAAGAAACTGTAAGTCAGAAAAAGAGAAATAAAGGCAAGATTAGGGGGTAAAGAAGAATTAAAAGAGAAGAAATAAATTCAGTTTCATGAGGGCTGAGTGTAAATAGATTGTGAAATATATTGTGAGGAAATGTGTTAGGAAGA
This sequence comes from Dryococelus australis, assembly GCA_029891345.1. Taxonomy (NCBI): domain Eukaryota; kingdom Metazoa; phylum Arthropoda; class Insecta; order Phasmatodea; family Phasmatidae; genus Dryococelus; species Dryococelus australis. The sequence goes on along the minus strand of CM056994.1, from coordinate 190,197,353 downwards.
GAAAATTGTGTTAAGTGAGAATGATGAGGAAGAGAAAGAAGAAACACAGTATAGTCTGTGATTTCATGTATCCTAATATGACTGAGTAGAGTCAATTCATATGTCATTATATATATAATGTATTTTTTTATATAAATTAAAGTTGAATCAGTAGTAGGTTACAATGTATGTAAATTCACAATGCCAACTGGCATGTCTCGTTGCAGCTTTGGGATTTTAGGAGCAACATGAATTTGTAGGATAGTTGGTGATCTAACCTAATGTTTGGGTTATGATGTATAAAAGAGAAAAAATGGTCCGAATTATATAATAATGGTAAACATGTAAAGGTATAAACTATGTACCTGTTACTGTAATTGATATAACAACTTTGAGTTTAGAGTGAAACCAAATGTTATGTAATTTGTTAGTGTTTATTCCTATAATTTTCATGTATAATGTATTAACTTTTGTAATTGAACTTGAGAAAGTTGTATTGTTAACAGAAAGTAACGTGATTATTTTGTTGATTAAATTTGTTAAGGCTAGTTAAGCCTATTATGATTAATCTGAAGAATTTATTTTACTTTCATAAATTAAATTATTTTGTAATGACTATTTGGCATTATGATATTTTTTATTAAAGAGATGTATATTTGTTTATAAATTAATCATGTTGTGAGTGATAAAAAGTTGCTTAATAGACTGTACCTATACATCAAACATTAAGATTTAATTTGGAGAATGACAAGCGTACATTAAGTGTATAATGCTGTGTTTTATTATATTATTGTAATTGACAGTAAGGGTGTATTGTAATTACATCAAAGCTCAGTATGTTTTGTGTCATAATGGAAAAACATTATGAATAACATTTTGAATTTTGTAAATGTATTTAGATCATCCTCAAGAAAGGTTGCTCATTTGTTGATGTGTATTACATGTTGATTTTGAAAAATGTTGAGGTATGTTGCAGAACAATTTTGAAAACAAAGAAAACATTGTCTAAATTTGTAGCCTACTTGTTTATAATGATGAAATGTGAATTTGTCTCTATAGGCTATTCATGCTAAAGTGAGCACTTTTGAAGCCCTAGTTACTTTTTTCTTTCAACCAATTTATATACTTCCACCACTTGTTAATGTAAACCCTGCCATGTGAGTAATAATAATCATAGTGTATACGTTCACCATACCCAAAACCAAAAGTCCGAGGCCACAATGAAATGTATTTATTGGTTATTATGTCTGATGAAGCAGCTTCAAAAAGTACTCACTTTATCGTGAACGGGCTATAATGGGTATTGTGGATATTCATCCCATTATGATGTCCATGTTTAAGAATAAAATTATTTTGCAACAGAAAGGATAGTTTTGAAGTAAATGAAATTATTTAAATTTAATGAAGAGTTTTTCTTTTTCGGCAACGAATAAAGGTCGAGGTATTGTTGTGTGTTAAGTTTTACGAACATAGAGATGAAATGTGGAACAGTTGCTCCAGTGTGTATAATTTCCTTGGATCTTAGCACTAAGAGTAAGTTTTTGGGTGTGACAGGTCTGAGTCCCTTTTAGTTAACACTGACATAGATATTAAGATGTTTAAAGTAAATGTGGCAGTGGTTTTTATAGTTTTTGGGGCAGACCTGATATATATTTTTGTCTGCGGATCCAAACAAGGAATTAAAGTAATATTGAGCAAACCTAGAAACAACATGGCTTGTGTAGTAGGTACCACCTCAACTTTAGATGGAAAATAGGAACTTTAAAATAATTTAATCTGTGTTTAAACTAAACATAATAAAATTAGATAAATTATTCTTGAATAAAATATATAAATACTGCGAACAATATTTTGAAATATGATGATCATAATTTTAGGGGATTTTGTGTAAACTATGTATTGAATATTGAACCATTCAGCAACTAAGGAAGCATGTACCTAAACCAAAACTGAGAGTGAATGGAACATTGTAATGACTTTGAAATATATATATATATGATGTGCACTAAATGTTTGTAACTAATTCTTATTAATTTAATGGAAACTTTGTATGTGAAGTGTATGATCATGTAAACAAAAACTGAAAGTGAATTTACTATTGCATTTAATTGAAAAGAGACATGTTATGTAGACTAAAATTTTGTATCATGTTATGATTAATTAACTACGTAATGAGATGTATTTTTTTGTGACTTGAACTTTGTATATGGATGTATAACCATGTAAACGGTCAAATTTTCGAGATGGAATTGCAGTCTAGCCTTGATACACAACATCCATGAAGGTTTCAATTTGGGACAGGTTTCTTCGAAATCTTCCCCAAATCGAGGGGGGTAATGTAGCATTGCAGCTAGATATATATAATTATCATATTCGGGAAGTATTTCAATTGTCTATATTTCAGTCAAGGATAATAATTCATGTAATATTTGAAAGCTTGTGGCAATGGCAACTTGTTTGTATTTCATATATTTTCGTTTTTACAAATTTATTATTTTTCTTTCCCCATTTTATCAGTAGTAACAGACGTTAACAACGGACTAGCTCATCTTTTCATTTTCACTGGCTTAGTAAACTAAAAACATCCGCCACCGCAAAGCACAACATGGTGAAACGAGGAAAATAACATAGAGGTCACCTTTGACTGACGTGACAGACTCTTGAAAACAATATGTTTTCAATGAGGAAACTTTCTATCAATATATAAGGAAGCACAGGAAGCACGACCTTTCTCAAATATCACAACAGTTCGTCGCAGCACGATCGTTTTGTCAGCTATCAGTCGGACAGCCTGCAACATGTGATCACGTGACTCGCACCGACCAGCCCCCACAACTTCAACCTTTTTTTGTATTTCGGACATTTCAATTCAAATATCTATGAAATTTATTTTCCGTCGGTGCAAGGAGTCAATAGGGCGCCGGGAGAGAAAAGTAACAATTCTCTCATCTTTGTAACTCTCAACGTAAGAAGTTTTGTTTTATGAAGGCTGCCATTGTCTTGTTTTTTTTTTTTTTGTTGATCAGCTGCGAGTGTCAATAGTTTGTTTTGTCGAGATGATAATAAATCTCCAGTAAATATTTAATGTCTTCTTTTATTTATTGGTAATCCTGGTATCAACAAACTTTCATTATTATATAGTCAAAGTCTCCAACTCGCGCTGAACGAGTCTGTTGGTGTTAATTGAGATCTACAAGGGAACAGGACAGTAGCCTGTTAAAAACACTCAGAATATTTTAAAATAAGAGATTATGCCATACCTTGTATTTGTTGGGAAACCAAATCTATGCAAGTTTTATTGTTGCTCATCTGTATGCAGATGGAAAGTGCAGATGTTTCCGATGACCATAGTTGAACAGTATTACATCTGGATTGGCAGCACTGGTACACTGTAGCTTGTAAACACCACAAGCAGACCGCACATTTTACACATGTGCGCACAAACACAATTGTAAGACGTGAATTTTGTACACAATTATTTAGTTTTCTCTAAAGGGACACGTTTTCCTAAGTTGTTGTTTATTAATGAATTTAGCCTATGATTATTTCAACACGAGATAATTAAAATGTTTATATTAGAGGGAAGCATTCTTCTATATTTTATTCTTGCATTATTCCATATCAATGTTGTTTACGCAAACAATATACAAACATTTGACATCACGTGTCATTTTAGTTACGTGTTAATATAAAACACTGATAGGGAATTATTTTTGTCGTCATAATGTAAGGAAGATGGATGCAAGAGATTACACGGAAAATATTATGGACAGCTACAATTTTTTTTCTTTGAAAGTGGAAAAAAATGAACAAGTAAAATTGTATGAAGTTACATTTCAATTAATCAAGAGGATTGAAATGAAATATCAATAATTTTTCCTTTTTCCGCCATCAGTAAATTGATAAAGAAAATTAAGTTTTAAATTAAAAGGGGTTATAGCATAAACTGTTATGGTAATTTAGTTAACTCTGATGCTACTAACGATGTTAGTAGAACACAATTGTACAAAAGTAAATTTTGAAAGCCAGAATGGTAGGGGCATAAATATTTCTTGAGTAAACAGTGTTGACTCATTACCGTGATGAGTGATGGAGACTTGTAGGTTGTTCGCAGTGGTGACACCGCAAGCAGACTATGGACAATGCAGTGTGGATATTTCCCAAAATATCCAAGTAACTGTTGTAGTATCCACCTCCGCAGACTCCAGGAAGTCGACAGGACATGGTTTTGCTGTGTTCGGGCAGGGATTCCTCAACAGGACCACGATCTTTCCACCACGACCGACGAGAACTCAGACTCTTGCATGGATGCGGGAAGCACACCACAAAAAGCAGTTACCAATGATGCCGGATGCAACGTGGGAGTAGTCCAGCCATGCATGGGAGCACGTGCGCAATCGTACGTGTATAAACAAGGACAGAAAACAGGTATGAAGAGTAATAGGGTACTGTGTCAAAAGGAGTACCAACTCACCTGATTTTGAATTGATATAAATATCTGTGTACATGTTTATTTATATTTTCTTTCTATTAGTCTTTTACTGCAAAAAAGTGTTTGATTCAAGTTGTGTACATATTGGAAGTGTAATGTTTATGTACATACTATTTTTTTTTTTTTTTAAGTGATTATTGTTTTGTGCTGTTGTACATGTTGTAAATAGATTCGTTATTTTGTTTGTGACTTGCATTATGGATGTTTGAAGAAATGGTGATGCAAAAAGTATTATGATGTTAATTTCGATGTGTAAGAGACAGACAAGTTTTGACAGAACATTAATGAAGATACAAATGTATCAGAAACTGTTGTTACAAAGTTCGTAACATGATATGTTTGTATTGTGAGAAGATGTTGAGTGTAAGGTATTCCAGGACATATTCGACACTGGAGGGGCACCAAGGTTGTTGTGTACTGATAGTTACTTTGTCAGGGACAAATATAACGTAAGTAAAGGGGGGCGTCTGTTGTATGTCAGGATGCTGCAGATTAAATATTGTTTATTTTCAATATTTACCTATTTTTCTTCTACTGAATGTTTATTTTAGGCAGCAAAGTTACAGTGTTAATTATTAATATTTTTATTGTTATGTATTTTGAAGTATGGCAGTTGGAGGTTGTTTATTTGAATTGAAATATGTGGTAAAATTATGTGTTCATTGTTTTGATATTTTAATGTATAATAATTTAATTTTTTAATTTTATTTGTTATTTAAAAATTATACTTTTCCTAACTTTGTCTGTTCATCAGTTACTAGGAAATTTTCCATGTTTAAAGCGTCAAAGATATGTGAGTGCATGATGCAGTGTTTGTGTTTACAAGGTCAAAGCTGAGAGATCAGTTGATCTGGGCAAGGTTTGACATGTAAGCATACCTGTGCATCCCTCTCTCAGGTAGGTCTTTTAGGAGTCCTGTCTGTGATTGGTTGCCAGGTATTGAACCAAAATTACTGGAAATTCATTTCCAACTTGCTTGGAAATGCTCTCTCAGAGTTTAGGCTTGGAGGTGTATGGATGAGTCTGGAGAAGCAGTCCATAAGTTGTGATCATTGCGAGTTGAATGTTAGGTATGAAGGTGTTATATCTGATTGGAATATGTGCTGTGAGCTGCAAGCTGCAGTCAGGTGGTTAAGAAGAGACCTGAGCTGGTATTTTATATCAAAGAAGTACTTTATATAACAGCCTACCTTGATATCCCAACAATAGATCTTGGAGGTATCGAGACGTACTTCGTTCTTTTTTCTTAATGTGTTTATGAGTGTGAAAATAAATTAGGACTGGGAAAGTAATACGGATATCAACATTTGTGATTTTATTTAACCAATTAGAACATTTAGTGCCATTGGAAACTAAGCCTGTAACACAATGGAGATTACAATCACTCCGAATATAGTTATGCCCAAAGTGAACCCCAAGATGAGTCTTAGCAGTATAATTTAACTAAGTCAAGGTAAAATATTAATTGTTGATGAATACTGATTGTGAGGGTATGAGTAGCAACCCCATTATTGATGGCAGGCACGAACAGTGTACAATGTAACTTGATAGATTTTGTGAAATGTTTTTGAAGAGATTTGAAACAAGTAAAATAAGTATTAGAATATTAGTGTTTTTTTTTTTGTGTGTAGTTCCCTATCTACACTTGGTTGCAATAGGTCTTTCATTATGTTTACATATAATCAGGCAAGCTGCCAAACTCAATGCATATGCAAGTTCAAACACAGTTTCTTTTATCTCAAGTTACAAAGTATGCTGCTCAATGTACCAAATTTCTTTCTGAAACTGCAATAGAGAATCTGTTTATGCCAAGCCAGTGCAAGGGGGAGAGGGGTTGTTCACAGCAGCATAGCTGGGAGAGTGGTACTGTCAGCTGCTGGACCAGGTGTGCATGGTGTTCACCTGTATACCATAGCACTCTGCAGTTTACGGTTGTCAGTATTTTCCAGTGTGTTGTATTAAATTGTGTATTAATTCTAATTGAGTAGGCGAGGTTCAGTATTTTGGTGTGTGTACAATCTTGTTTATCGGTGCCCAACTTTCCTGATATTTATATGTCACATCACTCTGTAAGAATACATTACACATTTGCTGCAGATACACTCACACATCACCACCTCACAACACACTACGAGCTAGCTACTTGCACAAAAATATAACAGTGGTTTGCCCAAGCACGGGGCCAATGAAACTGGGTTTCTATCTCACACACTTGCACAGAAATTCTTCAATCTGTAGGTGTGTGTATGTGTGTAAAAGCATACATTCTATTGTCCCAAATAGACTTATCTCTATAAGTAGGCTAATAGATCAGAAGTTGGATGCAGAAAGTAGCCTATTTAGGGTAACTCAGATAGTAATATTTAAAGTTTAAATGCTTTACTGTTTTAAAACCACCCATTAATGTTTTTGTATTGTTGTGTAGAAGAAATGAAGTTGACACTAATATTGCAAAATAACTGCTTTCATGAAAGTAGTAATTGTCATTGTTTCCTCACAGAATATAAACTTCCAAAACTCTGGAGATTTTGGACTTTTTGATATTGGGGACTTGACACAAACTGTTCCATTTGCCTCCTTTCGTGGGCTGGTCTGAGAGTCATTTCAAATCCGAATCTGGGACCCCAAAGTTCAGACAAGTGATATAAATCTGTTATTACGTACTTAACATAAACACACCAGAGTTGAAAACATAAAAATATTATGACATTGAACTACTATCAGGGTAGGATTTTATGCTCCATTGGTGTATGGCTACGAAGTGGTGTGGGCCTAATTTTAGACCCAATCATAAAATAACTTTTGTTAGGCACACCAACTTTCTATCACACCGATCCGGATTTGATCGAATGATCACCCGATTTTTGAATTTGGGAAATATGGTGGACGTCAGCCGTAGCTGGCAGATTTTGCTTGGAGATTTCCCATTTTCTCCGCCCTTGCATTGCGCTGCTGCTCCACTCACATCTTATCTCACCATGTACATTATTTAAGCAGGTCGGGACAACAGAGTGCCTTTGGGGCCACTAACAGTCAGCCTTCTCTCCTCTATGTTCATCCTGCTTTGCGGCGACAATACATTGAGATATTCTTGTCCGTTAGGTGAAATTTACTAATATTAATTGAAGTACTATCAGACTTACACTGTATAGTGCATAGTTATTGGAGGCGCCTCTTATCTTCAGCCCCAGTTTTCCTCTCTAATTTCGTACCTTGCGCGGTTCTTCACATTCACACAGAGCCTGTGTTAACACACGCTACCGCTATTTCACTGATGCTAAACATTTCCGTGAAAGAGAATAACCGCGCTGGTCACTATGCTCAACCAATGCAATAAGATGCACAATGGCCACTTTTGCCCTCTGATCTCTACCCCATGACCAAGTTGATATTTTGAGAATTATGTATACAAGTGACATTTAATAATTTCTGATGAATGCTAACACATTTGTGAAACTTCTTCAAAAACATGTTATTGCACAGTTTTAAATAATTAATGTTATTTGTTTATGTTGCTTTCAAGCTGTCTTGTACATTACAACAGAATTTATTGCTCTTACGTTAGTAAATACTTACAAAAGACCAATCAATGAGAACTTACAGACTACTTTGTTACATTCAAGTTGTCAGAGGTGTTATGTTATGGTTACTGTGATTTTTTAAATGTTTAAAGTGTATGCTCCCTTAATAAACAAAAATTGTACCAGAATTTAATGCTTTTGTCAATAAGACCTTCAGGATAGTATTTGTTGTTTATGTTACTATCACTAACTTAATGTAATCAATTAATTATCTATAACCTCAAAATATTTCTATATGGTGTAAAATAAATACCTACGTACAAAATTTCAACTGTAGGCAAGATAAACTATTACAATGTTTTACATGGAACACTTATTTAAAAAAAGGTGGACTTAATTTAGTGATGGCGTTCTTAAGTTAATCATATCTGTCTAATCATTATACCTATTCCAAACAATGCTGACAGTTTGTCTGTTTCCAGGGTATGGAGCGCTACTACCTATCATCCCTGGAGTCTGGGTTTGATTCCCAGCATTTTTTTTTGTGTGAAAATAGGTAAAAAGAGTTTTCACAAAAATCTCAATAGGTCTTAAATCAAATATGTTATTGCAGTTCTTTTTGCTTAGGAAAATTGCCTATTTAAAAACCTTGAAATCCATTTCAGCATTGTTTGTATTCATTCTGTAAAATGATAAAAAGGGATAAAATGAGTTTTAATACATTAGGCAATAGGAGTCTATATCTTAAGCCCTACATGTTATTACACATGTTTTGGTTTAAAGTACTTCCCATACAAATGTCATAAATTTATTTCAGGGTTTTTTTTTATTTTGCATCTAAAGGTGATGAGGGGGTGGAATAAGATAAAATATGCATTTCTTCTTTTATTATTTTCGTTATACGGAGTGGAATCGTATGTAAATATTGTCAAAACATCATCTTGCAAAGTAAAGTTTTTCAGAACCTCCTTGCATAGGCTAAAAAAAAAACTTTTAGTAACCAGTTGTAACACACTCCAAAGTAGAAAAAAAATTAAAAAAATCATATAGAATTATTGGAATGGACGACAAAGCTAATATTAACACCTTACTCGAAGACAAAGCTACATAAACATTTTAACACTTAATTTCACTCATCACATACAAATTACACTCAGGATACTTTAAATGGCGTCAGTTCGTGGACCTAATACAGCACAATATTATTAATTTTTTTTGTACATCTTCGGTGATTGTATTTAAAGTTTATATTACATCACAAAAATTTCCAAACTTTCTACCTTGTGTATGAGTAGTTTATATATTTTTAACTTGATTAACATTATCTTTATCCCCATTCAAATAACACTAAGTTTCGTGCTAATTCATGAACAGTGGCCTTAACCAATAATGAACTAACACAGTCTCCTTCGATTCTATAGAATCACATTTCCACAGTAAAAGCTGTAATCAAACTTTGAGGAAAATGATAGCTCAGTACATGCTAATTTTGCTATTTCACAGTTTTTTAATTTAATTTTGCGACTTCAAGGAAATTACTGTAAGTTAAATAAATATTGCAATTATCTGATACACCCGCTGTGGCCTAGCTCACGGAATACACGGGCTAGGCCGCACAGGTGTATCATATAGTTATGGTTTTTTTTGTGAATATTTAATAATGCAGTTGCATCGTAGCCCAGAGGACTTCGTGGGCTAGTCCGCGATGGGTGTATCAGATAGTTATGGTATTTATTTTTGTGAGTATTTAATAATGCAGTTGCATCAGATAATTATAGCATGTGTGGGATGTACAATAACTACTCAAGCTGCTCGCTTGCTCGCTCACAACTCTCAACCCGTTTTTATTGTACCTTAATTATGTATCATAAAAGTAAATGTCAAAAATCATAATTATGGTATGTATGGGTTGCCTAAAAATCACCTTAAGGTGCTCGCAGCTGTGTGAATATTATACTACAAATAAAATATTGTATATTACGGTACACTTGTACTTATAAAATTTAAAAACTTGTAAACCGTTTGTTAGATCTTGACCCGTGAAGGCTTTTTGGGATGCTTGCAGGAAGCTTTGGAATGCTCGCTGTCAGCCTAGATAATTATTTTATGTACTTAAAAGTTGCTGTTAATATCTTGTGAGTTCTTGGACCTAGGTCAAATTGTATTGGTGTGTTAGAATGTCCGAAGGATGCAGATTAAATTATTGTATGTTCTTCAAAAGTATTGTACTACCTATTCTGAAAGTTATGGTATGATTGTACCATAATTATGACATGAGAAAATGGGTCTTAAATGCAGTTATGGTATGCTTTCCAAACGTATCGTATGCATTCCAAAAGTTATGGTATCTTGTACCATAATTATGACATGAGAAAATTGGTGTTAAAATTTGATACTTTTGAATATTCTCATACAATACTTGCAGCGAGAACATATCCTTCCACCACAGCTGTTATATTTATGAAGAAAGTAAAGTTAAACAGATGCTATGACTAATGTAGGTTACCATTCCAGCCTACTTTATTTTTGTTATGGCTAAGTTATGCTACTGGGGCTCTGTTTATTTTATTGCAGGTGGATGGGGTTTGGAAAGTTTTTAGTTTATCTTTAATAAGACAGCATTGTTTTGCAGCTCTTCTTATGAGATGGTATAGTTTTGAATTACATATTGTTTTAATAGACCAGTGGAAAATGAAGTAACATTAAAATTACTATAACCTGTAGGGTGTAAACTCACAAAAAGAAGAAAACACAATAAATATTATGTTGTTCTTACAGATGCAACATTCGGTATGTCTGTAAATATTTATGGCAAAGTTAGCCTTACACTTGGATTTTCTATTTAATAAATGTGTTCATATTAACACTACAAAACAATGTTGAAATGGTGGTTTTCTGGACCACGTATATTTCAAACATTCTAATAACAGTTTTGAAATACATTATTTACAAAACTTTGACTTACAGTTCGTAATTTATATTTGCAACTCCTGTTGCTCTGTGATAATCCTCGGACACATTTGTCTGCCACTGTAACAAAATAATTTGCAGAATCGTTCAGTAAATACGACACTTACCCACTTTCCCAAAACGAATAAACTGTAGAATGAAAGTACACATTGACATAGTTTGGGGTGGTCACAGGGTCCTACAGATGAAATTTGAATGTCCGGAGGGCACCAGTTAACCAGTAAAGTGAATCCACTCGGGGAGGGTGCTAGCTAACCAATAAAGGGAATCCACTCAGGTTAGCACAAGACTCTTTAGATGGGCCGTGGTCAAAAAGTCCGGGCTAAAGAACCCTGTGCCGTTTGTCTTAATTAGGTCACACGTGATGACTGATGTTGTCAAAGCTAGTTAGATGCCTGAACATGCATACACTTACCGAACTGGGGTATTGTGGCTCCCTAGTGTGCTGTTCCAACGAACAATATATAACACTTAAAAAACAAAAAAATACACTGACTTATGTGACAGATAACGTGACAGGTATTTGACTGTTACAAGGGTCTGTTACCCTTAAACTCCCCGTAAAGCAGGATTAAAGTACATTCATACAATTTGATTTCAGAACACTGGTTGTATTACAGAAAGCAAATGAGATGGTATACTAAAATAAAGTAGGCGTGCGGCACGAGGCCTCGCACTGGCCTATGTTGTAAGACAAAGGCGTCACACAGACACTGAGTAAAGACGTTAACGGGAGGCTCTGTGTGTGTGTAGCTTGTTGAAACCGCCGCCTAGATGGTGCTGCTATGTAAAGGATAAGGAAGAAGGCCATGTAGTATCGGACGTATGGTGCCACACCATGCACGTAGAAAACTGTACGTTGTTGCCAAGTTGTCAGCACCTGCGGAGAAGAGAGTATGTCCAACCACCTAGTAACAAACATGCTGTATGTTGAACGACTCGCAGAACAGCGCGTTATCAGGAATAACTGACGCAACTAACCACTCAACTTACTTGTCCTTAAAAACTATTTGAAAAAAATTCATGGAACTTTTACCACTAGCCTTACACATAATGGGGTTTCGTATAGAATTGTCAATATTCATGCATGTTCATTAATTGACCTGTAAAAAAATAGTAACCTAATAAATTTTTCTACTCAAAAACCTGATTTAACATTGTCCACAAAAAAGTATGCTAAAATCATGGGTATTGGCCAAAATGCAATATTCAAGCCTCGTAAATCTGATTAAAACATGAAAATTTAATACTCTAATACTCTGTAAAAAAAGTTTCTAGATTCAATACTTTTCACGAAATAGTATGAAATGTTTTAGGTATCATGCCATTTTGTGGCTACACACACTGACATTTCAAAAAACTTGTACATATTTGCAAACGTACGTGTCATATTGTGAGAGATTGTGCTATCCAGACGCAGACATTTGTATGTAAGGTAGGGGATTTGAGTTAGTGTATGTTTACTCTTATAGCCCAGCGTACACTTGAACTCATTCCAGTGTTCCACCCTTGATGTACAATGGACCACACAGCTCACAATACAAAAAGAACATATTACTAGAAATAGGTGGAAGCCTGAGAGTCGCAGAGTAACATTTACTTGAATGACCTTAGTATGAATGTAATTAAATAGGATTAAGGATGTCCAACACACTTCTGGAAGCAAATAAAAGATATCTCTCTGATAAATTGGACTAGAAGTCAGGCGTGTGATTAGTATGTAATAAGATTATGCCAAAAATTAATAATACACACAATTTTTTAAATAATCAAGACAAACAAAAAAAATTGATAAAGATGCAAATTAAACTTAGATTTGTCAAGACAAGAAGACAATTACCATTGGGACAAATCATAATGAGATCAGAACAATTCAACAACACTTTCACTTCTTTAGGCAAATTAATTTAAAATAAATCTTCAATCACATTAAAATATATCATGAAAATGTCGTGGTGGCTTTTTGAAATACTGATATGTATTGAGGAAAAATAATAAATTTTATTTATTTTAAAAGAAAATACTAATGAGCTTGATATGATTACTGGTTACTCAGGATAAAACACTTCTCGGCCCAACATATAGGATATCAAACTCATAAAAGGAAGTTCATGGTAAAAGTTCATTTTGTACTGTAATTATTTCCCTTCAGTCTTGAAAATTCAAGTTGGTAGTTGAAACGTAGCTCAGTTGGAATATTATTTAATATACAACTTGGCAAATGGGTGTAACCATCCTCTCAGACACAATTCTTTATAAAAAGTTATTTGAATTTAACTTGTACAGTCTGAATAATGTTCCATGTCAAATTCCTGTAGAAACAGATCAGTTTAAATTAGCCATCCATTACGAATATATAAACTAGTGCACATTGATGAAGGTAGTGAATAAGTTGGCTTTTACCTCATCATAGTTGAAGTACTCCTGTAGGAGTCCTTATTGGTAATGAACTATGATATCCTTTCTGGACTCTGTACTGCCTTTCCGCAAAACTAATAACATCCCATTATCGGACCGTTTTCAGTTCGTCAGATTTCTTTATTCACTCGAGGAAAAAGATGCTTACTTATATTTTACACAAGATTCAAAATTTTTTACTTAATTTCATTGCCTTGGGTAACGTATCAAGAACTCTGACTCCGAAGCATACTGCAATCTATTGAAGTCTTTTTTTTTATAACTCAACCATTTACCATATTAAATATTGGGCTGAAATAAATATATATATATCTGTGAGGAGTACCCTCACAATATAGCCTTTATGTTTAACTCCTAGTGCATATTTATGAAAATTGTTTTGATAATCATAACATTAAGTAGTATTAATTCAGAAACCCAGTTTAAAGGTTTAAACATAGTTGCGTTTATCTGTTTTATGATTGTGTCGAACATCCAGTCAAATCAATTGCAACAAAATGCACCTATAATAAACATGTATGATATCAATAAACATACTTTCTTTGGTTACCACAACACAGTCTCACTAAGGTGATATGATACCATGCCAGACACATTTTTGATAGTGAAATGTAATACAATAAACAAAATTGATATAAGAAATAAAGGAAAATGTATTCACACTGAGTTACAATATGAATAGTCACATAAAATACCATATACTATATCCTATAGTCTACGATATTATCAGTAACTAAGAGTACTTATGTTTGTTTGATTAATGATATCAATAAACATACTTTCTTTGGTTACCACAACACAGTCTCACTAAGGTGATATGATACCATGCCAGACACATTTTTGATAGTGAAATGTAATACAATAAACAAAATTGATATAAGAAATAAAGGAAAATGTGGTATTCACACTGAGTTACAATATGAATAGTCACATAAAAATGTATTTGGTGGTTTTGTTAGTTTACTCAACAAAAAGCAATGTGTTTCAAGGTATTGTATCTTTTCTACTGCGGTTTTGCAGCCAAATTGCTCTTCTTTCGGCGTTTCTCTATCTCTTTGTGCCAAACGTCTCCAACATTTTACTACGAAATCCCACACGTTGTTGCATGGACGTGTTCCCGAGCCACGAAATGTGCACGTTACTTTGAATGCATAGATGTAATAAGCCACTGTACATCCTCTGGAGCAGAGAAGCATGTGATGTATAATAGGAAACAGTCAAGTGCTACTGCAAATTGTGCATTGTCTTGGGACGAGTTTAGTCGGTATTGTATCAGGTAATCACGACACCCAACTGACGTAGGCAGAAAACGCAGCAATAGGATGTAAGTTTGAGTCTCAAAAACAGGCAGCGGGCCTTGAATCCATGACATGGAAAGACAACAACAAAGAAACTAGTAAACATATGTTGATTAACGAAGTAAGTGTAAAATAGCACACATAATGTACGTTTTTACTGTAAATAAATAGAAAATATTTGTAAGCAACGCGGCATATCATGATAAGCATAGGAGGTAGAGTACGTAAATTAAAACAGATAAACCAGCAAACGGTTTTCCAACATGCAATCTAGTAAAAGTTCATTTTCTATTAATGTTTACTTTGCATCTACATTGCAGTACCTATTTCCACTGTATGGTGTCAACTGTAGTTGGCACGTGAACTCGCCCAAAACAAAATGCCAAAATTGATAAAGAGCAATATTTAGTCTAATTAATATGATTGCTTTAAAAAAAAAAAAAACAGAAATTCAATATCAAAGTAATTTAAGACCACGGTCACATGGTATACAGAATTACTCCACTTCAAACATCTTCAGCGCTGTAAGCAGTTACACGGGCTCCGAACTTGTTCCGATCACAGTTACTTCTTGCTCAAAGTAAACAGGTTGTGTTATTACATCGGAACGAATTGTTTTCTGCATTGTGCTCTTGTTGGCTGCTATGAAGTAAATAGGCAGTATTATTAAAATGGCTGAAATTGGCAGGAATTTCTGCATTCGTTTAAATAAATCAGCTCAAAAACAGTATTCTCTATACTGTTGCAATAAAAATAAAAGTTGTGTTAATATTAATAAAATACTTAACATTAATGAGTGGTGGAAGCAATTATAAATAAATATGCGAGCGTGTTTTCAATGTTAGGATTTCCCTATATTTGCATTCGGTTATTGAGGTGTAACCACTGAAACTAGTTCTGTTTGAAAACATGTTCAAACATGGCTGCCGAACGAATTTACAATAAATGTGATTGGGTCACTCGTGTGAATGCGCTTGTAACCATTTACTGTAAATAACTATTAACACATTTTAAATACACAAATGTTGTTGAAATGATATGGTAGCAAGAAAGTATATGTAAAACATTTAATAGTTATGTAATTAAAGAAAACAAAAATGAACAAATAAATAACAGTGAACACCACCATATATGTAGTCCATTTGGTACAGAAAGTCAGACATTACAAACACATTTCTCTTTCAAACGAAATAAGCATAAAATATGTGAACAGTTAAAACAGAAAATAGTGTCGATCAAATATGGCTTTCGTTTAAAAAACAAAAAAAGGAATAGCATAGCTAACTGTCAGAAGTGAAATAGGCATTATCTTTACAACATATAAACAATCGTTTAAGAGCAAATATCAGAGTACTTCCAGTTAACTGATGCAAGTGCACAAACACTATTATTATAATGACAATTATGTTACACTGTTTATGCAATCTCTCAAATTACGGAAGGATGTCAAAATATACAAAATCAGCTAAGTGAAAACAAGTTTCCTTACTATCTCCAGTAATACAATATAATTTCAGTAGAACCCAGATCTCACGTTCCCATCAGTTACACTTTCCCATTATTTACACCATATTCTTTATTTCCCGGTGCACATCCTATATTTACAATGCTTTCCATTCCTGTTGTTTACATCACATGACAATATGGCTTCCTGCGGTTTACACTTTTTTTTTTGCATGTACTAGGTACAGTATTTACGGCATTGTAAGTCGATGCCCAGCCTGTGTATGGTTTTGTGAAGGGGGAATAAAGAGGCGGGCGTAGTGAAAAAGATATGAGAGGTAGTGCCACACCGCCGTGGAATGTGGAAGGGAGGGAGAGTAGGAAAAAAAATGGGCTGCTTGTTTTGACAGATATATTAACAAGGAGAGGGTGGGGTGTTTGGAACAAGAGGGCTAGAATGCTGATGAATAAGTGGTGAGGCAGGAGAGGTAGAAGGATGAGAGAGTAGTGTGGGCACGGCTAGACTGAATGTTTAAAGCAGCCAGGGTGTGGGGGGGCGGGATGGGTGTGGCAACATGGAAGGAGGGGAAAAGGGAGCAGATGTTTTCAATAGAGGGGAATGGCCGTGACCCAGAAGCAGGGAGGGAGCAGAGTGTGTGGAATGCAGCGGCTTGAGTAGGACGGCTGACAAAGGAAGGGAGAGTAGTGTTGGCGTGGCCTGGGCGGGAGGGAGCGAGGAGGAAGTAGAGGAGTGGCCAGCAGCGATCAATACTCCATGGCTGCTGCCGCCTGCAGCGACATTGTTAGAGGCCAGACCCAGCCAAGCAATAAGGTGGTGCACTTTTACACAAAAATTGTGCATTTTTAAGAACTGAGACCATTTTCTTATATTAGTATTACAGCTCTAACAGTACTCATAAATATACACTGTCTATTTTATCAGCTTGTTTTATATATACATACTTGGTCAGAATTGTACTTAATATTCCTTGCCTCAATTCTAAGTGGAGGCGTGATTTAGGAAGATTCAAATTGATAAAAAAAATGGCTTACCATTACGATAAATACGGTATATTTTCTTCTGACTGGGAAAAATTCCCGTTGCCAGTGTCAATTATTCACCTTTCAGCCTTTGGAGGTAGGACTGTATAAATTTATTTTAACTTGTGCCCCACTTGCTAGCACCAAAATCGCAATCAGCACTATACACACTACAATCAGCTATACATGCACCACAGTCAGTACCACATGCATCAGTCAGCACCACAATCAGTGGTCATTAATGGTCATTAACAGGATGTTAAGGGCATAATAGGTTATTATGGGTTTTTATGTCATAAATTGGTCATTGAATCTTGAGTCATGTGTCAAGGGTTTTTCGGGGCTTTGTTTGAATTTTTCGAAAATTGTTTCTTAAGTTTTTGTTTTCAAGGTCATTCAATGTCATGGTCAAGGTTACCTGCATCAAATATGGTGGTGAGTTAAGGTCCATATCACCATCCAGTATGGTGGTAGTAGTATGTAATGTCATATGCTTGCTGACATATTTATTGTTTTCATGGTTATTCAAGGTCATAGGTTCAAAATCGCTGGTTTCCAATATGGTGGTATTGGTCTGAAATATAATATGCTTGTTCACTTTTACATTTTTTTTTTTTTTTTTTTTTTTTTTTTTGAGATTTGGTATTCAAGGTCACTGGCTTCCAATATGGTGGTAGTGGTCTGTAATATAATATGCTTGTTGACTTTTATGTATTTCTTCTAGAGTCTTTGTTTCTGAGGTAATTCAAGGTCACAGTTTCAAGGTCATGGTCACCTGCAACCAATATGGATGATACGATGGCTGACTGGGTATAGGCTATAGACGAGTGGGTGGAGGCCTGCAGACTAATTTGTTGTTGTAAAGGGGGGTGGAGGGGGGAATCTGAGGATATTTAATTTTTATTAATAAAATTTTAAATAATTTTTTATAAAATTTTTCAATAAGTTTTTGAAATTTTTAATTTTGGGGTCAGAGATCATGATGGGCCCTGAGTCCTGCTTTTCTGGTTCAGAAACATGATTCCTTATCACCTGCTTCGGGAATAACAGTAATTTTCTTGGGGGTATTTTTTTTTGCAAATGGTAAAAAGGGGGTATTTTTGAGGTAATTCTAGTAGATTTTGAATGAAGGCAAATTTTTAGGGATTGCAGGGAGAAAAGTGTAGGACGGGTGACGTGTGACAAAATAGCGAACTCCCGGTGCCTGGCTCCTGTGCTAGATGCCGATACATCAGAACCTACATAATTCTTCTACTTACTACATAAAACCAAAAATTCAAAACAATTCCAGAAAATTGAAGAATAATTTTAAATCCAAAAAGACTCGGAGAAATCGAAAAAAATAATAAATAAATAAAACGGGTAAAGAAATTTAAACAATAATAACAATGTTTCAAGTATTAACTTACATATTGTCAATTCGGCAGCCAGCAAACAATTGGAGCACCATCTATGCTTGCCCAAATATAGAGCAATACCCCCTGTTTACTACCTTTCCCTTCTTCCATCTTGTAATGCTCCGATACACAACCACTCTCCCACTTCCAGATTCATTTGTCACATATTTATGACTTTTGACACTAGGAAGCATTAGTGTCACCTGCCATTTTGATTTGTTTTTGTTTATCGTTCATTGGTACATGTCGTCACAGTGGCCATTATGTTTAGCTATTCAGTCTCCTGGGGTGCCGTGTTTGTTTATATTTTTAGCCAATAGGCTGAGCTAGCATTGTGCAGGTTACTATTTTAGTCGCCCAAAGATATGACCACACATAAGAATGAAGTTTCCTTGCATTAACGATGTACGTCATGACACCTGAGGTTACGTAACGTGATGAGAGCCGCCCTGCATCTCAATTAATCGCAACTGACCTCACTGACTTCTCGTACCAACCATACCCACCACTTTACAGTCCACACAAACTACCATAATAACCCCCATGCTGGCAATATTTACGAACCATGGAATTGGAGGTATGGTTCTTCTGTATGGTCCGTATGTTTCGTTGGTATGTTGGTAATATGGTATTTTGTGTGGACTATAGAGTTGTCTGTTTACTTTGTATGATAGGTCAGTGAGTTAAGTTGTGGGTAACTAAGATTCCTGGCAGCTCTTGTCATTCTTAACTATCAAGATCTATGTCAATGAGGGCAAGATTCATATGTTTTATGCATGGGGATATAGGCCTAGCGTACATCAGAGGCGTGGAAGACTCAACTTTCCCTCCATTGTTACCAACATTACTGGACTCATGCCAGCCAGTGTGCCCGTTACAATATATGCAGCAGTTAGAGGCAGTGCAGTGACATTTTTCAGAAGGTTTGGTTTACAAGTGCCCTCAGATAACCGTGAACAGCCTATACATACAAACACTGTGTATGAAATAGTTACAACAACATCAAAATTAGACCAATTCCTTACTTATTAGTCAACACTATAAAAACTTTTTGTAAGTTTTACTGAGAAATTCGTTGTAATTTTACAAATGCTTGTAACAGTTCAATTATATATGTTGTAAAACAACTCATTTATAAAACTACAAGGGCCGTGTTTGTAATAGTTCTCAAGAAATATTTGTACTATACTGATCCGTATCCACAAGTTTCAGCAAAATGGCAGACACTTAACAACGTAAAACCGTATAGCTATTTGTGCAAAAACTATGGGTGATGTAAATTGTAGTTGCGTGCAAAATGAAATGTATTTCAAGTTTGAACAACGTAAAACACTTAAAACAACTCAAATATTCATAATAAACAACAATTAATAAAAAATTAAAAACCTGACCGTATTACTAATTAACTTTTTTCCTAACTACACAGAATTCTTGAATCGGCCCTCAAGACCTTGTTGTTCAGAGCCATTCAAATCTCTTGCCTCAACAGAACTCTTAAAATGAAACTAATTTATTTTCTTAATCTAATGACGTCGTATTAGTTTGTAGGTATTTGCAGCTGTATTTACTATAAAAACAATTGTTAAAATGCCAAGACAATCCTTTGTAAAAACTATAAAAAATTTGTTGTAAAACCAGTAAAACATATTTTTGTAATATTACAAAAATATGTTTTGCAAATTTTACAAGAAAAATGTTTGTTGTACAAAGGATTGCCTTGGAAACTGGTTATCTAACAATTTTTCTTGTAAAAGTACAAACAAATTTTAGAGTGTACTATGTATTTCCATTTTATGGTAAGTAGTGTTAGTGTACCAGCAATTCCCCTAATTCACAATCGGATCGTCCCACGCTTAGTAATCCTGAGTGACGTGATGTTTTCTTTAATTGAATGACAAAATTGTTCCATGTTGCATCTTTTACAAAATATTTATTTAATTGGAAATTATGCGAGTAATTACTTGGTGGATCAAACCATATTAGGTCTGACTGACTGTTGGTTTTCCTTGGCAAAATACAAGACAACTATCCGGATATGTATAGGGGTCTAGGATTACAATTTGGATGGTGACGTATGCCGTTTCCACTTGCTTGGCCCACGGGGGTCGGTACTTGGCTGAGGGGTTTACTTATTGTGGACAATCTCACACATACATCAGGAATTATTTTATGCATACTATACACAATTTGTTTGCAATTAGTAACGGAATGCAGGAGTTTGTTTGTACAGGAACCTTGAAAATTATGCAGTAAGTTTTCTTTTACAAGCCCTTTCAGTTGTTTACTGAGCTCTGCCCCCCTCCACTTTGTCTTCCAGGCTCAAACATTAATATGGACATTTATCAGAAAATAAAAGTTTTATGCAACATCATCTGTCATCAAACTCCTTAAACTATTTGTTGCTTAGTGAAAACTAGCCGTACGGAATACAACGGCCTGGAGTATGTTCTCTTTCCCCCTTTGGACAATACGGATTACCTATAGAATGTTAGGATTAAGTATATCCTAGTACATAATTTCATGCATACAATATAATTTGTTCTTAATTTCTTGCAATTGGATTTAAATGACATGTATTTGTTGTATTACGCAAAAAAAAAATATTAACATCACTTCTCATATGGTACATCAACAAAGTAAGCCTACTCATGCTTTGTTTCATATATGATAACTATAACTGCACTGTCGCAGTACACCTGACTCGAACCTTATTTGTACGGTGTATATATAACTAGCAAATTTAGCTGCATGAACATGCTGCATTTTCCTTTTCCTTTTTACAGACTTCCTTTTGCTACATAACAGCAGTTGTTTCTACTTTTTTTTTTTTTTTTTCCTATTGTGTATTGTTTGTCTGATAAACGCATGTGAAACTACAACACTCACACTCGACTGTCAACTTCCTCGTAGCATAGCTGGGATTACAAACGTACCCGACCATAATTACTCAAGGCCGCTCTGTTAGCACTGTGACAGACGTGGCAACAATGCCGGCCCACCCTACTTCCCCGCCCCTTTTGATGTACGGTACACTGGCATCAGTTAGGAATGCCTGTGGAAGGATACACTTGGGCAAGCCACTTGTCTTTCGGCATGTTGGACCATGGGGGGGGGGGGGGGGGGGATGAGGTGTGGTGGATAGGAAATGCTATTTTCCAGGGTTAAGGGCGCCAGCCCGCGGTGCGAGCACAAAGTTATACTTGCTATAGAGACTCCTCCTCTTGGCCGTGGTGGCCGACGACTGTTGGCCTACCCCCAAGTCCATGTCTTAATAGATGTTACCAGTTGGAATACCGTTCTGCCAGCTTTAAACTACACTCCAATCGCCTTGTCTAGTCAGGGATGTCGGCACCCCCTGATATGCCAGCTCGCTCCTGAAGGGTTATTTTGGCTACCTAACGCCATTATTAAAAACACGTGGTCAATACAAAGTTATGGAAAAGGTTAAGTAACTGATAGGCGGTTAATCATAATAAATCATTGCATCTCACTAGTATGTATTTACTATAAGTTCTTCCCATTAGGGCACTGAAGTTTACATACTGCCTGTTTTAGCTGGACGGACTCTCACACAGATGAAAATGGCAGTAGGGCCGATGAACTTAAGTGGTATATTATGCTTTGGTCGTGTAAAAAAACAAACCGAGGGTAAGAGACCGTGTACTCCTGGGGAGCAATAAACTAAAGGTTCTGGTGTACTAATGTGAATTAAGCACAATTACATGATGGTTAATAAACAAAGATGAAGTGCCCGGAGCATATGTGGCACGGTGGTACTCTCACGAGATCTAAGACGCTACTACTTTCTCGTTTGGCGCTGAGGCCGCTCACTGGACGACGCTCCCGCCCAAACTTCACATGACATAATTTTACATAAGGTGAAACACAATTAATGAAATGAAATGGGCTCTACAATGCTGATGAGATGTACATATAAACTCTTAACAACAAAACGTAAAAGCACATATTAAAAATATATAAATAAATACACACGTTCGACCAGACCACATTGCTGTGACAACTTAACCTCAACATTGTCACGTACAAATAAACAATAATATCTTTATAGGGTCTGTCCCCAGTCAAGTTTATTAAGTCCATATGATTTGTGTTCATTGCAAAACATGTGAATTCATACTAATCTGCATAACAACAGTTCAAAAATACTTTTACAATTTTATAGTGGCTATTTGCCACATGGCAGTGTGCACCGGTCCACTTTGATGCATCATTTTAGAACGTGGTAGGAAATTCCAGTATTTCAATACTGCCAGTACTGGTCACACACACTTTAAAATATAAAAGAATGATTTGCAATGCATAAAAGTTACATTAATAATAATTATAAATATCATAGACATCTACGTGTCACAATAACGCCGTCTGTGGCCATTCAAGTAAATGCACAAAATGGCGCCTCTAGCACACGAGCTTTCAACAACTTAATAATCACGGACATATAGAGTTACACTCAAACACACTAAAACTATAATAATAAAATATAAAGAGGCAATTAATCTCGTACTTACGTGACATGGGTAACATGGGAAAATAAAACACTGATATAACATATGGCACTACAGAAACATTGACCCTCAAAATGTAAACAGTAAAAGTAAAAAAAAGCATGTGGCACTCGGCCTGACATACGGACACTGATATTTGTACAAGTACGTATCTGGTTGCATGGTAACCTAACTTTACATATTTGTGGACACTGGTGCACGATACGGAACACTGACACTTGTGGCATTGTAGGATGATGACGTACACATACAAAAATAAACATACACTGCTGCACATTCCCTAACAACTGATATAACACGCACATGGCACTGATTCATCGACTCAGGTGCTCCACTGTGATGATGTGTTGCATTCTTGACGTCTCTGCTGGCAGGACGTGGTGAATGGCCTTAGGCCTAGGCGCTATCAACGTCACCCTCAAGGTGCACATACGCCGTCCAACATGTCACCCATTACTGCGCGAATATTTTGTTTACATCCTGACCTTTTACGCCCTTCCTATAAGAAATACAGTTATGCCACCACTGACTTTTTCAATTGTGTCATAGTAATGGAGTTCTCTAATTGATTTTTAAGCCATTAAACTGCATAGCCTGTAACATACAGTGGATTTAATATTTCAATTTGCGATATAACGTACTTTCAATAACGAAAACATTGTTTTCATCTTGCCCCAACTTTCGTCATTTTCAAAACATGTATTATGGTTTTTGTTTTAATGCTTCATCATGTAAACTGACTGCATAAAGCGATCTACAGTTTTGCATTGAAATCCATATCTCTCGCATACTGTTCCTGTCGATCGAGCCGGCCCTTAAGTGGAAATAATGCTGGAGGGACCCTTGTCTACTCCAGAAGGGTGGTGAAGTTGGGGGTGCATGAAGAAAGAGAAAGGGTTATGGTATAATTAAATCTATGGAAGTTATATGATTGGCGCGCAAAAGTTGCTTCACCCCCTAGCCACGTGATGTGACCTGCCCTGATGCCCACTCTTTCTAGATTGAAGCGGGGTTGGCAAGTGCCCTCCAAAAACATAATTAATTAAATGAATAATATGTGAATACATACATAGCACTGATGAATACATGTACACTGTGTCAAACACTGTTGACGTTGATATTAACAATAATTATAAAATTTATGTAACAATAATTTTTGTGAGAAATTTAGTTTGTTTCAGATTTAAAGTCTTTACCACCTGAAAAGAAAACATATGCACAAAACCCTTTTACATTATGAACAATTGATTCTGCATTTATTAAAATGTTATTTTAATTAATATTTAAATTACATGAAATGTTAAAAATAATTTTATGTAGCTCAGTTTGGGCTTGGTTTCTCACTTCTAGAGTCTAAGCATATTCTTTTAATTAATTATTCATGGCACGTGCTAAACACGTCACTTACAACTGGAATGTACATTTAATGATAGTTAAACAATCCACTAGTTTGTTATACAAAATGTTATGTGGTTTTTGAGATTCCATGGCCACATGGTCAGTGCTTCACGCACGCACTGTGGCGGTGGATATGCAGGGAATTTTTGCTACATTCATTTGCTGGTGCGTAATAATTAAGGTAGCTAATTATAGCATGGTAATTAGGCTGCTTAATTGTGTTTTTCAGAAGTTACACCCAGTGGCACAGTTAGTCTTCACTGACTTGAGGTGTCTGTCTTGGAGGCGTGGCCTTTGGTCATGCTGCGCAAGGTCGGTGTGTGACAATGGTAGTTCCTACCTGGCTAGTAGATGGTGCACAATGGCCGACAAGGGCTCTGGGGAAATCAGTGGACGGCGTTAACATTTATGTTTCATGGTGGTACTGAAAATGGCAGACAAAGTCATACACATGTTGAAAATATTACATTTCATGCAATAAAATGCACAAAAATGTACCCCTACAACCAGCTATGCTTAATGAAAGTAACTACAAAAATCATTAACCGCCAATATAATATTCCAATAACACCAGTAAGGTATGCATACGCTTAACATGATGAAAAAGATCAAATGCACAATGGCATTCACAAGAGCTGGAAACATTTCAGTGTTCATAACTGTCTGCATGCTCCGCCCCATAATTGCTAAACACATTTTAAAATCAATTCGCCAAAAGCCAAAAAGATTTTACATTTCTTTAAAAACATAATTTAAAACAAATGTTTAAAGTATCATTAAGTTTTGAATTACAACTTTCAGTTCTGAGTTCTATTTTCTTCCATAATAATCATCATCGCCAACATAGCACTCATCCCGCAACAACTCATCAGCTGAATAAAATTCTTGGGAAACGAGAGCATTTACTGATGACATAGTGTGTAGGTTGGTCACTGTGAGCATTTCCTCCTTGGAACAGGAAGTTTATCAGTGGGGAAAACCAATAGGCTGGGAGCAGTGTTGATAGGAATACTTTTGTCCGTATTGGATGAGTACAGAAAATAATGTACCCATTCAGACAGATTTGAGAACCAGTCTTACAGCATCACTCTACATAGAGCATTTTTACTACTATTATTTGGGTGATAAATATGTTTTGTAGATGGTTCACATACATCCAGTTTCATTTTTAATTCAACATGATGTTAAATGAAATGCAGCTATAGATGCATAATGCTAATAGGCCTAATACCTAGATTTCTTATTCAATCAGCTATAAATTGTGCCAAAATTTTGTTATTATCATTCTTAAGAAGTAGCTATAGTTTGAGCAAGTTTAATTTAAATGTGTACATTTTATAGCTAAAATTCTGGAGAAAAACCAGGTGTCCTATTCTTAATAAAGAAACTTATGTTCTTTAATTTACTACTTGAACCATTTCAGAGAGATTTTACGCATTGTATTTAAGCTGTATTATAAATATAAATTTTAATTTCTGTCAAGTAACATAATTTTTTTTTCTATCAAAATGAGGATTTCAGAATCACAACCTAGGTTTGCTCAAATGCTAGAACCAAATTTCATTATAGATAATTTCTTCCAAGTTTTTAAAATGAAATTAAAATTGTTTCAGTGGTGATTTTCGTAAAATTAAGTAAAAAAAATTATCACAATTCAGGCTTGACATTATTTTATGGTGGAAATGAGATTTTTCAATAGTTGTGTGAGTAAACATAATTAAGTTAATAGTGCTACATGAAATGCTCAACATGCAATGTAATAAGAACTGATGAAATCCAGCACCAAGACAATGAAATTGTAATCTTGCCAATGGAGGCAGTGCAAGCAAAGTTAGAAGAATCTGTTTATGTGGTTAAGTTATATCAGCAGATTTCAATATGAAGTTTGTTATCATAAGGAGTGCACTTGTAATGGTTGTAAAAATCTTAGTGTGAGGTTGTCGACAAGATTTTGAGGCATCATGGCCTATTCCTCTTGTAGTGCAGATAACAGTTGTGGAGTCATTGCTGGTGGCTGCCAATGTGCTGCCAGGAGTCTCCCAACAATGTCCCAAACATGTTCAATTGGATTTAAGTCTGAGGACCATGCGAGCCAATTCATTTGGCATTTTTTTTTTCGCCAACAGCTCAATGACAGCTGCTGTACGATGAGGAGTAGCATTCTCGTCCATGAAGAGGAACTCGGGGCCCGCAGCACCCCAGTAAAGATATTATGTGAGGAGGAAGAACCTTATTACAATAGCAGTTACGGTACCAGTGACTGAACCTCCTTGGAAGATGTGAAGGCATTCCCAGCACAACAGTAAAAGCAGTCTATGATGGATAGGCATAGATGGTCTTCGAGTGAACAAACCACTTGTAGGCAGTCTCTTGGTGCTGTCAATCTCTCCTTCCCTATTGGACAATAATACTGGTCCTCTGTTGCCATGGTTGCTCTTGGACGACAACAGCTGTTCCTGTCACGACAATGCTTTGCGAGACTCTGAACTCCTCTGCCACACTAGCCACAATCCGATCTTCCAACTTCCTAATGATTCAACCTCAAGTAAAATCATCCAGATGGTGTTATGGGACTCTCTGTTTGCTATAGCAGACATCAGACAGCAACCCAATGTTCAACCCGATATTCACTGTGCAATAGCTTCTACTATAATACTGAGTACCTAAAATTCAGATTTCGAGTTTCTTTGGTACAAAAGAATTACTTCCACGTATCTTGAACTTAAAACCGCTCTTTAGATCATAATGAACTATCATAACATAAAAACGAATACAATCACAAATTTTTTCCTGAAAAAATAGTTGAGTAAAAAACACAAGTTACTTTTACAACAATACAATCTTACCAGTTAAATCATTTCAACTTATTTTGTGTGAATTACAATGATTTTTGCTATACTTGAACTAACCTAGATTTTTGGACAAGTGTTTGAAGTTAAGGAACGTTTAGTTATTTAGAATGGTGTGGAAAAAATTATTATTCATAAGTACCAGGTAATAATCATCTTTAAAGAAAATTATATTAGCAGTTGTATGTTCTTTGATATATAAATAACCTTACATCTCGGAATCTTTGAGTTTTGTTCAGTCACATGTTGAGTGAAAAATGAATAGTTTAAAGTGAATTGTTTTGGTCTAGCATAAAACAATTATTTTTTCATGAATCACACTTAGTGCTTTAGAGTAAAATTTTGGACTTAACTGAACTAGGATTGGAATTAACTCGGAGTGAACTCGTATCGAAAGTAAGCGTTTAAGGTAAAGTTTCGAACGTAGACTAAGTGTAAACAATACTGAATGTGGATTGAAATGGGACCAAGTTATAGGTATAGAGATTTTATTAATAGGAAGAACTGGTCATCAATAGTTTTGCAAGCTGTCGTGGATCGTAGATATTTGTAGGTAAATAATTATGAGTACACTGTTATAGTACTTAACAAATGAAATTTTGTCAGAATAAAAAGTATAAACAATGAATGTTCACCGATTTCAACTGAACATCCCATCCAACAACTTC
The DNA here is from genome assembly GCA_029891345.1 of Dryococelus australis. Classification (NCBI taxonomy): domain Eukaryota; kingdom Metazoa; phylum Arthropoda; class Insecta; order Phasmatodea; family Phasmatidae; genus Dryococelus; species Dryococelus australis. The sequence goes on along the minus strand of CM056994.1, from coordinate 190,169,353 downwards.
ATTAATCTGCTTGTCCTAGCATTATTCCCAGCAAATGTTCTACCTCTCTCTCTGACCACACATTTCTCTGCTCCCTTTTCTTGCTGCATATTTTAGTCACTTTCACGAAATGCCACAAACAGGTTATCTTGTCCTTATTAAAAATGGCGCCTTATGTTTTGCTTTCAGCTTTGATTCATTCCTAGCGGCACTGTTTACTATAAACTTTCGATCCGGATTCTACAGACCAGTGCACCATGGTTAGTGGACTGGATTATCTCGCTCTATTCCTACTTCAGTCCAGTCGGATGTGTTTAAAGTAAATTTTCAATCTGGATTCTTCAGTCTACTCAGAGTTCAATCTGGATTGAAATGTTACTGTAAAGGCACTAACAATGCCCCAGCTTCATATGCGAACAAAATTCTGGTAATATGCATAACATGTGAAAATGTAATAATTACTGGCCTGACAGTATATAGCAATATAAAAAACTATTAGTATTGTGATTAATTTTTCACCTAAAAATTCAGTGTCTTATGTGGTAAACACAATCTAAATTAAATATGTTCATGAAATTCCATACCCATAGAAATATAAAAAAAAGTGGTTACTAAATATTGCATGAAAATCTATCAAAATTACCTAACAAAACCATCTTATGACCATCATTGTCTCCAAATCATTAATGAACTGTTTTATTTTCTACTGTTTATTTTTCTGTGGAATAATTTTATGTTTAACCTAAAGTGGTTATAACATTAAACCTAATATGTAGCACTTGAATACTATTGATAATTTTTACGTGATGTTCTATTAATTTTGTATGTAATATAAATTAACTACTGTTTGTTTTTAATAGCATTAATAAATATTTGTGCTTTCAGATTGGTGTTAAGTTATGCTATTTTCAACACCAAAAGAACAATACTGCAGGTATAAATGGAAGAGCAAGATGATGTCAGTTATAAGCATTTTCATGGAATGCTCATTGAACATAACAATGGAACAACATTTGCAGAAACTGTGATGGTACTTATGCCTGTGCCACTAGGAGTTGTTCTTATTGGTTTGATCCTACACATATTGGTTTTGTACCATCAACAACTTTCACTTAAATTATGGGTACAGTTCTTGATAGAGTTTTGTTTACTTGTGCTACCTCTTCAGATGAATTTAACAGTTTTTTCTGATTTTGTTTGTGTGTTTGCAGTCTTATTGGGTTTAGTGTGCTTGATACTGTTAGTTCCTACCATAAAAAAAATATGGAGTGCTGGGAGTATGTTATGGTCCATACCTATCAAAGAAGCTAGAAGACCTTATATCACAAATTTTAGGTCTTCTGTGAATTTGACGACATCTTTGTGTATACTTGCAGTAGATTTTACCATATTCCCACGTCGATTTGCAAAAACTCAGTCTTTTGGATTTAGCCTCATGGATGTAGGTGTTGGAGGATTCATTTTTACCAATGCCATTGTAGCTCCTGAAGCACATAGATGTAGTACAGATGCACCATTCAGAGCTATTTGGAAAGCAATAGTCAGTAGTCTACCTCTCACTGTATTGGGCATTGCAAGATTAGTTGCAACACAGTCACTTGATTATTATGTGAATGTTACAGAGTATGGTGTTGAATGGAACTTTTTTTTTACGTTAACTGTTTGTAAAGTCATGTGTACAGTTTTGCTGTCTGTGTTTCCAGCCAAGTATTCTGCAGTCCTCTCTTTCCTGGTGATTTGTCTTCACGAATTATTGCTTGCTTCTGGAATACAGGATTGGGCGCTGAGTGCAGCCCCAAGAAATACTTTTTTCTCAGCAAACCGTGAAGGTATTATTTCATGCTCTGGTTATGTAGCACTGTACTTGGCCGGTGTCCAAGTAGGTCGTTTACTACATTCCAAAAGGATGTTTATTAGAGATTATTTGCAATTGGCAGTTGAATTGCTGTCTGCTTCATGGTTATTTTCATTTGTTGGGGAAGTTATTCACAGGTACTTGGGAGTATCAGAAGGCTTGCCAATTTTGGGTACTTCATTTTGACAGTTGCATACAATTTGACATTCCTTACAGTATTTCTGCTGGCAGAACTTGTAATCATAGTGTTAAAGTATAATGCCAACCAAAAAATTTACAAGAAGACTGGAGAAGATAAGCAAGTAAATCAGATTACATCTGTTCCTGCCATTTTAGCTAGTGTAAGCTATAATGGGTTGTTTTTTTTCTTGATTGCAAATTTGTTTACAGGGTTTGTAAATTTGTACATTAGGACAGTACATGTGCCAGTTTTGGACAGTACTATAATTTTAACTCTGTACAGTTTTCTGTTGTGTTCAATAATAGTTATTTTACATGTAAAACAAATTCAGTTTAAGGTATGGTAAATTTTGTTCGCATTACTGTACTGTATATTATGTTTTTTTTTTATATGAATTACATGCTTAAATGTAATACTTATTTGTATGCAAGTGAGAAATCAATGTTTGTTAACCCATTTAAAACCATTCAAAAGTATTAAAAAAAAGTGTACAAAACTTGAAAATGACTTCTAAGCATTGTGTAGCTGGAAAAGAGTTATACAGCTACATAGTTTTTAAAATACAGATTTATAACTCCTATAAGTAACATACCTAGTTTTCATTGTACATAATTATTCCATCCGCAGTTGTGAAATGAGTAAAGCATTCAATACCTTGGAGTGTGATTGATAACTAAATTGTTCCCCCCCGTGTAATTTTCACGTAAATTGATGCTTTTTGTTTTTGACCACGCATGCCTGCAATCACTTAAATCATAGAGAGAATCATTTTCTCGCTCAGAATAATATTTCGTCTGAACTTAATTTACAGTTTTTACAAGGAAATATTGCAATTCCACCTGCACCATGTGGATGAAGTTCGTAGCGGACCACGTGGTGCAAGGGGTTGACAAGGTGGCGTCGTTCAATGCCTTGTAGCTAACACAGAAACGGAGTATGCCGTCCTTGCTGGGAACTAATACCACACATGAGTTTCACGGCGAGTTCAAAGGTTCATTTTCAGATAGTAGCCTTGAAGCAGGATCATCATTAAAGAGGAGAAAAATTGAACAAGGAAGCTTGCCTTGTTTTGTGAATTCTGACAATATTTCACTTGAACAGGGAAATATTTCTAATAAAGAAGAAGTGACCAATGGAACAAGTGAATCTCATAAAAAGGTAGATCACGAAAAAAAACACACCCAGCAGGCATAAGGCAGCGGCGTAACGTAGCAGATGTCTGAAGCATTTAAAGTAGACAGAGCGAGGCCATGCAAGGCATTAAATAAGCAACTACGACAAATCAAAAAATAAAGATGCACAAAGGGGAAAGGGGAAGGCAGAAAAGCGCGGTAAGACGAGGGGATCTGAGCCGAGCAAAGAGTACACCACTGCATAGAAGCAGATGGTGTCAATTAACTTAACGTGACAGTAAATAAAAATATGTAATATATAAAAAAGTAAAATATAGAAAATATGTGCATGTATATGTCCATTTTAAGGATAGTTCTATATGCACCTTTATAAATGGATATAAATATATTTCAACATAGGCCAATTACGTATATATAAAATAAAAATAATTTTCACTAAAAATATAAACATATCAACAAATGTAATTGTGTTTATGTACATATGGTTTTTTTTGACACCGTTACTCTGTTTTTGTACCCTTCTGAGACCCTCCAAAAAGAACTGGACATTTATACTGTGAATTGAAGTGGTAACAGAAGGGTATTCCAGACTTGTAACTGGCACCACCTTCATTTGTACAAAATAATTCTAAACATAATGTATATTATTTATAGCTAAGTGAAATGCCGATCTGGTAATGGTCACATTTCTGGTGTCTCTTGTGGTCCAATTTGGTGTGACATTTCCTTTTTGTCAAACACACACAGACCTCAAGAAACCAATTTTACAGGTAAAGTGCATGGACTCTAATCATTGTTGTGGTTCCTTCATTGCAATGACTGTAGCAAAACTGAAAACTTAAATGAGAAAAGTATTTAAAGACAATTACTATACTTACAAAAAATGGTTCATGCGTGCACACACAAAGCTGAAAGAAATATGTCTTATTATTAATCTAAAACCAATACATATCCACAAATGACAGCAAAATTATAATGTAACGGACAAATTATAAAAGTAATACTTACAGGTAGTGTCTGATTTTAACGCCTGTCCAAATAACTTCTACGTCTTCTAAACTTCCTTTCTGCAAAGCCTTTGTAAGACACTCATTTGCTTTGTCAAGCAGTGTATCACCGGCTGTACACTTTCTTCTTCTTGTTGTTGATGTTTCAGCTTTTATTCTTTCTGCTCTGTTGTTTTCCTTTCTTTCTGCAGTGCCTGTTCAGCTTTGGTTTGTTTCACTTTTATTTTCTCTTCCTCAATCTTTCCATTCACTTCTAAATATCTCTACTTTTTTGTTCATCCAAGTAGTTATAAATTCTGTGTGCAGTTCTTGCCATAGAAAGAAGGTTTTTCGTGATGGGTACATATTCTGGATTGTTTTTGTACTGTTAAGACATCTTTCACTGTCAATACAGCATTTAGAGTCCTCTCTGACATAGATGCTGTCTCATCTGTCAATACTTTCCCAGAAACTGAAAACCACCTTTCAATGTCAGCATTTCTATGGGAGAGTGACAGTGAGGCTTTAATTATTTTTGCTGCATTAGAATATTATCAATATTCCAGATTTGTGAGTATTTTCAAAAAACTGTTTCCAGAATGTGTAAATTCTCTGTTCCTTGCTTCCTTTCATAATTTTCAAGCTGAAGCAGTTTCCATTCATCCATTAAGTCATCTTCCCGAATGTCTATTGGAAGACATTGAGCAATAAGTACAATATCTCGACGACTACGAATACTTTTCCTCTCGTCTGGATGCATGCAGTGGAAATGCATCACAAGGTGAGATGGTGAGACAGGAGCATTATCAACTGTGTGCTTACAAACGTGTACATAGTGCCTCTGTACATTTTTCAAGGAACCAAGTTGATCTTTTTCATGTGCACTTTTCAATACCTCTGAAACCCCATCGCCACAAACAATGTTTTTGAGAGGAAGAAGGTTTGGTTCAACAATGATGTCAGATTTTAGGTTTTTCTTACTAGAACTTACCACTTCTGGATTTGCGTACTTTGCTTATAAGAGTCCGCAGTAACGCAACTAGTTCACTGTGAGGAAGATGTATCAGAGGGATATCTTACCAAAATGATCCAGTAAAGCGTGTAAAAAGTTTGGCACTAGAACAAATGAATAGCAATTCTACATTAATCATTGACAATTTTAGCACTCCTACAATCATCTTGAAGACATTACTATTTTTGGATATCTCTGGTCTCTTTTGTGGGACAAGTTTAAGAAAATATGAGAAAACAGCATCCCACTGTTCCAAAAACCTGACTGCAGCAATTTCAATGCTAAGCTATTTTGAAGTGCAGTGTTAATAAACTGATGCTTTGGGAGATTAAGATCCTTTTGAATTGTGCTGAAGTCTTCACACCTTACAGGCCATCTATAAAAAAATTGATGTATATAAGTAATCAACTCTGAAGCATCTTCTCCTACCTCATGCATTCCTTTCAAAAAACCATTGTGTATGGTATGGATACTGCATGATCCAATATCAACAAGACCTTTTCTACGAACTACCTTTATTTCTTCATTTATGAGAAGTCACTTTTTGTTCACATGCGGCCGATCACTTCCAAGTATGAGCAAATTCTGAAGAGAAAGGCTTGCTCCAATAATAGCCTTCATCAATTTGTCACAAATATCTTCTGCTGTGGCTCTCCCTATGAAAAAAGTTTCTAAAAATTGCAAAACGATTTGGTGTTGAGATTCTGACCAATATCTAACAGTAATTTGGAGCTCCTCTTGCCACCACTGTTTGTTTCATCGTAGCACAATGTATACAAAGAACCTTTCAAATCTTTTAAGAGACATTCCTTAAAATATGGTCCTAGGGCATCAGTGATGAGGTAGTGCATATTTGTGCGGCTTAATGAAAAACTCTCAGGAACAGCACTAGGAAACATTGCGTTAAACACTACAACAATGTGATCACATGATGAGAATGAATAATTACTAGCAATAGTCTTCATTGTCCATATCAACTCTGCTGTCATCGCACTGTCTTTAGTAGAATGTAAACCCAAATTAGAACTATCAGTGATAGTGACACCTTTGGTTGCACTAGGTATACTATGTGAAGTAAGATGTAATTGTCCAGGTGAAAGTTTAATGCGACATTCATTCTCTTTACTGCGCTGGCATGTTGTGTTATCACTTGGAAGCCTTTAGCTGAAACACTAATTGCCTTGTTGCACACTTTACAAAAAATTTCACAGTCCCTATGTTTTACTACCCACTCACACACTTTATGCCCCTGTTCATAACTGGTTTGAAGCCACTCGTCTTTCACTGAACACTTCCCCATGGCTTACTCAGTTTTCCTAGGCATCAAACATCTGTAACATACAGCAAAAGAAAAATGTTACAACATTCAAATTTATCAAGACATAAATGAGATGGTGACACTTTTGTTGTGTTTTTTGGTTGTGTTTACATATGTTTTATTTTATGTTTTACATATAACTTAAACATTTGTGCAGATTACATAAGGCTAACCCAGCAATTAAGCTGAATTATATATTATACATGAATTGTCCCAGACCTACATCAAAATGATACATTATGCTACACTACATGCTGTGTTTATCAAAACAAAAAATGGCCAATGATCTTCAGAAATGAACCTGAGTGATGGCAACTGAATGTTAGGCAGTAACTTTCCCTGGTTTACATGACACTGCTAGATTATCAAAACTGAATTTTGAATTTATACTACATTCTAGAAAATAACACAGAGTGGAGAACTATGAACACCAGAAACATTAGTAAAAAAAACAGACAGTTAGTGGCCGACTGCAACACATAAGTGCAATGTGCTGGGCGATGGGTTCGCCACATCTCGATGCCGGAAATTAAGACAGGTGAACTTGATGGGGTGAAAGTGAATAATTTAAATTCAGAAGAGGAAAAAGTGACTTTAGTGACTAAATTACACAAAAAGTGACAAAGTGATTTACCACCCCTGACATGTTGCAGCCAGGTGTATAGTTGCTCTACAAAATACCAGGAATTTTAATATCATCAACCACAAATTCCTTGTTCCAGGACACACACGTATAGAGTACGACGCTGACCAGAGCTTGATAGAAAAGAAAAAGGAGTACAATATTCCCATCCAGTACTCACACAATTGGATGCAACTGGTCAGAAGCACGGGCAAGAAAACATAGTGGATAGTAAAGGAAATGAAAAGAGAATATTTCTTCTCATACTCAGAATTATTAAAAGGTCCTTTACTAAATCACAAATGGTATGACAATGGAAGCAGTACGAACTGGAGATGCATCAGATGGTTGTGGTATAACAAAAATATGCCTATGTATGTTAGTATAAAACTGTCGCTCAATGTACACAAACCTTTTAAGACAATATCTTTCCACAGATTAGGACAGGCAAATCCTGTATTACAGCCAACATTAACCTAAACTGGCCCCAATCCCATTTCCGTGGAGAAAAAGAAAGATTTATTAGAATTTCTACCTTTTATATCTTCACTGTTCCACAAGTTCTACAAGAATTTAAGGACAAAGGGTGATGTCCACAATGTGTTACCTGATGTATTCGATGATGAGAGAGTGATTAAATCTCACTGCCGAAATGTTTAAGTTAACTATTACCTGCAACTTAATGTGTGTTTGCTATCAAATAAATTATATTAAAAAGGCAGTACCTATTCGTGCAGCACACCTTTCAAGCTCCTTCACATAAAATAATCACCAGCATTAGAACTTGCAAAAGGAGGTAAGTAACATCATGAAACAGTGTGAAAAGAGGTAAGTCATTTTTAATTCTGTTGCATTTGTGTAATCAAACATATCAAAACACATTGTTAGCCATTTGAAAATGCAACAAAAGAGCTGTATTTTCAAGTTATTTTTACACAAAACAAGTATTTACACAATCTTACATATACAATCAAAGTGTTTCTATCATTATCTCAAAACTTACTTTTGGTGACTTAACCCCTTTTGTCCTCACACCCAGGAATTATTCTGTGCATAGTCTAAATTAATTTTAATCAAGTACTAACTTCATCCCAATTAGTGTATTGTGAGGGGGTACACTTCATGCTCCAGACTGCTGTAACCGAGTTGTGTGCTTTATATTCACTTTCCAAGTTGATAATGGGTTTTACAAATGAGCGCTTTGACTAAGGTCAGCTCACTGGGGTGTTTACTGCAATGTTAATGGCACCGAGTTGTGTGCTTTATATTCACTTTCCAAGTTGATAATGGGTTTTACAAATGAGCGCTTTGACTAAGGTCAGCTCACTGGGGTGTTTACTGCAATGTTAATGGCAGTTTGAAGATTCTGCATCATCAGTTCACTAAAAACACCCTTGTAGCTTGCTTGTTTTACAAGCAGCAGAGCAGCTACTTGAACAGTGGGATGCTGTAATTAAATGTTTTCTGTACTTCATCCCAAGAAGAAAGTTTGATTTGACCAAAAAAACAAACTACGTGAAGGTTGTTCTGCTATTAAAAAAACTTACATTGCAGGCTGAAGTCATGTTTGTACTGTAATTTGCAGTATGCTATTTTTGGCTGCTTGGCAGAGTTTTTCCAGACAGAAGCACCTGTAATGCACAAGTTTTATTGGGATCTTACTAATGAGAACCCAGAGCACTAAAATTTGAGAAATGTGAAAGTATGTTAAGCTCAGCATATTTCTTCTTGTTACTGAAATGCTTAGTGATAATATCATTAAAAATTTTGCAGGCTGTGGCAAAAAATTTAACACTTTTTGTTTCCAGCTCAGAAATATTAAATAAAAGACATACACATTACAAAAAATTGTTTTCTTTTTCATTGCTTAGGAATTAATCCTGCTTCCAACCTAATGAAAGACTCAGCAAAAAACTGCTTCAACATTGTTAAAGTTGCACAAACTGTGTCATGTAAGGTGCCTACAGATGCAGTTTTTTTTTATTTTATCTATCTATACACCAACTGTTTTCTCAGTAATCAATTTGCTTTGGGAATATGGGTGTCGTCATGTGTTACATACATTTAAACATCATAGAATAAAATACAATACAAAACAAAACATAATTTACAATATGTACAAAATATTTTACATGATAATAGCTCTACGTTTTGAAAATAGATGTTAACATGATAATATGATTGTCAGATTCACTCTAAACAATATTAACATTAATAATCTTTCCTTTGGTCCTACATGATTAATAACAGCTGTTACAGTTTAATGACAGTAATAAAAGGTTAATGACACAACATTATACGTAGATTTTTAACTAAAGTTACATAATAATTATAATCAGAAACAAATTTGTACTTACAGCCAAAGTTTGGTATTCTGGTATGGTGAAAATACTCAATCAGTGAGTAGATTAGTTATGTATTCCCTTTATGCATTCTTGGATTGACGTATATTTTTATCAGCATAATATTTTTGGGTAATCTGTTAAAGAGAATGATTCCAACATGCTGGATTCCTTTAGAAAAGTTGCAGTATTGTGGTGTTTAGGCTTTAGCTTATAGTGATTTCTTGTTAGATATGGGGATCTATTTTCAATTTGTATAAAATTATTAACATTAAATTTTGTAAAAAGCAGTAGCCGAAATACTTATTCAGAATAAAAGGGAGGAATGTTCAGTTCAGTATATAAATGTTTGCACATGGAGTTAGGTTTAGCATTACATATTATACATATTGCTTTCTTTGTTAGATTATTGGAATTTCTTATAACTAGAGCCTGATGAGAGATCTCAAAATATGCTTGTGGATTTATACTGATTTAAATTTGTGGAAATGTGATATTTCATTAACAATCCTAAGTACCCAACTGTGACAAAAATTCTAAAAGCTTCTCATCTTCGTGCAGGGTCCTTTAGTCAGAGCTACAATGTCTGAAAGAACTTTGAATTCTCTGGTAACTGTTAAAAGCATTTTTTAACTTGAAAATAAGCCATATTTAATTTCTCTAACTAAGGAACTCATAAAACTACAATTCATAACTTGTTTAGAATCATTGTTTTTATCATGTTCCTAAATCAAACATTTTGTATTTAAGATGATTATTTGTGGAAACAGTACTATTTATATAATAATTTGAATAAAATGTTTTAAAAAAATTTAAATAGTGTAGATATTAAAATTGTAAGAATGGTAATTTTTGTAAGGCAGGCAGTATTTCACAAGTACATATGATAATATTATTATGATAGTTATTTTAATTACATTTGTTATGTAAAAATTTTGTAATTAAAAAAAAATGTATTCATAAAAACTGTACTGGTATGATGATTTATGTTGAAGCTAAAGTAATCGTAATTTTTGTGTATTTCACAAGTCCAATTGATAACACTTTTAGATTTGTAAATTATAGTATTGCACAAGTTTTAGTATATAATAGTTTTTTTATGGTTTTTGTTGCACAAACATTTTGTAGTTAAAATATTTGCATTCCAGAAAAATAGTACATACAATTAATATGCAAATTTGTATAAAATAATGTATAGTCTAACAGTGACAAAGTACAACTTGGAGAAACTTAAAGAACCCTCCATAAGAAATCAAGTCGAGATATATCTTAATAATGAAATAAGTGTATTATCTAAAGCCTTGAGTACTGAAGAGAACATTGAAAAACTAAAATATATTGTGGAATCTATTAAAAACAAACATTTTAAATCCAATTTCACAAAAAAGATAATATGGGTGACTGAAGAATTAACATGATGCAGAGGAGGAGAATGGTAAAAAATTACCCTATCAAAAAAGTGATTAGAACAAAGATAAGAAAAGCCAAAAAAAAAATTAATGGAAAATATGAAGATGTAGAAGTTTTACAACTGAAGCATGACAGTTTCAATGTTCATCGAGAAGTCAGGGAGATCACCGGGAAGTATAAAACAAGGACAGTGAACAAGTTGGTTGACAGTGAATGAAAAGTCATTGTTGGTACAGAAGAAATCAAAGATATATGGCAAAGACATATAGAACAACTATTTTTTGACAATTGACCAGATCCTCCACAAATCAATTGTGAGAGAGGATCTAACATCCTGGTAGAAGTAGTGCAAGCTGCAATAAAAACAATGAAAGTTGGTAAAGCCACTGGCTCGGACAATATAAATGCAGAATTTTTAAAGCTTCTCAATGAAGATAATGTGAAATGGGTGACTGCATTGTTCAATGACATCTATAACTCTGGCAATATTCCTAGAGAATGGCTCAAATCAGAATTTGTTGTATTGCCAAAAAACCTAGAGCTACGTTGTGTGGAGATTACAGAACGATAAGCCTCATGAGCCATTTTTTGAAACTTTTTCCGAAAATTGTGATGCAGAGATATTAATTGTGACATTTATGCCTGCTTTATAGATTACCAAAAGGCCTTCGATAGAGTACAGCAACACAAGATGATTAAAATTTTAAATAATATTGGCTTGAATGACAATGATCTAAGAATGATTGTCAATTTATACTGGTACCAGTCTGCTTCAGTGAGATTAGGAGGTGAAACCACTGATTGATATATATATATATATATATATATATATATATATACATATATATACACACACACACACACACATATATATATATATTCAACGTGGTGTAAGACAAGGTTGTATAATGTCTCCATTATTATTTAATATATATTCAGAACACATCTTCAGGAAAGCATTGGAGGATGTGGAGAAGGAAATCCTGTTGAATGGGCAATGGATAAACAACGTTCGCTATGTAGAAGATACAGTCATTTTTGCAGATAGCCTAGAAAGTTTACAACACCTTATGGATAGAGTGACACAGAGTAGTTATGAATATGGTCTTGATATTAATATAAATAAAACAAAACTAATGGTCATTAGCAAAAAATGTATCCCCACGTGTCATATTAGTATAAATCAGAGACCTGTTGAACATGTACACAAATATACATATCGTGGTACCACCATAAATTACCAATGGAATTGCTCTGAGGAAGTGAAGTCTCATATTGGAAAAGCGAAGGCTGTCTTGTCTTCAGCAAAATGAGTAATCTTTTTAAAAGTCCTGAGATAACAATGACCACAAAAATGAGACTTCTACGCTGTTATGTGTTCTCCGTTCTATATTATGACGTTGAAACTTGAACTCTAACGGAGTCACTCAGTAAAAGATTGGAAGCCTTTGAGATGTGGTTATATCAGAGAATGTAAAAAGTGCCATGGACAGATCATTTTACAAATGTTGAAATTCTTCGGAGGATGTAAAAGTGCAAAGAAGTATTGACCACAGTGAAAACAAGGAAGCTTCAGTACCTCGGCCATATCATGAGGAATGAAAGCAGATATCATCTACTGCAGTTTAGTCTACAAGTAAACATACCCGCAGAGAGAAGCAGTTGTAGGAGAAGAATCTCCTGCTTGAAAAACCTCAAAACATAGACATCTATAGAGTTATTCCGAGCAGTGCTTAATAGAGATAGTACAGCTGAGATGGTTGCCAACATCCAGAACGGATAGGAACTACAAGAAGAAAAAATAGTCTATTTCATATAAGAATTCCATTTTTTGACAGTCAGTGTGTGGCAACATGTCATAAATCAAATTGATATCTTATATACAAAATCCTGTATCAGCTGATGCGTTAATGATTGAAAGAGAATTTCGTATTGGTTATTCTAACAGAATTTGGAGAAAATGCGGGTAGGAAAGAGTTCTTGGACAAAATGTGTAGGTGTTTCAATCCAAATGGAACTTAAACCGTGTGATAGTTTAGTTTTGTTGTAGCTAGTGCTCAAGTCGCCAAATGCATACATCATACTAACTAAAGAGGCTACAGATCTGTTGCAGTGTACTTCTTAAATATTTCTACATAAATTTTAGGCAATATATTTAAAACCCAAGTCTTTTGTGCCTGTACGAGATGGTACAGCTTTGAAGTAGGTGACTATACTGCCATCTGTTGGCTAGCATGCACTGCTCGCTTTAGAAGCCATGTCCTCATGAAATGACTCTTGTTTCATGTGTTAAATTCAAATATATAAACAAATTCCCAGAAATTTATATTTTTCGCGAGCTCTATATATATTTTTTTCACATAACGTATTTCCATGTGCAACAATCCTGCTTGCTAATAATTTCAATTTGGTCTGTATTCACCAAACCTTTCTGAAACCGGCTTACCATTTTGTGTTTCTTGTCCCCTTCCAATTCAACAACATAATAAAGCGAAAATAAATGTTATTTATTTATGAAAACCACACATAATTTTGCAATTGAATCATTTTTGCGGCAAATAATATTTATGTTAATGTGATATTGTCATCCAGGCGCACTCTGTATTGTGGTTAATTTATAAATAGCCACATTGCATGTACAAACTGTAACTACCCGATCTCACTTGTTTTTGATGAACTGATGCCAGTTTTAATAGCGAAACACTTTATTTATATGAATGAAAATGTGCTCTCTCAAGTTCGCTGTTTATGTCAAACGATGCTCCACAGTTTTATGTTGTGCTTTTAAGTACATACCTAGCCACTTGACTAGTTGTAGGTGCATTCAGCGAAATGTATGTGCAAGTTGCAAAAGATATTCAGTCTTTTGATTAGGATAAAATGTAAAGTGTTGGTGATATTGAATTTCAATATGGATAATGTTTAAAATATAATCTAACCATAAGAGTAGATTTGACATAAAAATTGTAGTAACATTATGAACATATTATCATCACAAATCAAACTAAGACTATAATACGATTAATTTCCTGCGAGTATTATGATGTATTATTTATGTTTGAAAGGGAAGAAAGTTGCAATTTTCAAACATAATTTTGAAGTGAATAATCTATGGATTATAATCAAGTTATGTTTGTTGCAGCAATAAAAAATTCTACAGCAAAATAAATTATTTTCTAATTACCTATATGTGAACAGCTTGGCGACACGATTTGATGTACCATAGGTATGTAGGCTTAACACCTCATCGACATCAGTCAAAACATGTTTTGACAGATTGAAACCATGTGGCAGCAGAGGGGTACATTGCCTGTTTGTTTACTGGTTACCACTTCTATATGATCTGTCAAAATAAGGAATTCTTATACAAAATAGTCTATAAGTAAATAATTTATGTTGTAAAAGATAGTTGGCTGAGGTGTATGTTTTATTTTTATTTTTTAATTTTCTTTTTATTTTCTAAATTACTTCTTGTGCAAAAATTCCTAAAAGTCACTATGTAATGTATGCCAATGTGACCAAAAGTCACTTTTTTAAATATCAAAACATCCATTTTTTACCAGTACCATGACCATTGGCATCTGGGGCATGTGAACATTATTTGCCGATTATTATTCACCAATTAGTGTTCCTTAGATTTCTTCAGTAGCATGTATGTAGCACTTTCCAATGCCACGTCAACAAATGTAAGACTATTCACTGTGCGAAGGCTCGTAATAAAGTGGAACCTTGATGTTGCGATCCCATTCATTCAGTTTTTCCACACACACTATTGGAAAGGTTATAGCCATGGCGGTATTTTGACGGATGTATTTATCATTGGAAACTGTCAGCTGTGATTCTGGTTAGAATTTAAAATGTTTGAATAAGACTCTGCAAGTAATCATTGAGAAAATTGTCTCAAATCCGTAATGGTCATTTTAACTAAGGAATTGAGTATTACTCGCTGATGAAGGAATACTAGGTAAAAATATCAGTATAAATAATAATTAATTTGCTCAATTTCAAGTGAATATTTAATATTAAATTAATTTGAATAGGTTATTTTTAATGATTTCTTTTAGACTGTTGTTTTAAACAAACATGCATTTTAAGGTAATGTATGATATTTCTCAGATCTAAAATCAAGTCAGCATCAGATTGCTTGAAGTTTTGAAGGTTGTCTTTAATGAACTCATTTTGTAATAATGCTGTATTGTCTGGTAACAGTTTTATCTTGACTGTTAAGTCACTTATTTGGCCAGATAAATTGTTAGTTTATCATTTATTATTAAAATTAGTGTTGTATTTCATTTCTATACTGTAGGCACCTAATACAAAGTGCTTAAAGTGTTCACAAAACTGAAGACTTAAATTTAAGTTATAAAAAGATTACCAGACATTAATAATTATACATTATAATTGTGCTCATCAAAACTAGCATCGGCATTGGCAGCTGAAAATCAGTATAGTTGATATCTGCAAAATGTGATATCGGCTCATCCTTACTTGTTACAATTTCTTTAGATGTTTTATTTGGTTGCTTTTTATTAAGTATATAGAATTCTTACACATAAATTACTGCCCAAACAATTTTGTGTGTGATGTTTTTAAAGGGCAGTGAAATGCAATTTATACAAATTATTTCAGTTTTTTCATGAGAAAACTGGAAACTAGAAATTAATTGAATTCTTGGCATAAAGTATATTATGTAATATATAGCATGGTCCTAATAAAATACGGTATTTACAGTAACCCTTTAGAATGTGCTTAAATAGTTTAAAATACAAGACATTTCTAAAACAACCCTTCACAGTTTCCAGAAATTCTGTCATTATAGGGAGAAGGTTGCTGTAAATATTTTGGAAAAATTTAGACTGATTTGACCCACCCTCAATCCTATGAGTCAAAATTTGTATGAAGTCTGTGTTCAATTGTCCCTAGCTCAAACATGACACATTTGTTAATTGAATATAAATTAATTTAAGCAGCCATACATCTTATCAATAAAATTATACCAAAGAGGTATATACTTAGCATCTCCTTGTCTCCCAAAATGTTAAAAATATTGGACGGTGTGAAGATTTACAGAGCATAATGTTCAATAATCTCTTATTTCTGCATAGAATATCAATTTAATTTAAAAGTCACATTTCATCCAAATAGTGATGCAACATATCACTGTGGATATACGTGACCTTTCTTGTCACCAAATAATTACAAAAATGAACACTGGATGCTGCATATTTATTTACAAGTGTGTAAATTCAATGTTTGGTGGCCACTTGCAGAAAAATCTGAGGATATTTCTATAACCTATTAGTTTATGTTAATAAACAGATAAATAAAATTATACCCCAGAAGGATATTGCAGCCCCCCTTAACGCAAAAAATTACAGAAACTGTAACATTTAACTTGGCCTACTTTTTTCTGAGTGCAAAGTCAATGTTTGGTGGCATCTTGCAAAAATATTTAGGAGATTTCAACAAAACAAAATTAAATTATATTAATAAATAAACCCTTTCCGAATAAAACTATACCACAGAATAGTTTCTGTAACTTTCCTTGTTGCCATAAAATTAAAAAAAAAAAAAAAACGGTAATACTGAACAATACACACTTATTTACAATCTCAAATTGAATGTTTAGTGGCCTATTGCAAAAAATCTGAAAATAATTCAACAAAATATTAATTTATATTATAGACAGATAATTTTAAAATAAAATGATACCACAGAAGGGTGTCTGTGACAGTTATCGCCAAACAGTTATAAGAACAGTAATATGAACTCCGCCTACTTTTTTTCAGAGAAAATTCTATGTTTAGTGGCCTCTTGTGAAAAAAATCTGAGGATATTTCAATGAAATATTAATTTATACTAATAAACAGATGTCTTACATATAACATAATACCACAGATGTGTATCTGGGGTGTCCCTTGTTATCAAACAATTACAAAAGCTGTAACATTGAATGCTACATACATTTTTGTGCTATATTTAAAACAAAACTGAAGCTTTGTTGTTTATGTCACATACAAAATCTGACATTCGATACAAAACTTAAATTACAAACCATAGTTTCGAGATATAGCAAAACTGTACTTTTGGGTATTTAATACAGCATACAAACTCTACTTTCAGAGACCCAGGTTACCGTACCAAGTCTGTGGTTTTAACTGATGGTATAAAAACACTGAAGGTCACATCTGTTTGTCTGAATGTCTGATGAACTGTAAGGGGTCAACCCAAACTAGTAAAAAGATGGAAATCCAAGTTGTAATAATACAAGCAAAGTGAGAAGGCAGGCAAACAAGAGCACTATAGCAGGATAAACATGTGACGGTAGTTGAGTTGCAGCAACATTCAGATGCCAGAGGGGTGGAGGGTGGGAGGAATCAATAGATATTGGCTAGTGCTGGTGGCCTAGAGGGGTGGTATCTATAAATGTGCTCTGTACATTGCAAAATACAGTGTACTGCAAGGTTTCAATGCTTTTGTTGCATTGGTGTGATTGTAATCAAGCTATGAACATCAAATTAAAAACACATTTTATTTGTCTGTAACATCACCACCACCATCAACAAACAACCTTTTGCACGTGTTCGATACCTTTGTTACTGTATCACTAACAAATGTATCACCTATGTAGAAACACACAGCTGTGTGTTAAAAATGTCCTTTGCCATCATCTGTGCAATGGGCACAGCAGCATAGCATAGATGCATGTATGTAGTACTAGCTGTTACCCGCATGAAAAAATTCAAACCTTAATTATAATGACCAAGTGCTCTATCTTAATGGTTGATGGCATATTTTATATATTTCCTAAGAAACTGTTTGTTTTTTCAGGATGAAAAGTACCCTATGAGCTAATCCAGAATATAATCTACCCCTGTACCAAATTTCATCCAAATCCGTAACAAACAAACATACAAACTTTCACATTTATAATATTATTAGGATTGCCTATGTCCTAGGCACTTTATCATTGCAAAAGTTTTGTGTGCATTTTACATGAATCTGGTAGGTCCTGGGCAGCTGCAACAAGAATACAATTTTTGTTAATTAGACCATGCTGCTCAATAAACCAGCATTAACTTTCATAATTCCTGATGGTTGTCTGCAATAAGAGGGTAGTCACCCATATTATATTCATTGACATAGGGGGAGGTATTAATTAAAGTTTACTCCTAGATTAAGGATTCTGATAATATAAAACAATGTTCGGAAAATCATAATTTAATTTCACTTTTTTTCTAATATTTTGCAGAATTACAGTTTAAAATCTTAGTTTTCAAGAGCTCATATCTCCTTTAATATTCAGTTTAGGTAGAAAGTGCTATGTATATTTCACGATTTTGCTAATCACATTACGAAGTTCGTCAGTTGAATTTCACCCCACCCTGAATATCTGTGTGTCATCATGTTCTAGCCTCACAATTTAGTTATTAAAAACAATCCAAAAAATAATCAGCTACAAGAAAACTACCTCTACGTGCAAGCACCCAACTGGTGTGCAGTGTTTCTGTTATAGTAACTCATCTGAACGTAGCGTTAAGCAGTGATCATATGTTTTTATGGCATGCTAATAAAGATAAATTAATCACGTGTGTCTAAATACAACTGTGAAGTTTCTGTAGAGAATATTGAACAGCTAAAAATGATTCTGAAAACACCAGTTTTAGCCATTTTTCACACCTAAAAAAATAATCCTTGAAGTTGAAATGTGAACTTGAAACTTGTCTTTGGGCATGAAACAGTTCTTAAATGCTACTCATGTTCAGACACCACTACCAAATATGTAACAGTTTTTGAATCACGTGTTTTCTACCAAACCTCTGAAACACACTTCATGTGCCAGCCAGATGGAGCTATTAATTCAACTGCAACATGATATTTGATGCTTTGGATGTAATGTAATATTTGTTGATGAAATTTTAGCGAAAACTATTCTGTAATTAGTGATTACACCATGCCAACAGATACAAAATATGCATCTGTGTTGGTGTTATTGGTGCCCTAGCCAATATCATACAGTATCACTATTTTAGATGCAGTAGCCATTTTTTCTCGGAATTTCACTAGTTTTGTCCTGACATAAGATGCTGCCTGCTGTGAGTGGACCAAGTACAGGTTGCTGTGATTACAAAGAAAGTTACCATGCTATACTTGTTCAGAAGAATGAGCCCAAGGTGTGATTACTGACATTCAGTTCACAGTTATTTAAACATTTGTGAAATTAACCTTTGAAAAGTGTTTCTGCCCCATAACACATATACAATGAAACTATTATAACAAATCCTCTTATAACATTTTCCTACTTAATAAGCTGCCTTTTCTTGGTCCACAAACATGTTTTTCAATACATTACCCTCTTATAAGGATTTCCATTAAAAAAGGGTGACATTTCTTGCGGCCCTTGAAAATTGTTATGACCGGATTCTACAGTATTTCAACAGACTTGCTGACTGGCTCACTCCCAGTACAGTTGGTAGCAATGCAGGTACAGTAGTTACATGCCAAAATGATGTATTAAAAGCACGATGTTTAAATTTGAGGCTACTAAATTTATTTCACTTGATTTCTGTTCGCTTTTTGCACATAAGAGAAAGAATGTACATATCAATAAAACATTTAAGTTCCTCACAATTTTACAACTTTGTTTGATTGGTGCATAAACAAAGTAATTGGGCCCATGGTAATGTCTGCTTTATAGTATATAAGACAATATTTGTATTAAAAGTTACGAAGGAATTTCGTGTTGCTTGCAACTTGACCACTATTATAATTACAACTAATGGTTAGAAGCTACCGCAGTTATTGAATGATGGAGATGCAAATGGTTTGGTCGGTAATATTATTATTCCCGAGCAGGAAATTTGAGGTAGAAGTTGGGTTAGTGATTGGAATAGTTCCCATAAGAGAGGGTGATGTGAATGCAGCAGCAGTCTGAGAAGCATCTGTTGTTCAGGGTCTTATACCACTACAGCCATTGAGTAGTATACATATAACACCAGTAATGCAAACCCCATAACAGTGATTTTGGACATGTTACAACACATGGAATCCAGAATTGAGACCAGGCAAGCACTCCAGGTTTGAGGTTGTACAAGCAGAGTTGTTATTTGAAGTATATTTCAGGTTAGAGACCTGACAACCTGCACTGCAGTCCAGGTTAAATGCTGGAAAAATGGAGTTGATGGCCAAATTGGAGTCTTAGGTTGAAGGGATGCAAAATGGGCTAAAATAATAATTGCAGTTACAACTGGCAGTTTTAAAACAAATGTGTCTGAGGTGCTAGTAATCCTGTGATTAGCAACAGGTCATATCAGCTTCTCACTGTTGACTTGCTCACAGTAAAAATGTGAATCTTATTAAAATTAATTTACTTAAAAACACAAGTTACGCATGTTAATGTAAAAAATTAATGAGTTAAAGAACACATTCACACAGATACAGTCACTAAACTAAAGAAGTGATAAATTAGAGAATGCAGTGTCTACACTCAGGCTAGAACCTCTTGCAGTTGGTATTGATGTATTGGAGGGTATAATCACCTTCATCATCACAATGTTGCTCGCACTTCAGTTATCCTTGCACACTTATGGAGATGCTACCTAAATACCATGGTTGCAACTTGGAAAATCCCATTTCGATGATATGAAGGTTTGTGCGTTACTTCATAATGTGGAATGTCAGCGTGGGTGAAAAAATTATAATATTTGGATCTAGTGCTTAAAGATAGTGCACTGCATTGGTGGAAAATTGAAAAGGATACAATTTCAAAATATGAACAGTTCAAATAAGCCTTTGAGGAAATTTTTTCAATTGTGAGATTCAAGGACTTCTTACGGACATGATTGCAGCAAGCAGGGTGATGGCTGCTAATGATATCGCCCATTCCATCATTAAGAAGGATCAGTACCTGCCATCTTGTATTTACAGAATTTTCACCATAACTCGCATTATATACAGTGGGCTATCAGTGTATTGAAAACACATGTACTGATAAACCGTATCCGCAGTTCATTTTCTGAGGTCTTGGTAAAATTCCTATATAAATAATGATACAATTACCCAATTTTATTGTTTATCGGATAGTGCAGTGATTGAAATACCTTTCAGCTTACGATTTTCTGCAATTATTTATTTTTGTTGGTTGTTAATGTAAATGTCTAATAAATAACTGGATGTGAAATATGTCAAATGAGTTACTTTTTGTCATCACGTGTCACACATTGCTCTTTCTTCAGATGGTGGTGACTGACACAGCGAGTCTGGTTTCCAACCTTCCCTTACACACTTGATGAGAGGGGAAGCAGTTACATAGCAACCAGCATGGTGTCTTCTCCTCCTTTCTCAGGTGCACATTTTTTTTTTACTCCCCTTACATGCCTTTGAGAGGGAAAGCTATTGTCTAACAAAAAAAATGGCATTCCCCCACTTTCTGTCTCTCTGTATCTCTCTCTCTCTCTCTCTCTCTCTCTGTATCTCTCTCTCTCTGTATATCTCTCTCTCACTCTCTCTCTCTCTCTCACACACACACACACACACACACACACTCACTTTTGCTTGCTCTCCTTACATGCCAGGCGAGGGCAATTGGTAAGAGTATGTGAAGCATAAAAAAATATTAATAACTAAAATTGTCAGACCCGGCGAAGTACTTGGCCTCCCTGTGGTGCAGTGCATCGTCAAACTGAGATGATGTTAGTGTCACTGAAAACTCAGGCATTCGGATAATGGTAATTTCCATGTCTAAGACTAAACATTTTCGGAGTAACCTCATGAGACAATCAGACCATTAACTGCCAAGTTCTACTGAACATAGGAAAAGTCTGTGACAAAAAGAATGCTACTTTATTAACATGAAAGGCCAAATTACTCATTTGATGTTTGGTGTACACTTTCTTGGCAGACTTCTAACATGGTCTGACTAACTTCCGGGTCTGACTTCTAACATGGTCACCACAGCTGGGTGTATGCAACAGTAATCTGATTGTGGAAATTTTATCAAGATTATACTGAAAATGTTATGCAATACATTTTAGCGAGGAATTATTTTTTGCAAAAATTTTTTCTTTTGTGATTAAAGGTAGTTTTTCACGTCAAAGTTGGTGTTTTAACTGTATTTGGCAAAAAAATTAACATGATTTTAAAATAAAATATTAATTTCATTCAATAGACAGTATCTTTGCGAATAAAATTTACCCAGAAGCATATACTTGACCTCACCTTGTCGACAAAAATTATTTAAACATCGAGCGACTTGTATTACCGAGCATAATAGACATGCATCTTTTGAATAAACTGATATAATGTGAAACCTATTCGACACTTTTCATCATCTAATAATGGGTAAGCACCGAGCCCGTGTGCAGCATAATTCGAGACAGGTGTTAAGTGTACAGGAATGTCAAAGGATGTGATTTTGAATTATTAATTATTGAAGACTGAGAAGAAATAAATTCATATAGCCTTAATTATTCATCTCTGTCTCAAAATCACTCTTTTTTTTCCTTAAGTGAAATTTAACTACTTCAACTATACATTTTCCATATGAGCTTGGCATTGCCAACTTGAAGGTTAATGTACATTGCTGTAGTGTAGATATGCAGCTTGGGCCTGGATTGTGCAAGCTTCGGCTGTTCTTGGTGAGACTCAGACGAGCTTACTTCCTCCCTTTACCATGGTGGTGGGAAGGGAGCTAGTTGCCTAGCAACCAGCATAACGTTTTTGCACCCTCAAACTAGGTGCCAACCAGTTTGGAAGGGAACGGGTAGATAGTTTCATTACTACCACCGCTGAGGCTTCCCCTTCTCAGTCTTGACTGTTGTGAACACACTGCCCGAAGGATAAACTTCCTGTGCACTCTTAGCTAATTGAATGTGCACAGGAAACATGCAATTTGGCTTGCATTAGTTTGAAAGTTTCGGGTGAGCTTGCATTCTGTGTTGGATTACAATCTATTATATACAGTATTTTGTGATGTTACATTCTTTAACTAAACGGGTTGAGGTGAAATGTTTTTAATGCATTATTTACAATAATACTTTTTTTTTAATTCCCATTTTTATTGTATTTATTAGTTAAACTTTATTCACAGACACAGATAATGTGCAGCTCTTATTATACTTAACAACATGAAGTCTAATAAGGTTAGAAGTTACATTTTTTTCATGCATATGTCAGAACTCTCATCTACTGAAATCCCGGATATATGGAAATTATTTGACAGTCCTCTGTAAAATGGTAGATAGGGAGTCACTGTATTTTGTATTTCATTTTAGGTAGTAAAAAAATTAATAACAAAGTTAGTGAATTTGCAACAACTTGATGAAGCTTGAGAAATGATTATTTATGATGTGACTTTGCAACAACTTGATGAAGCTTGAGAAATTATTATTTATGATGTGACATGTGTGGAAAATTTAGTTAAACATTCTTAAATAGAACTTATAGCAAAAAATTTATAAATTCAAGATGGCAACTAATTCAGTAAAACCCCTCTATTATGACCTCAATTATTACGACCACCTCTCTATTATGACCCAATCCAGTGGAACTGTGAAAAGTTAAGGTGAAAAAAGTCGAAAATTTGAGGCGCGTCTAAAAATAGATTCAGTAATTCCTCGCCAACCACGGTATCTTAAACTGCGGTTTCAGTTATGCCCAGATTTGTTTTTGTAGACCTTTTCTCCTACTGTAGTACTAGTTTCTATTATCCACAGCTTTCAGTTTATGGAAAACTAGCCCTTACTGATGTTAGTGGTCGTGCATTTCTCAAGCTACCATCATAGACTTTGACATTTGTTGTCCCAAGCAACGTGAAGCAATAAATTACTTAATGCCAAAAGGGGACACTGGTGTATTGTCCGTAGAAGCAATGTGTGGGGAGGGGGGAGGTTGCAGGCCTGGTCAGTAAGGATTCTTTGTCCTAGTCACATGCCGCTGCCTCTGCCTTACCCTCCCTGATTTCTTTAGCTTCCATTATCCCTCGTCTTTTGCTGTAAAACTGGCACATTACACAGACTAGTTTCTTAATCAGTGTATGTATGATAACTTCAAATTTAATTCAATACCCTTTTTTTTAATGATTATTTTTAAGTTTATGTGCACCTATGCTTACATAATATGCTAATTTCTTATGTTGGGCAATTGTTTTTTTTTCTTGTAAAGTCAATTTTATGTGTAAAGTGAATAAAGATAAGTGTGTGCAAATAAAATGTGTTCTTATGTTACCAGTACCGTATTATGGCGAGTGAGACCGTGCGCGTCTATAGGCAACGCCAAAAGTTTTTGATTTGAAATTTGGGATAGTTAATATTTCAAGTACACCGCACTAAATATTTATATTCCGTAAACATTGCTGGGCCTCATTGTGCCAGTGCATAGGCCGACACGCTGCCTACATTCACATTGATGTGAATCGCATCTATCAGCATCCCAACGCCAGGCCGCTGTTACGAAGGGAACTGACCTTGTAACAACGGCAGTGGTGGCGGGCAGGCGGTTGCCACCCATCAGAGTAATCTTGTAGCGACCGACTGACAGTTGACCAGCCTGAGGATCTAGGGCCGAGCTTCAGCAGCAAACCGCCACCCCTGCGCCCGGCCGCGCTGGAGAGGATCTAGGCACTCACCCATCTATGTGCACGGCCAGACCAAAGTGAGAGCACAGCGTGCACACACACGTATTGTGCAACGCCACCTAAACTTTTTGATCGCTACGTGCCTCATAGCAATGTATGATCCATGAGACCTGCGTAATAGATCTTTAATAATAACTTTATATTTTAATAATACATAGTCTAATCTTTTCACACAGTTTCAATGGCCATGTCATACTGTGTTTAAGCCTTTTTTACGACAAGGGGTCATCCAATAGCTTTCTTGGGTACCAAATTAATCAGGAGACGTCCAGCTATTAAAATTTTTTACGACAAGAGGTCATCCAATGACTTTCTTGGGTATCAAATTAATCAGGAGATGTCCAGCTATTAAAATATACATATATTATATTTAATTTAAAAAGTTGTTTTTTATGCATTAGAGACGATTGAACATGAACTTTATGCAGAACATGGTAAGTTTACGGGCATAGGGGTTAGGGGTGGGTCAAAATCAGCCCAAAATTTTACAAATTTTTTATTACGACCTCCCCTCTATTACGACCCTATTCTTGGGAACCGTGAGGGGTCATAATAACTATTTCCCTTTAACCCAGTTACAAATGATGAAGCAGGAGATGCAGTGTTCAAACCATTGGTGCCTCCAGAAGCACTCTACTAGCTCTCGAGTGAATTACAATTAAATTCTGCACAATTTTAGGCAGAACACAAACTAATATGATTCACTCTTCGGCTCATAATAATAGGTTTGGAGTGCAGGAATGTTGCTTTACCCAATGTAGCTACCTTGTTTGTATGATTACATTACATGAAGATGAACGTGAATTTCTTTTTAAAAAATTTGATTATGTAGAGGTTCCATCTTGAGATAGTAGTATGGAAGTGAGCTGCATTTCTGAGATGATGTTAGTGTCACTGAAAACTCAGGCATTCAGATAATGGTAATTTCCATGTCTAAGACTAAACATTTTCGGAGTAACCTCATGAGACAATCAGACCATTAACTGCCAAGTTCTACTGAACATAGGAAAAGTCTGTGACAAAAAGAATGCTACTTTATTAACATGAAAGGCCAAATTACTCATTTGATGTTTGGTGTACACTTTCTTGGCAGATATTTTATTTTTACGTATCGATTTTGGTAGCAACATTATTTAGACCAGAGAGAATGCTGCCAGTCCTCAGCTGAAGCCAACAATATGAAAGTATGGAAATTTCATTATTTGTGCACTTTGAATGTTGGCCATGAGAATGTTTACACTCTAGACGGTGCTGCCCAGCAAAATATTTTGGACATGTCACTAATGAAATTTTTGGACTTTAGTAACAAGCAGAAATAATTTCAGATATACAAAGGGAATCTTTAGAAATTCTGTAATTGCAACATCATTCTGTGTTTAGCAAAAAGCCATGAAGATGTAATAAATACATAAACCCACACCTCCGAACTGACCCCAGCAAACCACAACGTATTCAGGAATTTCCTATTCCTAACAAAACATGGCAATTAAGGACTTTTCTGGGATACATTGGATTCTATAGAGGATATTGCAGTGATATGTTGCGAATATTAGCACTGCCAAGTGGGATTGGTTGCAGGAATGCAAAGCTGCTTTTAAAGAACTGAAGGAGTGGTATCTTACGGAACATATGTTGTATCACCCAATGGGAGATGGGTCCATATTGGCTGACGCATAGGATTATGCATTTGGTGCTCGACTCTCGCAGCTTAATGAAGCAGGCAAAGAGCTTATTGTAGCCATGGCAAGCTGTTTATTGAACAATTCTGAACAAAATTACAATATGACTGCAAGGGAAACTTTATCAATAATCTGGTCTTTACATAGGAGTCCAGAAATGTGTTGATTGGTGAAAAGATATATTTGTTTACTGGTCACCAAGCACTGATCTTCTTCAGGGCAGGAACGATACTGGGGAGTTGGATAACCAGATGGGCATTGTTGATTCAAGAATTTAATCACCATGTAATGTAAAATCGTTAAAATTAATTCATCACACCGGTACCACAGTAACTAAATACCTCTTTATTCATCCATTATTTTGCACTTTTACTTTCTCCTGTCTTTGCATCTCTACAGTATAGCCACTGACGTGTTCCTGATGTCCATGTATCCCTTGTGCCCGTTTGTTCCATCACAGACGCATAAACCACAGCAACACTAGACCGATCAACATTCGGTTGCGGTCTCAGTCAGTGCAGGTCGACAAAAACTGCATTTACACTTTTGTTGCCACCCTGTAACTCGAGGCCACAGGTCATAATGTTTAACATTCATCACAAGAGGTAACTCTCGTGATGATTGGATATGTGGCCTAAATGAGTGTGTCCTGTGAAGTCACGACCGTTAGATGCAACAGCCATTGGAGGGAACACTAGGATAAGCGGAGCCGCTTATTCCCACAGCTTTCCAAATTATGCGATGTCGATGGGCCCTGTGGCAGAATCCCGAAGGCAACGTGGCTCCAAGTAGTGTCAAAAGACGGGGAATTATATTCCTGCAGGAAGTATAAAGTGGCGAGCAGCTCCCTAGCCGCATTAATTAATAGGAACATTTAAAGGCATTTTTAGTGGTAATTGCTCCATAATTAACTAGGCATAGAGAGAGATGAAATCCGTGTCTCGTCATATCCATACGCATACCTGTAATTATAACCATTACAACACATGCCGATATTAATATGTTAATTATAGGAGTGAACAAGTAATCATCTATCGAGAATCAGCCACCTGAGGCATAATTTCATTTATTATCACCCTTCAAGTGCGGTGACATACTCGTGACGTCATATTCTTAACCATATCTGGGGCTACGGTGTTCACAATTATCTCACCAATGTGTTTTAGTTTAATAATCGTAATTATGTAATGTTAGTTATTTAAGTTACATTTTTTCATGTTTTCATTATGGTGCCGGATTCGCCGTACATGCGGCGAAGCTGACGCCATGTCGTTAGTCAGACTTCAGCACTCCAGACAACTGGCAGGGCATATGGTAAGCTCCATGTATCCCCCTATGCAATTCAATCTAGGCTGCATAGTCTTTTTTCGCAACAGTTAACCTAACTCAGGAACATTTAAGTATTTTTATTTTGCCGACGGAAAGTCTCTCTGCATCCTGAAGTAGCATACCAGGACTTCACGCATGAGACACGTTTTTATGTAACTCTAACTTACGGCCTACACCTTACTTCCACAGTAGTACCCACCGGCAGGTCCAGAGTGCTGGGTCGGCTTAACCAAGGGTATGCACTTTTATGTGCAGCAACATTTCGTTGTACCTTTACAGTAATAAAACAGTCATACCCTAATTAGACATATTTTATTACATTAACTCTCGTGAGTTAATTGGGTACTGCACCCTCATAGCAGCATCAACTTTAAAGTATTTTTCAGTGTATGTTTTGCATTTATGGGGCCTGCCTCCCTCAAGCAGAGTAAATTCAATGATAATATATGTGTGCAAAGTGGCCAACAGTTTCGCCCCAAAGGAAATATTGACTGTATTCAGAGTTGCAGTCAACCGTACAACCCAATTCAACATTGCTCACTCTACCGAATGTGGCGCCGGCCACATCACCAGTGCCTGTTTTTCCACATGCTCCCAGGTGGCACATGAACACATCACAGCACCTCTGGAGGCGCAATGCATAAAGTGGCTTACCCAACTAGGGCTACTCAAACTTCATAGTGCAAGTTCATTCCTACATCAAGTGGTTTTCCCAACTCTGGTGAATCAAACAACAGTAGAACATTAGAGTGCAGGAGAGCACCAACACCACATTGGCAGTTTGCTCAACACAATACATGGAAAACAGGCTACGCGACAAAGGTAAAAGTGTGACAAAAGTGCTTCACAACAAATAGCTACAGTCATTGTTGACTAACCTGAGACCTTCAGACACCTATCAAACAATGCAATTATGATAGTACAGTCAACACTACAATCAACAACAATAATATCAAGGGCTTTTATGTTTTCATTTGTCACACTATTTGTACAATTATTCATTTGTCAATTTGTCAGATTTGTTTACACTGTAGAGTACATATGTGTTATGTCAACAGACGTACAATGATTCGAGTGGGAAATAACATATGTCAACTGACGTCTAGGTAGGGCCTGCATCTGTCAAAGCAGTCCACTAAGCTGGGTTGTTTACTTGCAACGTCATCAGACGTTTTAACTTTTGTAAACATACACTGGTTAAAACGTGACAACACGTAATGCAAAAGACACAACTGTAAGCCAAAACAGATGCAAGTTGAACATACCCACTCGACACTGCAAGTGTAAACTGTATGTAAAAGTGTACCTGCACTCAACGCTGCAAGGCAGCAGCACAGCAGATGTGTATATGTAAGTGCGATAGTGTTTTGTAAACAAATGCACGTGGCATTTATCAACGTGTGCAGTAATTGGCAACAGGTATCACAATGAGCAAAGTAAAATGGTATTTTCAAGCAATACCAGTAAGCAATTTAAAATACAAAAGCAATCAAAATTCGATTTCATTATTTCCGGAACTTTTCCAGAAAGTTTTGCAGCATTTTTCAGTTATAAAATTATCAAACTTTTTCAAAATAAACAATAAACTTTTTCAGTGTTTTCCCTTGGACTGTAACAAACTTAAAGTGCAATGTTCAATTAAATAACTTTTTAAAACTTTTGCGAACATTTTTCAACATAAAAAATGTTGAGGATTTTTCACAGACTTTTCAAAAGTCAACAAAATTCTTACAGCCATTTATCAAGAGCATTTTTGCAAAGCTTTTCAAAACTGTTGTGCGGCAATCATAAGTCATGAGCCCATAACTAATTTTCAAGAAACTTTTCAAAGTAATTTTTCCATTTTTAAAATAAAGCAGTATACTGGGAAAACACACGTGTCACCTGGGCAGCTGGAACACGTGTTCGCAGCAGGAAAGTAAGGCGCCGGAGTAACGGTAACTTCCCCTCCTCCTGCATAGTGTGACCGAGGGCCAGCCGCATTTCAACACATTGAAGCCCGCGCTCCACAGCACACGGCCGTACGAGGTACTGTTCGGAAGCATTTGAATTGGTGTACAAGTGCAGGCCAAGCGAAACTGTTATGTTTGACGTGTGTACAACCCACAATAGGTACAAATCCATTTGAAGAAGTATTTGAGAATTTGAGAATTTGCAAAGAAAGAATAACCACGTCAAACAGAGCCCGAGTGGGCAAAATGTGGAGTTGTACCTCAGGTGGTACACCAACAATTTTGTAAGCCGACTTTGGCAAAGTACAACCCACGCAAAATTAACAAGGTTCACCAAGCAAATTTATTTGTCAATGTAAGCAGCCACACTTAATCAATTTCAACTCCACTGTGAATGTAATTATGCATTGGCAAGATGGCAGGTGTGCGAAACAAATTACATGTTCAGGAAGGGGAAATGGAACCATAATTTGTGTAGTATGTGCACATAGTTTTCATCCAGAATGTTTGAGCCGGTCTGAAAAGGCCACCACAGATCAGCAAGGCCGTATACTCTGCGAAATGTGCAAACACATTCTTGTCTGAACAGACAAAATTTCCAAAGCAGTCAAAACAGAACATTTATAGGCTATTCATGGTAAAGTGAGCACTTTTGAAAGACCTCTCATTTTGAATAATAGTCCATAACTATATTTAATTTTAGACTTTGACGTTAACTTTCAAGTGCGGTGGACTAAACACATTGTGCTTATTACTTACATGGCGATAATTATCTAAAAAGGTTGTTGAAGAATAAAAAATGGCTAAAATGAAAAAGTAACTAGGGCTTCAAAAGTGCTCACTTTACCGTGAACAGCCTATACAAACGCATGAACAATGTCAACAGGAAATTTGCAGGTAAGGGTGACAAGAACCTGTGAGGTGTGAGACGTGTGGACGCAAAATGCACTAGCAATGTCTGACCGGGCAAGACATGGCAAATCAAGCCGCCGGAAGATTCCGCCGTGGACAATGCGCATTCCCATCACTGCGGTCAGAAGTCGTCAGTAGTACAGGCAGAATTGTCTTGCGCACATCACTGTGTGCGGGAATATTCAGAATGGGCCAGTGTGTACCAAAGTCCATTGGAACATTCAACGCCCTTACCCAGAAGAACAGAAGTACTGCAGAAAGAGACGACACAACCCACGCTTGTCACGTACCCGCAACAAAACTATCATAATAATCCAGAATTATTTACAGCAATCACAAGAGCAGTCGAAGCCGGTACAACCCCGGCCCAATTTCAACGATTACCAACATTTTCAAGCCTAACAAGTGAGGATCCGCAGGTATTCCTAAACGACTGCACAACACATTTAGAGAGATACAGGATGTGCCAATAAAAGTGGCCAAACTGTATAGGGACTCAATTAACTGGCGAGGCAAGTAATTGGTGCAAAACAATCAGTCACTCTGGTACTGAGTGGGTAGAATTTCTTAACAGCTTTCAAAGTCAATTTTCCAATACCTACTCCTTATTGCAAGCACAGAGCAGGGCTGTGCTAGAAGTGCAAAAAGTGGGTGAATCCCTGACCATGTTTGCAACGAGGACGATAGGGCAAATCAAAATACTTTCATCCACACATGAGCGAGCGTTAGATCCTTGAAGTAGTTGTGTCAACTATAAGAGCGGAAAACAGGCTAGCAATGGCACTGTTAATTCACAGTAGTACGGAGGACTTAATGCGCTCTGCCACATTGCTGGACCAAGCCAGCCGAGAGCAAAATGCTGTGACTAGAGAGGGTGATGGGTACCATTCGCGCCGGAGAAAAGATGCAGAGCAGAGGGAGCGGACAGAGGAGCAACCGGCAGTGAACAAGGTAGTATGAACAGGTGCGTTCCAGACAAGAACATAGCCCAAACCCAGGATGACAGCACGGACATCAGCGACCTCGGGCATGGTACGAGGCCCATGCGAGCCACCATTTTCATGCCTTTATTGCAAAGGAGAAGGGAAAATGCATTGGCACAATCAGTGACCAAAATGCAACCAACCACAGAACATCAACAAACCGACGGGAAACGGACAGTTGGGGTAGGCGAGCTGGACGCTCACTACCCCAGGGCAAAGGGTCCCCATGGTACAATGCCTCCTCAATGCATAAAGCAGGCAGAAATCAAAAGTCAGCAATCAAGCATACAACAAATCAGTGTACCTGAAAATCGGGATTGAAGACCTACAGACAGGCGTTTTAATTGCACAACTACAGTGTACAGACACCCAACGTTGTGTCACCTCCATCAAGGAGAATGAACATGAATGGTGGCGAATGAACGGCACGTGCATCGAGACACGACCGCATCGTCCTGAAGCAGCCTGGAAGCTTATGTGTCCAAAAGTGCACAAGCACAGGTACTACATCATGCACATGATGCACTATTTACAGGCCACCCTGGCGAATCACAAACCACAAGAAATGTGCAGAACAATTTCCACTGGCCTGACATTACCAGAGACATCCAGCAATATGTGAAGGGGTGCGTAAAGTGTAATCTCTGCAAGAGTAGGAGAGCAGATGGAGTAACGCAACAACAGCCACGGAAGCCACAGGAGCCATTCGAGTCCATCTCGCTGGACCTGATGGGGCCATATCCTCAAATTAACGGCAAGTGATTCATTCTGATGGTGACTCATTCTCAGGATGGACGGAAGCATACCCAGTTTCCAGTGCACGGGCATGCAACATAGCCCGTGTACTGGAGACAGAATTCTACCCCCGATGCACCCTCTTAACAGACAATGGTACACAATTTACGGGGAGGTAATGAAGAAAATTGTGTACCACGTGGGTAGTCAAACATCATACAACACCCATGTACCACCCGCGGGCCAACCCAATTGAGAGGAGGAATCAACACCTCAAGACTCAGTTGTGCCTGCGGGTAGGATCAAACCATGCAATTTGGGCTGAACATCTGCCTGCGGCTTGTTCACAATCAGACAGAGGGTGAACCTAGCCACAGATCAATCACTAGTCGCCATTCTGCAGGGACGGGCGCTACCCTCCCTGGGAATTCAGCATCCGACAGGAAAACA
Organism: Dryococelus australis; assembly: GCA_029891345.1. Classification (NCBI taxonomy): domain Eukaryota; kingdom Metazoa; phylum Arthropoda; class Insecta; order Phasmatodea; family Phasmatidae; genus Dryococelus; species Dryococelus australis. The sequence goes on along the minus strand of CM056994.1, from coordinate 190,136,842 downwards.
GCGATGCAATAGAAAGCACAGCAGGTAGGCGACAGCGCCGAGAGCAAAACCTGGAAAATGCATGCCTTCACCAGGAGATGTACATAGGACAATGGGTACCAGCAACAACATGCCCACCAAAGAGAATCAGGCCAGAACAACATGTTTACGTTTGTGAAAACAGGCTGAGCAGCGCAAAACGCAACTTTTGTGTAGGGTTTGCTCCTAAATGGAATGGACCACATGTTGTTTTAAAAGCGTTGGGGTACACAACCTACCTCATCAAGGTCAGCAGCAGGCGCAAGGTGGCCGTACACCGCGACGACCTTCGCCTAGCCGTGCAAGGACCCAGCGGAGAAACTCCTGGGCAAGAGGAAGGGCCCAATGGCCAAGAGCATGTAGCATAAATGCCCAATGCCGAAGCAGATGCAAGCTCAAGCACAGATGGGAGTGCTCTTTGGCACCTTTTTCCCACTGCCACACACGGTAGTCATACGCCCATAAGGTTGGCAGGGGAAGAAGAGGAGCAAGAGGAAGAGGTCAGACCATCTCAAACATATCATGACATTAACATCGCAGGTGCTGCAAACCGAAGTGAGCGAGACTGGAGTGTCATGACACCCATTGTAGAGACACTGCCTTCGGAAGACATCGCACAAAGCGAGCCAGTGGGGGCAACTGCGGACCCGATCAGCCCACAAGGAAGCTAACCAAAAGACTTTGCCGCAACGCTAATGAAGACTATGACACCGGCTGACCTCGCATCGGAGGACCGCATCAGGGGTGCAGGGGAATGTTCATCAGAAGGAGCATCAAGTATAGCAGGGGACAGCATACCTTTCCCCTCGCCAGAAGAAGGAGCATAGAGGGGTCCTAAGATCAGCGACAGCATCAGCAGCAGCAATGATGAGTCGACGGAAGAGCAGGTCTCGACCCCTCCCAGCCGCTCCAAACATCATCTGCATCGGCCGGCGTGCACCAATTGCGACAGGAACAACCTTCTTCGGCGAGCATGGGCAGCAGCACTTCACCATCGGCAGGGTCATCGCCCTGGAGCATCGGCAGGCAGCGCTGTGCAGCATTATCGCGGGCCTTAAAAACCTAAGGCCCCGCAATCAGCTGCTACTGCCGACATCCTGTTGCACCTAGTTAATGGCAATCCCTTGGGGGTCTCCGAGGACCAAACGGTCACCAGAGAGGGGGCGTTTGACATGTTCCTGACGTCCATGTATCCCTTGTGTCCATTTGTTCCATCGCAGATGCATCAACCACACAGCAACACTCGAACAATCGACATAAGGTCACAGTCTCAATCAGTACAGGTTGACAAGAACGGCATTTACACTTTTCTTACCGCCATGTAACTCGTGGTCATGGGTCATAATATTTAACATTCATCACAAGAGGTAACTCTCATGATGACTGGATATATTGCCTAAATGAGTGTGTCCTGTGATGTCACAATCGTTAGACGCAACAGCCATTGGAGGGAACATTGGGATAAGCGGAGCCCCTTATTCCCACAGCTTTCCGATGTGCGCGATGTGGACAAGCCCCATGGCCAAATCTGGAGTGCAACATGGCTCCAAGTAGTGTCAAAAGACAAAAAGTGGCGAGCAGCTCCCTAGCCGCATTAATTAATAGGAGGATTTTTATGCATTTTTAGCAGTGATTGCACCACAATTAACTAGGGAAATTGCTCGCTCCAGCATAGAGAGTCAATAACATATCATAGTGATGAAATCCGTGAGTCATCACATCCATACACATTCCTGTCATTATAACCATTTTGACACATGCCGATATTAATATGTTAATTATAAGAGTGAACATGTAATCATCTATCAAGAATCAGCCACCTGAGGCATCATTTCATTTAATATCAATCACTCTTTACGTGCGGTGACATACTCGTGACGTCACATTCTTAGTCATATCTGGGGCTCCGGCATTCACGAGTATGTCACCAATGTGTTTTAGTTTAATAATCGTAATTATGTACAATGTCAATTTCATTTATCTAAGTTACATTTTTTCATGTTTTCATTTTGGTGCCGGATTCGCCGTACGTGCGGCGAAGTCGATGCCATGTCGTTAGTCAGACTTCAGCACTCCAGACAACTGACAGGGCAGACGTTAAGCTCTGTGTACCCCCCTCGGCAATTTGAACTACGCTGCATTTTCTTTCATCGCAATAGTTAATGTAACTCGGGAACATTTAAGTACTTTTATTTAGCCGAGGGGAGGTCTCCCTGCATCCTGAAGTAGTATACCAGGACTTCACGCATGAGACACATTTTTACATAACTTGAACTTAAGGCCTATGCCTTACTTCCACAGTAGTGACCACCAGCAGGTCCAGAGTGCCGGGTCTGCTTAACCTAGGGTACACATCATGTGCAGCAATATTTCGTTGTACCTTTGCGGTAATAAATTATTATTAGATTATTATTATTATATTATTAGACGTATTTTATTACATTAACTCTCCTGAGTTCATCAGGTATTGCGCCCTCATAGCAGCATCAACTTTAAAGTGTTTTTCAGTGTATGTTTTGCATTTATGGGGCCTGCCTCTCTCAAGTAGAGTAAATTCAGTGATAAATAGGCATACGAAGTAGCCGACAGCTTCGCTCCAAACAAATATTTTACATTCAACATAATTTAACTGACAAACTAGCTCTCCTTCATATTGACCGCGTATCCAAAGTTGCTGTAGGCCGTCAACCGCACGACCCGATTGAACTTTGTTCACTCTACCAAACGTGGCACCGGGCACATCACCAGTTCCTGTTCTCCACCTGCTCCCAGGTGAGACACAAACACATCACAGCACCTCTGGTGGCGCTGCCTGTCACCGCCCAATAACATGAAATGTTATTGTCTTTAACAACCACCTCAGTAAAATTATTCTTTGACATGTGCTTCTTGAACATTTAACATTTAGATAAGACAATATTTAACTAACACATACTTGGCAATAAGGTTAAAAACAGTGATTTTGCACCGAAAATTAGACGATCCTCTGCACCTGTATTAATAATTAACACAATTGGATCAGAAAAACAAATCTTACTCATACAGAAAACACAATAATAACGGAAAACAATATAGAAAAGTTTCTGTTCGGTATATGGCTCACAGCCCTCTAGTCCAAGATCTTTTATAAATTTGAGAAATGTAGGCCTCTTCAATAATTTTGCGAGTCCATCAGCAACTTGGTTATGGCCACCGATGTACTTTATGTAAGTAATGCCCTCGTTAATTTTTTTCCTAATAAAATGGTGATAAATGTCTACATGCTCGTCTTTTGTAGTTTTTGGGATTCTTTGACTTTCTGATAACTGCCTGGTTGTCCTCGTAGATTAGCATCAATTCACCAGACTGAACAACACTAAGGTCTCCAGGAACACTTCTTATCCAACAAGCCTCAGTGGCTGCCGAACTGAGCATCATATACTCGCCTCTATTGATGAGAGCACCACTGTGGATTGTTTCTTCAATGCCCATGTTACCTTACTGCCGTAAATTTGAAACTCATTCTGAAATGGATTTTCTGTCTTCTAGATCACCTCCCCAATTAGCATCGACATATCCCTGTACTCTTGAATTTGTCTCTTGACACTAGTACTGTAATGACAATTCCAGTGTCCTTCTGATGTATCATAATAAACGTTAATGCTGTCCACAGCACTGTTCTAGTACCTGCTCAATAAACTCAATGTTACACTTAAAATTAGGTCTTGACCCTACAGCTGCACAAATTAGCAGGGCCAGATTTCCCATTAGACCGACTAGGCCTGGGCCTAGAGCTTTACTTTTTAGGGGGTGGCATAACAAAATGGGAAAAACAAGGAAAAATGCCATTGTGTTTTGTTTACAGCTGCATGCTAGAATAAAATTAACACAAACCATGGAATTTATCCAAGAAAAGTGAATGCTAAATGTTTGAAAGTCATAATTGTTTATGATAAACATAATAAAAGTCCTGGCCATATTCGCCAGTGCCAGCTATAAGTTATTTTTTTACTATATTTTTACTATAAGTTACAGTTTTAACAGGGAGGAGAAACTGGTGTAGACGGAGTGTGTGACACTTTTGTAGATCTTCGCTGTGTTTTGGGTATTCGAGTTTTGCTTTGTTATGGTATTTGAGTTTCTCTGTGCTAGTAGCTGACAAACTCAGGTTTTTTTTTTTTAATTCTGTCAAATGTTTTATTTATTGTAACAGAAGTATAGTGCGGGAGTTTATGGTTTGTAATCAAAAAGTTTTACTGTTACCACAAGCTACAAGCATGATCACGACGTGTGAATTAACTGTGTGTGACCAGATATAAAAGGGAAAACTCAATAATAAACTGGCAGACATAATTAGGTACTTAATAATTCTAGTACCATGAAAGCAATAAGAATTTATGACTGTAAACATATTGGGAGTCTCTGAAATGTATTTGAGCTCTAACAAAAACCTGTTTACTGTCATAATAATAGATAGTTACCTAATTAATTTCTAATTTCTTACGGAATATGCTCATACACAAAACATCTAGAGATTACTGATTTATTAATATTGTTGATTTTATAACATCATCTTGAGAAAAGTTTTCACTAGCAGATACTTGGTAACCAAATAACTGTCCAAATCACAGTTAGAGAAAAGTGGCCTGCACGGACTGAAGGAGTGGTATGCTGACATTCTTTTTTCTGAGCATCTCCTCAACATGATGGTATGGTTTACAAATAGTACTTAAAAATTATGTGGTAAACCAGTGACAAGACTTTTTTTACATTTAGTTTTACAAATATTCTGAGGCTGCAGTTGTGTAGTGGTTAGATTACTTTCCACTACAGCAAACCGGGTTCAGTTCCTGGTGGAGTCAATCCTATATCTTCACAAGTGGGAAATGTGGTGGATTTTCTCACAATACTCCCATTTTTCCCACCATTTTATTTCGCCTCTCTTCCACTTGCACCCCACTTTACCCTCACTGTTGCTGAAAACAGCTTCTATGCACCACCCAAATCTCTCACTATCTCACCAACAGATCTATTATTTTATAAATAAAAATCTTTTTTGTATTTAAAAGTACCTTTGTCATATATATTATAATTAACTTTAAATGCACAAATTCAATGCTGTTATCACCAAACTGCAGACAGTAAATACATATTTTAGGCAAGCTGCTCCAAAAATTCGTAGCATTGCAGATATATATAATTAGCATATTCGGGAAGTATATCAATTGTCTATATTTCAGTCAAGGATAGTAATTCATGTAATATTTGAAAGGTCATGACAATGACAATTTGTTTGTATTCTATATATTTTTATTTTTCCCAATTCATTATTTTTCTTTCCCCATTTCATCAGTAGTAAAAGATGTCAACAACAGACGTCATAGCGCATCTTTTCCTTTTCGCTGGGTTAGTAAGCTAAAAACATCACCACCACATTGCATGACATGGTGAAACAAGGAAAATAACAGTCACCTTTAGCTGATGTGACCGACTGCTCGAAAACAATATGTTTTCTATGAGGAAACTTTTGATCAATATATAGGAAAGTACAACCTTTCTCGGGTATCACAACAGTTGATCACAGCACGATCGTTTGTCAGCTGTCAGTCGGACAGCCTGCAATGAGTGATCACATGACTCGCACCGACCAGCGCCCGTGACTTTCACCTTCTTTTGTATTTCGGACATTTCAGTTCAAATATCTATTAAATTTATTTTCCGCCGGTGCAAGGAGTCAATACGATGCCGGGAGAGAGAAAAGTAATGATTTTCTCTTATCTTCGTAACTCTTGAGGTGAGAAGGTTTGTTTTATGAAGGCTGCCATTCTGTCTTTTTTTTTTGTTCGTCTGCTGCAAGTGTCAATAGTTTGTTTTGCCGAGATGACAATTAATCTCCGGTAAACATTTAACTTCTTATTTTATTTATTGGCAATCCTGGTATCAACAAACTTTCATTATTATGTAGTCAAAATCTCCAACTCACGCTGAGCTAGTTCGTTGATGTTTACTGAGAACTACGAGAGGACAGGACAGTAATCTGTTACAAATTTCTGAGTCTGTATCTGACTTTTTTTTTTTTGCAAATTTAAGAGAAACAGGAATCAATGACAATTATAGAGTGTTGCAAAGTCCTTGAGCAGCCTAGAAATGTTTAAATTTGATAACAGCAAGAAAATGAAATGCACTCATAAGGCCTGATGATACTTAAGGCTAGATCAGACCTAAGACAGGATTGGATAATTTTCATGTGTGGTACATACTGGCATAACTCCCAGAGGGCGTATCCAAGTTTGTGAGGGATGGAGGGCTTAATAAGAATATAAGAACTAAACTTCATTTTTTACATATTTATAATTTAAAAAAAATACACATAGCTATTATTAACAACACTAAACATGTATTGCTACTACTAGTGACGCAGTCCTCCCTCTGTGTGCCACTCGGGGGGCAGTCCGATAGTGCTCGCTGCAGCATGGACCACATGATGTGCACCAGTGTGTTAAATGTAGCATGCTGTTCATGCATGAACGAGTCAGTAATCCGGTCTGTGCATAGATACCTGCTTACCAAGAGTAACCGGCGGCTTGCCTGTTTCTTTTTGAGATTAAGTGAGATCCCCTTAAAGCAGAGTCTAATGCATGCCCAAGATAGTGTTATCTCCTCCTTGCATCCCTACCTTAATTTGTATTTTATTATTGAGTGCTCACCCCTTACCAAGAGTAACCGGCGGCTTGCCTGTTTCTTTTTGAGATTAAGTGTGATCCCCTTAAAGCAGAGTCTAATGCATGCCCAAGATAGTGTTATCTCCTCCTTACGTCCCTACCTTAATTTGTATTTTATTATTGAGTGCTCACCCACATGGTTTATGTGTGTTCACACACACGCAATCTGAAACACTCTAAATTCTGTTTATAATTTTTCAAGTGTTTTGTTGTGTGTTGTTTTGTTTTAAAGCACAGGTAATATATTTCACGTTTTAACAAAATAAACATTCAAAGACGCTTGCAGTTCCGGCAGCCACATTGCCAAGCTCACAGAGCAAATTCCCAACAGCTCATGTATTAAGTTTCCCTTTAAATAATACCGCTGTTTGAAAAGGGTTTTTATGTGAATCTTGTTTTGCTAATTTTTATTGAAGTGTATTTATGTCTTTTGCTTGCCTGTACCAGCGTTAAAGCGTAAAATGTATTTTCATTAGACACTTAGCAACAGCTACAAAAGACTTTCCAGAAGAAGCTTAACTGTGCCAAATCATATAACATAATCTCCTAATTATTTTCTTGCCTGCTACTGCCCTTGTATGTGAAGCATTTTGCCTTTTGTAAACATTTTCCTCGATGCTGTGTTAATCAACAAGTGTGTTAATCATTTAGGGTGCCAATAGTTTAAAGAACTTAATATAACAGAACCTTATCCTTATCTTTTGCTATCTTGTGTGCCAACCCTCCTCTCCGGCAATTCGCGACCACGGAGAGTTTCACCGCTATAATTTTTATTGGCGTAGTTAAGCCATTTTTGCAGCATAGGCCTCTGGCAGGCCTCGTGTGCCAGGCCCGCTTCAGACACGGGTAAATTGTATGATACCATGTGTAATCTTTCTGGTAATCTATTTAATTGCTTTGAACCTCATGCTAATTGTGTAAAGTATAGCCATGACTCTTTCTGGCTAACTCTAAAAGACGTGCGTTGCGAGGGGATGCCGCCACAGGCTGTTGACCTGTATCGACCATGAGAAACAAGATCTCATGCTCCTCCGAGCCTGTAGAGGAGCTGGTGCCCTGGGAAATCAATCATTTGTATCTGCATCCATCAAAGATCTGGAGCATATGTAAGGTAATCTGGCATTGTACGCCTCTCGCAAGTCCCAAGCCACGTCACATGGTGCCGCAACTTAGTGACAAAGACACGTGTCGCTGAAATATTGAGCACGTGGTGGAAATTAGCATGCACTGAAAGTCTGCCATTGTTCCCGGAAGCATGTGGAACAATGAGCCGGCCGCCATCTTGTGCGAGTGTCAAATCCCGTTGTGTCTCGTAGGGCGGAGATGCCTGTGTGTGACGTCACAGCTTACAGGGACTTTCTTTTGATGTCACCGTGTGCCTGCAACCTGGCATGTGTGAGTGGTATTGTCCAGCTGTGCACCGACCACCGCACCCCAACAGGTCAGGTCTACCTGAATAACTCAGAAGAAACCCTTCATGCATGTGGGTTTACGTCCAACTGCAAATGCTACAATGGAATCACAAGCCAACATGTGGGACATGGGTGAGATCTGTGCATCATGTAGAAAGACCGTTTTTGGCTGGATCCATACGCTAAGTACGACCTGCAGGCGAACACTGCCACTGCAGACCTGAAGGACGGAATGTATCGATAGCGTCCACAACAGCATCAACAAGCAGAACAGCATGTTGTACATACCTTGGCTGCGATGATCCAGGTAACACCATCTGCTGCGAGATATGCTAACTGGGAATGCTTCGCCTGCTTGTTTGCAGAGGAATGGCCTACTGTACACTGTGATGTCTTTCAATGTCGAGAATGTACGAGTAAGAAAGGTAATGGAACAGACATCGAACAGGCTGAATCTACAATCTGATTGCGCCCAACAATCTTCTACCACCTGTAGAAAGCAATGCACGAGAGTGCCAAGCTAGAAGGTGCAGAGGAACAGGTCGTGCCATCGTTCTGTGTAACCTGTGCAGAAACCAATACCACCAGAAATGGATGAGTGACAGTGACTGGAACAGCTTCCGCGAGGGAAACTTCCGCTGCGAAGAAAGTGTACCACTCAACGTCAACAACACACCACCAGATGTAAACAATACCTGCCATGACACACAGCTACCACAGAGGGGAGAGAGGCACGAGTCAAGATCATGTTTCATACACACCCCAACACATCAGTGAAGAAGCAGTCGAGACAGTGCCCCAAAAAGACGTCTAGATCAGCAGATGAACACGATTCCAACACGCTTCCAGGTGCTCCCGACATTTGCCAGGAAGGGGACTGAAGATTCAAAGGTCTTCCTGACTGCACCAGCAGGCTGCAGAGGTACGGAGTCGGCGTGGAAAAATGGCCTAATGCCATCAGCGCACAACTGTCAGGTGATGCAAGAGATTGGAGCACAGCCCATTATGCAAGCACCTACAATATGCTCAAACAGCAGCTGGCATTATTTACTGAGGAGCAGAAGCAAGGGGAAAACCTGGAAATGTTTGTAAGCAGGAAAATCAGCCTCGCTCACCAACACTACCAACATCTATAACCTGAAGACATGTTGGAGTCGATAGGGGAAACGGTACTTCCAGTGTATCCGCCTGGCCCTGTGCACCATGGTGTACAATGGTTTTCAGCAGTTTAGAAGGGCTACAGTGAGTATCGCGTGTGACTCCGAGCCAATGCGCAGTCACTACACGGACTCACAGGACTTTAAAAGTGCCAGGAAGAACAGAGACAGTGCAGAGAACCACGTGAGCATGCCGTGCCTGGGTTTGAGCTACCTGCGCAGCTTGTCTGCACATGTGGCCGGGATTGTGCGAGGAGTAACACCGCTACTGCTACGAGGAACAGTAGCACAAGCATCACGCCTGCTCAGCCGCAGCACGCTGTCATTAACGAAGCTCCACATCAACCACCACGGTACCGCATCTGTCCAGATGAGCAGTACTACTGGCACAGGTTGTGCCCAAACAAGACCTCAACGGCTACGGGAAACGCATCAATGGGGTAGGGCCACCACAGCGGCTCCCCTACTCCACCAGTGTGTCAACACCAGCGGTACCACCTGAGGTAAATAACCCGACCAACACCTATCTGGGACAAGTGAGTACTACTGTTGACCATTTATTGAAGGTACCTGTATGTGTTTCAAGTGTTTCAACTGTTGCTTTAATCAACACCGCGGCTTCTCACAATTTTGTCCGTGAAGAGCTTCTCAAGCCAACTGACATACAGAACACTAACGTAACTGTAGAGCTCGCCACTTTAACTGGTACAAGTAACGTCACTGGTATTATTCAACACCTGTAAAAATAAGAGATGTTGAAATGTGTGTACCCGCCTTAGTTTCAAGGGAGATCCGCAAAGATGTAATCTTTGGAGTACCCTGGCTGATAGAATAGGAAGCCAGTGTAGCGATCCCTAGAGACTGCATTCACTTTGGCAAACAAGTCAGGCGAACGGTATACAATTTAGGAAGAGGTGTAGAAGTAATCAATCAACCTGTGAAACTCAATGATTTTGACCATGAGGTCCCAGCCGAGTACCACTGTACTGTAAAAACACCAAAGCTTGACTTCACTGTAGAACACGTACCTGGTGAAGATAATCAACTGCCTGACGCTCTATCCCACTACCCGAACGAACATGAAACAGCCGTAGACAAGGGGAATGAGAAACAATGTTGCCACCGGAGAACAACTACACAACTCCACCCTTGTTGTTACGACAAATTGTGGCCGAAGATAGTAAAGAAACCCCGCTAGTAGAAGCATGTGCAGATGATTTATATGTATACGTACTAAACCAACAACAACTGTCAACCAAAGTCCAAGAAATCAAAGGAAGAGTGTTCCCAAGAAGCGTTAGATGAATGGCGAGTAGTAGACAGCCGACTGGAGACACAAAACAACAGCCGTAAAGGAGGCTAGCGGTGCCTCTATTTATTGCCTGCAGCCCGCCACACAGACATAGTCCACTATAACGGCTTGTCGGGACACCCTGGTGCCAGACAAACAACATGCAAAATAACTGCAATGTACTTGCGGCCAGGTCTCAGCAAAGAGGTTAAGGAATACATGTACCAGTATAAACAATGTAATGTTTACAAAACACGCCGGTCTGACGGTACCACACAACAACAGTCAAGACTACCTTTTGAGTGCATTGCTCTAAATTTGATGGGCCCTGATCCATGCTCAGCTAGATGCCAGTGGTTCATACTAGTGATAACAGATTTTTTTACATGGTGGTCTGAACTGTATGTCTTACCAAACTCACGCATATGCCACATTGCTGCCACCTTAGAGAAAGAATGTTTTCCCTTCTGGGGATACCCAAAGACAACACTACACAATTTTCTGGACCCTGCTGGAGGGATTTGTGTGCGAAATGGCATGTCATAAAACACACTACTGACATTTACCCAACTGAGTGAAGAAATCAGGAGGTTAAGGTGCAATTACGCCTCAGAGTAGGTGAGGATCACACCACCTGGTCACAACAAATGCATGTTATTCTCATTGGGCGCTATATTTAATGTCAAATTAAATTCTGGTTTAAGTCTGTATCACAGGTTTAATATTGATTACAGTTACTTAATTCACACATTATTAACACATATTCATCCAACTGTCTATTGCTATCATTCCAAGGTCTGTCACTCATGCATACAGTTCAGCAGTCCCGCTCGTCAGTCTCACTCTCCACTGTACCGACGCTTGCAGTCCACAGACTTCACTCTCGCTGGTCAATATCGTAGAAGTCACTCATCGCTTCACACTGGCCTGCGCATCTAGTATTTAAGGCCATGTGAGGCTCAAGACTCCAGACTCTTAGATTGTAGACTCTTGACTCTGAAGCCTTCTGCAGCTTTTATAATTTTGCGGCCTGATTCAGAAGTTTCCTCCCTCCCCAAGTCACGCTGAGGAAGGTGAGTGCAGCGACCAGAACATTATTGCTATGATAACCCAAGTAATTCAATCTTCTAAGGACAAACAGTGGCACAAATCCCCAAAAGCTTTTTGCTACACACTTTGAACGATACTGTTTGACCTTTGTTACTGTGTACTATTCTTGGGTTACAAGTGATGCCATTGACACTATTGATAGGCTCAATCAAATTAAACATATTGAGATATTCAATTGCTCTTTACAATAAATTATTTCTAATGATTTTTACTTTCTCTCTGAAAAATCTCTTGCTAAGGTAGAGCCGCAGCGAGCAGCCTGCAAGGATGAAAGCGAAGTTTATTGTTATGCTTTATTAAGATGGCAGTTTTAAAGTTTAAGTGTTAAGTACTTGTTAGAAGAATAAAACATATGTAGTACACTTGTCAGTTAGTATGCTTAGATACAAATTGTAAATCTTAACAAACACCTCCAGCAAAACCAAAATATCATGACCAGTAACAACAAAAGTTATGAAACTTTCGATGCCACATAAATTTACAGTAATACTTAAAGTGATTGTGAAATATTTGTGCGGTGCTTACAACCGATGAGGATGACTAGGGTTGAAGATAGAGAAGTAAGAGAATACATTAGTGCGGAAAACTACGAACTGACTCTAAGTAAACCCACAGACCGATGATAAAGTTACATTTCCCACATCCAAATATTCTGGTCACTTCCGCCCGGGATTGAAATTTACTTCTTTTTACAAGAATGAACTTGAACCTGATATGTCACTGCTGAGTTTCGAGGGAAAAGTGCTGCAGCATATGGACTTCGAAAACATGATCAGTTCCTTTCTGTACAGGATGGCTAGAAAGAACTTTTTGACATAAGGAACGAGTTAATCATTTGTTATTACTGAGTAATGTTAGTTATGTACTTTCATTGCATTTCATATAGTAATTTAAAGTGCAATGAAGCACTTTACAGTCTCCATAGATCATTTCTATTGGTGAAACACACATGATGACTAATGAAACGAAGATGATGTATCCTACTGTATTGCTGTTTTCTTGTTCTGGTTCTTGCTTTTCTGTGGCATTGTTTATTTACTTTAAGAGGAGATTTTGACTGTATTTTTTTTGTTTTACATTATACAAGTATGCCAAACAAGAGTAAAAGTAAATATACAGGTATGTGTTTTTATTTCTTGAGGCCGTACCTTACTACATGTTTGTAACGGTTATACGAACCCCAAATGCAGAATGCATTCCATGGGAAAATAATCAACATGCTGATGAGGAGAAAATATGAAGCCTGAACACCACATAAACTGGTATAGGTTGAGAACGGCACTGGCATTGCGAAAACATATATCTTTAGAGACAGATACCACATGTGAGTTCAGTGCATTTGCCCAAAGGATGGTTAGAAGAAATTCCTATGAATCAAAAGTTAAATTAATATATTTTTTGTGTCGTAAATTTTATAACTTTGTTAACAGTTAATTGAATTACTTAATTGTTAACTAATAGTTGCATAAGATTTTCGTCAAAGTAATTTATTGATAATTTCTAAAAATGATTTTTTTAAATTGTGATTACGCACCTGGACTGGTTGATGTGGATTGCAGAATAATAATTTAAAAAAAGAGTAAAATACAGTGGGGAAGGTGGTGGCACTTTTTCATGGGCCTACAAGCGGTAGTAACATGTGAAATCCAGCCTTGTACATTAGGTTCTCAGTTGGCGACATCATGTTTCAGTTCGTTGTCTTTTGATTTCGGGTCATCCTTCTACATTTTGAAGGAAGGGTCCAATGGGGTTAAAACTTGTCTACGATTTTCCATTCCATACTTAGTTAAAACTGATTTCAAGAAATGAGTTTGGTTTAGTTTGAGATAACATTATTTTCGGTATTGAGATGAGCAGATTCCCAAACAATTTGATGCTTCACAGATCTTTTATCTTGAAGATTTTCTTTAATTTTGATTTGAGTGTTTCAATTAAGGGATGGGATTCTCAATACCACGATACCTCAATACTTAATCATTTTAACACCCCATTTTCTCATGCCATAATTATGGTACAGGTGTGCCATAACTTTTGGATTATGTGCAATAATTTTAAAAGTGTACCATAACATTTGAAATAACTATGGTGTAAATGTACCATAACTTTTGGATTGTGTGCAATAATTTTGAAAAGTATACCATAATGTTTGGAATGTGTACAATAATTTTAAAAAGCATGCTATAATTTAAGTACAAATAATATACCATATTTTATTCATAGCAAAATATTCACACAGCTGCTAGCACCTTGAGGTGTTTTTAGGCAACCCATATATACCACAATTATGATTTTTGACATTTACTTTAATTGATGTACAATAAAAATGGGTTGATAGTTGCGAGGAAGCACCAATAGGTGTGAGTGAGCAACTTGAGTAGTTACTGTACATCCCATACATACCACAATTATGTGCTGCACAATTATGTGTATTTTATTTTACTTAATTTTTGTCCCATTAATCATATATATATATATATATATATATATATATTAGGTACAATAAAAGCAGGTAGAGAGTTGCGAGCGAGCGCCGATTAGGCATGAGTGAGTAAACTGAGTAGTTATTGTGTATCCCACACATACCTTAATTATTTAATGCAACTGCATTATTAAAAATTCACAAAAATAAATACCATCATTATCTGATACACCTGTCGTGGCCTAGCTCGCATATTCCGCGGGCTATGCCACGACGGATGTATCAGATAGTTACGACATTTGTTTACTATTATAGCAGTTTCCTTGAAGTCGCAAAATAAAATAGAAAAACTGCCAAATTGCAAAATAAGTGTGCATCTACCTATAATTTTCCTCAAAGTTTGTGTACAGCTTTTACTATGAAAATGTGATTTTATAGAATCGAAAGAGACTGTTGGTTTATCATTGGTTAAGGACGTTTGGGTTACAGGCCATCCACCATTTGTTTCCCGTGTAATGTAGGGTTTTATATAGTTTCAGTGTATGTCAACGACACTAGTAAAATGAGCAATTCTCCTGACCAAGTTGTTTTGTCTTCATGACACATTTTAAGTTTGGTATAGAGAAAGGTATCAGTATTGAGTATTGTGAGAATGTTTTGGTATTGAAACTGGTATTGAGTATCGAGAAAATTGTAGTATCGTCCCAACCCTATTTCAATTTCATCCATCTAATAAACGGGTACATCGAGCTGATTTGCAACTGCTAGCAAGATTCTCACGGGTGCCAATTTTGCCACTGGCACGTAGATTTCTCCCAAATCAGAGATATTATTTTGCTCAAAGCCTTTTGCAGCCAGCCGTGCTTTGTATTGCGTTGGTTTTCCATTCTGATCACACTTTATTTTGAACACCCCTTTTGCTTCCAATTATGTGACCATTCTCTGGGGTTACTACTTCGTGCCGTGTATTATTCTCCTTAATAAATTTCAATTCAGTGTCAGTCGCAAGCTTCCACATAGCATTATCATCACTTTTCTTGGCATCCTGGTAACTAAAGGGTTTGGCTAAAGTACAAAAATCAATTTCATATGTACAGAGCCTCCTAAGTTTCTTTAAACATGTGTGGTCCCTCAGCCGATTTTTCCTCTAATCATTTTCTACAACCAGTTCATTTTTTTGTACTGTTATTTGTATCTGTTACCATTGTAGCATCTTCTGACCCAGTGTGCACAGGTGGTTCACTACATCCACTGACTACAACAGTTTCTTCCCTTGGCTCAAAACCTCTCAAGTCCTCTTCCTCTGACAGAGTGAAAGCTTCTTGAACCTCTGAATGTCCTTTTGATGTATAGGTAATGAAAAGGCACAACAAACTCTCACATCACTTTTATTGCATTATACAGACACAAATACATGCCACACACACATGAACAGCCATACTACTATTTTTCAACAACAAAATACAGCTAGTACACAATCAAAGAGCTAGGGGTGCCACATAGGGTTTGTAAACAACCACAGAAGTCAGCCTCTCCACTATGGCACGTAACCTAAATTTAGCTATTGTGTCACACAAATGCTACCTGTATTTATTTCGGCATCCAACACTTCCCTTGAGATGCAAAAGAAATATTTTAAGGTTATGTGCCTCTCACAGGTAACTTACATACAAACATTGTCAATTTCTCAGCGCAGGTCATCAAAACATATTATATAACAAGAAAACCGCAGGAAATTAACTTAACATCATACAAGCAACATGCAAGCTTACACAAAACTCAATATGCCCACATACTACTTACAAGACCACACATCACTTAAGGGGTACACATGAGGTTTAGTTTTCGGGAAAGATATTTTGTAGACCCTTTGTGAGCAAATCTGCCAGATTCTCCCTTCCTGATATATGTTTTATCTTTATCTTCCCTATTTCCACCTCGTCCTTCACAAAATAATATTTAATGTCAACATGTTTCATTCTCTCGGATACCTCCCATGTCTTACACATTGAAATAGCTGTCTCATTGTCCGAAAATATGATGGTGGGAACAGAGGCTAGTTCACCATGACCCAACTCGGCCATCAGCTGTAATAATCACCTTGCCTCCTTCACAGCTTCGTAAACGGCATAATATTCTGCAACAAAGGTTTGTTTTATGGAGATCCATTTGACCTTCGTCGTTCGCCAAGTCCGCGTCACAGAAAAACACAACGAATTTCTGGTACTTGTCATATTTTAGCTTCCAATCTCTGGTTTGTTTCAAGTACCTGAGAATGTGTTTGATATCCTGTCAGTCCTTTAAACTTGGATCTGCACCCTTCAGACTGGCTTTACCAACAGCAAAATTGATGTCAGGTCTAGTTGTTTGTGACAGATGCAATAGACAGCCTTGCAGTATAAGTACTGGTCAGAACTTTCATGTCCTGTGTTTATGCCATCATCTCTGTTGGCTTCTACTGGAAAGGACCTCCCCTTTGCATCCGACATTCTGAAAGAACAGCGTAGTTGGTCAATGTAGTGTGTCTGATCCAGCATAACGGAATCATTTTCCGAAACAATGTTGATGGAGAGGAAGGTGTCCATTTCTCCCATAGCTCTTACTTGGATAGCACACGACAGCCTCTCCTTCACCCATTCCACTTTGTCCCGGGTACCAAATATGCCTAGGTTATCAACATACACGAAAACGACCAGTTTAACACTACCGTCCACGTATACACATGGGTCCTTTTTCAGTCTCTTAAGACCAAAACCCTTCAGCATGTCATCAAGGGTGTCATGCCACTCCTTCCCACTCTGCTTTAGTCCACAGATGCTCTTTACCAATTTGCACACCATACCATTTCCACCCTGTTGATACATTGGGGGTTGTTCCATGTAAATTTCTTCATTAAGCACTCCATTCAGGTATGCTGCTAATACATCCAGATACTCCCTTACCCAACCCAGCTGCACAGACAGAGAGAGAAGCGCATGAATGGTTTTTTTATTTACAACTGGAGCGTAAGTATCATTATAGTCAGTGTCTGGAATTTGTGAAAACCCACGAGCCACTAACCTAGCTTTGTACCTGGAAATGGTGCCATATGATCTAGTTTTGAGCTTCAGCACCCATTTGCACCCCAAAGCATTCTTCCCCTCAGGGTGGTCCACAATTTCATACGTGTTTTTATCCAATAGGTTCCTAATCTCCTCGTCCATGGCATGTTTCCAAATCTCTGCCTCGTCACTATTTATTGCTTCCTGAATGTTCTTGGATTCATGAGGACAGCCTTTCCTCATTATGGTCACACATCCATATGGGCAGGTAGGAACCTTTTGACTTTGTGCCTGCGGCCTAGCAGATCTTCTAGGTAGATTCGCTGTTCTCGCTTCCTATCCTAAGAACAGTTCATCATCCTCAGATGGAACTTCACAGGGGTTTCCTTCATCTGACCTAATCTGAAAAACATTATCCACTCATTTGCTTACTGGGGCTTCAATGGCCTGTGATAGGCCTACATCTTCCAGAAAAATGTCCTCTAGCTCAACACTGGCTCTCGCATGGAATTTCTCATACATGTGACATGGAAATTTATCCTCCTCAAAAACAATATTGTGTGCAATCTTGATCTTCCTTGCTTCAATATGCCATAATCTGTATCCCTTGATGCTCCCTTCATAGCGAATAAAAACACATTCAACTCCGCTGTGGTCAAATTTGTCCTTGCCGCTGATGTGCATCCAGGCTCTACATCCAAATAAAGGAACCAAATGTACTAGTTCTGACCTTCTCACCCTTCCATAGTTCCATGGGAATTTTAAAATCGATGGCATGTGAAGGACATAGATTTCTCGCATGAGCTACAGTGTTTGCTGCCTCTGCCCAGAAACCCTTTGGCAAACCTGACTCTACCAGCATACACCTGACTGAGTTGGCAATAGTCTTGTTAGTCCACTCTGCAATTCCATTTTGCTGTGGTGATTCTGCAACTGTTATCTTGTGTACTATGTCAGATTGCTTCAAGTACAATTCAAAATCCTTACTGCAATATTCACCCCCGCCATCTGTCTGAAGTGCCTTTATCTTAGTACCATGTAGCATTTCTACCTCGCTCAGGTATGCCTTAAAGGCGAAAAAAAGTCACTTTTGCTTATGCAGGGATCACACAATGCAAGATGCATTTTGTGCAAAATTTGTACGAGAATGCCAACTAAATTGTATGCAAAACAAGTTCACTTGCAGATAAATAAGGTGATTACTGTCTCACATCAAAATTAGTCGATAGCGCTGGTGAGTGCCAGACAGCAAGGTATCTAAATACAAAATATGAAGTTGCTTACCTCAACGAGGCATTTGTTTCAAAACAATCCCTCCAATATATAATTGTTATTATTTTATTCTCAGCGAAATGTCTAAACTTCAATCCATACTTTAAAGTTATTTTCCAGCAATGTTTTATTTCCCTGTATTTCCCACACCTCAGATTATGATGTTCTTTTACTCTATGGTTGAGTTTACAATAGGTCACATGACCAGCATAAAAGGACCAATAGGATCACAACTTGCATTGCCTTGCATGAGAAAAATAGGACCTGCTCTATCTCCTCATTTCGTGCAAGATGTGCCTTGCACATGAACTTGTGCAAGATATTCTCGTGCAAGATTGGTACTCATCTTGCATCGTGTGATCCCTGCTTTACCAAAAATCTATCTATCTATCACTCACTCACTCACTCACTCTCTCTCAAACTTCCACTCTTTCTCTCTCCCTCTCACTCTCACCATCACTCACACTCTCCTTGTGTGTGTGTGCACGTGCGTGCATGCGTGCGCGCACATGTGCGTGTGTGTGTGTATATATATATATGAACTGTGCCGACAAACATTGTGAGGTGATTCCTTCTCAAAAAAATAGGTCAAAAACATATACACAACATACAGCCTAAGTCTATTCTGAAGGGATGAAAACTTGAGAGTGTAGTTGAAGCAGATGCTTTTTGCTAGTAACACAGCCAAAATGAACAATAAATATCTTGAGTTTCTGGAAACTGTATTACTAAACAACAAAGTACACAGCACGAAAATATGGGCACCAATGTCACGCCCAATCCATGAAAAGTGAGGGGTTGGCAGCACATTTGTGCAAATAAAAATGTAATTGTTTCACTTTTTTTTTTGTTTTTCCTGTGGATTTGTAATCTACCATACATGACAAACAAAATTTCCATCTTGTGTTTTTAAGCTAAATGCTGCTGTTTTTGAGACATTAATTTATGCCGATGAAGGTCACATGGGAGGCGAACAGTCTGGCCACTGCACCACAATGGCCCTACTTTATATCAGTGATAGCTTGTTGGGGTAGGTATGGATAACACATGAAACACAACTTGGTTCATTACATTAGTGTCATTTAAACAGCAACATCATGCACCAACAGCAAATGTGTTGCTATTCTCTGTATCATATAACTTCAGTAAATTTTGACGGTTCTTGAAAATAAGTGCAGTTACCATGTATCCCTCCACAACAGCTGTTCTGTCGGTGAAGAAAATGATCTTTGTAAAGAAACTATGAATCCAATGGCAAGCATTGAAAGACTGACAACTTCTGTCTAGTACTTAGGCTACTATAGCTAGTTGCCATTTCCAACTGTTTTATTTTGGTTATGATCACATAATATACTAGTTAGGGTTCTGTTTCATTTTATTGGTATGGTGGGGAACTATAGTTTAACGTCTTTCAGGAGACGTGATTTTTTTGTGGTTCTCCTTATGAGAGAGTGGCAATTGGAACTTGCATTGTTTTGATGATACAGTGGAAAATATTGTTTGTACAGAAATAGCACTCAATTTACTATGACTCAAAAGTTTTAACTTCTTCGAAAGAACTATATGCAATAAATGTGTCGCTGTTTGTACCGATAAGAGAAATGCTCGACAGATAAATATCACTGCACTTTTAATATCTAAAAGGGCACTTATTTAGGCCACGTATATTTGAAAACCTCCTGCAAGAATAAAGCGCAATAAATACGCCACTGTTAATACCGATGTGCAAAATGCACATTGTAAACATGTTAAGCAAATTTAACTTCTACGTAAAAATCGTTAGAGTTTCAATCAAATAAAAGTCCAAATACATTCCAAATATTCTAACCACAATTTAAGAAAACATTATTTACAAAACACAGAAACTTACTGTTCACTTTGTAATTCCTAAACACGTGCCGAACTTTGGATGATTAATTCACTAAAATCACTTGTCGGCTACTGATATAAAATAATTTATTTGCTGACTTATGCAATTAACAAAACACTCAAGCTGTTTCTTGAAACGAACACATTCAAACTTCACAACGTAAATAATTTTTTGTCAGCGCTTCGCGATGGTCACAGAAAATGGTGGACCACAGCACACAGCAAACTCTTTTACAATGCGGCAGACACGTGTCAATAATTCATTTCACTAAGGAGATTGTTCTAAAAAGGCACCTACGACGAACTACACTTAATAAAATACGTAAATACAAAAATAATTTACATATATAATATTCTGACATCACCAGCAAGACATTCTTGCATATAGATAAATTATGATGGAATAGAGCACATTGGCAATGGCTTTTCACCGGGCAGGTGGAGACCATAGGCAACAGACTTAACGGAGATTAGTGGATACCTTTCACATAACTTTGATGTTTGCATGCTCTACCATAGTATTTCTAAATATTTTTAAAGCCCTTGCTCTATAACTCAGAAAAATTGTGTATTAGTCTATGAGCGTAATTTTAACCATAAATGTTGTAATTATAATTAATTTTCCACATTATAATTATTAATTCAGAGTACTATTTTCTTTTGCAATCATCGCAAAGAACGCCAACATAATAACACGCATCCTGCAACAACCATCAGCTGACACAGCACTTTGTAAATGGGGGCGTTTGCTGTTTACATGCTGTGTAGGTTGGTCACAACGTCTGTCAAATTTTATTTAAGTTATATGAAACAGAGTATATGTGCCAGACATTGAGATTCATTGTTGGAATAAATTAATTTCTTGAAAACGACAGCATTTAGCTTAAAAACACGAGCCGGAAGTTTTGTTCACCAAGTATGATAGATTACAAATCCACAGGAAAAACAAACAAGGTGAAAAAATTACATTTTTATTTGCATAAATGTGCTGCCAATACCTCACTTTTCATGGATTGGGCTTGACATTGATGCCCATATTTTCGTGCTGTGTACTTCATCATTTCTGACATCACTCTTGACATTTATAATTCATTCTGGCTGTATTACTAGCAAAAAAAATCTGCTTCAACTACATTTTCAAGGGCGGTTTTCACCCCTTCAGAATACCAGAATAGACTTAGGGTATATTTTTAATGAGGAATCATGCGCGCACGGGCGCAAACACACATGCACACATGCACATACACACACACACACTTCAACTCTCAATGTATCGTTATCGCAAGTATCGATAAACCGCATCCACAAAGTTTGTGATCCCAGCAAAATCCCTATGTAAATAATCTTAACATAAACTGCTTGTATCGTTTATCGCATAGTGCATCGATCAAAGTATATTTCGGGTCCCTTCACCTAATATTTCCCGCAACTATCGTTTTCAAGCTGGTTGTTTATCACTACTTTACGGTGCTTTGTCTAGTGTCTTGTCTTCCCAATACGTCTGTCTGAGACTGCTGCATGGTGTAATGTGGGAGCTGCCTTGCTACTTCCCCTATACGCCTGTATAGCAACCTATAGCAACGAGAATGGTAACCTAGCGTCCTCTCTATCGCCCTTCTTCCTTCCACCCCTCACACATCAGTGAGAGGGGAAATAGTTGTCTAGCAAAAGATAAAGCATGTCCTCTCTCTCGGCCATGCCCGTTTCGCATGCCTTAGCACACTGGCCTCAAGCAACTGTGTGCCTGGCGAACGTAATTTCGTCAAGATTATGCATCGCTCTAAATCATTGCTCCTATCGTCACTTGTATTTGAAAGCAAATGGTTTTGCCTGAAAATGTTATGCAAAATATTTTAACGAGGAATTATTATTTGCAAAGATGTTTTCTTTTGTAATTAAATGTTGTTTTTTCCCGTAAGGTTGGTGTTTCATTGTATCTGGTCTAAAATTAACAAGATTTTAAAACATAATATTTATTTATCTCAAGGGGCAGGATCTTCATGAATAAAATTATATGCCCATAAGCATATACCTAATTTCCCTCCTCCCCCACACACATTGTCAATTGTCATCCAAAATCTGTTGGAACTTCGAGCGATTTGTATTAAAGTGTATAGTTCATTTTCAGTAACTTCTTGAGGGGAAATCTGAGGATTTGTATTGCTTTATTTCAATACACACACTTCTTTTCAATAAACTGATAATAGGTAAGTGGCTATTCGACACCTTTTGCCATCTAATAATGGGTAGGTAAGCACAGAGCATGCAGTGTAAATCACAACAGAAAATCAGAGGGGGTGGTTTTGAATTGTTAATTATTAAAGACAGTGAAGAAATCAATTATGATTGCCTTATTTATTCAGTTCTGTCTCAAAATTACCAGCTTTCTTTGCAGTAAAATATAATTAATTACTTTAAAAGACAGACTTTTTCACTGGTGCAAGGTGTCGCATGTCGGCACTCGGCAAGAAGTAGCGGCATGGAGGGGTAATCCTCCTGCTTGCTGCCCTTCCTCCACCTGCCACCATTAACACACTGCCCGATCGATAAGTTCTCCGTGCCCTCTTAGTTGAACAAGTGTGTGCGGGACATTCAAAATCTGACATGCATTCTGTGTCTGATTACAATCAATTATATTCAGTTTTTTGAGACGTTATTTTATTTATTTAAACGAGTTTAGGTGGAATGATTTTTAATGTATTATTTACAATTACACTTTTTCTAAAATTCCTATTTTTATTGTGTTTATTAGTTAAACTTTATTCACAGATAATGTACAGCTCTTACTATACTCAACATAAAGCTTTATATGGTTAGAAGTTGTATTTTATTGATGTACATGCCAGAAACCAAATCTACTGAAATCCTGCAGGGCATTTTTCGGCAGTCCCCTAAATAACAATAAAAACACATGCATGCGCGCACACACATACTCTATCTCTCTCTCTCTCACACACACATGCACTCCCGATTAACCATGTTAATCAGGGCCAGAGAAAACCTGAATAAGCAAATTTGTATTAAAAAACCCAGATAATCGAATTTACACATTTTTACTATTAATGGAACAGTGATATTGGCTCCACAAATCACGCACTGTATGAGCAGGATTTAAAGTACACGATACTTTAACTGATATTTATGTTGCACCGAGTATAGTTCATTCACGGCACATTGAGTATATACAGCCACCACCGGTGTACGTGGTGCCAAGCCGGCGGCACGGTGCGTAGTGTGTGTGTGTGTGTGTGCGTGTGCGTGTGTAGTGTATCGCTTCATCATGGTGCACATGGACCCGTCCTTGAGATGGTAGAGTTAGTTAAAAGTTTAGAATGCAATGTAATAAAGACTATACCGGGACTTTACATGAGTCAACCTGGCATTTAAACAATACAGTATAATCCCCATTACTAGGAGGTTATTTAAATTTTACCGACTTACACACATGCACATACACACACAAAAAAGTTTAAAAATTAGGAAATGTTAAGTTTTTGAAAACATTTGAACACTTGATATGAAAAATTGCAAGAAAAGTGAAACAGCGTCTTTCTTGAAAAAGTATTCAATTTTTTTTAGGGCACTGGGCTTGATGTTTTTGTTTATAACACACCATGCTCACAATTTTTTCTAACTTTTCCATGACAACTGTCATTTACGCACACTTTGTTGATGTTGCAAAAACGACACTACAAACAGTGAATAACAACCGTGCCCGAGCGGTTGATAAACTGGCCAGATATGGATATGGGTAGGGGAGTAACTGAGGCCGTGACCGAAATAACAATCTCGTTATTTCGTAAGTTTCACTTTGGATGTTGTCGACAGTCACATGTTTAGCACTCGTAGTAACACATTTTTTACATCAACAGTGAAAAATATTTTTATCTAAATTTCATGCTTAAAACGGACCTAATATTTCTACAATCATCACTGGAATGCTGCACCATGTTAATAAATAACAATAATAATAAGTTGTGCAATAACAACTTCAAAAAAATTTGTTGCTAAATACATAAACAAAGCACAACAGTTACTAATTTTTAAAACATGCCTAGTGTATTTTATGAACAATTATTGGTTTTAAAAAACATTTTTGCATGTGTTCATTTTGTATTTTTGCTAACATCTGCTAGATAGAAAATACAAAATACCAAATACATCACCTTTTTTATATACAAAGTCAGATTATGTGATTTTTTCAACAAAATCTGCCATTTTGGACATGGCTTGAGATGAGTCAGAGTGCGATCAGATGCGAGCTTCAACGGGTGGAAATGGATGACTCACACACGTCTCTGTGACAGGCTGACAGTTTAAAAAGATAAACATCAGCTCAAGCGGCACAGCAATAGACATACAGTACCGCTGCTTGTTAAATGACACTTTACAGCATCGCCTTACCGCCGCATGGATAAGCTGGAAACCAGTTAAGCAAAACATGAATAACTGGGAGTGTACTCTGTGTGTGTATGTGTGTGTGTGTGTGTGCGCGCGTGTGTGTGTGTGTGTGTGTCTGTGTGTGTGTCTGTGTGTGTGTGTCTGTCTCTGTGTGTGTGTCTGTGTCTGTCTCTGTGTCTGTCTCTGTGTCTGTCTCTGTGTCTCTCTCTCTCTCTCTCTCTCTCTCTCTCTCTCTCTCTCTCTCTCTCTCTCTCTCTCTCTCTCTCTCTCTCTCCCCCCCTCCCCCCCCACACACACAGATAGATAGATATATATATATATATATATATATATATATATATATATATATATATATATATATATATATATATATATATATATATATATATATATATATATATATATATCCAAAAAGTAATTGGGCACCTATCCACAATGTTTGTTCAGTGGTTGTCACCCTGTTAGAATCTCGTAAGGCCACCTCTTGTGACTATAACAGCAGCCACCCTGTCTGGCATGCTCTCTGCGAGTGTTTGCAGGACATCCACGGGGATTCGTCGCCATTCCTCTTGCAACCATTCCATGAGTTAAGCAATGGATTTTGGCAGTGTCTGACGAGCCCTCACCCGGCAATCCAATTAGTCCCAAAGATGTTCTACAGGGTTGAGGTCGGGGCTTTGGGTGAGCCAGTCCAATCTGCGAACACTGTTGTCAGCGTACCACTGCATAGTAGCCCTTGAAACATGGCAACTGGTGTTATCATCCTGGAAGTAACACGGGTTCATTTCTTAAAAATGCCACAATGTTGTGAGCATTTCATTATCCAGAATGTTATAATAGGCCTCTGATGTGTTCATGAATAAATGTGATAGATGATTGAATATTTATTTTGGATTTGCTAACTGAATGGCAAATCCAGTGCCACAAAATTTATGTTTTAGCATGGTGCCGAGAAAAATATTGAAAAACAGAAAAGATTGAACAGTGTAGTTTGTCCATAACATTTTGTGACTTTTTAAAAAAATAGTTCACATCACATGTGTTCCGTACCTACTTCAAAAACTTCCTGGTTTTATCAGCTACATACTCTGCAAATTTCATCACGGTACTTCCATGGCTTCATCCTACGAATGTGATTTGAAATGCAATATGTTCAAAAATCAAATTCGTGAGAGTAAGTACAAATGTGATAAAAACAAATTACAGCAGATTAAACATGTGTTTAGTAGAACACATTACAAGTTCAAAATGTTAAATGGCATCACCAGAAGAAATTCTCTTGCAAGCAT
The DNA here is from genome assembly GCA_029891345.1 of Dryococelus australis. Taxonomy (NCBI): domain Eukaryota; kingdom Metazoa; phylum Arthropoda; class Insecta; order Phasmatodea; family Phasmatidae; genus Dryococelus; species Dryococelus australis. The sequence goes on along the minus strand of CM056994.1, from coordinate 190,110,862 downwards.
CAAAATGCCATTTGATAGTTTTTTATGGTTACTTTGGCATTTTGCAGTTTTCTTGTTAGTTCCTCCAAACTGTGGCACTCTGTGGAGTACATAAGCTCTTTGTAATATCCCCACACAAAGAAATCAATCTGGTTCAGGTCGGGGTACCTTGGAAACCAGGCGATGGTTTCACCATGACCAATCCATTTTCCTGGGAACCTTCAGTTTAGAAAGTTTCTGATGCACAAGGCGTAGTGACACAGTGCACTATAATTTTGAAATGTCATGTTTCTGAGTGTCTCCAAATCAACATCCTCTAGCAGCCCAGACAGATCGTTGGTTACAAATTGTAAATAAGATTCGCCATTCAAGTGAAATGGTAGTTGAAATGGGCCGATTAGCTGGCCGTATAGTGTAGTCCATTCACGCTTCCTTCAGCCTTTTGGAATCGAACCTTTGAAAAATCACCCTATGCGTAACATGTCAACCTAGTTTGTTCAGTCACTTGTATTCCACAAATACATAGCACTGTGATTAACTCTAAAGTACTGTATTTTTGAATAAATGAAACTTTTCTTAATATCTTCTATAACTTGTAGTGTTTATTTCGTATTATATACTAATTAAATAGAGCGAGAGCAGCAGTGTATTAGCAACGGCTAGTACAAAATAGTTCTTAATTCAAATATTGTTTCAACATAGTTTTTTGGTATGCTCTTTGTAAATTAAATATTGCTATTGAAATCTTTCAATATTTAGGTAGCCCCGATAGAAACATATTTCATTATTACAGTAAAAATAACAACGTAAAATAACGTACATAGGCCATAGTGACGTGATGTTTGTTTTTTCGACCGACGAAACTGTTGGCTGGGCGGAGCTTATCGCTCTCTCTTTCTCCCCCTCCCTCTCTGTCACTCTCTCTTGGGAAATTTCCCATTGCTAATAAACAGGGAATTATACATGTTTAAACTGTAGCATATTTTGTACTCATTAAAGCAAAATAATAATTTTTGAATTTTGAATTTACAATTGAAAAGAGATTTTGTTTAATTCTATGTTATTTATTTGCGATGATGCTACGCTTACAAATCCAGCAGGTTGGTAGAAGTGGTGTGGAAGGGAGAATCTAGATCTTCACCTTCCACGCACTTTGGCGGGCAATTATACCCAGTTTTTATATAGCCTTACGACTGACAGCAATGAGGCGACATGTTAATGATACGGTGTGTTTTTTAACGAAGCATCAAGTTCGTACTCATATTTTTTTAACATCCTAGGCAAGTTACAATGTTGTGATAAATATATGTTTCCACGGCAGAGTGAAATGTGTGTGATCGTTGCGTATGAAAGGGTGTGGTGCTGCGTTGTAATCATTACGCAGGCCAGGTGTGTATGTTGATTTCAAATATATGCAACGTTTATATGTTTTAACCATGAACTGATGTTATGATGAAGTTAATTATTTACATTCATGTCTATTTATCACAACGTTGTAACTTTGCGCTAGGTGTTTGAAAATCAGTTGTGTAATGAGCTTTCGTTTCTGTGATATGAATGCAATCCCAACAAAATACTAAGCCCACCCAGACAAAATAAAATAAATAATAAAATAAACCTACAAACCAGTAAGTACCAACCAATGCATGTAAATATTAGCGGAATAAATATTATGGTAGGCCTATGTGTTTGCATGTTCACCATATCTTTTATGTTTGTCGATGTACAATACATAAGCGACACGAGTTGCGTGCTTGAATTTACAGCGTTGTTTCATTGGACTGGTTGTTGCTTCGTTTTAATTTTTATTCCAAACAAATATTTATAACAACAGGTTAAATACTACTGTTGTTTCCACCACAGTTGTAACAAACACCGTCATGGCAAAATATTAATGTGTATTATGTGTAACGTGCTATATCGTGTGTAACAAATAGTTATAAATATGACTAAAATATTGTTATAGGCCTAAATTGTGAACATTCGTAGGAAATAGTTTCTGCAATATGACATAATTCTTTGAACAGCTGTAAACAGCAACCAACACATTTGACAGTTATAAAAGTAGCAGTCACATGTCAGTGTTTATGTTTCGTGTAGCGGAAGGATACGTAATCAATAACCAAAAGTAGAAATTTAGCAGGGCTTCAGAAAAGGCCGAAGTTATCGTGAATCAACTATATTCCACACCACAGATTAACAATAAACTTTTCTTGAAAATTGAATTCTTTTGTCAAGTGTGGGTTTTTTGATACTCCATGAATGGTAGTTATGGACATGAAACATCCTGTTGCGCTCAAAATGGGACTTGTCCATCCACAAAATTTGTCCGAAAAACATCTCGTCCGCATGTCTTCGTAACATTTCTTAACAAAACAGCACTCTTCTGTTGTAATCCTCTGGTCGCAATTGTTGGACATGTCTGACATGGTACGGATGATATCCAACTGCTTGGAGTGTGCGATATATCTCCAATTTTGAGATGCAGGTACGGCGACTCACCATTCTAACAATCGTCGATGGACCTCTCTCCGTTTCTTCGACAACCAAATTTACCACATCCGGATCCGTCATAGTGGGTATACGGTCAGATCTATTTCCTGGTACGTGACCTTCCATGTAGGCATTATGAACTAAAAGAACCATTCGGTGGTAAGGGAACTGCTCGGGCAGAGCCTTCCTCTACCTTCTGCATTTTCTCCGTAGAGTCTTGCTGCATGTAGAGCATTCCCCCTCACATAACCGTAAAAGTAATGCATTTTTGCGTAGTCACACAATAAAAACGCCATGGTGACTTACATGTAAATTAACTGCTGGCATACACTTACTGATATGCCAATTTGCTATGCAATTCACAGTTCAGTGCATTGTGCCACATTTCCAGTTTTTGTATTAACACAAATTCACTTAATTGCACACTTCAGCATTGCGAAAGTATTATGAAACAGTGCTGTAACTGTAATAGCAGATGGTAAGCTAGTAACTATGTGTGCAACAAGGACTGGTATACACCATTACCTGTCTCTGTCTAACACACAAGTACATTCCAATGCAGTCATCACACACTGTCGAATGGAGTTTAGATGCTTGCAAGAGAATTTATGTAGTTTTTAATACACCCATTTGCTAATGTTTTTATCATGCTTTAATTTACTCTCACAAATTAGAATTTTGCACATACTGCACTTCAAATCACATTCTTAGGATGAAACCATGGAAATAGCATGATGAAATTTGCAGGGTACATAGCTGATAAAAAGAGGAAGTTTTTGAAGTAGGTGAGGAACATGTGTGATGTGAACAGTTTTATTTAAAATGTTACAAAATGTTATGGACAAACTACGCTTTTCTGGTTTTTTATATTTTTCTCAGCGCCATGCTATGACAGATGAACGTAAATGTTGTTGCTCTGGATTGGCCATTCAGTCAGCTAATCCAAAACAACTACTCAAGTGTCTATCACATTTATTCATGTCACCATACCAATATTTCTCATTGAACTGCGAGTATGGCACAAAACATACAAAAAAATTCACATCCCGTAAACTATCAACAATCGCTTAATAATCAGGGGGGTGTTTAGGATAGATCTTGAGGTCCTCTACAGTGCAGTAAGGTAATATTAATATGAATCGCGCCAAGTTCAATGAAATGACGAACATTCATCTGTGCTATGGTGCCGCAAATTCAAATGCACATGCAGCAAGGAGGCTTCATGCATGATTTCCTCGGGGTGTTGTAACAAGCCATGTGTATTTTTATACCATGGACAGCCGACTTCACGAAACAGGTTCATTGCAAGTAAGTAAACATAACCAAAAATGTGCGTTCGAAATGCTGTATTTTACATAGGATACAAATTATTGGCAATTATGTTCTAGGGTGATGTAGTAGAATATGCGTGGCACCGTGATGTCCGAGACCCATTAGATTAGAAGAGACATGGTTGAAGCGCATTGTAAAGGATCCTGGGACCAGTACCCGTATCATCGCTGGCCAGCTTCGGACTTCACACACAATTGTATGGAAAGTGGAACGAACACAGCTAAAATGCCTATCACAAGACAAAAGTGCACAAGCTCCACCCACAGGATCATGGATCACGTGTTGAATTCTGTGAATTGTACAACAAACAATGCCAATGGTGCCTACCTTTCCTTCATTAATACTTTTCACTGACGAGGCAACTTTCAATTAAAACGGGGTATTCATCTCGTAAAATTACATCCACTGGGCTATTTAAAACCCTCATTCCACCTACGAACATGGCCAACAAGAAAAATTTAAGGTGACTGTTTGGGCAGGTATTGAAAGGACCACATCATAGGACCCTACATGCTGCCACAAAACCTAACTGCCTAGATGTATCTTAATTTTTTTTTAGTAAGGTGCTACCAGAATTACTCAAAGATGTTCCTCTTGAAACACGAGTGAACATGTAGATACAGCATGACAGTACGCCAGCACATTCTGCTGTAAAAGTGCGAAATTACCTTTATCAGATATACCCTAATCTGTGAATGGGGTGTTACGGTCCATTTCCCTGGCCTGCGAGCTCCCCGGATTTAAATCCCCTGCATTTTTTTTTGGGTAGGTATGAAAATGCATATTTACAATACACCAGTCATATCCAAAACGAATCTTTTCGCTCACATTTCATGCATGATGCAATAGCAAAGCAGTGCAATGCATGTATTCAAGCCAACATAGCTAACTTCGAGCATATCTTATGAAACATGACGTTCTGTATGTTTATGTTATTGTCAAAGATAGAATCTTTTGTTAGTGACATTTATTTATCGAAGTACCATGTTTAATTGTGAACCAATTAGCTTCTTGCTCATGTAAACTACCTAAAAGATGGCAATTATGACAATTATCACAAAATTGCTTGTTTGCTTTTTGTTGCTCTGTTGTAAACTGTAATTATGACACAGGTGTTTTTATTTGCAATTTCGTACGTCTTGGTTTTTGTAACTTGTCTGTATTTGTAACAAAGCAAACATGTTTAAAACATTAAACAATCACAGTGTTCTACAACAAACATTTCCGGCCAGATCTGACCTCTGAACATACTAGCTCCAACTGACCAGCAGGGCAATTAAAACCGGACCTATGGCTGGGCTCTCCTACCGAGCAGACGGTACGCCATGCGTTTGTCTAGGTAACATTTATAGAGCAATTTTTGGATATTTCTCGACCTGATGGACCACATGTGTTCAATATAAAATTGCTTGTCTCCGAGTCCTCTACACTGCTGTGTGTAGTTGTAAACACCCATCGTTTATATCCTGTATATGCACTTTCAGTGTATTATGTTTATCTATTTACACACAGTTCATTTTGGTTATTTCAGAATATATTTTTTTGCTCTTCCCCCACCATGTTATGGCATCTGTTTGTTTTCGATTGTGTCCTTTTTTTTCCACTGATAAATTCAATCAGCAAACACTCTTCCACAGGGATGAATGAAGTCACTTCTCCAAGGCTGCTCCACTACTTTGCTGTAAAAACAATATGCTCAAACATAAATATTAATAACAAACTTTTTTCAGTACATGTCATAGCGAACATGATTTATTAGCCAATAAGAATGTGATTTATAATGTTGTGCTAACAGCAACATGTTCATAATTTAATGAAATTTCTGAAAAGTTAGTGTAAAACTGAAGTCCCTTTTAAAGTAGTTGCAACCTTAATGTGAAGATTAAGTTATGATCAGTTTAATTGGAACCTGTAAAAGTGGCTCTAAATATTTTACAATACTGGATTTAAATTTTACCTTTTAGTAGTGTGAACTATACACCAAATCTACAGAACCCTTAGCTTTTTGTACCCCATGGGGTTTATACCAGTGGACTCCTTCATCGATGGGTGTCAATTGTAGTCAACAAGCTGTGTCACGTATGTTATTTGAGGTGGAGAGGAACTACAGGAATACGTGTATGATTTTGTGTTTATGTACATGCGTGATGTTTGTATGTACAGAAATACTTTAGAGAAGCACATTGAGCATACATGCAGAGTTTTAGAGGCCTTGAGGAAAGCCAGTCTACGGTAAATCTCAAGAAAATAAGTTGCGCTGAAGAACATGTCAGGTATTTTGGGTTTATTGTAGCAGACAGTCAGCTGAAAACAAATCTGTAAAAAATAAAAGCCAATGTAAATTTCCCTGTTCCAAAAAACATAAGGAGTGTCAGTAATTTTTTTGGGTATGGTTGCTTTCTACTGGAAATTCATTCAAAATTTTTCACATCTTACCGAACCTCTAATACTGTTAAAAAGGAAGAATGTTGAATCTGTAAGACGATCTGAACAACAGCAAGCATTCCAAAACTGAAAAGACAAATTAACTCAGCCAACTGTTTCCCGATTGCCGAATTTTCAGGAAAAATGTTATTTTCACTGTGACTGCATGTGTTTTAATCTAAAATACGACATTTACAATCAAACATTTAAGAAAAGTTTTTATACAATTTTTCAATTTTTGTATTTTGTAATCACTTTTCAGAATATTCGTATTTTATGGGTATTAAAAAAGTCGTTCCAAAATATAGTCAAAGAACCATACATTTCAGTGAGTTATTTGTTACTTCTCACAAAAGCATTATTCACCTCCAGCATTATTCCAATTTAGCAAGTTTTGCTTGAACTTATAGTAATATTGAATGTGGTTGCAGGTGTGATGGAGAGAATGGAGAGCTTAGCCATAGTCATGCAGTGAATGGTTTCTTCCAAGAGCCTCTGAGGAGTTTGTCTTCACCCCCACAGTATATCCTTACTCTTATTCTACACTGAAATGGATGTGTAATAAAACAGATACAGATCATGAAAATGTAAGCTGAAACTGTTCTGCTTTACAAGTAGGTGATGCACAGTATGTGGTTATGTAACAAATTCCTATCAATGAGAATGGATGAAAATTTTCTATGCCTTACCACAAAAACCAAGTTCATTTTACAATAATTTTAATATAGTGGAATCCTGTACATCTCTGAACAATCATGTCCTGGATTTCGCATATTATGGATGCAGTAATCTTTCATATTTATCTATTCATATGCTCATTCTTTTTATCATATAATACTGCCATTTACTTTACCATAAATATGATAAGCTTATTGAAGCTCACCATTATTGTTTATTTTCTTTAATGATGATTTGTGGGTTACGTTACCAACAATCCACTTTAGTGTAATGAATACAAACTGTAACAGAACCCACATAGTGAAAAACTATTACTGTACACTCCTATTGGCTACATTGTACCAGGAAATAGAAGAGCTGGAAACTGACAAGCTTTTTTACATTCTTTCATGTATATCTGTCAACACATGTGTCCCATCAGAGGTTGAAAATAGAGTGTGTTACATATCCACATCCATGACGCATATCCTCACAGTGGATCTACAGAATTGTCTGCTAAAATATTTCTACTTCCTTTTTGCTTTGAGATATTAGTCAATGAGTTTTGTTGAGTTGGGCTATTTTAGGAGTGTTATACAGCAGAACCTCTCTATTACGACCCCTCACTGTTCCCGAGAATAGAGTCGTAATAAGAAATTTGGAAAATTTTGGGCCCATTTATTCACCTCCTCCCCCCCCCCCCCCCCCTCATGACACCAAACTTGACATTTTTCGCATGAAGTATGTTCAATTGTCTCTAGCGCATAAAAAAAACTTTTTTTTAAATTAAATAAAATATAATTATGTATATTTTAATAGCTGAACGTCTCCTGATTGATTCGATACCCAAGAAAGGCATATTTGACCACCCCTTGTTGTAAAAAAGAAGGCCATTGAACATGTGTGAAAAGATTAGACTACGTATTATTAATAGATAAAGTCATTATTAAAGCTCTATTACGCAGGTCTCGTGGGTCATACATCGCTATGAGGCACGTAGCAATCAAAAAGTTTAGGAGGTGTTACGCAATATGTGCGGCGCGCCATGCTCTCCCTTTGGTCTGGCCGTATACATAGCTGGGCAAGCGCCTAGATCCTCTGCAGTGCGGCCAGGCATGGGTGTGGTGGTTTGCTGCTGAAGCTCGGCCCTAGATCCTCAGGCTGGGCAGCTGTTGGTCGGTCGTTACAAGATGGTGGGCGGTGACCGCCTGCCTGCCGCCACTGCTGTCGTTACGGAGCCGGTTCACTTCCTAACAGCGGTCTGGCATTGGGAAAACATGCTGATAGATGCAATTCATGTCAATTTGTTGAATTTTTATGAAATGTAGGTGGCGTGTTGACCTCTGCACTGGCACGATGAGGCGCAGCAATGTTTACAGGAACATAAATATTTAGTGCGGTCTACTTGAATTATTAACTATACCAAATTTTTCATTAAATACTTTTGACGTTGCCTATACACTCGCAACGGCCTTACTCGCCACATTATGGTACCGGTAACATAAGAACATATTTTATTTGCACACGCTTATCTTTATTCACTTTACACATGAAATTGACTTCACAAGAAAAAAAAAATTGCCCACCACAAAAAATCAGAATATTATGTAAGCATTGGCTCACATAAACTTAAAAATAATAATTAAAAAAAAGGGCATTGAATTAAATTTGAAGTTATCATACATACACTGATTAAGAAACTAGTCTGTGTAATGTGCCGCTGTTTTTACAGCAAAAGAGGAGAGCTAATGAAAGCGAAAAAGACAGGGAGGGTAAGGCAGAGGCAGTGGCATGTGACTAGGACAAAGAATCCTTACTGACCCATCCTGCAACTCCACCCATCCTTGCTTCACGAAGAATACACCATTGTCCCCTTCTGGCAATAAGTAATTTATTTGCTTCACGCTGCTTGGGATGGTAAAGACCATTTACAGTAAAGTGAGCACTTTTGAAAGCCCTGAAAGACATGAATGGCAGACAGCTACTATGAAGAACTTGCAAACAAATAGCAAGCAACGAACGAACGTGAGTCCAGAGAGAAACCGACAGAGAAATCCCATGGACAACGTTGGCATGTAGAAATAGCATCAAAACCCTACCATTACACGCTATGTGGAAATATGACTGTGGCAAAGGCAAAAAGGGACATGATGAGGAATGCATCATACAGCGGGTAGTGTGGAAACGTTTACCGTGAAAGTACAAGCATTGTACTGACCACTTATGATGAGTGGAAAGGCAGAAGCAACAAGGATAAACAGAGGGAATAGTATATTCCTTGCGTGGCATGAAGCCCTCCCACTTTACCACTCACCCTGTCCTTCAATGATATATAAGGGGCAGAGCTAGAACCAGGTGCTATTGTGTTTGTCACTTTCAGCGAGCATTTTGATAAGCTATTCAGAGGCGTATCCTGAAAATTTTGGCAAGACATGCAACACGAAACTTACTTTGCACTTCGCTTTGTACAGAGGAAATAAATATTAATAATACCAAACCGAAAGTAAAAGTTTGCTGAAAATATTTTTAAGCCCTTTAGTACCCATTTCCTCTTACTCTTAATCCAGTTGTCAAATAGCGAGATTCACTGGTCAAATCAAATAATTTTAAATTTAAAGTTGAAAAGTTTAAAATTAATTTAAACACCCAACAGTCACAAAACATTTAAATTTGCTAGCAGTAAGTTACTTGAATTAGAGCAAAGGCAAATTAATGCGCTTGTTAACAAGAATAATTTTAAATATATTAAAATTTTTAATATTTGCCTGTCCAAACATGTACTTAAAAAACAAAATTACTTCTGAAAATTTACAAAACATATTTTACTTTAAAGTTTTAAGTTTTCAATACTTATTTCCATTGAAACATTTACCATTTTTTTATAAGTATTCATTCAAACAACAGACATGGCCAACAGAAGAGTTTACACAATATTTCGCTGCCACACAACCAAACTATTTTTTTTTGTAAAGTTCAGGATTAAATGTTTCTTCAAAAATTCTGACTTTATTCTCTGTCTTAAAATAGTTGAGAGCGTGTGTAGGCCTCCCATTATTAACAAGTTCGAACTTTTCTCTATAGTGGCAAGATTTATTAAATGTGCTTATTACAATGTCACTTTTACAATCATCATTCATTTTGTGAAAATACTGTTTAAAATATGCATTTGCATGTAACAGTAGAACATGCAACCCATCAGTCACCAAAAAATTGAATAAAGATATATAAACTCGCTTGCTAGCACGCTGAATGCAATGTCTCCGTGTGCATGCACTCACCCACATTCGCACTATGCTTGCTGTGATGTCACACCAGCTGAACAAGTGTTAATAATATCACAGCGCTATGCCTCAACGTTTTAGGGAACTATTACGATCAATTATTGAAACTCACACCATACCCCTCAGCGCTTTGCCATGATGTTTCGAGTAACTATTAGGAAAACAGAAGCATGCATTCTAGTCCAATGTCTAGTTGGGAAATTCAAATTTATTTTTATTTCAAAGAAAAATGGGAATTATATGATAGGAACTATGTTCTTGTTTGAATTTTATTAAAGCATACACTGCATGCATTACATTCATGGAGAATACACCCATGCATGCTATTGCATTTTTAACCATCATAGATTGCGACCTTCACTACGATTGTGTTTTCAATCATTAGGCACTGTGTTTCTCTCCTCCAACCATTGTGTTTTTCACCAATCGTATCGTATTGGCTCTCAAGACCTCAATTTTTAAGAGCCGCCCAAATATCTTCACTAACTCACTCACTCACCATCATACATTGCATTTGTAACCTTCAGACTTGTGTTTTCACAAACAGTGTGTTTCTTGTCCAGTCATTGTGTTTTCCACCATTACTGTGTTTACATCCTTTTCGTGTAAACAGTGGCTGGGTATATTTCTAGGTGTTGGGCTTTATATTTGAGAGGTAGATGGTTCAACTCCCGCGAGGATCCACCCCCAGATATATCTCCAGGTGGTAGAACCCACCCTGGGTCAGAGTAGCTGAGTCTTCATTTGGTATAGAGGGCTTGGCTATGTGACAGTGTTTTCGCTCACAGTAAAGGGTAGTCTCGTAACCTCACTTTTCTTACTCTCTCGTTACTCTACAACCTTTGCTTTGGGAAGGTAGTTTGCTGCATATAGAGTCCCAGACTTCCTGTGGTGACGGGGTGCACAACCTGCTCGTGGCCGACTAGTGGCATGGATCACTTCCCAGCCAGTGAATGTGTGGTTCATGGTACATTCACCCTGGATTATCCCCTTCTTGGCGACATGGTTACTGGCCCGAACTTCAGCCCTGGGGTTTGCACTTGCCAGGAGGGGAAAATATTGTGCTGCAATTTGGTCCATGCCACAACTTAAGTCAGCCGGAGTCTGTATCCACATTCAAGCCTGTGGTCACCTGCCCAGGATGGCCATCTTTAATCTCGGCCAAGGTCTCCACCTGTCTCGCCCCCCCCCCCCCATCTCTTCCAACAATGACCCCTTTAATTCCCCTACTGACTGCTGTTTACTCAGTTACCCTTACACTAGAGTGGCAGGCACACTCGCAACTTATTCTGTTAACTGTTAACTTCCTGCAGAGGCTGTGACTGCAGGTTCAATGCCTATAAATTTTCTTGGGTGAAATGCAGTTTCTCTTCTTGAAATCATTTACAGACAGCACCAAACTTTCAGAACACAGAAGTGACATCCACTTATTTTGGTGTGTAAGTGATACAGGTGCTAACAGACAGTCAAGATGAATTTGACGCCGGCTAACAGCCAGCGGCATTCAGACTATGACGGCACTCCCCACTCTTGTGACACATAGGTAAGCACATGCGCAAAAAGGCCATAACCTGGACTTACCTGTAAAGGAATTATTGTTTTGAAGTGTAAATCATGTTTTCTATTTTATTTCAGGGTCAAAGTGTTCTAAAATGTTAAAATTGTATGTTCATAAAATGTTGCAACATGTTTGGCTCAAATTCTAAATGTGCACTGCACGAAGAACAAGGATGTTATTATTACGGTATAAACGCCTAAATATGGAACAGTCAACAAACACAAATATTTCACAATTTAAATTAATAGTGTGCTAATGTAACAGAATTCTTTATGAGCCATTTAAAGAATAATATGTTTTACTCTGCGTGCATAGCACTTATGCTTGTGTGAACCCCGTAGGCAGCCATGGTAGATCCACGCGACCCCTGCCTCTGGAAAATCGTCCTAGGAGAGCTGGCGAGGTAAGATGTTGTCACGTACAAACTTCACACTTTTGCACTGAGTTAGATTTCCATAGTTCATTTTAGTTTTCCAGTTATACGTTGCTTTGCGTATGTTTTGCCAAACATTCCCAGCATAATACTTCCGCTTAAATTATTATTTTGCGCCCTTGCGGCTTTCTGAAACTTAAATCGATAAGAGGAGGAAAGATGTCGGAGAGGCCACATGGCCCACGGAACTTGTAAATCAGGCGCCATCTGCCTACACTATAGACATTTCATTGTAATTTCTGCTAAATTGATATCCGCAATATTAAGGGCGATATTTCTATGTATGTATTTCAGGGTAATTTTCATGTTTAATTATGTTACAGCCCCATCGCCACGCGGTCAGATATCACCAAGTCTGTATCCACGCCATCCATGTGCTTCAAGGGTATATTTTTGTAATATCATGTGCGCTTCAATGAATCTCAGGGTGATATGTATTGTTTTAATTCAGGGTTTGTGTATTTTCATGACTGATGCTTTTGTATATATGACCACTGTGTCTTTTGCACATGTTTGATTTTTCCGCCATCAGGAATGCTACCAGCTTTTGTATGCTTGACTCGTAAGGGGAATAATTTTCCCAATACCGTTACCATTTTGTCCGGTATTAATTTGCCGTTTTCATCAAGAAATATTGCAATATTACCTGCACAACGTGGTCCACTACGCACTTTATCCAGCGGTATCCGCACCATCTAATGATACCTTCACACATCTGTGTGTTTATTATGCCTATTCATATAGTGTCCCATGTTGTATCATCATTATTTGTGTAATTTGTATGGTGACATTATTTACCTCCTAGTCGGCTATGTGTACAGACAGTCACCACTCTCACCACGTGCTGGAAGACGCGTCCCGATAAGTCCGGGTTAGTGACATAAAATAATCACATGTGTTAGTGTTCATTTTGTAATTCTCAGAGTCCTGTCTCCAGGAAAAATCTACAGTCCATCCTAGAAGCTGTAGACCCATTTCCTTGTGGAGGCTGTGTTCTCAAACACCCTGAAGAAAATCATCCATCTAGGAGTGCGCTAGATTAATTACGAGCTGGGGGAAGCACCCAACGGAGTTAGCTAGATACGTTCGAGTTTCAATTATTAATTCATCTTTCTGGCACAGTATTGAACTTGGAAATCATTCAATTGTATGTTGCTCAGTGTAAACATTCAGGTGTTTATCTTTAGCATCAACCTAGCAACTCTCGCTTTCTTTCTATGATAAATGTTTAGTAATGATCAATGTTTTGTTAAGATGCTAGGGTAAGACAGACACACAGAATCCACAGCATCCCTGAGAACCCTGAGTCTCGAATTGCTGTGTCTGAGAAGCACCGCTGGCACCCACCTACCGTAAGTAAATTGCATCATCATTTATCTCGTGTCTTACCTGACGGCATCAAATTGTGTGTGTTGCCTGGAACATTGCTGCCATTCATTCTTAACACTTTTTAAAAATAGACAACAAAGTAAGTATTTTTTTCTCTTCTAACACAACCAATGTCTCCTTCAACACTCAAATACTCATAAAAATGTCCCAAGTCATTGTGTTTCCTCACACTACAGTTCTGTTTAGCAACAACAAAATATAATGCAACCAATAAAAATTGTAAGTATTTTGTTTAAAAAAAAATTAACAAGAGCCATTCTCTCTCTGTGATTTGAGCAAAAAAATCAACGATAATCTACTAAAATAAGGCATAATACTTTTATCCTCTAATATCATACACAAATTCACTGCAAATTGTACTTTGAGACCTAGACACCAGGGTTTTCATTTTAACCTGAAATATTAGTGTGTACTACAATAACTTAGTTCATAAACTAATCTTGTGCTGGAGGATAGCTTGAAATGAACCAAATAGGTTCTTCTCAATTGGCACGTGACTGACAGTCATGCCTCTAAACCCTCGCATCATAATTTCTGTCATTTAACTCCTGAACACATATGCATGCAATATCCTTTTCTCACAGAGGAAGGGCCCCACAGGTACAATAGCCAACCAATTGTTATGCTACTCTACAATGCTATTGTACCGCCCATAGAATTAAATTTTGGAAGCCAAATACTGGCTTTCTTTAATTGAACTGTGGTACTCGTAAAATGCATCAGATTTATTACATACTTAATGGTGATGTTTTTCCCCACCAAAAGGGTATAAATAACTCCCAAGTTTGTTTATGTCCAAACACCAATGATGCAACCGATAATTAAAAGTGCCTGTTTCAAAAGGTTAAGTTTTGTTGATTCCTGTTTGTGCAGGTTTTTTCTTACCAGGAAAGGTAGAGGATTAATCTCAAGTGGTTTTTACCATATTTTCACTCTTGTATTAACATACACATGATAAAACAATATTCTCACCAAAAGTGATGAAATATGGCAGGCATCAGTGCTTATTGTGGTGATTTTTTATTTAAGTGTGTGATTACTTCATAATGGCTCATTTCACAGACATATTTAAACTTTCTATTGTGTTGTAGGCCTATTTTTTTAACGTATATCAGTACACCAATACAAAGAGGATCAGCTTATTTTTCCTAAGATGATTTTTATTATGTTCCTGCCAAGTCACTACATTTTCTTGCACACATTTACAAGTCACCAAACTCGGCATAGCGCTGGCGGCTTCCGAAATGACATCACACTGACTCGCTTGAAGTTATACACATCCCATCTTCCAGTCACACTACCAATCTAACAACAGGCACTTACACTAGAATTCTTCTATACATTACAGGTTCTCTCCCTTCACAAAATGTCACAAAATCCTGCAGCCTCCTGGGAGGAATGCTGTGTCGTGTGGAACAGCGGCATGATGCAGGGGCCTTCGCTAATTGAGGGCCTTGGGTGCCTTCCTGGACTGGTGAAGATCCTCTGGCACCTGCAATATCACGTGTTGGCTGACTTGTCACTGGCCTGCGCCAATCCACCTTGGGGCTACTGCCAAACCCACAAAAAGGTGAAGAACCCCTGGAACATGCAGAACTACCTGCCATCTCCGGTTGGGAACCCCTGCATGACCCCAATCCACATTAGGACTGCTGACAACTCTGCAGAACGGTGAAGACTCTCCAGAACCTGCAGAATCATCATCTGCCACAGACTGCACTGGTTCTCAAACACCCTGAGCTGGAGTGTCTCTGTCGCCTGCACTGGTGGTCCTCTTGCTACTTGGTGAGAAGTCTTCTGGTGTTCCTATAAGTTCTGACCCAGACAACACAGTAGCTGATCCACATGCCACCGATAGTCACGACCTTGCCCATCCTGTACATTGTATACCAATTGGCCTTCGAGAGCAATCACCCAGCCTGCTATCCACTTGGGCTCATGTAAATAATTACGTAGCCACACAGCATCACCTGGCGAGAACTGACGAGCGTGGAAGTTTGTGGCAACCTGCCTTACCCCTCTTGGTTAACTTGCTGTGAACTGGGGTGAATTAATTTTTGTCAATGCAGTCACCAGGCATCGGTTCATCAGAAACTCTGCTGGTGTCTTGTGGCTCTCCATACTGGGTGTTGTGCGTAAAGATAGCAGCATACATGCCACGCATGTGCACCAATCCCCCTGACTTAGCTTCCGCAGTTTCTGTTTGAATGTTTGTACATAACATTCAGCCTGCACATTGCTTGTTGGGGGGTGGTATGGAAGTGAACATACCATCTGTATGCCATTCCTTTTCATAAAAGTTGCAACTTCGTGTGACCTGAAAGCAGTTTCATTATTATAGGCTGTTCATGGTAAAGTGAGCACTTTTTAAGGCCCTTCCAAAAGGCATTATCCCCTAATAAATGTATTTTATTGCAGCATCAAACGTTAACTTTTGAGAGTGATGAAATGTATACACTGTGATTATTAGCCATATTCCAATGTTTACAATAAAAAGTGGCAGAAAGGTAGAAATTAATTGAAGGGAAAAATTTAGCAGGGCCTTAAAAAGTGCTCACTTTATTGTGAACAGCGTATAGCTACAACAACATCACGCAACCCATGGCAACTAAATATGTCACGTAATTCCTGAACAACAACACCAGCAGAGATATTTGTGACCCGTCATACTCCTGGCCATTTCGAGTAGACATCTGCCACAATCAGAAACAGCACTCCCTGAATTGGTACAGCAAAGTCCACATGTAAACGAGACCACGGCTTCTTTGGTGGTGACCTTGCTGCTGACTTTACCTTGGGTGGGTCATTATGGCAACCTTGACATGTACCACATCGCCATGCTACATCCTCGATTACTGCATCCATCATGGCTCGCATGAAGCAACTTCAGGATCGCTGTCTGTAAACTGGCTGGTATTACAGCTCTATTCTCCCACAGTAGGCATTCCCTGTGCTCAGACAGTTCGTCACGTCGTAAATAGTAAGGACATTGTCATCCTTTACAAAGTTTGGCCATCTGCGCCAGGTATAGTTCATTACTCGAGACAAAACTCCATCTGGTTTTGTTTTTTCTGCCATCTGCATCTTCCAGCATTAAGACATCGCATGGTGCAGGGTCTTCAAACTCTGGACTTTGGAGGGACAACCGGCTAAGAGCATCAGCCTATATTCCAGTTCATAGTTGAACATGGCCAACATCAGTCTCCGCCTTAGTAATCGAGGGGACAGTGTCTCTGGAATGGATTTCTTTGGGTGCAGTATTCTGAGAAGTGGCTTGTGGTCAGTGACTATCTTGAAAGACCTGTCGGCCAGGTACTGCTTAAATTTGGTAGCCCCAAAAATCACTGCTAGGGCCACCTTAACTAATTGTGAATAATTTCACTCCCCTTTTTTGCAGTGTCCTTGATCCAAATGCAACTGGGGCCTCCACTCCATCACCCATATCATGAGTAAGAACTGCCCCTACCCCATAATCTGAAGCATCACATGTTAAGGTCAGGGGCTTGCTGAGGTCATAGTGTACAAGCACCCAATCGGACTGCAGTAATGCTTTTGCTGCCTCAAAAGCCTGTGTGTGTACTTCCGCCCCAATCCTACTGCACTGCAGCATCGAATAATCTATGCAATGGCTCCAATATCTCTAACCTGTTTTTTTAAATCCTCTCGTAAAAGTTTAGCAACCCAAAAAATGCCTGAAGTTCCTTCTTATTCTTTGGTACAGGTGCACCATGTATAGCTTCTACCTTGGTGTCCAACAGGTTGATGTCCTTGCCATCAACCTTATGCCCAAGGAATGTGGCGGATCCTTTGCGAAACAACATTTTGACTTTTTTTACTTTTAGCCCTGTCTGCTCTAATCTCTTCAGGACAAGGTGAACACGGTACCATGTTCAAGTCCATTACACCCTGTAATTAAAATATTGTCCAACAAAACTACTGTACCAGGCACTCCTGCTAAAAGTGTGTCCATCAAGCGCTAGAATATGGCTGGCCCACTATTCGCTCCAAAAGGTAATCTCCTTACCTTAAACAGCCCATTCATTGTATTGACTGTGAGCAGCTCTGCTGTGGCATCATCTACTGTGACTTGAAAATAGGCCTCTTCTAAGTCCAATTTACTGTAAATCTGTCCCCCATCCAGCACAGTGAAAGCTTCTGTAACTGTAGGCAAAGGGTACACATTCTTCTCTGAAAAACTATTAAGCCTGCTTTTATAATCACCACATAACTGCACAGAACCATCGCTCTTGACAATGGGTACCAAGGTTGTTGCCCAATTTGAAAATGCCACCGGCTCGTATACTCCTTGCTCTCTGAGATGATAGTTATTGTTACTGGTGGTCCAACATATTTACCGAGCTCATTCGCCTTAAACACAGAAGGATCCAGAAGGATTATAATGCATGCTTAATCTCCAAAACTCTGCTACATACCCGGCAATTGTCTCGCCTTCCTGCTGGGCCCGATTTAGAAACTTGAATGTTTCAACTATTTCGCTAGGCTTTGACACAAAATGGTTGCTTAACTTTGTAAATACCTCAGTGAGCGATATGAATCTGTAGATTTAGGGGACAAAAACGATGCCACAAGATTATACAATTCAGCACCACACACTGTAAAAAAACTGCACACTTTATGCCGTTATCCTTACTCTGGTTTGCTACAAAATAAAATTGCAGTCGATAGGACTTCCATGACTCTTTTCTCGGAACTCGCCTATCGAACCGATAAAAGCTGCCATTTTTGCTCATTTGTCCTAGTTTTAATCCTCATCGCCAATATTATGTTCCCGCCAAGTCGCTACATTTTCTTAAACACATTTACAAGTCTCCAAACTCGGCATCGCGTTTGCGGTTTCTGAACTGACTTACACTAGAAGTCTTCTATACATAACAATTTTATAAGCTGGTTCCACAAAAAAAGTCTGAAACGAGTTTTAACGTTTTATTTTAGAAACTTAAATGGTGCTTACCTATTATTTGACAACAAAATGTTTCATATATGCAGTTCTAGGATATCAGTTTATTTAGGAAGATTTATAAGTAAATAAATTAATATTTCAGTAACACACCCTCTGATTTTCCACAAGATGCCACTAAAAATGACCTTTGTGCTCAATCACAGCACAGTATTTAAACATTTATGACAACACGGGAAGGTCAAGTACACATTTCTGGGGTATCGCTTTATTCAGGAGCCCTCTTACTGTTGAATTAAATTAAGTATTTGCTTCTCTGGTATAATTTTTTTGGATGAAGTCCACCTATTATAATAAATTTGAATTAAATAAAAAAAATGTCATTTTCATGACAGATGATTAAAGATTGAAATCAGTGCAAAATTTTCCAAAATACTTATAATGACCCTTTCCATATTGACCTTATTTTTGGGAACCATGAGGGGTCATTTCAGAAAGGTTCTACTGTATTTAAAATTTCAGCAATAGAATTCTGGATAATTTTTTTTAGCCTTGCTGACATTCTTTCATTAATTCAAAAGGTTTTTTATTTTTTTTAATTTGACATATTTTAACTGTCTTGTAGCTCATATGAAACTGTTGAGTTACAAAATGTATACACCAGTATTGTGTAGGACGCATAAAAATCATCACTGCCAAAGTGCGTGCTGCCTTGTCTTGCACGTACTGCATTTTTTAGGCATTTTAAACAAACTTAATTTGCCACACAGTAACTGAGAAGATTTGTTATAATTGCTAGAAGAATTAAAGGTTAAAATACGCGACAGTGCTATTTTCTACTAAATTCTACATTAGTAAAAGAATATAAACACTTTCCCATCTCCCACTCATGAAAAATAAATAAATGTTGGATAAAAAGTGAAAATGCCTTGTATGTAAACAAAACATTTTGCGCTGGCCACTTTCGTAACGACATAATTGGGTGTGTACAAATGTGTGGAGCTATTCTGTTGTCAGTTCCATTTGCAGCAATGAGCAGGAGCACTACAATTTGTAGAGCAAATGGTGAAGGTGACAGGGTTTTGTTTTGAGCAATATAAATCTATTTTAAACTGTTATTGAAAAAAAATGTGAGAACATGATTGAAGTGCAGAAATAATAGAGTGCAGAATTTAATACTGCACCACTGTCACGTGCAACAATGACACAATTATGTGACAATTTTGTGAGGGACAGAACTGTGCATAATGTGAAGGCAGGACGAAAATAAAAAAGAAGAAGGAAGTGTGGGGGCTTTGCTGCACACATTCAAATTTTCCCAGGAAGTCAAGACCTCCGCAGCTCCCATAACTGTCCCCCCTTCCCCTCACCCACCATCAGAGCTGAGTCTTCCTCCAGAGTCCAACCAGGCAGGACCTCTGCTGCTCCTAAAACCCTACTTTCCCTCAACCACCATCAGCTCAGTCTTCCTCCAGAGTACAGTCTGCACAGCAAGCTGTACCTGAGTCGGGTGTCAGTTCATCAAGTGTCCATCACATTTTATAGCAAGTAAAGTGTAGACCCAAAATTCCTGCGTTACGTAATGCTATGGATGAAGATGATCCCAATATGTGTGTAAAATTTTGTGAGTGGGTAGTGAGCATATGCAATGACAACAAATATTTTTCTGATGTGACTGATTGGTCTAATGAGGCCACCTTTAAATTGAATGGAACTGTCAACCTCCATAACTGTGTGTACTGGGCCAATGAATATCCCCTTATTGTGGTAGTAGAGCACGCAGTTAATCTTCCTGGGTTAACAGTGTGGTGTGGTATATCTACCATGGGACTTGTGGCACCATTTTTCGATGCAATGGTGATATATGAAAGTCACAATACCATGATGCAGGAAAGCATTGTGCCAGCTGTTCACCAACTACACCCATATAATAATTGCTTTTTCCAGCAGGAAGGTGCACTGCCCCGTTACCATTGAGACATACTGTCGCTCCCGGATTAACTGTTTGTTGGGGAGCGTTTAGTATCCACCCAGATTTAGTGGAACTGTCAAGAACACTGTGTATGCCACAAAGCCACAGACACTGATGCCATGAGTTGTGATTGTGACTGCCTGCGAATCCACTCCTATGTACATTGTAATTACTGTATGTCATTCTGTTCTACAGTACTACAGACAATACCTTGCTGCTGTTGGTGGACAATTTGAACATCATTTTAACTGATATTAGCATTCACACACAGCCAACTTTTTCCTTATAGTAACATCAAATACAAGCAAGTTTCTCTGTTATTCATGTTCAAATAATGTAAACAATTTAGGATATCCTGTAGTAGGGGGTGTACAGATTCGACTACTGATTAACTGTAATTGCCAGATAACACGTTATCAGGAATTAAATGTTATCTGCGATATTCCAGCCGATAATACACAAAACTGTTGACATTGCCCAAAATATTTGTGTATTAATATTAAATAATAATGTAACATTCTGAACAAAACAAGATAACATGCCTGAAGTTTTCAAACTGTATATGGAAATTATGGCAAATAGTAAATTTATGTGCGTTTATTTCGTAAATTTGTGTTTACACAGATGTACTATAAAAATATTTCAAGAGATTATTCACCTCATGTTCTACACTCAAATTTACATCTAAGTACACGGCTTTGTCGCTTTTAACATTTCTGTGTTATTACATAACTTGGAAGTATCACACTAGAGATCTGTAAGGTAAACAAACATTGCAGACTTGTGTTCCCTCTCTTGTGTTTATAGATTTTTGAATCAATGGTGGAAATTGCCATTCAAATGAAGGAAAAAAAAGTGATTTTATGGTACTTCCTGTCAGAGTTTTTATTTTCTTAAGTTTATTAATGTTGAAAATAATTCACGTACTTTACAATACCTGTTTGTTAATTGTAAGCTGCAGCTTCTTGGAAATTCTTGGTCGCACATTTTAGCAACCTTTGTGGACCCTTGCTACAAGAGCAAAATTTCTCCTATCCAGGAGACCGTTGAAAAATCCAGACTATGGTTTACAGAGGAGATGAGACGTGATGTTCAATGGGAATCTTCAGACACTGGCTGCAAGGAACAGAGTCGCAAAGGTGCCGGTTCAAGCTCAATGGCACGATGTTCATTTGAAAACATCTACAATGAGCTTATAGATGAGAAGCACGATAATTCAATGGAAAGTTAAAGTTATTTTTATTAAGTTGTTTTGTCAGATTGTGTTTCATGCACAACAGAAGGATCGTTGTGGTGTTTATCAATTCAATGATTAATTTTTTTCCAGATCAAATAGAAAATAATTTTTTACAGAGAGCATTGAACCATTCATCTCAAATCCAGTGAAGTACTAGAAAAAAGAAAACATGTTCCCTTCTATACAATGCATTGTGATGAGATTGTTAAATGTCCCATCAATTTAAAACCAGAGGAAGTTAATCAGCATATTTTTCTACTAATGCTGCATTGTGTTATCCTCACATACAATGTTGTTCTCCTTGTTATTTTATTTACTAAGAGGACTATGTACAGATACATTTTCTTTGAAATCGTTGTTTGTGTAAATGTTCTGGAAATACAATTTTCTGCCAGAAAATGTAAGAATAGAATTATCTATGTCCCTATATTTATACATTTATCATATTAAGTGTATTCATGGAGGAAAAAAATTTGTGAGAATGATTAAATATCACATTTTTAAAGCTTACCAAAGCAATTTCCTTAAGTCGTAAAAGAAAAGTACGGTTGTACAAACATAGTTTAATCTGTGGGCTTCCATCGTGTGTAATAAAGTCCCACTATTACAGATCTAATTGGCACAGTATAGAATTTTGAAAAATACACTTCATGCTTTGCGTGTAGGAGCGATGAGGCACTAAGGGTGCTTGTTAGTGTCACTCATATTGCTTCCTTGCTTCTTGACCTTGAACACGCAGCTACATAGTCCCCTTAATGTAATAATTTGGCACACATGTATCAGTATTCTTATTCTTTTAGGAATATCGGCTGCATTTGAATTTTTGGGTAGTTCAGTAACCATAATCAGTTTATAATATACACCCCTAACCTATAGTAATATTGCAGCACTCTAAAAGTGTAAGTAGATAAAGGAGTGTTTTGATTGAAGCATGGAGCAAATGTATGCATCATGAAGTATGAGTGATATTCTATGGAGCAAGAAATATGATGCATTCATTTTTACAGAACTCTAAAATAAAACAAATTCAAACATATATTGCCCAAAAATATTATACAATTATTATGAAAATTATATACTAAAAAATTTAAATTGTAGTAAAACTATTAATGCATTTGTCTAGTTTTACTTAGCTGCAAATTGGAGGGGGGGGGGGGAGACACATACAAAACGTGGGTACTGTTCACCAACTTTACAACTGAAACAGTCTCACAATGGTCAAAAAGTAAAAAAACCAGTACCATGTCTTGGTAACTTTCCACTACTTTTAAGTACACTCAAATAGTGTTTGTACAGCACCCAGTTTGTATGAACATCTCTTTCGTTAAAATACATTTTTAGGAACTGTACAAAATAGAAAAAATTGGTGACAAACATTTTAAAAACCAAAAAAAAACTGCTGCGAAAATCTGTTGAAACACAGTTGCAAGCTGCCACATTCAAAAATAATATGGGTTGCATGGACACTACCCTCATTTGATGTGTCACATGGTGAAAACAAAATAAACCCAGCAGAAATTAAGATTTATAGTCATTAGCATGCAGCATGTGAGCAAGGTCATTGCATGCCAGCTGTTCCATAGACCAGCCTCCACTGGTGCAGCCATGCTGTACTTGTCTGCAAAGATATGCATGTGCAGCATCGCACATTCCATGTGCCATCCCGTGGCAGCTATGCCAGCCAATGAAGTGTGCCGTAAACTATAAGAAAACTATGCTTTTGCCCTATATTTTCTTCCTTGCCTGCTTCACCCATTTTGTTCTTTTTAAAGCCGCTGGTTTTTTTTACATGGAAATACTGTTACGAGTCAATTGGAATTTACCTACCACTTAATCACAACATGTATACCAATTACCAACTCTTTGATTAACGAGACATTTGTTAAATGGACATGAAATTTGCTTTAATGGAAGTACGCACACAATTAGCAGGCAGGAATCACTCTGGCGAAGCGTTGGCAACCCTCCCCCCACCCCTCCTTCATTATGGTGTCCTTTTACACACAGGTGCAAAAACTTTTATTTTGCAAAAGAAACTATGTATTTTTGTAACCAACCAGTCCTTTTCTTGTGGTGCATTGATGGAGTTATAACATCGGGAATTATATCCAGCCACCAGTGAATGTTTGCATTTAGTTTGTTGTGGCGTATAAAAATTTATTCTTACTAAAGTTTATATTGTTATGTTAACAGTCGTAATCTATGCAATTCAGTAGAATTGCCAAGCAACAGGTTGGACCTGCTGCAAAGAAAAGTCAGAGATCTGTTTCTGTTGCTATAAAATGGGTGTAGGGCATGAGTCAGGTCATAATAATGTTAGTTTGCTGGGGAATTGTTTGAATTTTTTATAATTTTCTTGTGTAATGTGACATTTTCTGTGCATAACTTGTACATGAGTTACAAAGTGCCCATATAACTCGTGAAGAGAAAATTGCAGTGGTGCAAAAATTAGTCACAAAAATATTTCAAAGAGCAAAAGATCTTTTATGTCAAGTATGTATTGTAGGCTACAGAATATTAAGTTTTAAGATGATAGACTTAGAAAAATATGGTGCAAAATAGTTCCTTGCAGATATATTCTAAACTTTCCGATATACGGAAAATTTTATAGAGACCTTCATTGTTTGTAATTTAGTTACTAACAATTTTTATCCTATACATTTTTCCTAAAAGGCTCTGTATTTTAGATATGGTGCAAAATGTACATGTTTTAGCACTGTTGAGGAACCTAACTTCTGCTGCTAAATGTTTTATTCATAGTTGTAGCAGCATTGCAATTTTTCTGAATTATTTTTGCACTTGTTTAGGTATATACACTGATGAAGTACAGTTTTGAAGTGACATGTTAAAATATTTTTTTCTAATTTCCTTGCAGTAACTGTAAATACGGGCTATATTACGCTGTATGTTAGGCCTATGTACAATGGCAAAGTTTTTTTTTTTTGGTTAATTTTGACTCTGTGGTTGTTTTAGCACAACTGGGGTATCATATTACTCATAATGCATAAACCAATTAAATTACTTAATATTTTATTAATGAAAACAATATAAAATGACTCATTTCCTTGCTGAAAATGTAAACACAGGCATATGCATGAAGTTGTGGACTGCTTTTACATTAACTTTAATTCTCTCGTTACTCTTTTCTTCCTACACAAATGGGTTATCATGTTACTCAGAAAACATTATGCCAATATATAAATTAACATTTCACCAATAAAGATGCACAATTTTTCCGTAAGAGACTTCATGTACCCAGTTAGCAAAATGTGCTGTTTGGATGTGATTTTCACATTTAGTGAGGGCCACATGGGTCAAAATTCAGCAGTATCAGTTTGTAAGAACAACTTGGACAGACGGACAAATTCTGGCGAACCACGAGTGTCTGAAGAATCGAGGTTTGACTGTACAGTAATACTGTGCACATCATATCACACTGCATTATTCAATACAGTTTTTTGGTGTATCACTGATAACTTTTACAAGGAACATATAAATGCAATTATTAAGTAACATAAAATACACAATATTAGCATACAAAATATATAGTTACTAGAAATAGTTTTCTGCAGAACATCATTATGTGCAAACCATGAAAACGTACCATTACATTGTAATCCATCAGTTATGTTCTAAAGTTTCATGCACAATAACAGTCAAGAGTGCATGCAGATTCTGAAATGCAACTGCAAGAGATAGTCCAGCATTTGATGAGTGGCTTACTAAGTTTTTATGAAGCACATATTTTTCTGCTAGTTTTTGGAATAAAACATGTTAGCAGTAACCATAGAGCTGCAAGACTATAGACACAAGTAAAGCATGTACAAACAGCAAGTGTAGTTATACTTTGTGAACAAAGAGGGCGTTGAAAAGGAGTTGAAAAGGCCAATAATTTTGAACTTTCCTATGAATGTTAATTTCAGGGTAAAATTTATTATATTGTCTTTATAGTGTTTAATATGTCTTAAAATGTTTTAAAGTGTTTGTACCAATTTTAATTGTTTGGTTATGAATATTCAAAGTGCCCGGGGCACCGAGATTAAGAACACTTAATATTCTAGCATGAATGCCATCACAAAGGGACATTACAATAATATTGAAATTCATAAGAAAGTTATAGAAATGTAAAACAATATCTAATTTAATTTGTGCCATTTATTTTCAATATAAAATATTTCACTCTGCGTGCATAGCACTTCTGCTTATGCGAACCCCATAGTCGGCCATGGTAGGTCCGTGCAACACTTGTATCTGGACAGTCTGTCGAGGAGAGCGGCGAGGTAAGACACTGTCACGTGCGCACTACAACTTTTGTTCACTGATTTAGGTTTCCATAGTCAATGTAGTTTACCGGTTAATCTTTGTTTGCGTACGTTTTTGCCAGACATTTTCCCCAGCATTATGCTTACGCTTTACTAATTCTTACGCCCTTGTGACATTTTTAACTTAATGAAGGAGAAGAAAGATGTCGGAGACGTCACGCTACCCACGCATTTAGATCAGATACCTTCTGCCTATGTTTATGGTATTTCAGTGTAAATTCTGCATAATTTCTACATGCAATTTTAAGAGCTTTATATTTATATATGTATTTGAGGGTAATTTTCGTGTTTGAATACTTTACAGCAACATCACGTATTAAGAGTTTATTTATACAACATTGTATGTGCAATAATTTATTTCAGGTTTCTATGTATTTTTCACGTAAATTGATGCTTTTTGTACTTGCCTACGTGTTTGTAAGTACGAAGGGTGAGACGGACACACAGAACCCACAGCATTCCTAAGAACCCCGAGTCTCAATAGTGCGATGATTGGGAAGCACCGCTGGTGCCCAAATTACCAGTAAGTATGTGTGTCATCGTTCGTTTCGTGACTCACCAGATGGCATCAACTGTACGAGATAATGCTAGTTTTGCTTCAAAATATTTTCTGTCACCTTTATTTATTTGTGAATATGTTTGGCCATTCTCTGAGAACTGCTGTAGGGCATATAAATGTAATAGTAGATAATTATGATAGTAGGTAATTATGAAAATATAAGTTTCATCCTTGAAGGCAACTGTTAAAATGACAGTCGCTGGACCCTAATAACCAATAACATTGGCAATAACTTAGTTTTATAAGGCGTCGTAAAATTAGGATTTCCAGGCGTCCTCTTTTAATGGGACATGTCCTTTTTTTTTTGCCGCCTCGAAACTGTTCGTCGCCCTACAATGCCATACTCAATCAAATTGAAAATTACATATTGATGATGTGATCAGCTGATTAGTAGTTAACAGATTTGTGACTTTTAGCGTTTGGTTGGTAGCAGAAAAGAGCAGTGCGTGTTTTGACCTTTCCTGCTCTCAGAAATTCTCAACTTGCTCTCGAGAGTAAAAAGCTCAGCTCGTTCGAATAAAAGTTGTGTCGCTGTTCTAACTAAATGCGTTGGCAAAGGATGCAAGCCTGGGTCGGACAAAGCGTGCGGCATTGCATTATCTACTGCACTGCAGTGTTGCCACTTCTCATGGAGTGTGGCTTATACATGTTTTACAAGATTAATTACACGAAATGCACAATTTAAGCAATTTCAATTCACCACAATTATTAGAAAAGGCAAATACAATTAATCGAAATGCATTTGAATCACTCGTAAAAACAGAAATACAAAATAAACCCTCACTCGCTGTATCCAGATAATTTAACCTTGGTAGTATAGTACTATATGGCGGTGTACTAAAAAACTGCTGTAAGTACAGAATTCTCGTAATAGGCCATACTCACTGTATGTTTCCCTATTGCTGACAACACGGAGACCTATTTTTTTCTCCTGTACCGAGTTCACGTCACAATAATGCCGCAACTGCCTCAAAGACACAATATTGTCTGGATATTCATCGAACTCATCCATCCTTCCAAAGTATGCTATTGTAACCACTATCTGTGAACTACTTTATGAAAAAAACCTCATCGCCAATGTTAATGTTCCTTGCCCAGACGTCATATTTACACTAACTCATGCTGCCAACCGCAGCACTATAAACTCTCAATACTATATACACTACAATTACAAACCATTAAAGAATGTAGTTAACTTCTCTTACAAAGTTTGACTTTCAAAAATTACAAAATAACATCAGAACTGTTTTCTGCCGCAGTCATACTGCAAATTGACTAGTCAGCCAATGATATTGACTTTGTCATTAGCAAACCTTATCTCTGCTGCCACCTTGTAATGGACAGGAATGTTCCTTTTTTTTTTTTACACAAGGGCAAAGCATTACCCATCCATAAAACTGTGTTTGCACATTATAAAAAAAAAGATACGTGTACTGCACAACATGTTATTTCTTGTCCCCTCCACTTCTCTCTTTACGCAAGCCAGTAAAGCATAAGTTATTTTCCCTGCAACACATACCCTATCAAAATTCCGGATTGCACGTTTACTTTTACGGTCTGCACTGTGTGTACATCCCTTTGCAACATCAATATAGAGAATAGGGAACCCCCACAATCTGGGTGGTGGTGGTGGTGGTGGTGGTGGTGGTGGTGGTGGGCGGCAGAGGAGTTAAATGTTAAAAGTAGTATATGGTCACGTGGGTTCTAACATTGATTTTATTTTCAAGAACAGCAGCAGATTATTTGTCATTCTTTCAAATGTAAAAGACCGTAGAAGGCTGAAGGCGATAATTATCCTGAAAAGTGATGAACCAACTGCTGAGAGTAAAATCAATGTTTCTTCTTTTTCCTCACTTTTCCATTACCATATCTTTTTCTCACTTTTAATGTGGGCACCCTTGTTTGGGGTGCTAACTTCCCTCTTTTAGCTGCTCCTGCAATCAATACTTTTCTCCATTCCTCTTTGTTTCCAAGAATGGAACTCCACCTAGCAACAGAACAACAGCCAACTCAGGTAAAAACAGGGAGTAATAGGCAGGTATCGTACTGAAGGTAAGAAGGGATGCCACTCATTACTATTCCTTCCAATGCGTTTGCAGACAAAATTTGTGTTTCAACTCTACGAAAGAGCGATGCTATTGTTACAGTGAACAAATAATAAAAAAAAAGCACTTGTTTTAAACAAATACACGAACGGTGTACAGTGGACTCCTCTGCTACCATTTTTCAGGGAACTATCAAAAAATTTCCATAATCCAGAATTTCAGTAGATGAGGAGTCTGACATGTACATCAATAAAATACAACTACTAACATTATTAGACTTCATGTTGAGTACAATGAGAGCTGCACATTATCTGTGAATAAAATTTAACTAGTAAACACAATAAAAGTAACAATTTTTAATAAAAGTATTACTGTATTAGTTTTACTGTAAATAATATGTTAAAAAAACATTTCACCTCAACTTGTTTCAATAAAGACTATATAGCAAAATGCAGAATATATTTGATTGTAATCCAAAACTGAATGGAAACCGACCTAAAACTTTCTAACTTTCTGAAAATGAAATAATAGACTCCAAATGCAAGCAAAATTTTGAATATCCAGCGCGCACTCGATCAACTGAGAGTGCACAGAGAGATTATCAACATGCAGTATGTTAACAGCAAGTGAGATGGAGAAGAGGAAGCTTCAACAGCACGGGGAGTGAAACAATGGACCCCTCCATGCTGCTATCTACACATGTGAGCAACACCCTGCGTGTGTGGCAAACGTCTTTTAAAGTAATTAATAGGCATGTCAAAGTCGATTCCTCGATACCTCAATACCCTTGATTATTACAGGTATTGAAGAATTGAGAATCTAACAGTTAAGTGTTGAAAATCCTCGTCCACTTTCACATAATTTTTTGACGTTATGTTAAACACCAACAGGTTTTTGGTTTTCTAAATAGGCTGAACCTATACCAAATTCACGTGCATTGACCGGAATTAACCATTCAATGATGGTTCGACTATGAAATAATTAAGATAATACAGTAGAACCTCGATTATCCACAATAATGCAGGGGAAGAGATAGTCGGATAATCCAAACTCGCCGTAAAAGAGTTGTTTTTATCTTGATAGCTACCAGGTGGTAGACGGCTATTATCAGTATTTGTCTGCCTCACTTCACTACGTCACTCTATGTGCTGTGTGGCATGGCTTTAATGGGAAAACTGCCCCTTTTTTCTTTTATGCGCACTTTCTGACATGATTCAGTACTTATTGTATAGTGTTGCAAAATACCTAAACCTGTAAATGTCTGCGTAGACGAAACACTAAAACAAACTGGCACTCACGGATGAAAGACCACTGCCACACATGCGAATACTGTTGGAGATAGCACTTTGTTGCACGTAAGTGTGGCAATCAACATTAGTTGATAAGCTCATCCCCTGCCACCAGATGTGGTTTGTAGATAAGAACCCTCATTAGCCGCAAGCTCCTAGAGTTCAGAGTCACTGACTCGGAACATGCATTGGCTTTTAGTCTGTTCGGCGATAGTTGTTAGTAGTGGGAGCAAAAGTATCCTGGACCAGGATCCTTAATAATACCAGAATTCCTGGTATTATTTTTAGGATTTTTTTTATATGTTGTTTACCAATTATTTAACGGTATATAAGATAAAGAACAGATACATTTTTCGTACCATACATATTTCTTGTTTGTGACATTTTCGTTTTTGATGTAGTTGAAATTGAAAGCAATTTTTTTTTGTGTTTACCTTTACCAAAAATATCCGTCTCTTTTTTCTAAAAGTAGGTACAGTTAAAGTTTTCAATGTATTGAGGATTTTATTTACATCGACGTGAAGAAAATGTCAAACGATATGTAGAATTATTTTTCAGTTGAAGTAAATAAAGCAAATGACTTATTTTGCAGTTTGTATTTGGCAAAAAATTTCATGAGGTGGGGTTAGTCGCACAACTAGTAACATGAGAAAACACTTATGTAAACATGACGAGTACAAGAAAATTGCCAATAGTTATGATTCAGAAGATCTTTTGAGCAAATATGCATGTAGCAGCAAGTCATCCAGTATCCCTGCAACTTCAAATGTCTGGTAGAAGCATTTTTATTTAGCGATGCTAAGTGACAGGTTACTTGTATGTCAGTTTCATTACTGAATAGCATCAATATTTGTGTACATATTGGTTAGCTTCATAAATTGACCTAAAATATTGCATTGAGAAGTTGAGAACTTTTGTTTAACTGTTTTGTATAATACTGTGTCTATATTTGTTTCAATTTAATCATATATTCATCAAATATACTGATATAAACTTGTTAGGTCTAATTAGATAAGTCTGACTGTTACATAAATATAGGAAATTAACTTCACTTGGCAGACCAGAAAGTCTTTCCTGTAATTGTTTTCATATTTGTGTCTGTCTAATTTGACCTACAAAACAATTGAAAAGGATAAATTGACTGTGGCACATGTTGATAATCACTACATCTTAATTTATGGTATCTGAATCGAGGTGGAATCAAGTGAAAGGTTTAGCAGCTGGAATCGAGAATCGGAATGAAGAAAAATTGATATTTTGACATCCCTAGTAAGTAATTATATTTCACTAAACAAAACTTGTAATTTTAAGACAGAAATAAATAAATAAGGTAGTTAAATTTTATTTCTTCACTGTCTATAATTATTAATCATTCAAAACCACGTCCTCTGATTTTCCCGTACACTTACGCCTGTCGCGAGTTATGCTGCACTCGGGCTCTGTGCTTACCCATTTTTAGATGACAAAGGGTGACAAATAGGCAATTCCAGGATATCAGTTTATTCAAAAGAAGCATATCTATTGAAATAAGTTAGTATAAATCCTCTGAGTTTCCTGCAGGAAGTTACTGAAAATGTTATGCTTGGTAATACAAGTTGCTCGGTGTTCAAACTATTTTTGGCAACAAGGGTAGGTCAAGTATCTGCTGCAGGGCATATTATTCACAAAGATGTCCATTGAGTTAGATTATATATTCTGTTTTAAAATCGTGTTGATTTTTCTCCCGATACAATTAAACACCAACTTTACAGAATGGCTAGGGAGATAGTCTTTGAAAACAAAAGAAGGCAGTGTAACATGGAAATAGAAAAAGTGGATGGCACATTAGCCACAGAACCATATGAGGTGTTGACTAGATGGTAAGAATATATAGAATGTCTGTATAAAGCAGATCAAAGACCAAGTGAAAGTATGATTGAAGAGGAGGCACAGGTGCCAGAGAATAGAAAGGGGTATGGCATCTTGGAAGCAGAAGTAGAAAAGGTACTGAAGGATATGAAGAATCGAAAGGTGTGTGGAATTGATAATTTGCCAGCAGAAGTGTTAAAGAGTTTAGGAAACAGGGGAAGGAGGGGGATAGTCTACCTATGTAATGAGATATAGGACAAAGGGGAATGGCCAGATGACTTTCTTGCAACGGTATTGATACCAATTGAAAAAAAAAAAAAAAAGATACCAATAAACGTGAAAAGCATAGGACTATTGGTCTAATTTCTCATGCAGCTAAAATATTGTTAAGAGTGTTAAATAGAAGGCTATAAGGCCGTGAGGGAAGTTAGATAGATGGATTGGAGAGGAACAGTTTGACTTTAGAAGTGGAAAAGGAACAAGAGATGCTATAGGCCTGTTAAGAATCATAGGAGAAATATATATTATGAAAGGTAGAGAAATTTATGCTGTCTTTATTGACTTGGAAAAAGTTTTCGACAGAGTACGATGAAACAAGCCGATGGACATCTTGAAGAGGAAAGGAGTAGATTGGAAGGAGAGAAGACTAGTACAGAATCTATATTTACAACAGAAAGTAAGAATAAAGATTGGAACTGAAATGTCAGAAGAAAGCAGCATTGGGAGGGGCATTAGACAAGGCTGTTGCCTTTCTCCCATGTTGTTTTTAGGAAATGCTTAGATAGAAGAAGAGTACGTATTGGCGGAAAGAGAATAGAATGTTTAAGATTTGCCGATGATATAGTTTTATTAGCAGAAAGTGAAAGAACTATAAATAAAATGCTAAAAGATCGGAATGAAACGTGAGGAGAATGGAATGAGAATCAATATATCAAAAACAAAGAGTATGGTATTCAGTAAAGGAAGGAAACCAGCAAATATTAAGATAGGACAAGTTAATATCAGCCAAGTAAGAGCATTCA
Source organism: Dryococelus australis (assembly GCA_029891345.1). Taxonomy (NCBI): domain Eukaryota; kingdom Metazoa; phylum Arthropoda; class Insecta; order Phasmatodea; family Phasmatidae; genus Dryococelus; species Dryococelus australis. The sequence continues at coordinate 190,078,104 of CM056994.1, read as the reverse complement.
AATATCTAGGAAGTACGATAACTGAGGACTTGAAATGTCATCAGGAGGTGAAGACTCGTATTGCAGTAGCGAATGAAGCATTCCATAGGAAGAGGAGGTTGCTATGAAGAAAACTAGATAAAGCACTGAGGAAAAGACTTGGCAAGTGTTTAGTATGGAGTGTTGCACTCTATGGGGCTGAGACGTGAGGATGATAAAAAGCTAGAAGCATTTGAGATGTGGATGTGAAGAAGAACGGAGAGGATATGCTGGGTGGAAAGAGTGAGTAATGAAGAAGTGCTAGAAAGAGTTGATGAGAGGAGAAAACTGCTGAAAGTCATAAGAGAAAGGAAGAAGAACTGGATGGGACACTCGTTGAGATGGGAGTGCTTGCTAACAGATGCTATGGAAGGAATAGTTTGTGGAAAAAGATTGAAAGGAAGGAGAAGATACAAGTTGATAGATGACATCAAGGGAAGCGGAAAGTATATGGACCTGAAGAGGTTGGCAGAAGACAGGAAAACATGGAGAGATGTCACATGAAAACCTGCCTCTGGGCAGAATCATACAAGAAAACAATTGCAAATAATAATTCCTTGTACAAGTGTATTGCATAACATTTTCAGGCAAAACAATTTGATTTGAAATACTAGTGATGATATGTGCAATTATTTTGAGAGACAGATAATTTTGGTAAAATTGATACAATCGCCCTGCCGAGAGAGAAGACACTTTTCTTTTGATGTACAACTACTCCACATTTCGAAGGCATGTAAGGGGAGGAAGAAAGGTGCACGACTGTGTATGAGAGAGAGATAGAGAGAGGATGCAAGGTGTCTCCACGCTGATTGCAGGTAACAGTTTCCCCTCTCGTCAGGCATGTAAGGGAAGGGAGGAAGCCAGACTCGCACCGCAGAGTAGTAATAAACAGCTATGCACATGACTTATTTCACATGCAGTTACTACACGCGTGCATAAAAAACCAGCTTATAAACTATTCTTCCAGGAAATCTTAGTTAATGGGACCAAAAGATATTTTGATCTATGCAATATCAGATAAATGATAAATGCAGATAGCTTTATCATCATTTATATAGAATTTCACAAAGACCAATGAAAATTAACTGAGGATATGGTTTATCGATACATGCATTTTTGGTACATTGAGAGTCCACTGTATTTAATATAGAACACTGTGCTACATCAAAATTTGTTGCTATAGCGAATGTGAAAATTGTTGTTATAGCCCATACTCATAGCACAGTTCTACTGTGTTTCATATGTGGCACCACTCACCCGCTTGTGAAAATCCTCCATTTTGAAATTTCCCAATTACTATCTTTACTAGTTGGGAAGAATTTATTTTGATGTTAAATCTTAATCCAAAATTGGAATTACTGACAATTTATTTATGAATATATCAGAAATCATTCACTGTGATTAAAGAGCATAAAATAATTAAATACACAGAAGAAAATATGAAATAGCACTGCAAGTAGAAAGAATGCACTACACAAAAGCTGCAAGTTGGAATTAAAAGTAAACTTTTAGTAATTGGAAGCAATGGCAAGCAAGTACATTTTACCACAAGTTGTTACAGAGATGATGCTGGCATAAATACATGCATAGCTTAAAGGAAAAATTTGGAGTAGGAAGGAAATAGTATTGTGTCTGCTGGAACTGTTATCACTGCCAGGCCAAATGTCATCAATTGCTACATATTTCCCCTCTTTTAGGAAGAGCGGGTGAGAACTGACGCTGTAACATGTCATTTCTCTTTGCTGTGTTGTACGTGCATCTTGAAAGTAGTAATGTAGTCACTGTTTGCATCACACCGAAGTATTAAAGTAATCAGCTTGCATAATGCAATCTTGTCCCCAAGCATATGATGCCAAGTTCTCTTCAGTTGTAGTATATAATGTAAATTTTTCTTCTTGAGAGGGTCTTTCTTAGGGATAAACATGGTATTTTGTGGGCGATAAATTGAAAATGTATCTTATGTAAATGCAGTATATTAAAAAACTGTATTTAAGAGTAATGGGTAAAATTTTAGTTTGGAAAATAGACAATGCTTGAAGCTTTTCTTACACACATCCTTTTTTTTATGTGAAACAGTAAAGACAAAATAAACAGTTCAGCTGAATTTTACATTATAATAATGCTCAATTTTCAAGTGTCTAACTTACTGCATGCATTAAGTTTCTTTAAAATTCAAGTTGAGATTAATGGTTAGGCAGAATATGTTAGAATGAATGGTAACATAGGTATGTGAAATATGGGTGTCAATTATGTTGTGGTAAGCTGATATCATCATTCACATCAAGGTGGCTTGGTCATCTGGTAGCATACCTGAACTGTGTTTGAGGCCATTGGTCTGATACAAACCAATAGCACTAGGGTTTAATTGTCTATCTCAATTATGGGCAAAAGTCAGTGCACTAAATGTGTGCCTTTCCAATTCTTTAACTTTAACATCAAATCTCTCAATAGTTTCTGTGCTTAAAGAGGAATAAGGATGATTAGTTAATGTTAGCTACTGGTTGCAACATGGTAAATAATTAAAATAGAAACCAGTGTTCATTTAAGAACAATAAATGTCAACAGCAATAACGTCTTGCTAGTACAAAATATTTAGGAAATAATTTTGTCTATATCTTTGTTTCCCTACACTGCTCAAAATGGCTAAAATGGTCTAAAAGATGCTTACCATGTAACCTTGTGTATTTCGTTTGCATTCTGAATCACAGGCATTTTGGTAAATGGTTTATTCAAGAATTAATTCTGGAACTGCGAAAAAGGATGATGAGTTTATACTAGTACAGGGCTGCCACCAGCTCTAAAGCTGAAATCCTGGTTCTTGTACATAAAATCCTGGAATCATGGGGAAAAATACCGTAAAATCCCTGGAATTAAAAACAAGAGTAAATTATAGAAAAAAAGTGGATATGAATGATGTTTACTATTTAATGTAATTGTTTTTGCTTTGAATGTACAAATCATGGTAATTATTTTTCCCACTCATGCTTATACCTTTGTTTATATGACCATCACCGCGTTCCGTTACTGATGAAGATCACTGAGATCACTAGTGTTTCGTCAGTGTTCGTCAGCAGTAATGAAACAGTATCAGTAATCAGTAAATATTTTGCAAGTGCCAGAGATTTGATAGTTTCGGAACACTTTGCAGTAGAACAAAAGCGAGCTTGTAAATATAACCAAAGTAAACCAAGGTAATGCAAGTTATATTGCCACAGAATATTTAATAAATAAACCTGCTGGTAATTTACTTATATAAAAACGTACATTCTACACATGCAAAGTTCTAACCTCTACAAATTTGGGGGGAAACAATTGTAATATCCTATAATAGTGCCTTAATTACTTTCCAATACTTTTTGTGCGTCTTCTATGGGTACAACAGTCCTGTAAGGTGCACCATCCTCTGCAACGTTTAGTTCTTGGCTCATAGTTGAAAGTCCTGCCAACAAATATTTTACAGACACTACACAACCTTATCCAGCTCCAGCAATTCTCAGTGTTTTCAGTACTCGTTACAGCATCGCGTAGGGCGCCATCCAGAGAATCGCAAAAATGGCTGCCAGTCATTATCAGTGATCGTCGGCAGTATTGGAACAATAGCTGACGTTGCTGAGATTACTGAACCAGTGAAATCTCAGCAGTATCAGAATGCAGCACATGTCTGCGATAATTTTTGTTTTCTCTCCAGTGTGGTATTAATGCCAAATGCAACGCACAGTCACTAAATTTGGATTATGTGGGCCATGTGTGTGCAAAAACAGCAAAGCACGGCAAAGGTTCTTTTCAATAATGGCCTTGGCCTTTGCATGTGATCACACAGCCAGGAACAAAAATATGTAGATAAACGTATACCAGCATCAATAAATTAAGCAAAATATTTTGGACATATTCTATTGAAGCAATGGGGTATGTCCAAAATATTTTGCTTAATCATTCACCTCCATTACAAGAATCTCTCAAACAAAAGTGTCAGTGAAACAGACATACATCACTGTGGGTGCTAGTGTCGCATGTATGCAGCAGCCATTTTGAGTAAAGTGCTGTGCGCACTGACAATATGTTTGGCACGTGAAAAAGAGAAATTTGTTTACTTTTTATGTTTATCAAACATACTGCTATTTTGAAGTGAAATATGATCAAACATTGTGTAGATGACACTCGAGTGATTTGTGTATTAATAACAAACATGAATATTCATTATGGAGATAAAAATGTCACAGTCCCGAGCTTTATATGTTTGGGTAAATGGAGGTAAACATGCAGTTGTCTTGCTGATCTTTAAAAGCTTTGGGTGAGACTTGTTAACATTTATTTGTACTGTATAGTTTTGTTACACGAAATAATCATTTAGAGAGATTTTACACACTATTTAAACATTAGTTATGCTGTCTCACATATACAATATAATCAAGATATGAATAAAAGATTGCCAAGAAATTATTTTGTGCACATCAGTGGTATATAATATAATTATTTCACAGTGATTTTCCTAGAGTTGATGTTAAAACTGATAAAATACGTTAAAATGGCAGGCCTGTACTAGTAGTAACAGGGAAATTTAGCTACAAGATCATATTACCACACTGAATATGGTAATGGCTTTCTTTTAAAGAATCAAAACTTTTACAAGAGATAATATAAAATTTACATGTATATCATATGCGTTAGAAGTTTTTAACTGCAAGTTTGAAAACAAGTTAATTGTGGCTGATGTCCAAATTCTTTTTCTTAAAACAAGGTAATACAATAAATTATTTTTAAAAATGAAAGAAAATTTCAATTTACTTTTAAGTATGAGGAATTTTATGAGGTGCAGTCTATGCCCCATCGAGAATGAGGAAACTGCCATTTTTTACATTACAGTTTTTGCACAGCAGTATGATGGCATTTGAAGGGACCGCAAGCCTATACTTTACAAACATTACATTTTATTGCGAAAATGGGTTAAATTATTGGCATCATGTCCTGTACATAAAGCTTTTTATAGTATCAATTATCAATGCCAGAGTTCAAAATGCTATTTCACTGCAGTTTTTATTGAAGATGAAGGTCGTTGCCTGCCTAGGGAATGATGTATATAATTACAAAAACAAATTATACTTTGCTGAGAACAGTTAAAAGGAAATTTACCTGATGGCTACTACACTACTGCTGCACTTTAACATTCCTGACCAAAAGATGGCTGTACTATAATATAAGAAAAACCAGTTTCCTATGGAACTAATGGTATGAACAAAAGAAAAGAATTTATATATTACAGTAAAATAAGTTGCTGTGAGAGAATGACAACTGTGAATGTTTAGGTTGCTAGTAATATATAATGAGAGGAACCGAAGATAGAAATATCTGCGTTCATGAGCAGTGTTTACAGTAACTCTAAATAAAAAACCATTTTTAAAACATTACCAGGGCTATAGATCAACGAAGACACCTACTGCATTGTGGTACAGAGCTTAATTTCCACTGGTTGTCCAGTGATTATAAGCGCTAGCTGCTCCCAGCAACTGGAAACATTTCAATACTTCCACTATGGGGTTTGTGGAATGGGTGTCTGACAGGACACCCTTGGAGAAATTCTTCCCTGTTATTTTACTCTACCACACATGTACACCAATCCTCCTCCTGCATGGGTGAATTTCAACTGTGTGTTCCTGTTTCTGGAAACTATACTTGTTTCCAATAGAGCAACTTGGGATTCATATTTCATCCATGTTACAGTGAGTTTGCAGGTCCTGTTCCAGACACACGAATTCCAGTGGGTAAGCTTCTATGGTTTGGTTGTCTGGCACACACCCATATAAAGGAGAGCTGTATGACATGGGAGTCATTATCATTTGAGAAAGGGATGGGAAAACTGTGGCCATCCATCCCTTTACCCAGGTACTTGCAAGTGGCAACCTCATGAGATTTAGGTAGGATGACGACGGTTACCCAAACCAAGGCAACATTACAAGGGTCCTGCTTTGTTCAAGATGTATTGTGGGAATAGCAAAATCTTTTGACAGATAGACTTTTCTAAATTAACTAACTCTGGCATGTGAATGAAATGCATGACACTTCAGTGAAATTATTCTTAACACCACATAATTGTTAGGATACACATTTCATAGAGTACATTTGTCAAAAGAAAAACTAAATTGAATGCACTTACGATGTCTGCAAACAAGAATTTTCGTTCACCCTCAAAACTAAAATTAAATACTCTATTCAAAATAAGTTATTTTCTGCTATCTGTTAAATTGTACACTCATTTACAAAAAAATTAATCACCATGAACAAATTGTGCAACCATGATCAAATTGCACAGTACAATGAAGGATGCAATCCAGTATCACCATAGTCTGACACGTGTCACATTTACATTTAATGCGGTTCACTTGCAAGGATGTATCACTAGGGGGGCATTCATGTTTTCCCATAATTCATAGCTGCAAGACACCAAACAAGGCCATAGTAGCAAAGTTAGTCACAGAGCAAAATTCAGTGAACATGCAGCATGCCCTCATGGCACATTCAACATGCTTTTGCCCAGCTAGATGAATTTGAGAGGTAGCATTGTTGGCCTCTGAGAGGCAGTTTGGACATTTTAGTGCATTGCTCGCCACTCAAACCATTTTGCTTCCACTGTGAGTTGGTCTTGGGAGGAGTGGGCATAGGAAGCTAAACACACCCATCAAGAAGGCTCGGGTCAACCCCACCAGACCACAAGCAGGCAGGGTTGTTTCACCATGTGACAGGCTGTAAACACTCCATGGGTGTTGTTGCACACCATCCAGGGACATGCCACGGCAGCTGAGAATACATGGGTGTCTATCAGTACCATATCCAGATGACTGACAAAGTGAGATCTGTCGTTGCGGCATCCCTTACGTCTAACATTATAAGCTAAGCATCACAGAGCATGTGGAACCTTCTGCCGGGAATGGACAGCATGGCAGCTTGCAGAATGGTGATGAGTGGTGTTAAAAAATGAATCACAGTTATGTATGGATACAGATGACCACCAAATTTGTATCTGGAGATGTCCTGGCCAGCGCCATGATCCACACTTCATTGTAGAGCAACCACCCCAACGAGAGGTGTCATGGTGTGGGGTACCATTTCCTACAATTCCTGCACCCCACAGGTGATGATTGAAGGAACCTTAATGGTACTGCGATATCTCCTGGAAATTCTAAGACCATGTGCGCCCCCTTACTGATGCAGCTTGACAACCCCATTTTCCTGCAAGATATTGCCCGGCCTCACACAGCAAGTCTATCTTTGGCCTGACGTGATAACATACTTTCCTGGCTAGCAAAGTCCCCAACGTTTCGCCCACAGAGAATGTTCAGGACCAGATTGGACTACAGCTTCCTAACATCAGACATCTGTGTGCATTCGTGCCCGACCACATTGCCACCTCTGTCTGTGCTACAGGTGGTCCAACACCATATCCAAGAGCATCCTGCAAATACCAGTCTCCTGCAGTACATGCTTGGTGTGGTACAATACAGTAAATTCCCAATTTACCGGGGGCGACTTAATTAGGTTGCTGCAACTGTTGAGCCACCAGTTCAAAGTCAAATACTGAACAGCTGCCGCCAGTCGCGCACCACTGGTATTAATAACCCATGTGCACGATACTGATTACTACACTGCAGTCTAGTGATGTAGTACTGATTAATTTTAATATTAAAAGTGTTCGGGTACTATATTTAAACACATTTTTAACAGTGAATATAATGTGAAACTTGGAAGTATTAGGAATTCAGAGAAATCGTCAGACAGCACATTTTCATTCATAATAGTAAAGTATTTCAAGATTAAAACTGGCATCTGCTCATCAAAACGGCGAGATTGTGTAATTTACAGTAGTTTGTACACACAGAGGATATTTATAAATTACTATGGCACCAAGTGCGACTGGATGACAAAATATCACATAAACATAAATATTATTTGCCACAAAAATTATTCCATCATAAACAACGCGTGGTTTTAATTAATAAATAACATAAATTTTTGCTTTGTTGCTGAAGTGGGAAGGGTTTCAGGTCAAAAAAAATTGTCAAGCCAGCTTCAGAAAGGCTTGGCGATTTCAGGCAGAATCCACATTATTAGCAAGCAGAATTGTTTCACACGGAAGCACATTACATTAAAATATTTACAGAGCTGGCAGAAAATTTAAAACTCTGAAAATTTGTTTGCATATTTGCATTTTACACATGAAAAATGAGTTATTTCATGGGGGTGTGGTTTCCAAAGCGAGCCACATGCACTGGCCAACAGATGGCAGCACTTTTGCCTATTTCGTTGCTGTATCGCAAAAAGTATAACTATCATGTCCTTTTGAGAGTAAATTTTTCATCTCATGCTGGCTCAAAACAACTCTGGTTTGAAACATATTACATCAAATTAATTTTTCAAATATTTGAAAAATACTCTGCAATAGATGTACGGCCTCTTCAATAAATATGAAGCATGCACATTGCAACGTTAGCAACAACCACTATCTACAGCCTATGAAGAAGAGATAAACTCTTCCTCTTTGCATATACAATTCTACGATCAATTCCTAATAAACTTGGAGGGGTAATTGCATTAATATTATCAATTATTATTTTAATAATTATACCTATCACATACGGTGTTCAATTTCATTTAAACACCTACACATTATTCTAGAACATAGAACAAAGTTTAATTTGTTACACTAATAACATCTGTTTCTCCGACATGTTGTGCAAATGTAGGCTGTCAAAATAGCCAATGTGAAATTTTCTTGCAATCATTCATGCATCAGCCAATACAGGACTTTGCATCAGTGATTATGTTAAAATCATTTATAATGTTCCCACACACTGGCCGTCAAAAATTGTCTTACATTATTATTATTTATTTACATAACCTACGTGTACAGTATATAGGCCTAAAGTAAACAATACCTCCCGCGAATTTCTTTAACTGTGAATATTGGTTAGCCATAAACCCTTAGTCAGTCACTACCCCGGAAAATCAGGGTTTACTGTATTTTGATGTTTTCTGTGCCTATACCCCCTTAAATGCCTCTGCAATGGCACCTTCAGGGTGATCAATTTTTTTTGCCCCTGAGAATATTTTGGTGAGTACTGTAAAATAAAGAAGCTTTGTTGATTTTACAGTCATTTTTTATGAGGAAAATAAGTCTGTACTACCTCTAATAGCAATTTAACACTTACACCTAAAGACGGGCATATATATTTTAATTGAATTAATTGCACTGACATAAGGAGCATGAAAACTCTCAGCACATCTAGAAGCATAGACTACATGACATAGACACATTACTCCCATATACAGACTACTTACTTACTGGATGGTCATTTGCAAAGTTCATTGGCAAAATAGCTACTTCTCTCTACAAACTCTATGTAAAGAAAGCAAAATTTGAACAGAAGCTGAAATACTTGCTCCTTGTGTAGAGTTGTGGGATACTGTACAATGTATGAGCTTCTGATGTTTAAAATTCAGTAAATATTATAATGTTTTAATTAGCTAATTTAATTCAAAAAATATTTTGTATGTGTAGAGAAGACTAGAAGTTATTCTACTATTAATTTTATACACTTTGTTTTGGTATTTGGTAACTCTCACCATACCCACAATCTACGACAAAAATCCCATTTGGTTATACTGCCACTTACAACTCTTTCTTAAAATATGTAACTGTACAAAAATGGCATTAAAGTTTTTTTTTTTTTAACTAAATTTTGTCAAATGATTATACAACTTTTTAAAAATATAATACCAAAGTAATCAGTCCAGTTTTGGTGTAACATTTGATTATTAAGAACTGCATCTTAATGTAGCTTTTAATATATAAAAAGTAAAGATTTTATCATTACAACAAAATATTTATGAAATACATAGCTTTAAACACTGGCCTTAATGAAATCACAACCTTAAGTTACAAAGTTTTTACACATTCTACTTATAATCCTAAAAATGCTTTTAATATGAAGAAATATTGATACACAAGAAAGGCGATATTTAGGTGTGGAAAAAAACAATTTAATCAATTAGTACAGTGAAACCAACAACACAAGTTAGTATGTTAGAACATTATGTATTAAAATTGCAAAGCAAAAATAATTTTTACTGTATTAAATTGGGCTTTATCTATTATATACAATTGATTATAAGCTGCCAAACTGAATGGAAGCCAACCCATAGTATTTAAACCTTCTGGGGGAAAAAAAAGACACTAAATGTGAGTCTAATTTCAAACTTCTCATGCATGTTCTATCAGCTGAGACAGCATGTGTACAGGTAACTGATCATAAAGCATTCCAAGGTTGATGGAGGAAAGGTAGTATCAGTAGAGAAAAAATGTAAGAGAGGGAAAAGAGGCAGAAGAAGGGCATAAATGGTTGGTGAAGCTACAATAGGGGAGGGGGATTGAAGTGAGGCAGCAGGGTGGAAAAGGACATGACAGGAAAGGTAAGTATGTCACTAATATGAAAAATACAAAAATGAAGTTCAAGTGGTGGAAGAGATTAAATCATTAAATTGCATGTGTTCTAATGGCTGTAAGGTACTGCCAGTAACTCCTGGTGGCAACTAACCATACTAAATGCCTCTGTTCCCCTCGTACACTCTACTTTATCTCCAGGCCCATTTTTTTAGCATAAGGTGCCTCCCCTCCAGGAGAACTTTGTATGTATTTCTTCTAAGCACAACTGTCTGCAAATCATTATCTAGTGTGCCTGCTGAAAAGACTAATATCAAAGGACATGTAATCCTCATAAGACATCCAGCTTTAAATAAAAACTGAGTGCAGCGACTAAAGTAGTCTGTGCCTGACCAACACATCAACAGACCTTTCATAACGGCACAGCTTACTAAGTGATTTTAACTTCTCATACAAGATGAATGGCAATCTATGTTATCTCAGTTACGTACCCCATATCTACGACACAATGACAAAAAATTTAAAAACAGTGTTAATTTCTCTCCTTTTTCCAAATTTTGGAGTTCCCCAGCAATCGGCTTGTTTCAAGGATCATACGCAACTCATTTCGGCCTGTACCAGCTTCTCTTTGTCTAGTTTTCATATAGTTTTGAGCTTTGCTAAAGTAGCTAAAAATATTTCTTCTAGCTAAATTTTCAAACTCTTCTAAAGCATGTAATGTAACAGGCATCACATCTGGCGAGTGTAAATCACAGCTCAATTTATTCATTTGGCAGAGACTACTGCACCATTACAAGCATTCGGCAAAAAATAAAATATTAGAAAGTCTTTGAAACTTTTCCTTTATGTAACAACTTAAAACCTAAATTTTGACAAAAAATGTTATTCGTTTTCTTTCTTGTAAAACAGTAAACTTAAGGACTGTTCCTTTGAACATTAAAGCTGATTCAGATCATTGTTACAATCTAAAATTTCAGAGTGTAATAGAGACACACATCCACCCTTTGTAGTCTTAGAATAAATGTGATCTTTTATCCTGAAAAGAGATTTTAATTTCTTTGATTATTCGTACAAGTTTAATTAACAGTATGGTACAAAATGCTGCCCAGGGTGATAATGTACATAATTATTTGTGACCCCTTTTCACTCTGAGTAAATGGAGGCCGACCACTCTAGCCAAACTAAAGACAGGGTTAAACATCAAAAATAAGTCTATATTGTTTGTTACACATTACTGGCTGGTCCGACTTCATTAGTTACTTCTTGGCCAATAATGACAGTACATAGATACACTGAGTCTATAATAAATACATAGATACATTGAGTCCATAATAAATTGATTGCTGTGTTTTGACAATGAGGAAGTGTGTTTGTGTAGTTATTGTCAGGCAGACAATGTTCAAAAGTAATTACTTCATAGAAACTTTTAAATTATAATTGTAAAGAATAAAAATACTAATATGAAGATGTAAGTTTTTTTAATTAAAATAAAAATTGTCTGATCAAATGTACAGTTCCCCTGCATACATAAGAACAAAATATTTTACACACATGCAGCTAGGACATCTCTCTCCATTAGCTGTTAATTCTGACATTAGAAAAAAAAATTGTTAACAATATACACAACTATTGTTATTGTAACTTAAAAACCAACAAAAATGACAGTTGTAACAATTAGTATCTCTGTAGCCATAGTACACTTATAATTCATTTAGGGATTTAATACAGAAGTGCACTTATGCAGTCCTCCAGAACCAAAGTAAATGAAGCATTACAATTCATCGTGCTTCGTATTTATAAACTTCCTGAAAACATCATGGCTTCTTACATGGTCAGCTGCCTCTTCCACAAGCCTTAGAAATTCTGTTCGGTCAAAGGCGTAGTTTGTGAACTTGGCATGTGCACCACCATCTGGATGATGCCCCTGAAAACAAATCTTGTTTATAATTTATGTCATAGATGTTACAATCATCGCAAAAATCACTTACACAACATTAAATAAACATTATTATCAATAAGTTCACTTTGATTTGCTTTACAGTATGAGTAAAAAATGCCCACATATAAACATTAGCCTTCATTTCTTCCTTGGCAGCTGCACTACTATCATGCCACAAACAAAACAGAACAACACATACTTCAGCCTAATGAATGTAGAATATTGCCATTTTCCCTGATCAAGAACTGGTGAAAAATCATCACCACTTCATTCAAAATTATAAGTGTCAAAAGCAGGGTGCGCATGGCACATGGATGCACATGGTACACAGGGTGGTCAGTGTGGCAAACTTGACAACAGTGTGTCTACATCTGGCATGGCTCACTAACACACAGGTCGTCGGATGCCTGGCACAGTTACAGAGCCACAAACTGAAGTTACCAGTTAATAAAATAAAAAAAGAATGGCATAATTACCAGTCTAGTCTCAATTGGTTATTACATATGTTATATATCAACTTGTCGGTAATGAACAATTCTAAGTTAGTGTGGTTGTGATTGTTAACAATGGTTGAAAAACTGAGAGTAATAAAAGCAGTAGAAGAGATGGGAAACCATGCAGCAGGCAAAATTATGATACACACTGTGGAGCGGAGTAAAGGCAAAACAAAAAAACAGTGATGTGCTATCAGCACTCCCCCATCATTCACATTGCTGCAGAGGGTCAAGCTGTAAAAAACTGGGCCTGCATGTGGGCAGTTTTTCAACTAAGCCATTTTGAAAAGTCCTTAGTATCTCTGTATGGTTATAATCAATTAACTCACTCATTATTAGCACATTTTCAGTCTGCTGCCATCATTTGAAATGCCTTACACTCATGCAGCCACATCAACAGTTCCGCCTGCCAGTCACACACTTTACTGCATTGATGCTCACAGTCACAGATTTCACTCTTCTCTGCACCTTTCACTCTCACACGTCATTTCTGCCGCCACTTGCTCTTCTGGATCATTGTGTATTGCTTAAGGTCACACAATCACTCAATTTTCAGAGACTCGTAAACTGCCAGGTCATTGCGCTCAACTAATCTCAGTTGCCCTGATCTGGAAGGTTTGTCACACCCGTCACTCTCAGAAAAACTACAGCATTAAACCAGAACATTGCTTCAGATAAACACAGAGATTCAATCAAACCAAGGTGACAACCGCACATGTTGCAAAAGATTTATCACTGTGGCACATTGTAGTTAGGCTTTACAATTGCTGCCTGCTGTTTTTAGATGATGAACCAGAACCTTCCTTTAGACATCTTCAGAAATTCAATCCTCTAAAGGTTAGGAGCATGCGGATATGATAGGCTTATCGCAGTGGCATGCTGCAGGTGGCCTTTACAAACGCAGCCGCTTCCCACAAACTCCTTCGCTCATGTAGGTCGACAGCGATGCAAAGCAACCATATAACACCGCCCCCCCCTCAAATCTGTTCATCCCAATCTGACTGCAACATATGAACCTTCCTACAGTGCCAGTCAGTTGATGTGGACAACCTTTGGCTTCACCCAAGAGCCTTGACGACAAATCAAAAAGACCACATAATTGATCTTATTCAGAATCTTGTAGGGGCCTTCTCAACATTTCTGTAGCTTCAGGCAATACCCTTTTCTTCTCTGTGGGTTGTACAGCCACATCAGTTGACCTCCTTGAAATACCTCACCCGATATTCTCATGTCATACAGCATCTTCCTTCTGTCGCTGTTTATTTTGAGGTGTTGTCGAGCAAAATCATGAATGCCAATGATTCTGTTACATAATTTGCTGGCATAATTAGGAGCTTCAGCTTCCTGTTCAGAAGGTCACTGGAGGCGTAGCTCTCTTCCAAACAGTATCCTTGATGGTGTTACCCTTGTGGACTCGTTAATCCCAGTCCTTTTGGGTGTCTGTCACAAAGACCGACACATACTGCTCAAAGTGCTGTTAAGCTTCAACCAAGCTCATTCACAAGCAGGGCTTGGTGCAGGTCAGACGTGTGTCGCAGTAGCTCCAAGCTGTCTTGTCATTGAAAGGGTCTACTGAAAGGTATACAGTTATTTTGGAGTGAACTGTGAACACAACTGATCTCGTAACATTTCCTGCGAGAAAACGTAGGATTTTTGTGAGAAGGGGACTGCTAGTTCTGCAACTCCAGGCCTGTGTTCTCTTATAGGGTACAGGTAGCAGGTAAACCCCTTAGCCAGGGTAGTTTAAATTATTGTCAAGTGGCTGGCTGTCCCTTAGCCTTGTTTTCGGTAGAGGGGAAAGGTCAGGGACGCCAGTTTGTGGAAGCCGATTGTGTACTAGGTAATTTTTATTTTAGGACTAGATTTAGTTTCCTCCCAAAGCTGAAGTAAGAAGAGAGTAGGTGTTAGACCCTTCGGGGGGGACACCCCCTCCTCTTCACCCCTCCTTGGCTTCGTCATGACGGACCCGCAGGAGAAAATGGACGAGGATTTTGCTTCAAAAAAGCGAAAAACCAGTGAATTGGCAGCCAAATCCGCTTCTGCAGCAGCCACCTCAGGCCAGCAAGGCCCGACCAATCAGGGTTTCACCACCACAAGTTTCAACCAATCAGGGCACACCCCAGGCACCAGGCACCAACCAGAGGAAGTCGGATCTCTGGTCAATCACCTTGTTCCACACCGAGACATGCAGCTATTCCACAGTGTGTACTGTTCCAAGCGAAGCTCAGCCAGCCTACAATTAATCAAGTCGTCCCACAGGGCATCTCCTACATGCCTGCAACACACGAAGACTACCACCTAGCCATTCACATATTAGATGGCCTACAAGTTGGATACAACTTACCCCACGTAGCGAAATGCCAATTAAGGTTGCCCTCAAGGGGCTTGAGAGAACAGTCCCTACTGATTGGATCAAAGAGGAACTCGTAGCTCGTGGCTTCTCGAGCCACTCACCATTCACCCCACGCTGTCCATGTGGGACAGAAAGCCACTCCCAATGTTTATTGTGGAGTGCCAGCCTCGGAAAAGTCTCAATCAATTTTTCAACTCAGGGGACTCTGCGGCCTATTGATAAAGGTCGAGCAGTTCCAGCGACCCAAAGGCCCTTCACAGTGCAGTAATTGCCAGCAATTTGGCCACTCATCTTGTGTATGCCCCTCCCCTCACCCCTCATTTCAGACTGTGTGGAAAGGGCCACACAACTGTGCAGTGTGACTTGCCTGACCGAGAAGACAGGTCTCAAAGGAAATGTGTGTTGCGGTGGTAACCACGCTGCCAATTACAAGGCTTGTGAGGCCTATAAGGCAGAGAAATGGCGCTACCTTGCTCCAGAAGAATGCAGAAAGCAACAGCAGCAGAGCAGATACTCTGCTGCCATCGCAAATCAGCCTAGGCATTTTGATTCCACTCCTGCCCCATGGACACAGCCTCCATCCCCCCAGAACCCTGCCTAGGCACAAGATGCCTGGACAACTGTTCAGGGAAAGCAGCCACACTCCCATGATCAAATGTTCATGCCACAGTATGCACAAAACAGACCAGTGCCTGTAGCAAACTCCTATGGAGCTCTGGCTTACTATGGCCAGCCCACAGAACTTGATTTCCCACCTCTGGCCAGACCATATTGCTCAAAATGGCAGCCACACGAAGCTCCTCTTTCAAAAAAGGAGAAACAAAATACAAATTCATGTAGGAAAACTTCCCAGCCGCCACAGGAATCGCAACAGTCGCCTCAGTTCCCCTCCCCCCTCCGCCTCTCCAGTGGCCCTAGCAGTCACAGCCACAGGCTCGGCCAATCACGAGCCAGCTCAATGCCCATTGGGCGAGCAGGCTTCTGAATGCCAGACAAAACTGGTGAGCCCAGTGTCACAAATGGCCACAACCCCAGCTGTCTAGAAACACATAAATATGCAAATATTAATTCAGGAGGTGAAGACTACCCCCCTGAATGAAAAATTCCCCCCCTTTAATGGAGTGCTGGAGGCGCTCTGTAACTTACTAATGGTTTGGACTGACCAAACCATGTCAGTTGTGAAAGAGCAGCAGCCTGATGGCTGTTAATTTACAGTTGCCAAATGCTCTGCCTTTTAAGTTTAATTTAGTCAGTAGTCTAATTTACTGGAATGCTATTGGCATTTGCAGTGAAAAAACAGGAGCTGTTAAATTTTATTTCTCGCCATCAGATTTCTATAACTGCAAAAAACAAAACTCACTTAGACCCACAGCATAAATTCTCTGTTCCTGACTATAAATGCTTTCAAAAAGATCGCAACAGACACGGCGGAGGTGTCATGATATTACTTCATAATTCAATAGTATGCAATCCTGCGAAATTAATACAACTTCAAAGACTCTACGCTGTGGGAGTTACCATTAAACTCGGCAATCAACATGTTGCCATCTATTCAGTTTACTGCCAATCATTATTGACCCTGCGCAACCTCTTATATCTAAACAGTAGTTTAACCTGAGCAGCCCCGAAGGGACAATTCAGTCTAGATTAATTAACTATACAACTTCACCTTTAAATATATTTAAATATTGTTATTTAGGATATTATAGGTTAAAAAAGACTTAACGTCTCATCCCAGCCAGTTGCTAGCATGCTTGGCCCTGCGCTGCAGCTGATTCCAAGGCCGCCTCTGCCGATAGATAGAGGTTTGCAGCATCGTGTGGTTCGATGCTTCAATTAGTGAGAGACCTCCCCATAATTATAAGTCAATTCTCCCCTCCACCCCCTTCACTCCGAAGCTCCGTTGCACTCGTAGCACTATGAGTGGAAATAGGCTCTGTTACAGTCTATGGCTACAGAGATATGCTCGCTGCAAGGTAGCACAGCATTACCTTCAGAAGCGAAGCTCCATGCACTTACAGCATACGGCTGTATATATGCTTTGTCACAGCCTATGGCTACAGAGACTGGCCGCTGTGAGGTAGCACAGCATTATTTTAGATACATACGTCCCCGAGGACATATGCTACTATTTATTATAATTAGGATAGTATTATATGTCAATTAGGCTAGATTAATTTGCTCTTTCTTCCACAGGTCCTTACCGTCTTTTAACGTTCCAGTAAGAACCAGCCCTGCTGACAGTTACTGGCAACTCACTTTTTCTCCTTTAATTTTCAGTTTCATAGAAGAGATCAGAGGAAAGAGGCCCAATAGCGCCACTTCCCTCACCAGAGAGGCGCCCAAACACCCCTCTGGTTACTGTCGGCACCAAGTTAAAGAACAATAAAGACCCCCGCCCATTCTCTACTAGTCTATTCAACTCTACTAAAAAAGAGCATGTTCCCAAACACTATATCTCCTGTAGCATTCTATTTAATTTAATGCATGCGATAATTTTTTGAAATTTTTACTTCTCTGTTGCAAGGGTTTTTACAATTCTCTTGACGGTGTTTCCATTGCTCTTCATAGTTAAGACTACTTCTAAGTACACTCAGTGAGGTAGTCATGGCCCCAAAGTGCAGGCATGGCTGCCCAATCCCTGTTTGCCATGATGCATGTCTCCTTGCATGATTTTCCTTCCTAGTAGGCGTAAGGAGTTAGCCCTGAGACGCAATAAAATCCCGCCCTACCTTTGGGCCTTAACTTCACAAATACTTAGAATAAGGTAGTTTAGAAATCAGGCTGAGAATGTGTCAGGCTATACCCTTGTCTTTTTCATTACCAGAATCTTTGTTACCTCCTCGAACACAGCAGCTTCAAAGTTTCTTCCCTGATCGGAATGGAGTTAGACAGAAGACATGCTCAATGAATGCATCAGCTCCAATGCATGCTTTTTGGTTTGGGAGAGTAATAGCCTCAGATACATAGTAAAGTAATCTTGGGCCACTAGGAGATACAGATTACCTCTCTCTGCAGCAGGCAAGAGGCCCATAATATCTACTGCCATCCAATTGAATGAGGCTTCAACATAGTATTTCTGGAGGTGACCTTGTCCCCTGGTCATTGAGCCCTTCCTTGTAGTGCAGGTGTTGTACATTCGGCACTATTTCTCAACATCCTACTAACAAAGAAGCCAGAAACCCGGCAATTAGGAAGGACAAACTGTAAGTGTGTGTTTGCAATCATTACTTTCCCAGTTCCTGTAAAGCATAACATTCTTCAGTACAAGGGAATTTCACTGTGTCCAGTATGCTTTGACTGCTGTATTTTGGCTGAGAGCCAGCTTTCTTTCCATTCTCGTAATGAATGCAAAGTGGGATCATTTAGCTAAACTTTCCTAATACACTCATCATTCCAGGTAGATCACCCATCACAAGATACTAAACCTTGAATTCTTGTTCCCCATACCTTTGGTGACTCGCCACTCTTTTCTTTATGACGTTCACAATAACGACACAACAGCTCTCATGGCCTCCTAGAAAATGCATCTGCATTGCTGTGAAAGCATCCAGATCTGTGTTGTATTTCAAAGACATATTCTAAAAGATGGTGTATCCACCTGGCTTTTTGACCTTCGTGATTCTTGAAACTAAGTAGCTGGCATAATGAAGCATGGGTGGTTCCCAGAATAAAATGTCTGCCGTAACAGTAGAAGTGGAAGTGTGAAATTGCCTTCCCCGTACCCTGAAGCTCCCTGCATGTAACACAGAAATGTCTCTCAGGCTTATGCAATATTTACTGAAATATTCCACTTGTCTTTTCGTCCCATCTTGACTCTGATGTAACATAGTTTCAATGCCTACATCACTAGTATCAGTATCCAAAATAAACACGTCCTGAGTTTTCAGGAATTAAAGGACTGGGTAATATACCAGAATTTCCTTTACACTCAGTGGTCCAACAAAATTTCATTTTTGCCTCAGTCAGTTCAAGTAGTAGCTTGCTGAATGTGGCAAACCCATGTACAAATCAACAGTAGTACACAAATAATCCTAGAAAACTCAGCACTTCGGTTTTGTCAGTTTCTTTTGGAACAGGTGGCACATCTTAGGAACTAGTTTCAAGTTGGCTGCGGCCACTTTTTGGAAAACAGATTCTAAGTATGATAGGTGCCCTTCAAATGTCCTTCCTGTCACAACAATGTCATCTAAATCTGACTGATATCTAAGGGAGGGTATTTTTGCATCAAGCGTTTGAAGGTGGAGGGACATTACACAGTTCAAAAGGCATAACTTTGAAATGCCACGTTCCTTTCCTTTGGACACAAAATGTAGTCTTCTCTTGGTCATCTGGGGCCTCTTCACACTTCAGTATCCATTCTTCATATCCAACATAGAAAACCATTGCATATCTGCTAGTTTGTTAATCGAGTCATCTATCCTTGGAAGTGGATAAGAATATTTCTTTGTAACATCATTAATCATGGACTAACTGATGGTTCTATTTCATGTAACTCCATTTCCTTCAGAATTTGCTTAACTGCTTCACGAGAAGTTAGTGGCAGTCATCTCGGTAGCTGCTTTATGGGCCTGGAATCTCCTGTATCAATGTGATGGCAGGTCACTTTTGTCCTTACAAGGTCATTTGGTCCACACGAGAAGGCATCCTTATTTTTCTGCAGTAATTCATAGACAGCCTTCTCCTGTCACCAGTTAAGATTTCCCTTGTTCTTACTAGCAGTTCCTCCAAAACTTATGGTAAAGGACATCCAATTTGTTTTACTCTAGAAACTTCTGAAACATTTGAAAGTACATGTGTGACCTGCTTGTGAAACCCTATCTTGGTCCCCTCCTCGAGACGCACAACACTATCGAACAAATTAATCATTTTAACTGGCAATATGTCATAATTTGAAAAGAACAAGATCCTTGCTACAATGACACTGCCTGGCAGGATGCCAACTTTCCGTGTTGGCTCAATTAGACCCAAACATTTGACAAATTTTCCATGACATCTGCTGATAATACAATAATAATTTCATGAGAAGTGTGCAGCACTGTGGATTGACAACAGACTACTGGGCAGCTAATTGCCATGATGACATGACCAACTCTGTACAGCCTACCCGTAGTACACCAAGTCGAGTATTGATACAGCACCCCAGCTTATGAAATAACTAAAGCCCCAAACAACATTAATCCTCTATTTCTGCTATGTATACATCTTGCTCTAAGCTAAGGTCATCAAACTTCAAGTTCACTTTTCTTTTACCTTTAACTGGTGTGGTCTCACCTGTAACTGTAGTCAAATAGCATCGTTCCATACTGTCATCAGGCAATCACTTGGAGTGGGGGGAGGGAGGCTCATTGATATCTAGCCTTACTACTGTTATGGTCGCCCCTGTGTTGATGACCATCTGGCAAGTAGTATCATTAAGGCTCCCCTCCACCAGTATTGCATTCATATACTGCTTCACCGACCATACACGTAAGAACATTTGTACCTTCCCTCCAGCAGTTACAGACCTTCACCGCCCAATATTGGTGTTTAAATGTTTTCCGAGTGTGTGATACTCTCATCTGCCTCTCGCTGCTTGCTATTCTCCTGCTGCTTCTATTGCTGCTGCTGTTGTGGGCAGTAGACTCTCAGGTGCGGCTGTCCACATGACCAACAGTGGGTGAGGGCTGGCAAATCTCTGTGGCACAGACCCTGAAAGTGATGTCCCTTATGGCCTCCCGCATCTCCTTCAATTTTTTTCTTATAACATCATCATCCTTGCCCAGCGTCACTCTCCATACTGGAAATCAGGCTGTGGACCATTGTCTTGCTGTACCTATGTGTTGGCAATGGCATCAATGAAGAGGCCGACTGTGATGATGCTGCATGCCTCCTTGGGATATCCTTCAGAGATAGGTGGAAAAGTTACACTATGTCTTGCCATAGCTACTGCGGTGACTCTCTTGGTCACTGGGTGTGGCTTTGCAGTTGGGCATGGTGAGGATCTCAAAGATATCAATCACCAAAACATAGCTCCTAGGCTGACACCAGTGTGAAGTATGCCAGTCGATGTCACTAGCAGAGATTGTATTATGCTCAGTGCAGGGCCTCTTAGTACAGCAGCAAGGTAGTAAGCCCGCTGTTCGGCTGACCAGCCATTCAGGGTGGCGACTATTTTAAAACTGGTTTTGGTACTCCTGCCAAGAAGTGTGGCCATCGTAAGGGACAGGCTTATTTGAGACACATTTCCCCACCCCTGGTTGCACAACACCAATGCCGCAGATCTGTTGGCTTTCCTCTGAGTTTTCTGCGTTGGTTATGACATGCACTGTGTTCCCACTCTTTTCAGCTGCAGATATGGTTGTAGTAGAACTTCAGTGCTGAAGAAATTCGTGTCATTCCTTCTTTATCTCACTTATTTTCTGTTTCACTTCATTCTCAACACTGTCTATCCTTTCATCGCACTGTCCATCGTGTCGTTTACACCATCAATTATCTTCATCCACACAGTCAATTCTCGTATTCACCAACTCGCTAATCCCTTTTATTTTCCTGTTTACATATTTTCCATTTAATGTATATTTCCCTGTCTACATTTTCATTTACAGTATCCATTTTCCTGTCTACATTTTCATTTACAATGTCTATTTTCCTGTCTGCATTGCCTATTTTCTTATCTACTTAATCACCTACATTAATTATCTGGCTATTTACATTCTTGTTTACACTATTTACAGTTTCCTTCACACTGTTTACATCTTACCTCAAGCTATTTACACTTGTGCTCACTTTCAGCCCTTCAATTAATGCTTGCAGTGCTTCTAGTTCTGCAGACATCTTTCTAGTTAACATTTACTGTAATAGTTGTACAAAAATAGTCTTAGTCAATTAACTCACACTCATCATTAACACATGTACAGTCTGTCTGTTGCGATCATTTGAAATGTCTTACACTCCCACATCCAGTTGCCTGCCAGTCACACTATTTACTGCACCGATGCTAACAGTTGTAGATTTTACTCATACTGGTCAATTCTGATATCACTCATTGCTCTTCTGGCTTACTGTTTATCGCTTAAATTACACAATCACCTAAACTCCAGAATTTCATAACCTGCCAGCTCGGAGGCTAATCTTGCTTAAATCATCTCAGTCGTCCTGATCTGGAAGGTTTACTGCACCCCAAGTCATGCTAAGGGAAACTAGGGCATTAATCCAGAACATTCCTTCAGATGACCTCAGAAATTCAATCCAACCAAGGTCGGGACCGCATGCGTTGCAAAAGGCTTATTTTGGTGGCATATGGCAGCTGGGCTTTGTAATCACTGCCCGCTATTCTTAGACAGTAAACCAAAACATTCCTCCAGATAACTGCAGAAATTCAATCCTCTAAAGGTCAGGAGCATGCGGATATGATAGGCTTATCGCGGTGGTATGAAGCTGCTGGTCTTCGCAAACGCCGCCGCTTTCTCGCATTACTTCTCTCTCCACACACACTCCTTTGGTTGCTCATGTGGGTCAAGGGCAACATTGCAAAGCAGTGACAACATAACAGTATATAGCCTGCAGACGAAACTACTGCCGAGTGTAAAATCCACTTTCTCTTTCCGTTGTAGTTATCTCCACCTCATTTTTGCTTTGGCACCCTCCCTTCTCATTCACCACCTCCCCTCTCCCAGTTGAACATGCAATCAATACTTTTCCTCACCTTTCTTTGTTTCTCGAAATGCAGCTCTGCCTGAAATCAGGAAAATCAAGGGCAAGAGGAGTGAATAGGCAGTACTAAATTGAGGTGAAGAAAGGGATGCCACTTATTTATAATTCATAACTTTTGTGTTCACGAGGGTGTAGTGTATTTGTAAGATGACAGTTGGTATGGTGATAAGGTATGATGATGTTGGCGAGTATGACTGCTGGCAAGATGGCAGATGGTGTAAAGGGTTCATAATGATGTAGCACTGTGCTTTAGTATGGAGTGTGTTAGACATAACGAAGTATGTTGGAACACGTTAATGAAGACATATTAATTGACGACAAGGATGGAATTCTTCTTATGAAGGAAGATTGCAGGATTCTGTGTAGTCATAGTTAGTATCCAGCAGCCTGGAATGCTGCAGCAACATGGCGATTCGGAAAATCTGTCTGCAGCATGGGCAAGTTTGACGAAGAAAGAGAAGACTCCGTCTTGTACATTGAAAGACTCAAACAGTTTTTCATCCTAAATGACTTGTACAATGATAAAGTGAAGGATATATTTTTTGTCAATCATTGTGGTACGTCAACATGCACGTTACTAAAGAACATTTTGTTTTCGGCAAAGCAGTGAGAGAAGAAATATAGTGAAATAGTCTAGGCATTGATGCGACATTATGCACAAAAGAGGTCAGTGATAACAGAGCACTACCATTTCTACAGCTGGAATCAGGACAGTGAAAGTATCAGTGATTTCATAATCATTATCAAAAAATTGTCTGAATCTTGTGAATTCTGTGCCTTTTTAAAAGAGAAGATGAGGGACAGGTTTGTCTGCGGCCTAAGATCTGACACTATAAGACAGAAGTTATTACTATAAGACAAATTAACCTTTGAGATGGCAGTCCAGATAGCACGAGAAATGGCAATTACTGAAAGAGATGCAAAGCTTACCAACCCAAAAAATGTCCACAAACTAGCTTTTGCAGGAAGTAGTACAAACAAAGAAATTACGTCCACAAAAAAAACGTGAGACAAGGGACCAAAGCCTATAGCCCCTCAGAGGAAAGCAGCTGCAGAGGATGAAAATGTTGAAGATGCAGTTATCCATACTCTGAGATGTCACGCCTGGCGAAAAATGGGAATGTTTCATGTATCACAAGATGAGCCACATGTCAAGAGTATGCAGAAACAGAAGGCAAGGAAATGAGGAAACCTTGAGATAGTGAGTCATTGTGCAATGAAGTATTCCATGTGAAGGCATCTAAAACGAAGCAGAGAAACCTGCAGGAAGATGGGAACAGCAGTTGTGGTAGTGAAGTAGAATTGGGTCAGTTGTGTCAGCTGCAAGAAGCCAAAGTAGTCCAACTGTATATACTAATTTAGAAGTCGAAGGTAAGGTGATTTAATTTGTAGTAAGCACTGGTGCAGGAATAAGTGTAATCTCAATGGATACCTATGATAAGTGGTTTGCACATGAACAAATTAAAGGTTGTGGCCTAGTACTTAAGGTTGTGATCTAGTACTTAAGTCAGCTCAAAGGCAAATGCCCCCTTCCCCAGATTACCCTAGCGGCCAAATGCCATATTCATCAAAACAAACCACTGTTACCGGGGAAAATGTTGGCTAAGCTCACAGTTGCAGCTGTGTATCTCAAACGCGATAACACAACAGTTCCTCCGAACTGCTGAAGGGGAACTATAATGAGCACCTGGACTGAGAAAAATATGGCCAGCTGCCGTCACTTCAGTAGAAGTCTGCTGATGCCAGTGGTGACGAAACTCTTTCTAATTAAAATAGTGTATGATCTCAGTTCCTTAAGAACCTCGATGGTCAAGCAAAAAAACTATTCAAATAAAACAAACCAAAAATCGAAAAAGTGACTGATTCCTATTTCAATTCCACCATAACTAACCAAAAAATAAATAAAATAAAATAAATAAAATCCTTGGCAAAATGAAAATTTATGCTCGAACAAAAAAAAATGATTTAAAATAAACTAAAGAATTCTTGAAGAGAGACTATCAATTAACTTTCAACCTCAATGTCTCGTTTAAGGCCAAAAAGTTTAAAATATATCACAAACTGTCTTCCCAAAATCAACTTTTGGAAATAAAATAATTAGATTATTTCTTACCACATTACCTATTAAAGAAAGAAAAAAAACACCTGCCTCTTAACAAAAAAAAAAAGAACAAGTAATAGGGAGGGCTTAACCCAACCAAAACAGCATAATTCCATAACCTAACCTCCAATAAAGGAAACTCCAAAAAAAAAGAAAATCAATTATACGCCTCTCGCATCATAACAAAAATCAAAGGGATAGGAAACCCTTTAACACAAAATTGAGAGATTCTGAACAAAAAAGGAGCAATCCAAAATACCACTACTGGCAACTATCTTAACAAAAAAACTAATTTAAATCGGAATTACAAAAAAAATATTTTATCCCAAAAATACGCATTGTAACAAGTTATTCAGCAACGATAATTAAGCATGTAACACCATAATGGTCTTGAGAACGGAGAAAGATCACAGC
Source organism: Dryococelus australis (assembly GCA_029891345.1). Classification (NCBI taxonomy): domain Eukaryota; kingdom Metazoa; phylum Arthropoda; class Insecta; order Phasmatodea; family Phasmatidae; genus Dryococelus; species Dryococelus australis. Next base: position 190,052,658 of record CM056994.1, on the reverse strand, counting down.
GTCATCACCTCTGAACAATAAACATATAGACCCAAAGAGTCGTGGTACACCAGTATCAATAAACATGGTCACATCTATACTCAGATAGTCAGGTGATAAAAACATAATAATTATATAAAGTTATCGGTATTCTTAAATATTAAATTGCAAATTTAGCGGCAGATGATACTTGCATTAATAATGACATTATTAACAAAGATATAATATGGTTTACAAAAGAAAATGCTGCCATCTTACAACCTTAATGAGAAACCAAATATAAACATAAATGACATTACTTACAAGTGGTGCCAGCAATACTAAATAGAACTCAACAAAAAAAAATCCAAATAAAAGATGCATATTTGAATTGCTTTTAACAGTATTAGTGGCATATTACACACAAACAGTTTACATAAACAGTTTACACATTAATAATCCTTACTTTTACATTAATGCCACTTAATAGACACAGTAAAATTAATATCATAAACAAAATATCAACTACAAAATTAATCTTGAGCAGAGAAGGGAGATGATTGATTGCAAAACAATTCCAAGGATAAGTCTTTACCTGGAAGACAAATAAACAAAAGACAATAAAATAAGAAAAACACATAAGCAAAGTGCTTACAGTGCCACAAAAATGGCACAATATGTTCTCAAGACAGGGATGACATTCCCTTTACACAACTATGGTGCTAATTGTGGCTTGGGTTTAACCTACCCCATACATGATTTAGTAGACTACTGAATGGCCTCCCAACTGATATGAGTAGTAGGTGCCTGATCAACCACTGCAGCCCAAGCTCAATAGCAATAATTGAAGTCATTATTGTCCAGCTAAACTCTTCCATTGTCAGTGCGACATCACAGGAGAATGAAAATGGTGAGTGTAAACAAAGTACAGCATCTTAAGCAGTAGCACTAACCCTGCTATGTGGTACGCTTAATGTCCCAAACTGTTACTGTACTTAAAATTGTCTAATACTGTTTAACAAGTGTATGAATGATGTTCACAAGAAAAAATGTTAAGCGGTAATTAATATTCAATACATTGTATCTACTACTACCATTGGTTTCTATCCCACCATACTTCCATTGCACCAGTGTTCATTCAATCCACCCATATTTTTTCAAAATCACTCGCATACTTGCCTTGCTGTACCATTAAAAAAATATTTTCCAGTTGCAAGACCTCTGTTTGTGGTTACAATACATTCCTACATTTTGTTTCGGCAGAGATATTTTAATCATTTCTGGAGTCTATAGTATCTTAAAATATTGTTACGATTTCTCTCTAGAAATTGTACCAAGTTCGTTAAGGGATGGAGGTCTTAATTAAATACAAGAATTAATTATAATTTCCTTATTTTATTTACAATTTCTACATCAAAATTCTCTGGGCTCAAAATCTCACAATAAATTGATACCACTTACTGTTCACAACTAATTACTCCAATTTCACACAATTTATAATTACCACAAAGAAATCAATTAAATTAAATAATTAAACATCAGTCCCAAAATGTATTAACCTATTCAATTATTCTGTAAAGTATGTGTCCAAATTGACAGTTCGAATATTTACAATAAAATCTGTATTACATTTCCATTCAGTTCCACCTCAGTTCAGTCCATGTCCCGCCAGTGCAATGTTCTAGAGTCCTCCAAGCGCCCTCACGCACAGTAGACTTCACTCGTCGGTTTCACACCCTCTCGTCTATTCACGCCATGAACACCTCGCTCGCCGTCATCCCACAATCTCCAGTCGTCGTCCACACCTCTCTTCGCTCGTGCACACTCAGCCAGGCGGCCTCTGTCAAAGACTGCCGGCCGCTGGGTTCCAGCAGTATGTATAGTGTCGGCCGCCACCTAGAATCTTCCCCAACTCGCGTGATGCGTCGCGGAGGACTGAGGCGTCAGCCAGTCTACCAGAATATTCTTGTGTCGTTGCTAAACATATCGGAAACTCTAGCAAGCAATAGGAAGTCTGTGATGCCAGCAAGTCTCGCCGCTGTCTGATTTAGCCAAAAATAACCCCAGCCAAATATCCAACACTAAATAATTAAAAAAGGTTACTTTTTTTATGACCAGAATTACTGAAAGACTTTATTAGCTTTCTGCATACAGAAATCCTTCAAATAAGGAATTCAATAGTTTGACTCTCGCATGTATTGTGTATGAAATATGAGGCGTGTGTGTATTAAAATAATTTTTTCAAATGAAAATTTATAACTACATTTTTCATTAAAACAAACATTCATGTCACTATAAAAACAGTATCTGAATACCGTATTTAACCACGATGTACGACCCACATATTTTTTAATTTAAATTAGAGTTAAAAAACCAGGGTGCAGGGATACACAGAAGACTTAAAACTGTTTTGCACCCCGGTGTAACAGCATGGTTACAGCAGAATCTACTGGCATGCGTTTTCGTGTGCTGCTCCTTTTACAGAATTTGTTTATATTTTTCCAACACAGAAAAACAGTATTTATGCTTCCTATATTCCAATATTTTTGTGGTGAATTCAGTGTTTACTGTATGTACATTTTAAAACTGTTACGTGCAGCGGAAAATGTATCTAAAATGTTTATACATCCCGTAAATTGTCTGGAATAAGTAGCGCTATCTCCTTTGTGATGAGGTGGTTGTACAGCACGTGAGGGAGGAGGGAGACCGGGAGCAGATAGCTGCCCAGGCCACATTCCTCCCTTTCTCACCTTCTCTGACATGACGTCATGTGACATCACATTACGCTGTCGACACACAGTGCTGTGCCGTTTTAGTGTAGCTTTGGGTGCGTTTTCAGTAGGAATGGGATCCTCGATACTGCACTACCTTGATACCTTTGATACTTTATAGTATCGGGATCGAGTATTACATGAGAATATCTAAAAGTATTGAATTTTAACATTGTGCTAATGGTAATTACCATGCACATTTCTTTCATGAAACACAAAATTTCTGCATACATAATTATTGTCACAGCGCAACCATCACACAATAATTTTTTAATACTGAAAAAGGGAAACCCATTTAAGAGTCATTTGTAACTCCAGTCACTTTACAACACATGGAATCAGTGGGAGGGGAAGAACCGAAGCTGTAAGTACCATGACAAGTTGTACCTCTCCTCTTTCAAGAATAAACAAAAAAGTGGGAAGGGAGTCTTGGTAGTTGCTAGGCTACCATTTTCCCTCTTGCCAGATGTGTAAGGGGAGGCAACGACATTGAGCCTGGCCATGACGAACTACAGCCAAGCATAACCGAGGGTAGCTGACATACGCCGATCTAAAGAGAGAGGATGTGAGGACACCATGCTAGGTGCTAGGCAACCACTTCCCCTCTCACCAGACATGTAAGGGAAGGAAGAGAATTAAGATTGGCTGTGACAAACTACAGCTGAGCATATCTAAGGGTAGCAAAAATATGCAGACCAAGGCGGCGGCATTCCAAAACATTACTCTCCGAGTAAACTTTTCTCTTTGGCTGCCCCAATACACTTCAAGTAAATGTTTTACTAGATCTGGGCACTGTTCCAAAACCCACCGTAATTACTGTGAGTATCTTGCCTGTGTAAAATTTTTACATGCACTATTTCAGTGAATAATACAAGGTAAACTGAAAATGGCAGGAAGTTTAGTGGAATTAAACAAGCTGAAAGGAAAAATAGAAATTCTAGTTACAGACAAACATGGGAAAATTACAAATAACGAGTGATAAAATATGTGTTTTTACTTGAAAGTTAAGTTCTATAAAGGTTGCATTTTTATAAGTAAGGTGAATGATTATGTCATGGTAAGAGAAGCTGTTTATTTATAGTATTAATTTTTTTGGAACAGAAAGAATCCAAGGAAAGTGATAAATATATTTTGGAATTTACATTGGTTGCTTAATCAGTACATGTTTGTAAACACAGAATGCTTATTTACATCATGCTCATTCCAAAACCACAATTACTCTTGTTTTCCTCAGCTGTTACTGTTATTTTACTCTACTCTCAGAGAAACGTTTTGGAACACCGCCAAGAGAGAGAATGTGAGGATGCCAAGTCAGTTGCTAGGCAACCACTTCCCCTCTTGCCAGGTGTGTAAGGGGAGGATGCGAGGCCATATCTTGCACCAAGCGCTGGACTGGATGGAAAGAGAAAACAATAACACTGGTTGCTGTGCTTGTCACTCAAAGCACTCATAGTTATCCAATGTTTTAGTAAACAAACCTTACAGTAATTACCTTAAAGTCACACAATGAAATTAAAGAACTACAAAATAAGTATGTAATGAGATATAATTTTCTCAGTGTGTGACTACAGCTTTCATTGTGGAAACAATATTCAAGATACAGTATTCTATGGAATGGAAAGAGGCGGTGTTGGTTAAGGATGTTTGAGTTATAGGCCATCCACCGCATAAGACATGTAGAGGAGAGTACACACTCTGATGATGATATATTAAATCATATATCAAATTAATTTTCACCACTAACAGTGAATTCTGACCTGAGGTTTGAACTTGCCCGGCTCCATAGGACACCAATGATTTAGCAACAGTGTAACACAATTTAGATATGTCTTACCAAGGATGGGACACTCAGCATCACATGTAGCAACCAGTCTCAGTAGGCAAAGAAGCAGCATGCATGAAACATTAGGAAGAAACGGAATTGAAAAATATCACTAGTTACTGAAAAAGACATACACACAGAGACTTGAGGAGATTACCTGAGATGTAATTTCAAAGAAAGAGTTTTATTTCATATTGACACCACAAAATGAAATATGATCTGTGCAAATACATGCATATTATGTTGAAATTCATTACAAGTTTCAGAATTAGTTTTGCTTAGAGTGGCTGTAACTATGAATGTAGCCGCTTTCGTATCTCTTATTAAAGTTCAAAAATAATTATGTCCTTAGAAAGATTCCTTAGTTCATTGCAAAAAAGTAAATAAAATTAATTTAACAGTCTTTCTCAAACAACACAGTTGGGAGAAATAATGAGATCTTGGCAGTGCTCCATAAGCAAATAAAGCAGAGCAACTTCAACATACTTTAATCCAAAATGGTGTAACGGAAGCAAAAAATACTTTCAAAAATTATTAATTAGTATTCTGATGATGTGTGTGTGTGAAATTCTGAAAATACTTAGCTGGAAATGCTTAATCGCAGCAGCAGCTTTAAAAATATTCATCTGCTTTCACCTTAAACTCTTCCCACACAAGGCTCTTGAATCTGGTGTACGCTATTACGGTCCATATCGTACAACTCGCAAAATCACGGTAGCTCTATCTTGAATTGAATTACTAAACGCATAGGTAGCACATGCAGACTACCTTCCTGTACTTCTATGCAGCACGTCTTCAACACATTGGGCAGTCTGCATGAATGTTCACATTCTGACCAAATTAATAAGAAAAAAAGAAATTTCTATCAGACCGATGACCCACTAGGTCTTGACCTGCCTGGCAGAAAAAATATGGCTAGACGCGTTCTAAACTATGTACTAATTTATGCCTTCAAACATTGCGCCAATCACAAGACAGCTACATCATATATCACGCATTACGTCATGTGTTACTATGACAACCAATTAATAAATCCTCTACGTAATACGCCCAAGTGCAAAAACTTTTGAGGTAGAAATTCAGAAAGACTTACAAACATAATTAAACTTAAATACACTTTCTGAAGCTATAACATCTTGCACTTAACCATATACATATTAAATCAGAAGTAAATAAGATACCACTGCCACCACAAATAAATGATTAAGTATTATGTTATTACATAGAGTGTAAAAGTAAAACTGAAATAACTGTGACAGATAAATGAAGCAGTTTTTTAAGACATTACAACTGTTTGTTTCAAGTGTAATGTGGGTTTTTACATAGTTTCAACAACACTGTATAGTAAAATAAGCAATTTTCTTGGTAAATTTTTTTTGTATTCATGTACTTATGGTTTTGTTTTCATGTACTTCAATAAAGTTAGTTTTTAAAAATTTAAAAATATTGCAAGACAATGTAAAAGATGCAAATAAGTCAACTGGTTTTAGTACTTTCAAGGTTGATTTTCTTAAAACATTGAAATATTACAAGTCTAAATAAAATTTGTACCCGTGTCATTTTTTTTTCCACATACTCATGGTTAGTCTTATTAAAATATTTAAATAACACAAGGTAGTAAAAAGTTGTCTCAAAGTTGAGTTACTTTGCGTTCATGCGCTATAAAAAAAATTTGCACGGCACCACAAAATTTGCAGCAAAGTCAAGTTGTTATGGAACATCCAAAGGCAAAGTAAACTCTGTAAACAATTTAAATAAGTTTTCTCTTTATTTTTAATTTTGTATCGAGAAAAGTATCAGTATTGGTATTGAGTATCAAGAAAATGTGGTATCCACCCATTCCTAGTTTTCAGCTTTTAAAAAGACTGTGGCTATATATATTACACTTTCGAATAACTTTTGTGATCATGATGGCATGTGATCGCACACACAAAATATTTATACTTTAGTCAAATCGTAGTTTGCTTCAAAAAATTTTTTCTTCAAGTTATTAATAAATATTGGTACTGGGCTTACATGGGGGCAAGGAGTACATAGGTAAATGTGCTATTAAACAAGTTAAAACTGTTGGTGTACTAATATATCAGGGCCCAGAAATTTTCATGAACTATGAAATTGCATGAAATAATGTGAAATACTGAGAAATTATGTTCATTCGTCAAATTCTGTAATATAATTCCAGTTTTTGCAGAACGTATAAAAAATTGCTTGTTTTAAGTGTATCTAAACCCACAGTGTAAGCTTCTTTTACCATGAAAACTCTTACAAACACTAAATTTTACAATTTCCCATTTATTATACAGTATTATCTCTCATTTACTTCACACAAGTATGAATAACAAAACTATTTACATGGTGATCACGTTGTTGACCACAAAATGGTAATGATATGTCACAAAAACATTTCATAAATTGATTGGTAGTAAGGTCAAAAGATTATTGTCGCACACACAATCCAATATATATTGAATTGAATCGCTAAGGCGCTCATTCACGGGCAATCACGCCTACGTGTATTTCATTTATAAACAAACGTCTATAACCAAAAATGTTAGTGATAGAACAAAAATTATTACATTGTATGTATATATAACACCAATGAATATTTCTTTGTCAAATGTAATAATTATGCACTAAATATTCACGTAGTATTTGTAAATATTGCCAACTTGACTTTATGCTTTGTGGTTAGGTTGCAACTACTGTACTGAGCGAGGGTAAGGTTTATTCTACTCAAGTTGGGAAGCTCAAAACTTTTTATTTGGCAACTAAAATTTTTCTTCACTAGGTAAGTGCTAGTGTTGCATGTGTACCTGATTTTCTCTATTTTCTATGTTAAAAAAAAATAAAGATAATTGCAAATAATAATAAATCCAATATAAAATAAAACTTTGTAACTAAGTAAAATCCTTTTTTTTATTATTATTATTCACGTAGCTTCAAATACTAATTACAAATTACCTCTCTGGAAGACTGCACACCTAGCGGTGCTAAATTTTCCTATGCCAAACTCTCCCATAAGAAAAATTGTTTTGTTCCTATCCTGAGTACAAGTAACCTTAGCAAAGGTGGTGATTGAAGTCGACCACTTACATCACAAAACAGGTAAAAAATGCAAAAATAGTTGCTGTTTTAGATTGTGCCCAGAAAATTGAAAGTGAAGGAATATTTTTTTTTAAAAACTTATCAAAGTGCAAAACTGTGATGTAAACATTGAGTGGGCGGGAAAAGACACATGCTTAGGGCTGGGCTACAAATGACACATACTTAACACAATCACAGTTATAGCTATAAGCACATACAAAAATAACACAAGCACTTTGGACTGGCTATCACTGATATAATGAAAATAATATTAGTTTGTTTATGTTGCTACATTTAGTACCGAATAAATTAAGTTCTGTATAGTTGGTAACAGTTTTTTGCCAAAATTAATATTTTCAATTGATCTGAGAATTTTAAAATGAGAAATTATTTTCATTTAAATTTTTACTATTAATGTTACCAAAAATAGTTATAAATCTTCCTTGGTTGTGATTATCCAGAAATAAACAAAAGAAAATATCTGCCCAAGGAATTAAGTCAACATACACACTTTCTTCATTTGTAAATAAATTTTTCATTTGATAACGTCATACAAGTGTCGGAGCTTCTGATTGGCTGAATATTGACACACAGCAATAGTAACAAGGAAAGTTAAACCAAGTTGAAATTTTCTTGTTACTGTCACTGTGCTTAGGTAAGTGCTTATCGCTATGCATGGTTGTAGCCAGTCTAACTGAAAACTAACCGTTTAAATGATATGTATATCACTGTGTTATGTTAATGATGTGCTTATAGCAATTGTGCCAGGGCCTTAAACATTGCAGTTTCTGCCACTTCTGTGTAGAAACATTTTTAATGTTGATGGATGACACTTTCCTGCGAATTGGGCATGCACACAATACTTGTCGACTTCACCCCATCATCGAGCAAATAAACTTTTATGGGCAAGTCACACTTCTGCAGACAATCCCGTGCCTACAGGATTGCTCCCAGCTAGTGAGCAATTACAGACATGTGGTGATTATTTGAAGTTGTACTGTCCACCCAAAAGCTGCCATGTAGTCGCCCAGTTACTCCTGAGAATTTGTACTGTTCGACGATTCACCGACACGCCAGACCCAAAGAAGCTAGTTTGAAAGGATGCTGCAGGAGGGCAGCACCCAACATACAAGGTCATCACTACCACCAGAGCCTCATGGAAAGGCGGTAGATATGTCAACAGCCTCCCGCTAAGGAGATAAGAAATGGTGGCGTGGCCCACAACCATAATTAAAACCACTCCTGTGAGGCGAGGCTAGCTATACTCGCAACCCTCTGACAGTCAACAAGCTAAGATTTCCTGTCTATAAGGAGGTGCCAAACCACAGCTCAGGAAAGTTAGTCGGTCCTCCAGCTTTTACAAGGCTGAGGGCATCAGCAAGAGAAGTGGCTTTCACCATGACCTCGCAGTCTGCAATGACTTTCATGCAGATCTTAATCAGGGTTGTTCATGACCACTAGGCCATACACGTCAAAATAAGTGTTCAGTGAAAGTCTCAAGTATAAGTACAGCAATGGTCTCTTACGGCGATGCCAACACAGTCCGCAGCCAAGGACGCCATCATCAGCTAGAGGTATATCGACGTCCTCACCTGTTCCCTTATCCGCACGCTAATCCTTCCAGCCTCCGAGGTAGCATGTCATGACGACGTCCCTTCTGGACTACCCCCCCCCCCCCAATCATGTAATAATTGTAATTACTAATCATTGTGTATTCTTTTCTTTTCGAAGCAAGGGTTTGCCTTCAGCTGCAAAAAATTAAATTCAGATTTTTTATAATCATTGTAAAGTGTATTGTGTTTCAACGTACGAATAAAAATACATTTAGTTTGACGCATAACACATCTCCAGTATTTTGTATTCAGACAACCTCAGCTCAATACCGACGTTAGCATTCTTGAAATAGGAATTTATTTTACCATTTCTTCCACTCGTGAGCTGAGAATGTTCTGTCTACTCCCTATTTTATTTTATTCACCGGCCCATCCTAATTAAGCAGGCAGGACAAGTTCCTTTTCTCACCGCTAGATAGCGTTAGTTATATTATCGTTGGTCTTTGCTAAGCCACGTCTTCACTACCACCCGCTCTTTGGCCGTCCCGTCGTCCTCATGGGGCCGGCCAATCACCGAAGGGTAGCGGCCCGAGTAGTAAAAAAGGAGGTACCGTTCGCACTTCCGCAGCAGTCAGCAGTCATATCAGTCCAGCACTCGTTGCTCAGACTTTCTCACTTAGCTTAAATTTATCTCTAGCACTTGCTGCTCAGAGCAAGTCTTCGTCTATTCCAGCACCCATTGCTCGGAATCAGTTAAGCCCTCTAGTCATAGTGGTCTGCCCACTTGGCGACGTTAGTCACACGACTCTCCGTGAAGCTCCTTGCTAACTCCCACCCCCCTCCTCAGCATGGATGTGTTCAAGACAAGGAAACTTCTTCCTTCAGTCCTTCTGAAAGCTATTCCCTCCTCACCTTTGCTTAGTCTCCCTGTGTCGTACACAGCACCGCGTACTGTCATCAGCATAGGGAACTGCGGCAACAATAGGTGAGATGAAGCCAGGCCACAATGTGCTTCGCTCACTACACACCTCAACACAGCAAAGGTCGCCTCTACCGGCCCCCAACATCATATTCCAGCTTCCTGGCCAATTATTTGTGCCAGCGTACAGTTGCAAGTACGTCACCACGTTCTTTCTGTTATTGGAATAAAACATGAACTGAGCTTTAAACTTCGAGACTTACCATTCCTGTAGACATAGTACCTAGCTCCCAGTTGTCTCCTCTAAGGGAAGGGAGTGCAGGTAATCCCGGGAAGTTTTCTCAAACGCTTTAAAGACTAACTCTTTACACACATATACCTAGCTTGGCTAACATTTCCCTCCAGCGAGTGGAAACAGGGATGCCACACAGGAAAATTGACTTAGGAAAAGTTTGTCACACTGGTGTCCGTAAGCCTTTCTACCGCGGCCCTGCCAAGACAGACAGACGTTTATGGAGTCGGGAAAACTCAACCTGAGCAACACCCACGTGACTAACTTTAACCAGTGTGGCTTTACCTCCAGTACCCACTGCGGCCTTTGCCAGGTGCCTGAAGTAAGGTGTCCACTGTGTTATTGCACGTTCGTGACTCAACACGTAATTTAGAGGGAAGAAACAAGGAGCCTGCTTTTCGTTCCTCGACAAGGGTGATGTATTATGTGAATCCTCATGCCTTATTCCAAGATACAGGGTCTAAAGGGAAAGATAAAGTTGACCCTACTTGCTTCTGTGCGCCAGCACGAATATTCCCCTGCTTTGGTGGCATCCATAGCCAGTCTTCAGCCCAGCGAACAAGCACAGGAACTCTGATACTTGCAGGATCCAGTGACGTCGGAGATATCCAAACATCTCTTCAGCAATCCCATACGTACAGGGCCATCAGAGCTGCCCCATTGGATTGGGGAACTGGTCCGCCTTTCATCAGCACCTCAGCCACTTGTCATAGCCTTCAGAGTTCAAGACGTTCTGCGAACCGTGACCACACCTCAACCTCGTAGGAACCCAAAGCCGCCAACAGCACTTACTATTGTTGAACTGTCATTTCCAGGTATACAAAAGCCAGCGGTAACTCCCTGCTGCGGACTTCATGCCCTGTCGACAGCCAACCGGCCAATTCTGTAAACGGGAAGATCCCAGCGGCCCGACAGAATCTGAACCCACCATCCATGCAGGAGCAGTTTGCTTCGCTCTTGAAAAAAAAGACTCCCTTTTGGCGCAGTAAATAGGAGTCTACTTGTAGACTAGTGGTCGTGCATCAAGTTGTAACTTAAACCCTTTGTTGCGCATTTCAAACAACCTAAAAAGTCACATTTATTTCTATAATAATTTTCAATTGGCTCATTATAATTAAACAACCACCTGCTGACAGAACCTGATGACCCGAACATGTTTGGTTATCCTCAGTTTACACAAAGACAGGATAATATTCCTTAATCTGTATAAGATTCTGAGAAAACCCAAATAGTGTCCAAAGCACCTGCATCTGCAGTAGGATTCACACTGAATTATCCAGAATCACAACTACTCATTACCTCAGTCCCAGTCTGTAGTAAATACTGGACCCAGGAGTGCCTGAGTATACACCTGGCATTCAGGGGAATGCACTCTTGTGTCTGTTTGACTATTTTTTAAATGCATTATAATTCAAAAGGTAAAGTTAGCCAAGAACACAGATTAGCCCATCAGGCCTTGCAAAGAGAGTTAAGAGACACTAAATAATACCGTAAACACTCCAGCTAACAGTGACATATTGGAAACTACAAAAATTATTGTACCACTATTTGGACCTGTGAGAACTCCAAGTGACGATCTTCCACTCTTATTTGAAGCTCTGAGGCAAGACAGGTATTCCTTACTAGACATAGACTGGGCATGCCATAACCTCAATTATATTGACACCCCAGATCCGCCAGTGTTTCGTTCCGAACAAACCCCAGCGCCTCGCCCTTGTACTCACATACAAGAACCTGCCGTTACTTGCATAGTTCACACAGCCACCAGAAAGGTACTAAAAATTTACATACCTCCTAAGCCCAAAACTATGCGTAAGCTAGTGTCAGTCACACAGGACTTCTTCCCTTTATGAAAACCCACCAGACCAGAACTCTATTGACACAGAGTAAACTCAGAAACGTCCAATTAATTTCTGGCCATGCTTTGCATATGTATACTTCGATTGATTTCCCTTATTTAACCCATAACAACTGGCATCACAACTTTTGATGGCATTCACGGTAGTCTGGACAAGACTCCCTCGGAGGGAGATATTCGTTGTTAACTTACCCTGGGGTTTGACTTCCCTCCTCCAATTAAGGTCTCTCCACCTAAACAGTGTCACTCCAACTCTTCCAGCGTGGGAAGGTCCACGACTCAGCCAGGCAATGGATCTAGTCAATCAATAGACACTCCGGGAGAGAACCAGAGTTTTAAACCAAGAGGAGGGAATCAACACTTACACATTTCATAGTTTCACCTCGTAGACGTAGAAATTCAGAATAGTAGCCCCAGTAGTAAAGAAAAGGCACATATTTTATTTTGAATAAAATATTTATCTCATAAATCCATGTCACTATATAAGGAGTATTTTAATTTTATCTATAATAAAATATTTACTAATATTTTGTAGTTAGGTTGCGGATTTGTGTTGAGTAATATGTATTGAATTGAACTGGATTTAATAAAAAATATTATCATCTACAAATGAACGAAAACTGTATGCAGGTGGCATAAAAGTCTTGTAAAACTCTAATGCTAGTGAATATTCCTGGGCAGTTTTAAATGTCTCGATAATGTGTAAGATTTAATGGAAACAAGATTTAATGCACAACATTTACTGTGATATGACAATGTGTATTTCATGACAATGTGCTCTCATAAGCTTGACCTTTCTTCCTTATCATTAAATATTTTTGAAAGTTTTACACTAAAAATGTACTGATTAAAAGAATAAATAACTAATTCCATTTAGTTTTAGTGAAATAGTTACAAAAAATAACAGATTCATGTTCTAATAATAATAATGCATACTTTGTTTGCTAGAAAATTTATTCAACGAAATAGTGAAATTTTAATGATGACATTAGCTCAATTTATTGACCATAAAAATGGGACCCTATAGTTGTTATGTATATACCTGCTTAGAATGATGTAATGTTTTTAAGTGTTACAAACTGAACCTACTTGAAATAAATGAGAAACAACACATCATCTGTTATCAATTTTTATGTAGATATGTAGTTCACTTAGTGCCTTGAAAGATGTCGGCTGGATGGCACATAATTGTTCCAGACAGGAGCAGATCTAGACTTATGGTTTTGGAGCGGTAAGGAGCTGTCATAACCTCATTGTGCAGGTGCAGCTCTAGAATTTTGAGTTATGGCACAAGAGGGTGGCACTCTCTCATCATAATTTTAGGAAACAATATTATATTATTCAAATAAAATCAGTATTTTAAACAATTCAGATTTCATTTCATTTCAGTTTTAAAGTATTCACAAGATAGTTTCATGTGAATGTGAGGGTATGGGGGAGGGGAGTCATATTCCCTGTGATGCCCTTCTCCCCTCTCTGGATTTGCCACTGGTTCATGCATATATTTGGATAATTCTTATCTAACTTACGTATATTATCAAAAAATTGCAGTATTCCTTTTATATATTCTAAAACAGTTACCTCATCTTGCTGAAAGAGTTTTGATTTATCTTTCCATGTGATGTACTTCACACCTCTCAGTCTGGCCAAGTCCATGTAACAACTCTCATCTTCACAGTTGTAGCTGCAATAAAAACAAGATGGTGATATCCATCATCTAATGTCAAAGTCATACTCACAAAAATTATGATTGGTAAGTTAAAAATTAATAATCATGCAATTTTGTGCAAACATTTCTTATATGTGGTACAGTTAATATGATTTATAGTGATTTCCACAGATAATTTTCTTTCTCAGAAATACATTTTGCTTTGCATACAGTCTACAAGAAACAGACTTAATTATGTAGTAACTAGCTGTTACCCCTGTTAGTTTCTCCAGGATCAAAAGTACCCTATGTGCTAATCCAGAATATAATCTACTTCTGTACCAAATTTCATCCAAATCCATCGAGCTGTTACCATGCGATTGAGTAACAAACAAGCATACAAACTTTTGCATTTATAATATTATTAAGAATATTAAGAATTAAGATTACTCATAAGGTATTTTTCATTCTGGAAAACAAACATTTCCTTTAAGGAATATAAAAAACAGACCACCAACCAACACCTACTCAAATGGTTGGTGGCATATTTGATATATTCCCCAAGAAACTGTTCGTTTATCCTGTAAACCGAAATCCCCTTGAAAAAATTGATACCTCAACCAAAAAACTCATAAAAGATTCATCCATTGAAGAGAAGAAAAAGAAACAGCTTATTGTAAAAGATCCAAGGACTACCGCATTCTATGGTCTTCACAAAAATCCACAAGCCGGATGTTCCTCTTCGACCAATAGTTAGTGCTGTTGGCTCGCCCGACTCATCTGCTAGCCAAATACCTCAACAAAATACTGCAACCAGCCTTACCTTCTCCAGCTTCAGACATACAGAACTCTGCCCAGTTTGTGGACAGTTTGAAAAATATTTCACTACAACCTGAAGACATCCTGGTCAGTTTTGATGTCATCTCTCTTTTCCCAAAAGTACCTGTCCCAGAAGCTCTCCAAATCCTACAAGAGCAACTCAGTGAAGGCAGCCTCAGCGAAGAACTGGTGAAGCTAGTGAAGCACTGTATTACATCAATTTTCTTCCCATACCAGAGACAGATTTACACACTGATATGGGCTCACCACTTTCTCCTTTACTGGCTAATCTCTTCATGTACAACTATGAAGAGAGAGATATTCACTCCTTCACCCACCAACCAAAACATTGGCTTAGATATGTTGATGACACTTTCGTGGTGTGGAGTCATGGAGAAGAGAGACTACAACAATTCCTAAAACATCTTAACAGCATCCATCCCAAAATACAGTTCACTATAGAAATGGAAAAAGATGACCAACTTCCATTTCTAGATGTCATGGTATACAGGACACAGAACCTTAACTTAGGCCACACAGTTAACAGGAAGCCTACCCATACTGACAGATATCTGTGGGCAAACTCCCACCACCCGCCATCACAGAAGAGGACAGTCATTTCCACGTTTGTCAAGAGAGCGAAAAGCATATGTGAAGAACAACATCTTGAGGCAGAAATAAAACATCTCACCATAGCTCTAGAAGCTAATGGTTACTGAAGATGTGAGGTACAGCAGAGCATTAAGAAGCAGCCCAGAATAAAAGACAAAAACACAACACATAGCTATACTGCCCTATGTCAAAGGAACCACTGACCGGCTGGCATGCTTACTGAGTAAGGACATACATACCATCATGAAACCTATTAACAAAGTTGATAGCATACTGGGATCAGTGAAAGACAAAACACCAGCCGAAGAACAGGCCAGGGTTTACAAGGTACCTTGCTCATGCGAGAAAGTGATGGCAGAAAAAAAACAAACAGAATAAAAGAACACGTCAGGGCCTACAAGTATGAAAACCAGCAGTCAGCTATTGCTGAACACTCCATGAAAATCAAACATAGCATTGATTTTGACAAGCACAGCACAATAGCCAACATACAAACTTATAAACCAAGAACCATTAGAGAATCAATAGAAATATTAAATTATCGTAATAACATCAACAGAGAAGATGGTTACAAGTTAAACAAAATATAGGCAAATCTCTTCATAGAAGACTTGAAATCCTGTGATGTGAGAGCAGAGAACACAGACTCGCCTGGATTGGCCAACCACCTCAGCCAATCAGGAGGAAGACAGACTGCAATTGGCCAGAGTCTAGCCAATCAGGGTAGAGACTACACCCTCACAAGGATTGGCCAACCACCTCAGCCAATCAGGAGGAAGACAGCCTGTGATTGGTCGAAGAGTCCAACCAAACAGGAAACAGTCTTCCCGAAATCAGAATATATAAGGGCCTCTTCCTTCTACTGTCCTCAATTGGTCAGGTATTGTTCCCTGATGATGGCACTGCAACGACTGCTGAAACGTTGGAGAAGAAATCCATGATGCGGCTCAAACAGAGAAGCCTGTGAACTATTTAAAACATACAAACTTTTGCATTTAGAATATTACTAAGATAATTAAACCTTGAAACTGTAAATTTGTTTATGAAATAAGACTAAAAATTACAATAAGAATGAAACAGGTTTATTTGACTACAAAATCATTAGAACAATAAAATCAAACTAACAATGTTATAACTGGTAGCTTAATAAGTATTAATGGTATGTATTTTAGCTATTCTACAACGAAGGATGATTAACTACATAGGAGAAACCAAATCCTTCCCCGCTTATCTTTGATTTAAAAAACCTCACAGCAATTAAAAGTTTGCAGCAAAATTTTGTACATATTCTGTTTCTCATATTTTAGTACTTTCAATCATTCATTACTTATTAATTTATAAATACCAGAAAAGAACTTAATTCAATATGCCACAGTCATCTCTAAACAAAACGACAAGAGTAATAATGATTCCCTCAATGTAAAAACCCTATTTTAGAGAACCATAAAAATTATGATTTAAAAAAATTGAAAAATTTAAAGGAAATAGGCTGCAAACTAAGTTTGTTGAATTTATTATTTTGATTGCTCACCATTGTGATTCTCTTCACCACTCTTGTACAACTCCGAAGAAGGTAAGTTCTAAAAATAGACACCACTCACCGATACATCCAGATATTAAGTGGTGAACAGCCAAGAAAAACTACAGCCTTATTAAGGTTGGCGCATGATGCATTCCTGCGCATTGGGCATGCGCACTCTACAACTTTGCCACATCTCGAAGCAGCAGCGCTTATTTGGGCAAGTCATTCTTTAAATAGTACAATAATCACGTGCCTACAGGGTCCAGCATCACGACTACAGACACGTGGTTAATAAATAAATTGTACTGTTCACAACAAGCCGCCATGTGGTCGCCCTATCCCCAATGCAGGAATTGTACTGTTTGACGAGCCATCGACAGCCTGCCCGATGATAGCCAAGTTTCCACGAGTCGCAACAATTGAACATTACCCCTGCCTGTGAAACGTCACAGTCTCCAGAGCATCATGCTGAGGCGATAGAACTGTTAACGCCCCCACCACAGGCGATAAGAAAAAGGCCACCCTGGCCTAGCACTCGAAATTTCATCATCCCCGGAGAGAGGCTAGCTTAACTTGCACCCCTCCGAAAGCCACCAAGCTGAGATTTTCAGTATATAAGGAAGTGCCCTTTCAGGCTCAGGACAGTTCATCGGCCCTCCAGTTTGCATAAGGCTGAGGGCGAAGGAAGAGGTAAGTGACAGCAATGACTCCCAGTCTGTGAACACCAGAGCTCTGCTCTGCAAGGGTTCTGACCACTAGGTCATCACCGATGCGCAACTGCGGTCTAGTGGAAAGACTCCATGGGTAATTGGTAAAACCTTTCTTCCTCTCAGTCTGCAAAGACCAGAGGTCATACCAACAGAAACAAACCAATAGGCTCTAAGTTCGAGTTTAACTATCGAAGGAACCAGTCCAGCAAGTCAACTACTGCAGAGCCATGACAACTATCAACCAGCTCCATAGAGGTATTGAAGAACGTCCCCCTGTCACCCACACCTTCCGTGGTAGCAGGTCACGTAGACGTCTTTTCCCTTGAGGAAGGCGGCGATGGCTGGGTATTGGCTGCCGGCGAGCTTGGTGGAAGCTGCAAATACGGAAGGGGAGGAAGCTGGGAGGTGAGGCCTCTCTAGCTGTCCTTGCGTTTTAATACTTATATGGTTATAAAGGAGCCCTTCTGCGTTATAGTGGTTTCTAACGAGTGTTCCATTGCCTGGCGGGTCGGGGTTGGTCCCATGTTGGGGTCCTTACGGGGATACCGCTTAGTGGAAGGTTTGTGTTTGAAGGGAGGGGAATCAAACTCCAGGGTGAGCTTAGTTAAAAACAACTCCTTTCCAGGGAGTGCAACCTTGCTCACGTGAAGGTAGCCAAAATACAGAATGCCAGCAGTTCAAAATAATGAAATACCGCAAGTGGAGTTGGATATGATAATGGAATGGAAATGAGTCTGACTTTCCTTGGATAGTTCCTACTAGGGGTCTCGTTCACTTCCAGGACTTCTAAAAGGGGCCAGCCTCATAGGCTTACGAGAAGGTATAAAGTTATGCGGAGGGGAAGCTATCCAGAATTTTGGAGTAGCTTTGGGAGGTATGGTGAATTTAATCACCTTCCCGGCTGCAGTTCG
The DNA here is from genome assembly GCA_029891345.1 of Dryococelus australis. Classification (NCBI taxonomy): domain Eukaryota; kingdom Metazoa; phylum Arthropoda; class Insecta; order Phasmatodea; family Phasmatidae; genus Dryococelus; species Dryococelus australis. The sequence goes on along the minus strand of CM056994.1, from coordinate 190,034,179 downwards.
GATCATACACATTTTTGGTGGTGTAGTGTCGCTAACTTGGGATGGGGCAGGTGGCTTCACAATTGGTGCTGGGTTAGCCGGGCTGAAAATGCTAATGTATTAGTACTTTACTACAGCCAACACATGCCTAGTTCATAATCTAGTTAGGATTCATGTTCGCAAGTTATATAGAGCAAAATTGAACGTGGTGTGGGAGCAGTGACTTCTAGTAAGGGGGACTAAGGGTGCAGTGTCATGAGTAGAGTCGATTGGTGTGCGCACCAGACTGAGAAAGTCCCTCTGCAGGGCCCGTAAAGCTCAATAACACTTTCTGCTAAACAGTCCTCCTTTATAGTCATCTAAATTTATGAAAAATAAATTTACCAAACTAATGTTATATTGCAAAGTTCTCTCTCTCCAACTGAGGCTTTTTTCATTAATATACTGGTTGGTCTCACTCTTCCCCTAGCTGCTGTAGTATAGCCCTCGTGGGAGTATCTTATTCAATTACTCCTGAGGTGCTGACAGGGAGAAATTACAGACTAGAGTTGGAATGGTACCGCAGGCAAGTGCGGGCATACCGGACACTCCCAGGAATTTCAGTATGTCTTTGCAGACTATAGCCTTTGCAGGTGCTGTGATCCTGAGGGTTTCACCCACTCAACTTATTCCCGGAGTGAAAGGTTTGAGAAAACACTGGGGATCCAGTTCTTTTATAATCTAAAACACAATAATAATTACTAATTATTTAATTTTACATCAGGTGAAGGCGAACCTGGATGAATTCTCTCCAAACAAACTCCAAGAATACTGAACATCACAATCAACGTCCAGAGGGGACGTCGCAATGACTACTACCGCAGGAGTCAGGGAATAACTGATTTCAGGGGTACAGGGTTACAGACGATGAAGTTACCTCCGCAGAGCCTTCGCAAGCTGGAGGTGCTGGAGAGCCTTTGCAAGCTACCTTTGCAGATGCTAGGAGAGGAAGGCTGGCCTTCTTCAGGCTGGGAGAGGTGGAGGTCTTGTCCAGACCCAGGAAAGCCCTCCAACCTTTGCGATTGGCGGGCCGACGAACTCTGGCAACAGCGTTTTCAGGATTCCTTATATAGTCACAATCTTAGCTTCATGGCTCTCACAGGGGTTCCGAGGATGCTAGCCTTCCACCGCAGGGATAAATTGTCTCAGGGTAGTGGGCAGCACCACGCTTTTCTTATCGCCCTGGGTGGAGGCTGATGACACGTTTACCGCCGCTTCTCGAGGCTCAATTGCTGTGACATCACTAGACACAGGGGTGCTGCGATCCTGTCATGACTCTTTCAACTCCTTTGTCGATGTCGGCTGGTCCGCAGCTCGTCGGATAAAACCATCTCTGGTCGACGGGGTGGCGACCGCATGTCGAATTCTGGGCGGGCAGTACAATTTCCATAATTAAACGTGTTAATTATTTTCCGTATCTGTAGTTGTCCGAGGCGTTGAATCAACCCTGTAGCCACTAGAATAAATGTACGCCACTTTAGACTTGCCCCAAGGCTCTCAGCGCTAGCTAATGGGGCGAAGTCGAGCAGTAGTGTGCACAGTCGCGCTGCGCAGCAGTGTGGAATGCGTCATGCGTCATCATGGATCATTGCTTTGTTATTACAATTTTCTATTTTTTTTTTTTTCAGTATCTCTCTTCTGAGTATCTAGTCTCGTTCACAGATCGGCTTTCCCTTGGTAATACTTTACCTGGAAGTAGACACTCACAACACAATACCATTAATCTTGATAGCATTTTTTTTTTCCACTTCTATTTATTACTAGGAATCTTTTCAATATGGAGGTCTTGATTTTTGTTGACCATTGCAATTATTTCATAAACATGAATAAATTATGTTAATAATTTAGTTTTCACCATTTACAAAAAAATTGTCTAACCCACTTAAATTATGTCAGTTTACATGGTACACTATAGTACTACTGGTGTGAAAAAATTTGGTGAGTAGTAGATTAGTGGTTCCCTAGATATGGCCTAAATGTTGCATTTTGTCACCTGGCACAATCTTACAAAAAAAGTCAGCAAAACAGATCTCTATAAGCATATTTGATGTTTGTAATGGCTACTCCCTACATAGTAAGTTAAAATTAAAGTGGTTTAATTGTTTAATAGATGCAACAAACTTAACTAAATTATTTATTTGATTGCCATACTGTAAATAAAGCCAGACATATTTAACACATGGCATACTGTAGCACTACTTATGTGCAAAGTTTGATGGAAATCAGTTGATTGGTCCCAATCATGTGACATGAAAGCTTCAGTTTACCATATGGTGATATTTTCATCACTGTATTAGTACATTCTATGTTTGTCATAGATACTGCTACATATCAAAATCGGTTGAAATAGTTTGGGATATACGGCTTACTAAAATATTTACATGGCTGTTATTTTGCAAATATTACCACATCCTTAAGTCATAAATTTAGATGGACTACAAAAGTATAACTTGTAGTCTGAATTTGGTGGGTATCAGTGAACTGTTTCCAGAGATAGGGCACAAAAGCTTAATATTTCATGTAGTGCTGTCTTCCAAAATGACTGACAAATGAATTTATATATTAACTTGTTTAATGCTTTTATAGATACAACCAGCATACAAAGTTAAGTTGGAATTGGTTACATGGTTTCACAGTTATAGCATAGTAGTCTTATAATGTTTATGTGACCTTTATTTTGAAAATAAGTCTCACCCACTAAAACATGCAAGTATACATAACCTACTATTGTAGGCTTGCCATTTTAACACATTTCATAAATTTTTACGGATTTTTAATACTCTAGAAAAATCCAAACCCAAACTTTGGGTATTTTTTTAAGTTCAAAGTGCGACACTAGCGCCCACAGTGATGTGTGTCAGTTTCACTGATGCATTTGTTTGAAAGATTCTTATAATGGAGGTGGATAATTAATTTAAATATTTTGGACATACGCCATTGCTTCAATAGTGTATGTCCAAAATATTCTACTTAATTATTCACTGCCGCAGGTATACAGTTATCTACATATATGTGTTCCTGGCTGTATGATCACATGCAAAGGCCAAGGCCATTATTGAAAAGAAACTTTGCCTCGAATTGCCGTTTTTACACATGCAATACAAATTTGGTGATGGTGTTTTGCATTGACATCACAATGGCGCAGAAACAAAAATTATCGCAGAAACCGTCATATAAAGAAAGTATAAGTGTGAATGGAAAAAAGAATTACCAAGGGTTGTACATTCCAAACCAAAATAACTACATTAAATATGAAAAATTTCTGTCATATCCATTTTTTTTTGTAATTTGCAATTTTTTTCATTCAAAGGATTTTACAGGATTTGACTCAATGATTCCACGATTTTACAGGACTTTTGTATAAAGGAACCAGGATTTAAGCTTCAGGGCTGGTGGCAGCCCTGTACTATAGAATTACTACAGTGTAAAATTTAGTAGGAATCGGTTGACGGTTTTCTAAGATATGACATTAAAACTTTATTACTCATGTGGTGCTATCTTACAAAATGGTGGGCAAATAAGGCTATGTTATGACACATATGATGCTTGTAAGATATGCTTTCAGCATAATAGTTTTGGTTGAAATTGATCAACCGGTTTTAAAAATATTGCAAATAAATATATATATATATATATATATATATATATAGCCTCCATTTTTATAGTAAGCATCTTAGTCATTAAAATGGCATATGTATAAATATGGCCTACAATAGTATTACTTACGTGCCAAATATGGCAGGAATTGGTCGTGTAATTACAGAGATACAATGTAAAAGCTTTATTTTTATGTTGCACTATCTTTTAAAATGGCAGATTAATAAAATTGTCACTTTCTAAAGTAAACACTTACATCATACACTGCCAATGTATAAAATTTGGTTTAAATTGGTTAAATGGCTCCCAACAATAATGTAAAAGTTTTATTTTTCAATTTGTAGTATCTTACAAAATGATGGACTGATAGCATTATTATTAGTGTTTAAATAATATTTACATCCTGCACTGTCAACATACCAAAGTTGGTTTAAATCAGTTAAATGGTTACAGAGATATAATGGAAAAGATTTATTATTTTTCAATTTGCACTATCTTCCAAAATGGCATACCAATAAGAGTGTTGCTTTATAATTTCAATGCGTGTACTGATGCCGTCGGGTGAGACACGAGACGAACGATGACACAAATACTTACTGGTAATATGGGCGCCACCGGTACTTCCCAATCACCACACTATTGAGACTCAGGGTTCTCAGGGATACTGTGGGTTCTGTGTGTCCGTCTCACCCATGTGTACTTACAAACATGTTGGCAATACTAAACTTTTAATAAAATCACTGAAATAAAAAAAGATAAGTCATATGTGGCTAGGACACTGTCACTAATGAATAAAAAATTGAGTTCACTGTACAATTATTTTATTGATATTATTTACACACATCAACGTGCCAATGAAATGGTTATCTAGATCATGACTAGCCAATTCCGCTTGGGTGCTCCCCAACCCGTAATTAACCCAGCGCACACCTAAATGGATGATCTCACCGAGGTGCGTGAAAGGACAGTCTTCACAAGGGAAGAGGGTCAACAGCCACTAGGGTAGACTGAAAATTTTTCCCTAAGACAGGACAAGGTGAATTACAAATGAAAACCCTTAATACACATTAACACGTGTGATTACTCAGCATCACTAAAGCAAACTCGTATAGGCTCGCCCTCCAGCACGTGGTTAGTGTGGTGATGGCTTATACACAGAGCCGGCTAGGACGGGAATAATTGCACCGTACACTAATTACAAATTACGTAGACTCTTGAATGATACATGAAATAAGATGGGACACGAGATGAATATTCACAATAAACACACACGTGTGAAAACAAGCTTAGGTGGCGCAGATGCCGCTGGATGAAGTACGTAGCAGACCATGTGGTGCAGGTGAAATTGCAATATTTCTGCGTGGAAACGGCAAACTAAATTCAGATAAAATATTATTTGTGTTGAGCAGGTGGTTCTCTTTACGATTAGCGTTGTTACAGGCTTGTAACAAGCATTATGGCAGTGAAATCAAACATTACTGTGACCGCATGGTCAAGTACAAAAAGCATCAATTTACGTGAAAAATACATTGAACCCTGAATAAAACTGACATAGAACCCTGAAATAAATTATTGCACATACAATTTTATATAAATAAGCTCTTAAAACGCAATGATGGAATATACAATTACTTGGCTTCAGTCGGCCACATAATTATACGCAATGTTGCCATAAAATATTCAAACACGAAAATCACCCTTAAATACATACATAAAAATAAAGCTCTTAAAATTGTGTATAGCAATTATGCAGAAGTTACACTGAAATGCCATAAACATAGGCAGATGGCGCTTGATTCAATATGTGTGGGTCACGTGACCTCTCCGAAATCTTTCTCCTTCTCTTCGATAAGTTAAAAATGACACAAGGGCGTAAAAATTAGTAAAGCAGAAGCATAATGCTGGGGAAAATGTCTGCCAAAAACATACGCAAGCAAAAATTAACCGGTAAACTACATTGACTATGGAAACCTACATCAGTGAACAAAAGTTGTAGTGCGTACGTGACAGTGTCTTACCTCGCCAGCTCTCCTGTTAAGACAATATAACACATTTTACCCTAAAATTAACATTTATAGGAATGTTCAAAATTATCGGCCTCCTTGCGCACATGCGGGACACGTGACCGCCATCATGAGCTCTAGCGCCGCTGGTTGTTAGCCGGCGTCAGTATTATGCACTATTAATGAACCAAATTTGGTTAAAATAGGTTTTATAGTTACAAACATTGTCCTAAATTTTAAAAATTGTCACCATTTTGAAAAAAGAACCCGGCGTGATTGTAAAGTATAAAAGGTGGATGTCATTACTAAATACTGCATGTGGGCGTAGTTTGGTGAAATTCAGTTCACGTTTTTAAAAGTTATTAGAGGGGGACATACATTCCAGACAAGACATTCGAGTGATTGCATAATCCTCTTTCGTTTAGAAAGTAGCCTAAAAATTACTAACTTACAGTTCAAACACAACTGCCCAATCTGGCAGAAACAGCAAATGTGCAAGACCAGCACCATGAATTCCGATGAATATATCAGTATTGTACGTGTGCTCCAGCTGGGTTCGAAAGTTCATGTTGCGGTTATACATCACCTGCAACAATACAATCACAGCATTAATCACGGCACCAAGGTTTAATATAAACAATTTATAATGCTGTCTAATAATGGTTGGATGAATTACTACTGTGTATTTGGAAAACACATGATAGAAACTGACCATACAGAGAACCTGAAAAATTGTGATCACAGTTAGAAAGGTTTTTTTTACTTTTATTGCACTATGTGCTGAAAAATCACGATTATTTCCAATCATAAATACATAAGATACAGGATGTTAGAGATATGTTAACAACTTGTGTATAATATGACTTTTTAAAAAACAAAACAATACCATACATTCTGTGGTACAACAAAGAAAATTTAAGGTAAACACATTTTAAACTTGATTCACTTAACATGAGCTTAGTTAAATTACTCCGAATAATGTAGACTTCTGGCACATCCTGGGTGGGTAAATGAGAGTTGGTACATGTTGACTATTAGCTCTAATAAATTTCAGTTTCCTATACGTTCCTTATTTAAATCTGAAGAAATGCATTTTACATCTGTAATTCACTCAAACAGAGTATTGTTTTCATAATAGTTAAAACTGTTTAAAAAACACTTTGATGGTTCTGTTGCAAGATGAAATAAATATCGGACAATATTGTTAGCTAATGCAGTCGTGCTGCTTTACATTCATTCGTGCTGCTTTACATTCATTCCAGTGTGAAGACAACCTATACTCATGAACACAGGCTGTGTGTTCTCGTGGGATAAAATTTAGTTTTGAGAGGATCAAATTTTATTTTGGTGGAATAAAAACCCAAATTACATGCTGCACAATATACTGACGTGTGACGCTTACTGATCCAAGCAATTATAACTTAGTTTCTTCTGTGTGTAATTTCCCTGGTGCACCGGGTGAGATCCAAATTAGTGTAATATACCAGAGGGCTTACAGGTTACTCCCTTGTTGCAGGGCGTAATACAGACGCGTCAGTGTTATACTGTTCATCACTCATGGTCAGTAAGCTATGCCACACCACCTCCTCAGAATACATTAAGTATGAGTGAGCCAGTGATTCATCTGCCCTCTTCAGGTCCACCCAGCTCCAACAGCTAGCTCTACCACTCCCGGGTGCTAGGGCTCTCTGCCAACCCCGCATCTTCAAGAGACCTCCTGGCAGTAGTTAGTCGGTTATTGTTGGAGCCACATCAGCCCCGGACACTTGCTCCACCGCCTTGTGTGCTAGAGCTCTCTAACCTTTTTTGTCGCCTAGACAACCCAGAAGCTATTATTCAGCTGCACCGTAAGCATCTACCAGACCTTCCAGATTCTATGTAAAGGGGACCTGGTTCTAAATTAGAGGGTTGCAGATTTTACTAGGTAGCTATTAACTTTCCCTATCTACTCTGTGCCATGTCCTGAAGGAGCATAGGGGACCCACTTCCTGAAGGGTTGTGGCTTGTCCATTACGAGGGGCAATCAGCTAGGGAGGGTTTACAACTTCGTACCTAGCAGTCATGCGACTTGATCCATCCTGTACACTGGTCGGGCCCCTACCGCAAAATGAGTTCAATAGTCAGTACTAACCCCATGTGCGATGCGCCTGTATAATAAAAGCTAGCTCTTGCCATGACATAGTTTAAGACTGTTCCCAAGAGCGTCATGTGTCAATACAAAAAGATCTTAGGAGACCATGTAATGTTATTCTGAAACCCTTTACTAAATTTAGGGAGGGGCACCACCTTGCCTTTCTTTTTACAGTACCTCAGTTTATTAGAGCTCTAATAAGCGAACTTTATATTTAACGGACAAAATCTGAAGCCATAATAATTTTTTATCGCTAAGTCCTCTTACCACTTGTACAACATGAAAAGTGTTGTTCAGCAGTGAGATATGCGCACATGTGAACAGCTGTGTTAGGCAGGTGGGTGATAAGAATTTTGTAATGGCTTGGCTGCGTTCGTCTACTATAGCAGTGACCATAATTTGTGACACATGTAACATTTCCTGTGTAGGATGTGCTTAACTTGTGAATGCGCACTGCCCAATATCTCTGTTTTGGTTTACTGCAGCAATTTCGTATTTTTTGCAAAGCACATTCCTGTAAATTGCTGCATTTCCATATACTTTTTACATCTAGATGTTGCCATTAGCAGTACTACCAAGGATTACGGATTTTCCGTAGTTAAAACTGATTTGAACATCCAGTTACGGAATCACGGAGGCTTGCTTGTTAATTACGGAAATTGATAGCCTTGAGAATGTGTCTGAAATTTTTTGTATTTTATTTTAGTTCGTACATGTTTATGGTACAATGTATTGTCTCCCGTACGGTAAATATCGTACTCTTACCAGAAGCTGGCGAGTCGACAATTTCAGTATTCCCTGCAAACAGTGTGATACATATTTACGGTACAATGAATTGTCTGCCATACGGTAAACATATTACTTTTACCACAAGCTTGCATGCGTGTCTACAATTTCGGTATTCTCCGCAAACAGCGCAATAAATTTGGTATCACGAGAAGTAAAGATTGTGGCAACACTGGAAAGAGAAAACAAGTACTGTTTTGTTAGTAGTGATGTGATGTCACCATTGTGTGTTAACTTTGTGGTGGTTGTATGTTAATTGAACATGAAGCGTGTTGGGGAGCCGTGTAAATCAGCGAACAAGGTGTAAATTAGCAAGCAAGAAGGTGTTACAGAAATATTGTGATAAGTTACACAAAAGAATGGCAGTGCCTGGTTCCATCACAAATATCGGAGGGACACTTTTTTGTGAAGTGTGCAGCTGTGATCTTGTCATTGCGCATGAGGAACGAGATGATTGCCGGTGCAGTGTTTACTCTAAGAAGCACAAAGATCACGGTAAAGTGGAATCTGCTCACAAAACAATTTCATCTTTTTTTGTAAACAGCAGTAAAAATTAAACTACTAATGCTGAAATGTTATTCACCTCGTTTCTTGTGGAACACAACATTCCACTAGCCGTTTCTGATCATGCTAGTCATCTCTTCCGGGCAATGTTCCCAGAATCTGCAATAGTGAAAAAGTATGGTTGTGCAAGGACTAAAACTTCTGCCCTAGTTCAATTTATGTTGAGGTTGACCAAGGAATAAATTGCCTCTGTGTTGCGAACTTCAGCCTTTTCTCTATCAACTGATGGGAGCACTGACAAAAACACTGTTAAATTGTATCCTGTAGTTGTTTCATTTTTTAATGAAAAACTAGGGAAAGTTTGTACTCTACTACTATCGCTACTTGAATGCGCAGACAATACAGATGAAAGCATTTTTTTTGTCATAGATAAAGAATTAGTTTCTTTCAGAATATGTTGGGAAGACTGAATTGCTTTTTCTTCTGACAGTGCAAACACTATGATAGGTACCAACATATTTTATTATTTAATGCATGTGTGTTGTGTGTATGCCTATTAAAATTTTTGAGTATATCTGTATTTTGGAGAGAAATTTTATTGTGCATGATTTAAGCATATTTTTTGCATATAACTGATTACTGATAGTTGTGCTTGGAGGTTGGCAGCTCTGTATTAATGATTCATTCTGTTCTTTTTTTATTTTGTTTACTACAAACTTAAGGTAATAAATGTGTGCAAGTGTTTCAGACCGGGTGTTTTAACACATCTTTACACTACTTTACTTCTTTACAGCAAGCAGGAAGTTGTCGATAAAAAATAGTATACAAAAATTAATAAAACCATCCTTAATACCATATTTCGACATGTATAGGCAGCATGCGTGTGCTGGTCACACCATGCTTTTAAGCCTCTAAAACTGGAAAAATAAAAATCTCATGTACAGGCTGCACAAGCTTTTCTAAAGTGTGAAGTTTATTCACGTACACTAACAACCGACATTTGACGCATGACCTTGCAAGGCTGTTCACAGATATGCTAGCATCAATCGCTTCTGTTCATTCACTTTCTATTGTGTCGTGCGCACTTCCTAGATACACAAACACGAGTGATAATGGGGAATGAATGAGTGAGTTATAATGCAAAATTTAAGTTCAAAGTCATGGAATATGCATGTGAACATGGAAAAAAAACACAGCTGGTCGACAATTTGAAGTCGATAATAAAAATGTACAGCTTTGATGGAGGGAAAAAATATATGTGGGGAAAAACTGCCTAAAAACAAATATTCTTTGCGAGGCAAGAAGTGTCAATACCCAGAACTGGAAGAAGAGTTGTTTCACAACGTGCTTGCTAGTTAGACGTTTGCAGACGACTCAATTACACAATCTACCTGCAACTCAATTGCACAACATGTCATGTCAGTGACTCAATTGCACAATTGTTAGCAGCTATTCAGTACAGCATGTATAAATAATTTACTTTTATTCTCTGATGATGCAGGACCTTAGGTGCCATTTTATTGTGGTCAGAAACATTTTTACACTTTATCCATTTTTTTCCCCAAAAAGTTTTGTGTACAGGCCACACCTCATATTTTCACATGAAAAATTAGTACAAAATGTGCAGCCTATACAAGCCGAAATTCAGTACATATTTTCCACAATGAGCGTGTGTGTTTTTGTCATTCATTGCCTTTCATGGGAGGACATTCATTTTCAATAGAATCGTACTTAACTACACGTAAAAATCTTCACATGTTTGTGAAAGTGAAATTTATTTTGAAGTGTGTTCGTGCACTGCCTTTAAAATCATGAAGAAGTATGTCTGGGATTTTATTTTACACTGTAATAAATTGTTTTTATCAACGTATCTACTTGCGGCATACAGAATGTGAACTGTGTTGTTACTGCACACAGGCAAGATAAGCATGTTAACATACTTGAAAGATGGAGAAGGAAGCCATTTTTAGAATCATACAATGGCATGACTACATAGTCATTGTGCATGGTGTTGCTCATGTGTAAAACCTATGTTTTTAGGGAAATACCACATGCAACTTATTATAGTCAATCCAGAATTTAAGTTAAAGATTGTGCGTGTTTGTTGTGTGAAATGGCTTCCCCACCAGGAGAAAAACTAGAAGCTGGTGTTTCAGTGGCAAGGATATACGCCACATCACAGCACTCAAAATGCCACAAATTATTGAATACCAGTGTAAAAAGTGCTTAAAATGGATTTTAAAGAGAATACAGACAGAATGTCTGCCTGTTGTGATGCATTTTTATTGATGTGACAGCTGCATACGGCATGAGAAAGAATAAGCAGGTGGGCAATCGATAACACGACCGGCACGTCAAGGTCAGCACGTACTGTTGGAGCTCAGAGAGTGTTGTCAGAGACAGTCCATTACATAGCAGATAATACCACTATTCAGCTCATGTACATAGAGTATGCCTATTATCATATTCTTGCCACTAAAGGGCGACTATGACCTGTACTTTTCTCATTTCTGAGAAAAAATGTGCAAGTGGTACAGGATAAAAACAGAATTCAACTGTCTCACACACAAGTTCACAGCAGGGGAAGGGACAGTATGCCATCTGTTTCCATTTCCAGATTATCATCTAAGCACGAGGAAATTATAAATCGTAGAAAAGAAAGGCACAGGCATGGAAATGTTGACAGGTTGGGATGCATAATAATAATAATAAATAACATCACAGTGCAAGTAGATAGGCTCGCTGTATGTACTATTCAGCCAAGACCCAGAAAATATGTTAACTACACAATCTCAAATTGTTCCTTCCTTTCCCTTGGACAGCTAACAGTTTGTCGTAAATTACCAGAAATACTTGCGGCTCATCGTCCCACCTGGCTGCACAAACATCTTCGCCACGTTAAAGTGACCCACTTAAATATTCATTCCTGTAGATTTTTTTGGTATTTGCCATTTACCAGACTTTCTGGTTTAACAGACTATGCCTCCCCTGATTAGACCAGTAAATAGAGGCTTTACAGTATTAAGTTCTACAAGGCTCTTCTTAGTGCCCTTCTCAGCCAACCCTGTCCGAATTAAGCAATAGCATTGTAATAATGCTGAAATTGACACAGTACAAATTTAGCATTTATTTCATCTAACCTGCTATCTGCCACCTTGAACGATCAGCGACAGGAATTTTGGAGACTTACCAATTTGCTGGCCCGTTTTGATGGCGAGCAATGTAGCAGCGGGCAGCGTGTCTGCCCAGCTCGACATCACATTAAGCACTGCGTGGCGCCGCCAGCATACGTCTCCCTCTCCGCACCTCCCCGATGGTTCCCACCCTTCAACGCAGTTGGCCAGCACTTAGCAATGGTCTGATGTTTCATCAAGATTTGCATTAACTGAGATTGTATTTCCAGCTAATTGTTCTACCATGATCTGTAATGTTCCTTCACACCATACAATGTTTTGCATGGACTATAAATGAGGGATGTTCCTGCCCCAGAGGTAAGACAGGAGGACAACACACACCACACAACACACATTAGAGATGTGAAGGAAACAGGAAGACTGCATTTTCTGCCATGTTTTAATGAGATTTTAATCATGGGAATATAACTGTTATAACACAGGACAAACATAACATAGCATTTCGGGCCTTAAATATTTAAAAATTAAGTATTAAAAATATTGTAACATATTTTGGAAAAGGGATTTTTATATGTAATCCAATGTTAAAAACTTTGAGTGTATACTGATTTTTATAATCACATGCCCTTTTGGCAATTTAGTATTTTTGCATGTTTTTAAGCCTGTTTTCAGGCCTTTTTATATATATTTTTTCTGTATCTTATTTATGGGTGTTATTTACAAAAAAAAAAGAGAAAACATTAGCCCAATATAAAGAAAAGAAACTGAAATTTGGTGTTTTGTCATTTCTCATAATTTTGGGGGATAATACTGCAATTGGCATCAACAGGATTGGTAAAACCTCTGTTTATTTAATAACTCTCCAGAACATATTTTTAATAAATGTGCTGAACATATTGAGAATAATCATTTCTGTTGAACATGTGATTGGTATGTCAGTTGGTGAGAACTGTGGTCACTGTCACGGAGTTTGAGTTTCTTCCAGGGAGACATTTAACGAACTGAAAATAAAGCTGTAAGTATGACCTATTACTGACAACCCCCAGCATTTTGCCCAACAGCAGATGCTTCTACACAATGGCACAGAATGAGCAGATGCTGGCTACCAAAGGCACTCTTGGATACATTGCTCTGTTACCTCTCCCAGAACAGATGACCAAGTTACAGCCTGCTACAATACAATAGCCAAGCAGCTTCACTGTCAGCATCACTGACCAACTTGCTGTAGGGTCACACACTACCAGTACGCCTACCAACCTTCCATTAAAGCATGCAAGAGGTAAAGAGTCTACAAATCCCAGGGCACATGTCAACTTACTACGACAAAAATATTGAAAGCTCTATTTGTCCAAGTTCATGCTGATGTTCAATATAACACAAATATGATACTTCTGTTCAACTTGTAACATAGTCTCACTTATCATATTAACATTATATTTAAGTTAACTCACCCGTTTGAAGACATAATTTTTATTTTTTTTCAATCCTTCTATAAGAGCATCCTCATTCAGTATTTTTCTATACGCTGTGTCTCGAGAGAGCAGTGTCACACGTATTTTGTCATCTCTTCTGCCATGCAGAGGGATTCGTAAACGGTGCAAAATATGTTTCGAAAAAGCATGGAAAAGCCCACTTTTTTCACAGCCCCAAATCTAACAACAAAGTCATTCCAAAACATGTTACAATTTATAATTACATTATAAATTCAATAAAATAATACAGATTAGACAGTTATTACATTTTCAGATTCAAACTTCTAATTTATACATACCAATTCTTCAACATTGATACCAATTCCCTATATAGTGTAACTTAAATGAATTTTTATATTAACATTGGAAATCAATCTAAGCTGGAAAACCAAATCTCAATACTTAAAATAAATGAAGTACATTTCTTACTACCTTCTTGTTTACACTCAGTTGTGCATCAAGCTATCTTTTCTTGGTGCCCAATGTGGGGCATCTCGAAAGCCACAAGAAGTTGGGAAAAATAGTCAGAAAACATAATCTGTCAGACATAGCTATCACTATGAGAAGAGAAAACCACCATGCAGTGCCAGATTGCACTGAAAAGGCGACTGAAAACTAGAGTGTGCACGCTGCTGGGGCGCAAGTTCCATTTTGTTGGCAGGACTCTGGAATAGTCACACAGTGGTGTGATTGTGGAGGCCTTGGTAAATAAATGAGTAGGGTAAATTTAGTGTGAATATTTTTTTTTGTAATTATTTATTATTTAATTTATGATCAAGTTATTGTGTAAGACTTGACAGTTCCCTACTAAGTTATTGTGAAGTTCCTTAGTTTTGTTATTTATTAAACTGTACTATTAAGTTATTAATTTACCCAAGTTTCTTATTATGTTGTGTTTATTTGGTAGTGTGTTTATTAGTAAAAATGAATTGAGGTAATGTTCCCCAACCACAAGTTGCACACTCTAGAACCCACCAAGAAAAGAACTCTGACTTACAGGTTAGGTTGGAATTGGGGGAAAGGGTAGATAGTGATTTGGATGGCAGTGATTCAGAAAGTGGTAGCACTGCCTCCCCTATAAAGGAAACCCATGAAACAAACAAGTGATACTTCTGACTTGCCAGATCCATAGTTCATAATAGTTACAGCAAAAGTGAGACACCCAAAAACATGGAGCAGAGTACATTTTATATTATATATTGATCCAGATTTTTTCTATGCAAAAAGTACTGAGGACATTTCAAATTTCATTACGAATTTTAAAAGAGTCACAGTGGTTAATCAATGGAATGACAGGCAATGTGTAACATTTGTACCGAGCTTTTTAAAAGGTGCTGCTACCTGTTGGTTTGGCAGCTTAGAGGCACAGCTGTAAGGTATTATTAATTTTGAGGGATTAGCAGCAGAATTGAAAGCAGCAATTGCTAGGAATGGGGAAATTGAAGATTTGGAATTCAGATTGTGGATTAGAGTTCAAGGAGAAAAAGAGACAGCTGAGAAGTATTTCTAAAACATTCTTAATAGCTTTAGCATTGCAGTTTATACACATTTTAATCACTTTGATAATTGTTTTTCAGTTTCGCTATTAGGTAAAATCCCCAGTTTCAATTGTCAGTGAGTGTACTAGTCTAAATTTTAAATTTTTACTTTCACATCACGAGTAAGAGTAAGGGATATATCAGTTTTAATGTGAGGCTGTATTTCAGTTGTTATATCTTTATTACGTGGCACTTTCAAATTCTCAGGTTACAGAGCTAGATGATGCAACTTTTGAGATAAGTTCCCCCCCCCCCCCCCTGCCATCAGCAGTTCTGTATTTTGAAGCATCACAGTGATGTAATGTTCAGCCAATAGGAGGCCGCAAGCCCCAGCCAAATATGTATTTTTATATTTGTATTCAAGAGTGGGGAGTGTAGCGCGTGGCGAGCTGCAGGAAACGGGCCCTGGACTCGTCCAATATCGTGTAAACCTTCGAGTAGAGATGTCATTGTGACGACCAGAATGTAATAACCTTTGAAGAGACAGCATATAATTCATGCCGGAGTAAGCTCGTCACATTCAGTTAACAACCATAGTGCAGAGATGTCGTTAAGTGTGGGAGGCAGATAGGCATTAAGGGGGAAGGTATCTATGCCCCTTCTGGAATTTTCCTTGCAAGTCAAGATATTTTGAAACTTTTTGTAACCGCTACTATGACTCTGTAACCTGTGAGTTTTTAGCGAGAAGGAATTTGTATCGTATGATGTCATGATATTGATGTAAAATGCTCTAGACCACCAACAATAAACCGAGTCCAATTCCGAAATGGAAATTTTCTCTTATTATTTCTCAACAACAAGGTGAACAACTTTTGTGCTCTTAACTGGCTGAGGCTAGCCGAACCCAAACTTTGTAGCAAACCAGAGAACATTGCAAAACGTACTCCAACGTAAGTGCTGAAGATGTGTATAACCTGTATTGTGCAACATGGTGAGTTGATGCTATGTTGCAAGCTACGTGTAACAAAACTATATGTTGAAATGTCTGAAGGAAAAAAAAAAGTATATTTTGAGAGGTCTTAGGCCCACAGTAGTAGAAAAAGTTATATTGTTGGAAAACTCATCTGTCCAATAACTTATGCTAAATTTGGGAAATATTGAAGCTGGTCGGTATTACGCTCACAACAGGCTGTTGATGCAGGCTTGTTCCAACACTTTTGAGGGTGCTGGTGCCAAGGTAGCAAAGGTAACTAAGACACAGGCTACACTAGCCCACATGAGGTACAGTTACACAGAAAACATTTGAGCAGTTAGGCCAAAAGATGCACTCATTAATGGGACAAACAAAGTCCCTGCAAGATCAAGTTAATACATCATGTTACCAATCCAGGTATTCTGGTAAGAATAAAAACTCTTTTGACACCCCTAAACTCAGTAAGGGACAGGTTTCTGCGGTCAGAAAAACTGAATTTTATAGGCCTAACAGGACACCAGATGGAAAACCTATTTGTTTCAGCAGTGGGAAAGTGGGACATATTAGAAGACACTGCAAAAATAACTTCGGTAAAGACAATGCTTCTGGAAACAAGATTTCGAAAAATTCTTGAAGACGAAACATGGGAGAGGGTATGGTTGTTCTAATGAAAATTGAGTGTCCCTCTCACTGAACTCGGGCATCATCAGCATACTTTCAAATATTTTTTGGAAAATCTGTAAACATCATAGTTTATAGTGGGACAGGAGTTTCACTTGTTAACGATAGGTTAGTACCTCAAAAATTTTGACTTATGACAGTCTAGAATCTTTCCAGGTGTAACAGGGAAAAATCAGATCAGCATCATTGAAAATCTACAGCATGTACCCTCTAAAATATTTAATTTTGTGAGCGTGAATTCATCCTGTTTATGACTCAGGTTACTGTAGAGTTTTCCTTGTAATAATAAAAAGTTAGTTATAGCGTGGACATTTCACTTTTTCATTTAAATATACGTACATATTATGCGTGCTTTGCTAGCTTTTATAGCGGTAACTGGAACAACTTCCCTTCCAAATGTCGAGAGCTATGGCATGTAAAAACGTTCCTTTTGAAGTAAATAAATGTTAAGAGGAGAGAGAAAGGAAATAAATACTGTAAAGGGATTCGCGTTTGTAAATGACAAAGTTTTCTTCCACAGATGCTGATGTATTTCAAGTGCGCTAACTAGGAAATATTTTGTGCCAGATCCCATGGAACCTCATTGCTTCTGTAGTAGATCAATCTTTGTTTTAAAATTGGCAAACACTTGTACACTCATCCTTTAGGTATTGTGTCTGTAATTAATAAATAGTATCCTTTTAGATGTGGCTTTCTACAAAAATACCAAGGTATAAACTACTTGTGCATCCGCATGGACATTGTGTGCTGTGCACGGATTGATACCTACTCCAGCCCAAGGATTCTCAGTGGTTCTCAAAATGGTGTCGTCGTAAGTCCCACTTGTATACTCTACCTTTATTGTTATGTCTCTGGCAGTTATGTGTGCATATTTCTAACATCCTTTGTCCTCCTGTTCTGATAGATCTCCATGGGAGCTATGGCTAATGATTTATGGTCTCGTTTATTGTGGGTGCATAATATTCCTGCGCACATGAAGATGCTGTCCATCGATGCCATTGTTGAAATCCACTCAATGTTTCAACATCCAAAGAAATTATGAAGATGTTTCACCTTATTTGTCAATTGCAAATGCAGATAAAGATTCATCATAATGGTGCTACAATCATTTTTGTTGTGTTTTAATGCTCTCAAAAATTGGTTTTGTTCTGTTTCCAGTAAGAATATGCCAAATGGGTGTGTAATTTATTCATTGTATTGATGTGACGAATAATGGTTCCAGGAAGTCAGGCTGTTCATTGTTCCAAACAGCTAAACCGGACAAACATAACCTTATTTAATGTGTTTTTCTTTTGTTTACAAGTTTGGTTGGGCATTTTTTTCATCTATCGTTGTTGTAATTCCGGGTAATTGTTAGTTTCCTTCCTTTCTCGTTCTATCAGCAACATGGGTTTCAAGGTGTTTTTGTTTCAAACTTAAGGAAATAAAACAGAAACACCTAAATGAGAGAAACAGAAACACCTAAATGAGAGGATTCTATCCTTAACCACTGCCCCTGAAGTCATGGTCCAAATTGTTCACGATATGAATGCTTTAGGTCTCCAGCTAGATGCATTAGATAGGGCTGTCAATTCCCTGAGTAATGATCTATTACAGTTGGCCCCACTTCCAGACGAGTTCAATTAAAGGATTCTCACAACAAAACACAGTGAATTCTTCACTGTGTTGTCAGACTCTGTGTGCCTTTCAACGTCTTTTCTCACCAGACACATGGTACAAAGCGAACCAACTTCAGTTGATGTCTGTCAGTCTGTGAATGTCAGTGGGAGGAATAGCAAGTGTTTTCAGAACTGTACCAGGCTTCTATTCATAGTACCATATTTACCCTAAAGGAAGAAGAGGTTTTTTGACAGAAAAGGAATAGAAAAAATAAGGGGTCATCTTCAATTCAAAATTCAAGCACAAATACCATAAATGTACGACACTGGTAGATCAGTATTTAAGTTTGTGTTACATGCACAAAATTACTACGGTCTTCTATTCATAATTTTTACTCAGGTAGCAGTTAGTCCTCCAAAATTGGCATCCCATGAGACAGAGGATTTTGACAAAGGCTGTTTCATGCTTAAATACAGTGTATCCTATGGTTGTACGTATTTTTGTAGTGCTGAGACTGTACCAGTCAACTTTGACACGGGTCCCCTTATATGATGTCATATAACACCCACAAAAGTTTTACAATGTAAGAAAGATGCTGCTACCTTACAGCCAGGTTAGACACACCTATTTCATTGTGATTAGCTTTTCTTTAAATGTAAATAAAATATATCATATTATTCATATAGGGTTAGACATAAATTTATGGAAAAATACTTTCAACCTAAATCATTTTTCCAGCACTTCACAGAGGTAGTCTTGAATTCGGGTTTAAATATTTTTCCATCAAAAATATTTATTTTGGAAGGCGTCATCTTAGATTCAGAGTCATCTTCCTTTCGGGTAAATATGGTAATCAATCATTGGTCGATGTTGAAAAGTTACAGTATTTAATGGGATGCCTCAAAGACAAAGCTTTGCAGTTGGTGACGAATCCGTCTAGTACCTCTGAAAATTATTCTGTAGCATGGGAAATTTTGACTTGTCAGTATCAAAACCTCAGAAGTTGACGATGATATACAAAGACTGTTCACGATAAAGTGAGCACTTTAGAAATGAACCTTAGAAAAACATCACTGCCCCTGCATGCATATATTTTAATGGTCACACTGAGTGACACTCGCCCAGTAAAGTTGGTAACGATGGATGGAAAATAGTTCCATATCTTTACGTTGAATAAAAAGTGTTAGGTAACCATTTGTGATAACTTAAAATTAATTTTTACTTTGTTCTTTTAATGCATCAAAGTGTAAAACTGAGCAGATTTGTAAAGTATTTACGTTCTTAATAATTTCACACTTTTATTTGACCGACGCATGAATAAAGTAATGAGGCCCATAGCAATGTTAATTTCACATAAGGCGGAGGAATACATAACGTGCAAACAAGTAGATCTTAAGCAGGGCTTTCAAAAGTGTTCATTTTACCGTGAACAGCCTATATCTAGAATTCTTGATTTGCACCTAGTCAACACCACGCAACTCAAATCTGAGAGACACTTTTATCAATACCTTCAATGAAAATGCACGTGCTTTAAAGGGTTTGGGCTATGACATCACCACAGAAAATCCAGTGCTCATCACTGTCCTGATGAGAAAATTGGATGTTGAAATATGCACCAAATTTGAAAATTCTCTTTCAGGATAAAACGACATAATGCCTAATGTTTTACAAGTGATAATAGTTTATGC
Source organism: Dryococelus australis (assembly GCA_029891345.1). Lineage (NCBI taxonomy): Eukaryota > Metazoa > Arthropoda > Insecta > Phasmatodea > Phasmatidae > Dryococelus > Dryococelus australis. The sequence continues at coordinate 190,014,115 of CM056994.1, read as the reverse complement.
AAGCTATGGTCTCGACAATGGATTGTGTAGTTGATCTAGGGACAAAATAAAATACTAGTCATCCCTCTCATAAAACCACTCAAGTCAAATCATCTCACTCATCACAACAACATAAGTCAGTATTTGTTACTAACACAGACACTAAAATGTCAAAACACTGTATAATCTATCAGAAAACCAGTCATTCTCTTTATAAATGCCAAGACTTCAATAGTGCTTCACCAAAAGACAAACAATTGCACAAAACAAAAAACACTGTTTCAATTGCCTTGGAACATCTAATTTATTGGCCCCTTGTGTTTCATCTCAAACATGTTTCCGATGCAAGTGTCGAAACCCTGTTTCAGATAGTACTCCTGAGGAGCCTGAAGCCTTTATAGGTGTATCCTCGGCCTGGGGTCATGCATCAGTCTTGCTGTCTACTGCCTTGGTTACTATTTATGGTGTGGACGATAGACACATGTAACACGTTACTTACTGGATAGTGCTGCTTAAGCATCATTCATTACAGTCAGCTTCTACAGTGTTGTTGCTTCAGGCTCATACGGTCAGGGAAAAGGTCAATAATCTCTCTGAAGGCACAATGAATGTGAAAGGAGCAATTGAATGTAAAATTCACTTAGCTGTTGACTCTCATTATGCTTTCAATAACACGTTGTTTGTAGTGTCTAAGATTACTGCTAACCTACCATGAGATGCTGTCAATCCCTGTGTCTGTGCCCAACTCAGTTCTCTCCCACTGGCAGACACTCAGTTTTATAGACCAGGTCCTGTTGACATTCTGTTAGGTGCTGATGTCTACACACGTCTGCATGAGTGATCAATTAGAATTGGGCAGTCACATGCCAGTCGAGCTCGAGTCTTGATACACTCCTCACACAATTTTAGAAAACTGAAGAAACACCTCTTGTAGCTGTATAACCACCGGAGGCTGACTACTGTGAAATACACTGCCTGGCTACACATTCACAAGATGTCTCTGGTAGGTACACAGTGCAATTCCATTTCAAATCTAATGCTCATTCTCTTGGTGATTATTGTGGAAATGCTGAATGTTGTTTCTATTCTCTAGTAAAGAATCTTGCAGTTCAGCCAGCAATGAAAGTTATGTACAAAGACTTCACGGATAACTATTCTGCTTCAGGTAACATGGACAGATCTGTTCCTGTAGCCCAGCTGGTGGATGGTACTCCTAATTGTTTCATTCCTCACCATGGTGTGTTGAAAAATTCCAGCACTACCACTAAATTGAGGGTTGTTTTTGATGGCAGTGCTAAGACCTCAAATGGCATGTCCCTCAATGACCCACTACTCTCAGGACCCAAGCAACAAAATTATATCTCTGAAGTCATTTTGAGATTAACGTATAATGTTGCCTTTTCTTGTGACATCAAACAAATGTACAGACAAATATTAATTTATGAAGCTGACCGACCTTATCAGCTAATATTTAAGAGTGATGGTGTTTCTCCTCCACTCACAATATACCCGCTCAACAGTGTAACATATGGCTTATTACCATCACCTTTCTTGGCCATCCACACCCTTCACCAGTTGGTGTTTGACGAGGGTTTCCACTATCAGATAGCTTAAAATGTTCTTTTAAATCATATATTTATTGACAATATTATGACTGGTGCATCTTTACTAGAAGAAACCAATTTGTTGAAAAACCAATGGTTTAAACTACTACTCAGAAGGGGGGTTGAGCTCCAGAAATGGATGATGTACCTGCCACAACTTCTGGATGATGTACCTGCACTTCATAATGAAACTCCCAAAAGTGCTTGACTTCTCGTATGTGTCTTCAGTGGAATCCAGAAATTGAAATTTTCTCTTACCGTAGTCCTAACCAAATACTTTATCTTATTTCAGATTACTCAGATATACGATCCCATGGGCTGGCTGCCTCCTGTGATTGTAAAGGCAAAAATTCTGATGCAATGACTGTAGACCCAAGGATTGGGTTGGGATGAACCCGTACCATGACTGAACAAGGAGAAGTGGAACCAATTCATTGATGGTTTAGCCAAACTCGAAACCCTCACTCAACCACGTTTCAAATGCCCTGATGTGGCCTGTGTAGAACTGCATGGCTTCTTGAATGATTCTGAGCAAGCTTATGCAGCAGTTGTGTATCTGAGGAGTAGCATAAGTCAAGGCAATGTATGTGTGCATCTCATATTGGCAAAATCATGAGTGGCACCACTTAAACAAGTATCTCTCCCTCGACTTGAGTTATGTGGTTGTTGCCACTCATACCTGAACTGTTGTTCTGTCCTGGATAAAATCTAAAACTTACCTGCTTAAAACATACGTTGTAAATTATGTTGCTCAAATTCAGCAATTGTTTCCTCCTCAGTCTTTGAAAAACATTGCTTCTAGTGAAAACCCTGCAGATTGTGCTACTCGTGGCATACTACCAACAAAGATTCCTGCTCATGATTTATGGTGGCATGGCCCAGGATGATTAGTGGGCCAACCTGAACAATGACCATTGTCTCGAGTGAATATGGGTGCAGATGACATCCCCGAACTAAAATTACCTCAACTAGTTCTGGTGAACACTCATGAACCTCTTGAAGAGTTTCCCTTGTTCCAAAAAATGTCATAGTGGCCTAAACTTGTCCGTGCGATGGCTTATGTGAAGCGGTTCATCAACTACAGTCGGCGGAAGTAACCTCGTGTCAACGGTCCCTTATCCTCTGCAGAATTTAAGCAACCATTCTTGTATAACGTGTGTTCAACATGTATGGTTACATGAAGACTTGAAATGGCTTTGGTTTAAGGGAGGAAAGCAATGCTCCACCAGACTGCAACGTTTGGTACCATTTTGGGACCCACGTGGTGTGCTTAGGGCAGCCAGTCATTTGTCACATGCAGATATTGAGTTTTCAGCTAAGCATCATATCATCCTACCCAAAGCCCACCTTGCTGTTGAAGCCCTGGTACACCACCACCATTTGAAGTATCTGCATTCTGCACCACAGCTGCTACAGTCTCTTCTGTCCCAACAATGTTGGGTTCTCTCTGCTAGATCGTTGAGGCACTCTCAAATCTTAAAGTTTCCAGTGTTGACCTACCAACAATCCTCTTCTTATGGGTAATTTGCTGGCTGAAAGTCACACTTGCCAGTGTTTTTGAACGAACGAGAGTGGACTATGCGGGGCCAATTACCATATGTATCAACAAGTTACTCCATTACACAACACAAAAACTAATTTTCAATATTTATTTGCTTCTCCACCAAGGCTGTTCACATTGAGGTTGTGTCTGACTTAACTGCAGACAAATTGACTGCCGCTCTGGTACAGTTTGTCTCAAGAACAGGTGTGAGTACCAGCCTTCACTCAGATTGTGGCACTAATTTTATGGGTGCCTCAAGGCAGATTCATCAGTTCAAGGGGGATCTCAGAAGGTGTGTACCTTCTGAGATCCCCCTTGATGGAAAACTTTTCTTTGTCACACTCAATTTACTTTAATTTCTTTCCACCTGATAGTCCTCACCAGGGCGGTTTATGGGAAGCTGCAGTGAAATCTGCTAAATACCACCTCAGATGTACAATTAGTGGTCAGATATTGACAATTGAAGAGCTCATGACACTTTGCATGAAGGTCTAGGCTGTCCTCAATTTAAGACCCTTGCCACCATTGTCATCTGATTCATGTGACACTGCAGCTCTTACACCAGGTCACTTTCTAATTAGCAGGCCTCTTGTATCTGTTCCTGAACCACATGAAGGTAGTGATGATGGGTCTCTGTGTTTGTCCAGATGGTGGAAAATGGTTTCCACTCTAGCAAACCAATTTTGGACTTTGTGGTACTGAGAATATTGGCAGCAGCTCCAGCCACATGGTAAGTGGCAAAAACAACAACCAGGACTCACTGTGAGTGAGTTAGTTCTTGTTGGAGAAGATTGTGTGCCACCCCTGAGTTGGTGCTTAGCTTGGGTTACCAAATTGCATCCCTGGAGGGACAGTGTTGCATGAAAGATTGATGTCCGCACCCAAAAGGGACAGTTGTGTCGACCTGTGCATAAGTTGTATATGCTGATAGCCCAATGATGGTTGCGGGCTATCTGTGTAATTTTGTATATAGTGACTGTGTTGTGCTTTAGGAGACCTCATCCGATCTCTGCAGGCAGTATATTGTGTATTTGTATGTATAAACTGCATGTGCATCCGTGTGGACATTGTATGCTATACGTTGATTGATACATACACTGCAAGTAATCCCTGCCCTAGCCCAAGGATCCTCAGTTGCTCTCAAAATGGTGTCGCTGCAAGTCTCATTCGTGTACTCTACCTTTCTCATTATGTCTACGGCAGTTATAGGTGCATATTTCTAACACCAAGTATAGATCAGTTTTGCAGCACATTGCCATCCTAAATTGCAGTTTGTACACTCTAAAAATGGTCTAAAAATGTGCTACCCAATAATTTAGGGATGCTGACAAAATGAGAAACAACCATCCACCAGAAGCAGAGAATAGGACCAATTGTACCGTTGATGTGGAGGAAAACCAATTACCTTTACAAGTACATCATGAGAATGGTGAAACAAGAGTACAGTTGGTGACTGTTAAGGAATGTGTGAGGTTAGCTCCACTAATGTACCAACTAACTGATATTGAATATCAGGCTCAAAATCTACCCAGTGAGGTTATGTTAGAACCATTCAAGGAAATCAGTATTAAACCATGTAGTGTGTTGTCAGTAGGAAGCCAACATAAATGATGTTACTAACACTGTTAACTATGAGGTGATTTTGCACAGAAACATGAAGCTTGGTTCATTTTATCCTTTTGAGTATGTAATCCAAGATAGTGAGACAGAACCCATTGCTAAATATACATTATACTAAGGATTGGGACCCTTTCAATGAAAATAAGCTGAATATCAACGCACATTTGCTACCTTAACAGAAAACAAAATTGCGGGATCTATAGTACAAATATATTTGTTTTACTGGCACACATATCAAATTGGTAGAGCTACAAAGGAAGAAGTAATGCTTGACACATGTGATCATCCTCCTATTTCTTCAGTTCCATATTGTCTCTTCCCTAGGGAGCTGGAAATAATTCATGATATTGCAGATGACCATATTAAAAATGGCAATTTTCTGTCTTGTAAAACCAGCTGGTGCTCTCCTATTGTACAAGAAAGAAGAAAGATGGTGGGTACCACCTATGTGTTGATTATCAGCACGTGAACGAGGTCAGTAAGGATGATAAATACCTGTTACCCAGAATTCATGATTTCAGATCTCACGAGAGCAAGGTAGGTATATTTCCCACCTTGACATGAACTCTGGGCATCACTAACTAAGCGTAGTAGAGAAGGATAAGGAGAAAACTGCTTTCATTACCTCTGAAGGGATGAACTGTTACCAAACCCTGCCCTTTGGATTAAAAACAGCTCCTTCCTTCTTTCAGCGGTATATAGATAAAGTTTGGCTGGATCAAAGTGGGGATCCTGTTTAGAATACCTAAATTACATCTTGGTAGCTTGAAATACTTTAAAGCAGCACCTGGAGGTTTGAAAAAGAAAATCTATCCTTTAAACCCTCTAAATGCTATTTGTTACGAAGAAAATAAGTATTAGAACATTTAGTTACAAATGAACGCATTAGGCCCAAGCCCAGTAAAGTAAAGTAAAAGCTGTGGAAAAATTTCCTAACACTACCGATAAGAGAAGCATCACGAGTTTTCTAGGATTAGTATCTTTAATAGGAAATGTGTGCATAATTTTTCTGAAATAACAAAACCATTGTCTCTGCTGTTGAAGAAATTCAGCTTGTGTGGGGTGAGGTCATTTCTGACTACGAAACAGAACTTAAATCTCCTCCGCTCTTTTGATACACTTTCAAGAAAACAATCACACTGAAATTCATACAATTGCCAGTTCATCAGTTATTGCTTCAATTTCAATGCAAAAACAATCAGGGTAAATTACATCCTGTAGCCTTATGTGATCCGTACACTGACACCTGCTGAAAGTAGGTATCCAATAATTAATTTCAAATGTTTAGCCTTGGTGTATGCATTAGACCAATTCAGGCCCTACATTTATTTCAAACCTTTCAAAGTGGTAACTGATCACCACAGTTTGTGCTGCATGAATAAATTAAAAATGAACACCCACAGTACTGGTATGCATACTCTTTGGGCTTTAAAAATTATGGAATGCAGATTTGATATTAAATATTTCAGTGGGAACAGTCATGCTCATGTAGACAGCTTGAGCAGAAAAACTGATGAGAAGGGCACAAGTAAGGATGAGAAAAATTCATTGAAGTTGCCCTGTATTTTCCCTGCCAGGGTTTGATCTAGCAAAACTTCAACACAATGACACAGAATTGACTCCGTTAATCACAGAATTAGAAAATCCATCTGAAGTCAAAATTATGCTGGGAAGTAAAAAATAATTTCCTTCAGGATAACATTTTGTATCAATTATCTCTAGACCTGAAGAGCATATGAAATGGTTGTGACTGTCTCTTTGAGAGAGAATATACTCAGTGAGTGTCATGAAAATCCACTTTTTGGTTTACCCCTAACTTTGGCACGAACTATAGATAAAAGCAGACTGCATTAATACTGGAAGGGAATGAATAAACATGCACAGATCCACACCAAAACATGAGTAAACTGCCACACAAGGAAAGGGTAATGTTGAAAATCAAAAACCAGTGGGTTTGTTACAACCCATTCCTGTAGGGGAACCTTTTGATCGAGTGGAGATCAACATGCTTGGTCCTTTTTCTAAAACTACACAGGAAACAGATATGTGATTACCTGTATAGATTATGGTACGTGCTGGGCTGACACCAAGGCCGTACCCACGGGAATTACCCAGAAGGTTGCCCAGTTTTTACTGGACATGTGACCTGTCGACACTCAACCACCTGTAAGATCCTCACAGACAGGGGTAAAGTTTTTAGCGCTGCAGTGATACAAGAGTTGTTGCACATGCTGGGCAAACAGGGTTGGTACTGATCACAATGCAATGACACTCTCAAAAGATTGCATACAACTCTAACATCAATGATGTCCCATTATGTGAACTCTTCTCAGAAAAACTGGGACGAGTACTTACCACTTGTCACCTTTGTGTACAAAATCTCAAGACAGAAAGCACTGGGTTTTCACTTTTTCTGCTGTTATATGGGATAGAAGCTGCTTTGCCCTCAGATGTATATTTAAACCAGAAGGTGCAAGAGGAAGACATAAAGTAATTGAGGGAAGCAAATTCAGAAGCAGGCGATGGAGAACCTATGGAGACAGTAACAGCAGAGCAAGCAGAGATATGACCAGCATCGGAGCGAGGTTGAATATGTCCTGGGCATGAAGTCCAAATCTTCACTTCCATTAGAAGAAGGGTTTACCCTAAAATTCTTCTACTGCTGGAATGGCAAAGTGGTAGTCATGAGAAAATTGAATGATAATTTGTGTAGAATTATAAAGATGACTAAAAATAACCCACAATAAAAATTGTGAATGTGCAAAGGCTCAAGCATTTCCACACAGCATAAAAGTCTCCATTATTATTTTAACTGAAATCAAATAATAATTTACTTTGAAACCCTTTCGTATAATGTTGCATTTGAGACTTCTTTATGTTTGTAGTTTTGTGTCCTAATCTGTAGGCTGGTACTTCCTAACACATTTTCTTGCTGAACTGAGTTTTCTGCACTTCCTACAGTTGGTAGAAGGTTCAGCTGAAACACTGTAGAGAGTTGGAACCTCAACTTGAGGGTTGGGTGACCTCTAAAATTCTGAATACTCTACTATGTTTATTTTCTGTTTTGTTCTAAATACGTTTCAACCCCTCTGAATTCTGTTTACTAATAAAACCTACTAATATATGGTAATGTTTGCCTTACATTGGATGCAAGTGTCTTCCCACACATACAATTATTCAGGTCTCTTGACTATTATTTATTAATTCATTCATGAATTCATTCATTATTAATTGTTTAATTAATTCCTTCATTCTATCATTCATTCATTCATTCATTCTATCATTCATTCCTTCTATTATTCAATCATTCATTCATCTACTCACCATTCATCCATCCATTCATTCATTTGTCAATCATTCATTTATTCAGGAGTTAAGAGTTGCCGCCACTAGCAATGAGATGTCAGAAATTGTTTTATCTACCAGAGGCAAAGGACAGATGCTCCACGCCGGATATAATTTTTGGCTAGCTGAGCTACCAAAGCCATGCATCGAGGTCCACCGAGAACAGCAGCACGGCACCAGATGCCACTACTAGTACGAGCACTGAGGCATGAGCCTAGACCCAGCACCGGCCATTGACATCACATGCACCAAGGATCTATGTCGTGCACTTCGCAGCTGCTTAGCCCCTCTCCAGGACAAGCTCCTATGCCAGGCGAGCAAGAGAACCACCACCAAGGACTATAATAGAGAGCCACACCAAGGCTCTGAACCAGTCTTCAAAAGCAATTGATGTCTGTCTTGTTCATTCACCACACCTCACGGTACCGTGGGAACCAATAGCTCCTACCTTGGTCTTCATCGCCCACTAGTGGTGCCGAAGACATATCCACTCCTCAAGACTTCACCGTACCTTCTGGGGCCGAAGATCCTTCTCGTCACTAGTCTTACATCGCAAAATTACACTGAGACACATACCGGTCCCTTCTGGACAACAACTGTACTATAGCTTAAAGAGCCACGACACTAGGTACATGCTCATCTTAGGGTCGGCTTGTCAACTTTGGGTTGCCCTTCTCATACTGCAGTAGCAGTGCAGAGAAGGTTATTACTCCCGGTCTGGGAAGACCAACTCTAGCAGGACCTCACCCCCGTATTGGGACGGTCACCACTACTACACCACTCACCCCAACCTCGCACCATTGTTACTGGAGTTTAAGGGCAAGATACAGCATTGCCTGGCCGCTGCTATATGCACACGTGTTACACAACCCCCTCAACTGCTCCACTTCTACGAAGTCTAATTGTGGGATTCTCTTGTCCTCATGCCCTTTAACCATAGTGGAGGTGTTCATATGAGGGCAAATCGATTGAAGGTTGCCTCTAACTATCCGCGGGAGCTATACCTTATCCCAGCCAGGTTTGCATTTCTCAGCCCACAAGAACAGGCAGCCAAACTTCGCAAACTCTCTGTACCAGTTCCGCCAGCCTACGAACCAGCTAAGTTTGAACCGCCAACCAGAGTCGCTGAGGGTTACCATCCAATCGTACAGGCCTACCTCAGTGGCCAGGACATAGATCTAGGTCTTGTCACCTTACAGACACCGGGACACCACTAGAGCAAGAACCTCAGTAGCTACTGAAACCCTCACTACCAAGCCGACCAGCACACCCATATCAGGGGCAGCCCGTAGTGTGCCGCCAGTCAAGCCTCAGCCTACACGGCCACAACTGCCAATCATACATTGCCCAGGTTTACCAGAACGAGTGGCCCCGCTGAGTATAGTACATTGACCGAGTGCCAATCTCGCGCAGAGGCTAGAAACAACTGTTGCGCTAGGGTGCTTCTAGCCTAGCACCCACCAAAATCAATTTGCTATGCCGGATGACATCACAGGCACCTCCAAAACACTGACTGCCTCAAGGATGGCCCGTGTCAGAACTGCCAGCGAAGATCAGGCAATCCTAGATGCACTACTTAAGCTGGTACCTTCGGCCACGATATACATGGACAGTGCAAAAATTCAGCAGGCAATCCAACGTAGAGACTGCCAGCACCATAGATATGACAGTGTCATCCGGCGCAGTGACCGCATTCATGGTACAGCTCTCCTAGCAAGAGGAATATCTACCGCCTTCACTCGGAGGGGCAGTAGAAGACACCCTGTTGCATAGCATGCCCTAGATGGTAACCGGTCCCAGTGTCGCCTACTGCTAACCTGACACCCAGAGCCACTTTCCTGACCAAGAAGAGGATCGACCACCTTAAGCCGGAAGGGCAGCAGAAGATAACCTGTCATAGAGCCTGCCCCAGAGGGTAGCCAAAGTCCCGGTGTTGCCTACTGCTAAGGCAGACACACCCCGGGCCCACATCCAGAACGAGAGGATGTCAATCACCATGACGACAGAGGGAGGTACCTGTCCAGCCCCCAAACTCGATTCCCATAGCCACTGAGGCAGTAGCACCATCATCAGAACCACTACCTCTGACTGCTACCCCGATGGCAACAGTTCCGGATAATGGGGCCGCTGATCATCCCCAAGTGCCTGTTGGTCTGCCCCAGACCAAGGCTGAGGGTGAACCCACGACACGGACCTTATCCCCTGGAGAGTGCAGCCACAATGAGCCTGCCAGGCCAGCTTGGTGCCAGGCTGGTACCGGGAGGCTCCCTGAAGGCCGACTGTCAGATTAACCTGGCCTTACCCGCAGCATACTGCCATAAAAAAGCAGGGGAGGCCACAGAATAAGACGAGATGACAATGAGTGAGTGACGTGCCATGTACGAACAGACTTATCTAGTTGGATAGCCTCTATTAAGCTATCACTCAGTGAATACGTACCAGTAAAAAGGTACGTAAATAAAAATCAGTTGAGAGTTACCTAATCTCAAATAATATGCAGTTAGCTGTTAGAGACTGACCAAGAAACAGCTTAATTATGCAACAGTTATCAGTGGAGATAATGGTCACGTGCCATTCATTCAATTCCAAGTAACGTAAACATTCTGGGACATTTCTGTGTTATGCCCAACGTAAAAGTGCTTAGAAGAAAACAGTGTGCAACACTATAAAGCCGAAAAATTCTTGCACAAAAAACATAAAATTTTCTAGTGTGTTGAAGGATAATTTAAAGACAAAACTATATTTTCAACAATATGTTTAAACTTTAAAATTTGAATTAATACACAACTAAGAAGACTTTCTGTTTTTTACAAAGGGCTATATATATATTGCAAAGTAAAGCAAGGGAGCAATACGGACTATAGTTACATGCAAGCCTAGCGCCTCATCGCTCCTATGTGCAAGGCGTGCAGTGTTTCCGTTGTAACGCTGAACTGTGCAAAAGAGATCTGTAACATAGGGGTTATATTACACGCAATGAAAGCCCAAAGATTAAACTACGTCCGTATTTTTGTACTTTTCTCTTGTAGCGTAAGTTTTAAAAATTTGATATTTGACCATTTTCACAAATTTTTTTCTCCAAGAATACACTTAATATGACAAAAGCAAAAAAATTGGGTCATAAATTATTGTTTTTTTATCATTCCTGACAAAAAGTCATATTTCCATAACTTTTATTTACAGAGATACGCAACGATTTCACAGAAAACATTTCAGTATATATGACCCATAAGTTAAATCTGTATTTCGACTTTGTGAACGTCAACAAAGAAAAGGTTTGCTCACACCAATATGTAGTCCCAAATATAGACAAGAAACTGCATGAAAGTCTTTGATCTTTGGGTAGTTTTCTTCTGGAAGGAAGTTGTAAAACTTAACAAGGCTTACTTCTTTTAACTTGTCCTTCATGACGTCATTAGCTTGCAGATCAATTCCAGTTCCGATGATAGAACATCAATTTCACAAGAAAGAGAGTTCTAGAAAATCCTTATATAACCTTAAAATGTGCATCTAAATCTGAGAACCTGTCTGAGAATTGTTCCTTCAGATCACCAAGAATTTTTTTAGAAAACAGAAGTGGAAAATCTGAATCTTGTTCACGTTCCAATGACTGGCAGCAGACGAAGTGTGCAAAGGTTTTCTGTGAAATTTGTTGTTCAAAAAGAAGCAGTTTCTGATGAAAAGCTTTGATATGTGTGTAAAGATCACAGATTTGTCTTTTCCCTGAATTCTTTTACTCAGTTCATTCACATGGAGAGCAACAAGCCAAGTAAGCTAATTTCCACAGCCATTCCTTGTCAGACAAGATTTACATAGATCCTTATTTCTCATTCAGAAATATTTCAATTTCTGTTCTCAAAGAAAAAAAAACTTGACAAAAGTTTACCACAGCTCAACCTCCAAACTGCTGTGTGTATGGAAGATCAGGTGACAGAGATTCCACCTCTTCTAGGAAAGACTTGAACTGCAGATGTTTAAATCCGTGGGATTGAACAAAATTTACTACAGTAATCACAGGATTCATCACACAAGACACATCTACTGACTTTCCACATAGAGCTTCCCGATGAAAGATACCGTGTAGTGTCAGTGGTTTCGTAACACTGCTGGCTTCACATTCTGCATTTATTCTTCCAATAAAACTCTTATTTGTGCCACTCATATTTTTCCTGCCATCTGTAGTAACACATTTAAGCCACGAAATAAGAAGGTTGTACTGTTCAGTTAAAGTTGTTTGCACCCCCTTGTAGATATCCTCACCAGATGTTGTACCATACAAGCTTATCAGATCTGCTAGTTCTTCAGTTACTTCAAACTCTCTGTTCACACCTCTAAAAAACAACAAAACTTGAGCAGTGTCAGAAATATCTGTAGACTCGTCTAAAGCTATTCAGAACCACAAAAATGTTGATGCATTTTCTGTTAATTGAGCTGAAAAATTGCAAGCAATATCTTCAATTCTATGTGCCACTGTGTTTGACGAAAGACTAACAGATTTACATTGTTTGATTTTGTCAGGAAACAATTCTTCAACCATAATTAACATGTCATTCTTTATGCAGTCACCGTCGGTGAATGGCTTACTTCTTATAACGATTTCTCTGGCAATTTGTAAACTTACTCTCATAACAGCTTCACTTTCTTGAACATGTTTCTTGAAAACGTTTTGTTGAAAGCGAAGTCCACATTTTAATGTTTTGAATTTATGCTCACACCCCTTATCCTTGAATTTATCAAAGTTTTCACCATGCTTTGTTTGGTAGTGATGGCGAATATTATACTCCTTAAGAACAGCAATAAGTTCATTACAGATCACGTACGGTGCTTTGCTTACTTTCTCTATCAAAAAATATTCCACACACCACTTATCATTGAAGACACGGCATTCACTATCCACTTTTCTCTTTTTACTCTGAACCGACATAGTGTTCACTTATTCAAACAATAACAGTCAGCCTTAATATGACATTAAGAAACACGCACACTGCCTGAACAGATTAATGAAATCACAACACACACAAAGATAATGCAGTGTTGCCAACCATTTTTACGGACTGGCAGGAATGTCTCTACTTTTACAAGCAAATATAAAATGTGACAACTGTGCTGTTTATGAACAAGAAAAGATAGGAAATAGTACGTATATGTGTTTCAGTAATTTTAGTAGCTGAATTCTCAAACATAAAATTTTGCATGTTATCAGCATTACCACTCTATAAAAGCAGCAGCGTTTGGAATATATGGTTGCCAAAGTCGAGAAGGGAAAATGTTTTCTTGGCCATCAGAAATCCCATGAATATTGAATTACCATGCAGGAGAAAGGATTCTTAAATTATGTGAATCCGTGTGCTTGTTTTTCTTACTGTTCAAATTTAAAACTCAATTTTCCATGATATTTTTTCTCACGTCAGGGGCCGGATTAAAAACCTTCATGGGCCTGGCGTGGCCCACAGACCGTATTTTGGAGACCCCTGACAGAGGACTCGTGTAATTTACCAGTTTGTTCATAATTATATCTCTCGTCATATGTAGTTTGACCAGGCGAGGTTCGCTTACTTACTTAAAAGCATTTTTGTGATATGGCCTAACCTTGTATTACATTCTTATTATATTTACAGTTGTATGTGCACTCAGAGGCCTTGTGTGATTTACTTATTAATGTATTATTGTATTTTACACCATAGATTGACAAAGTGAGTTTTGATAATTTACCTAAAACTTGCAGAGTGACCTGGGTCAACCTTGTAATGCATTCTTGTTAACTTTGCATTTGTATCTACAATTACAGTTGTTATGCAGCCTTTTATGTGGCCTTTTCTTGTTATGTGTTTTGTACCTTGACTACCCATAACACGGGGAGGGTACAATAATAGCAGATAAAATGGAAAACAACAATTTCACATACTGAAAAACCATACCACAGAGTAGGGGTGTGTGAATATTTGAAAATTCAAATATTTCCGAATAATATATTATTATTCGTGCTCGAAAAACGAATACCAGATGTTGAAATTTCAAAGCATTCGAGCAATTTCGAATACTTAATTTTAAACCAACTTGCTACATAAATCTCTGCCTATACTCGGTTATATGTGTACAAGCCTCGAAAAATTTTTTAACACTTCAGTTAATTGTAACTAGTGCTGAGCCGGATACACAATGTCAAATATCGGCCTACCCAAACCCATTTTATTTTTAGCCGATATTGAGACCTGATATTTTCTGTTACACCAGAGGATGATATGGTGGCAATTTGGAGTAAGAGAGGCTCAACTGCTGCCGTTTTTAGTCAGCAGTTGTAGTTCTCATTCCAAGTATTAAACGACAGATTGTCACTCCAGGACGGTAAAAAGACGAAGACATACCTCCCTGCTACAGGAAGAGGCAAGCATGAGGAAGAGAGAGGAAATACCGTTCCCACTTCACTGTGGCTGCCTGCTGTGACAGGCACTTTAGAAGATAATCATCTATAGCTTGTATTGCTGGTCGGCAAATTACGAGCTTTGCAGGTGCCACACTTTCCTTACCCTTGTCATATCAGAATTTAAAATCTTTTAAAAGCAATGATTCTGATATTCATAACCCTGGAACTGGTAGTGCTTCAATTTTACTCTCAGTAAAATAGGGGAGTGCTGAATTTAAAAACTATACATATTAATAATTTTTAATTTTCTGAATATGAACAAAGTTGAATTATGCTGAAAACTGTGATACACAACCTTGTAGATTTAATAGTTTTAATTTTATTTGTTTAGAACATGCTCAAATTGCCATGACCTAAATTTAAAAATAAATTATTAAAGTATATTTTGAGTGCTGCGTATAATCTCTGATTTTGAAGAACTAATGTGACATTAATTTTCCTAATGTTTTGTATATTTACTTAACGCATCTAATAGTGCATTGTGTGACATTGACTACAACCCAGATCTTAATCTGCTTCCCAAAATACTTTTAGTGCTAGTAGAAGTCTCAGTTGTATCGGCAGGAAGTATCGGTTTGCACCAGTATCTGTAAAAACCTGTATCGGCTCATCACTAATCGTAACAGAGATTTATTTTTGCATATAAAAAGAGTTGTCATAATTTCCATGCATGATGACCCTTTAGAATGGTGGAGGAGTCACAGCGAACAATTCTCTCAACTTGTCAAGGTTGCAAGGCATTACCTACCCATTCCTGCAACACAGGTTGCAAGTGAGAGAATTTTCTCAACAGGTGGCAACGTAGTCACAACTTGTCAAGAAGCCCTTCTCCCTGCTCATGTTGAGCAGTTAATTATTTTACATGAAAATTTTAAATAACTCAAAATATTTTGTTTCACACAGTCTTCAGAAAATATTTATTTACTAGTGGTATCTTATGTAGTAGGCTTAATGCAAGAACAATTTTTTTACATGTAGGCCTACCATCAATTTATACCATCCAATACCAAAACCATTTAAGGTTTCTCGATTCTTGTGTAGTAAGTACTAGTAAAAAATAATATTTTTTCTCTTTTGTTTTCCTAAAAACATCAGCAAAGAACCAAAAATTACTTTAAAAAAACTTTTTTTCTTACAGATATCAGCAAATGGCTGAATATTTATCAGTGGTGCATTCTGCAGTCATAGCACAAAGGGATTATTTTTACATGTACTAACAAAGAATTAATTATTTATGTGTTGTGCCTTACAGTGTAACAACTAGTGTAAAGTATCTTTTTTGTACTTTAAGAAATGTGAGCTAAGAACTAAACTTTATCACCTGTACCATCTCTAGCATAAAAGCATATTTTTGGTTTATCATAAACATCAACATAAAAGAAGAAGAAAGTATTTTGTTGTAAGTATTGGTACAAAGTAATACAATAAGTTGGTTTTCAAGACTCTTCAGGGTTTTCATGTGAATAAAATAACTTTTGATGCATTTATTTACGAATGAAAAGTAGGTTTTTGTTTTGGTTTATGCAAGATTATGCAATCTTTGCAATTTAAAAACTATAAAGCAGTGTTAAAAAAATATTCAAAAATTATTCAAAAAAATTTGTATTCCTTCGAAAACTATTCAAAACATTAAAACCAGTATTTGCACACCCCTACCACGCAGTGAAATAAACATCTCCCATTTAAGTTGCACTTCGTTTGAAACATATGAACATTATTATTTTAGTATAAGGTTAAATATGTTAAATAAGTTACAGCTTTATTTTGGCCACAACAAAATACAGTGTTCAATCTTGTCAATTATGAAATACTACTAAGCAAACTTGACCACTACGGAATCAGAAGAAAGGAAATTCAACATTTTTGCTCGTATAAGTTTATGGAGGCAAAAACTAGTAGTGAAACAAAAGTTCTATGAAATCTGCTCAAACTGGGATTATATTAAAAATGGTGACCCACATGGAAGTATACTGGCCCGGTTATTATTTTTATGTAAATGACCTCCTGGCACAAACCACCCAGGAAAATATAGTATCTTTTGTAGATAACACTAGTATAATGATATCAGCTAACACTATTTTAGAGCTTAAAGACAAAACCGAAATGGGACAAAAATTATGACTAAATGGTTCACTGCAAATAACCTTAATGTAAAAAAAAATATTATTCACTTCTGTAAGCAAAGAGAAGTAAAAATCTCAACACTCATAGATGACAGGATATAAACCAAAGGGATAAAAATTTCTGGGAGTAGTAGTTGAACAAAATCTTAAGTGGAAAAGATATATTGTTACCTGTCACTGCTTTGCTTCGCTACCCTTGAACTGCATGAGTGAACGAAGGAGTGTGTGAAGGAGACAGTAGTAATGTAAGAAGATGGCAGCATTTACGAAGGACAGTTGCTGCATGCTAATACAATAAGCCAACTGTATCTCGCGTGCATCTGACCTTCGGCATATTGAATTACTTGTTTATCGGGGGGAATGTTGTGGTTCATTGTTCTTGCCTCTTTCAGCAACACTCCAGGTGTGGAGACCCTTCCAGATAATGGTGACTGATGCCATTTAAGTGTGATGGGTCTCTGAGCCGACAGTTTTTGAGAGTTGAGAGTATGGGCAATTTTGCAACCTTAACTGATAGACGAAGAGCCAGTAGAGTAATGAGTGGCGACAGAAGAAACCAGTGGGAGTAAAATCTGTGGATTGCGAGCATCGATGCAGTGAAGAGTGCAACTGGCATGTGAGGCTATTGAACTGGATACGTAAGTGTACGACATTTGAAATGATGGCAACAGAAAGACTGAACATGTGTTAACAATGAATGTGAATCAAGTGACTACAGTCAAAATAGACACACTGAGAAGGACTTTAATAAACATTGAGATAGACATTAAATATTGTGCTCATTGAGAATAAGAAGCGTAATAGTGGAAATAGACAGTTTGATGTTGGAAATAATTGCTGTGCAAATAAATTAAAAACAAATTTAGTTCTGGCATTGAAGTATGGGGCAACAGTTATAATAGCGAAGATTTTCAGACTCCAAAAGAAGGAAATCCATATATTATACAAAGCTAAACCACTATCAAGTTACACATTTTTTCTTTCTGCAAATAATCCCTTTTCCGATTAAAACTCTTCACAAAATGGAATACTGACAACTTTATTAAAACAAACAGCATCTAACAAATCCAGAAACAACCATAAATTAAACCCTAAACCGCACAATACAGCAATATACTCTATACACACTCAGCATATGTGATTAACCTTCTACAAAAGTATATCATGCTCATAGAAAATATCAAAAACTTCAAAAATGAACTAAAAAATTACATGACTGATAAAGCTGAAACGTACAAGCTATAAATTACTTCTCTGACAAAATATAATCATTATTAAATTGTAAAAAATCTTTTTAAGAGTCGTATTTACATATTGTAATACTATGTTTGTTATGTTATGGCCAAAATTTTGATGTTTATGTCTAAATGCTTTGTCATGTATAAACATGTTTTAAGTCCAACTGGTTTGTCATGAGTAAATAAAGCCATCACATGTCTTATCTAGAAATCCAATTGTAAAATTCTTTTTCTTTTGTCACAAGGTTAAGGAATTCTTTTCGTTTGTTACTAGGTTAAGAAATACTTTCATTAGTGTTACTATATTAAGCTATTCTTGTTATTAGGTCAAGAAAATTATGTAAAATTACAAAACCCATATCTCTTAAGTGAATGCTTACTAGGGATCAAAGGTTGGATGACAAATAAATAAAATATAAAATAAAATAAATTATTAGTCTACTAACTCTTTTTGTTTTATTTTCTTTATCCACCAGTAGATCCTGTTTATGAGCATAATGCTCAAAGGATGTAAATGTTGTTAAAGACATATAATATACAATACATTGGTCTACATATAAAACATAAAATTACATACAATAATACTGCATAAAGAAAATGTGTATATATAAAATTATAAAAAGAATATAAATTAGATACAAAAACATTGTGCTATCAGAATAGACAAGGGAGGGGGGGGACACGGGAGTGCAATGCTCAGGGGCCTGGGTCCCCTGGGTGCCCGGTTCAGGCCCGACTTGTAAATGTTAATTTATAAACAAAGTATTATGTAAAAATCTAATTTTGACACTCAAAACTTATTAACTTCGTACAAAGCAACTCCCAATCCTCATGTCACGGCAAGAAGTAATTAGGGATGGGCGAATAGTAACGATTCCTTACTTTTTAGTATTCGTTACTGTGTTGGATCCGAAGTAAAGAGTACCGATTCTTGGAAATACTAGTTACTCTAGTACCTATTCACGAAGCTGTCTCGGGTCTTTATTGTGCAGGCTTGGTAGGATTTGTACCGAAGAATGAAGCGAAGATGCACAGTAGAAAAGTAACGAGTTCCTCTCCTCCAACCAGTTTGATATATTGCTTGTAGAGACAGAAGAGGGATGATGGAGGGCGGAAACAGCAGTTACGTCTTTTGGAAGGAGGGTTAAAGCTTAGTTTTGTTCTAGTGTTTTCAAATATCCAGTTCCATATATCACAAAAGGGAGGGAGAGAGAAAGGAAAAGGGGGAGTGGTGGCGGGAGAGGGGAGGTGGAGGGAAGGAAGGAGTGGATGAGGGAGGGGGGAGAGGATAGAGTGATGGGTAGGGGAGGGAGGGGAAGGGGGGAGGGAGAGAGAGAGAGACACACACTCACAGAGATACAAAGCATAGGAGAGAGAGAAAAAGACTCAGAGATACAAAGATAGAGAGACACAGAGAGAAACAGAAAGAGACACAGAGAAAGACACACACACAGAGAGAAGGATAGAGATAGCGACAGACACACACATACACAGAGAAAGACACACACTCACAGATGCACACAGAGTCAGACACCCATGCACGTGAACGTGAACATACACACACACATACTCACAAACATACTCACATATATACAAAAGTTAGATGGACACATTTTCCACGCAGATGCGCAGTCTTTATGTTTTGTTGTCTAGGCCAGCTTCATCAGTCAGCCAGTGGTGGTACACAGTTGTCTGTTGAACTGAGGTTGGGAAACAGTAAATCTAGCAGCTAGGAGGCAAACTAAGTTAAGGTGATAAGTTTTAAATGTGGTAGCGGAGTTCTCTTATGTCTAAGCTACATGTGTGTCTAGATTTAGTGATGTCTTGGTGGGCCAGTTCCCAGTGTCGCAGTTCTGTACTATTATTATAAGGTGATACGGCCCTCACCACTCTGGTTACATAACCGGAGTTAAAGTTCTGGTTGTGAGATGCTTCATGTTCTGCAACTGGCTTCTCCTGTAAATTTATATTTACTCATGCTATGGCTTGTTTGGTGCTCACTCTGCATCCATTCATTCTCTGTTTGAGAGTGTTCGTAGTAAGGCCAATATATCTGGCATTGCAGTGAACATACTGTAGCTGATAGATGAGATTTTCTGTCACACAGTTATAGCTGCCCTGGATAGGATAAGTCTGTTTGGTGAGCCTGCTGTTGAAGGAGGTGGAAGATTGATGAATAGCACAAGAGATACGTGGGCTATTGCAAGGATGAGACCTTCTGAGGGTGGTTATATTACTGACTATGGCATTGGGTGGCACATGTTTGTTTCAAAGGTTGGAGGATCGTTTGCAGATCATCTGCAGTTGAGAATGGTTCTGAGTTTGTCCATGCCCTCATGGTAAAGGACAACCAGAGGGATAGCTGAATCGTGATCTTTGTTTGAGGATCTGTGGTTGAAGTGGCATGCTGAATCTGTTTGTAAACCAGGGATCTGGGATAACCTCTACCGAGGAACGTTTTGGTTATTATATCACACTGCTTGTTTAATTCCTTTTGCATGGAGCAAATGTGTTTAGCTTTGGTGGCAAGACTGAATGGCAGAGATATCTTGCCATGGAATGGATGGTAGCTGTCAAAAAGTGAAGATATTGAAAGTTAGTGATGGGTTTAATGTGAACAGCTGTTTCAATATTGTAATTGTGATGGGCTAGCTCCACATCCATAAATATGGTGTGTGATGTAGAATAGATCCAGGTAGCAGGCTGTGCGAGTTAAAGTTGTTGAGGAAGTGAATAAGACAGGTCGCAGTTGAATCCGAAATCATGAAAATGTTATCTTATAACATTCATCCAGCAGAGTGACTGAAATGACCAGTGCTCACAAAGTTTTGTTCCAGTTTACTCATGAACAGATTGACATAAGAGGGGGCCATGAAGGTGCCCAAGGCGTGCCTTTAATTAGGAGGTAGTACTTGTTTTGGAATCAGAATCTGTTATTGATTAGTGTGAGTCATGCCAGTTTGTCCAGAAA
This sequence comes from Dryococelus australis, assembly GCA_029891345.1. Lineage (NCBI taxonomy): Eukaryota > Metazoa > Arthropoda > Insecta > Phasmatodea > Phasmatidae > Dryococelus > Dryococelus australis. Next base: position 189,993,268 of record CM056994.1, on the reverse strand, counting down.
TGCTATGGAAGGTTTTCTGTTGTGAGATCTTTGGTTAAGATAGAATTCTATTACAGACAGTCCAGACACCAATATTCCTCACTTATCAGGACTGTCTGCAAGAGAATTCTATCTTGACAGACAATTTCACAACAGCAACTCTCCCATCGCATTTCTGGTTGAACTGGCAAGACCCACACTAAACAATAACATTCAAATTACAAAACAAGCACTACCTCCAAATTAAAGGCATAGCCATGGGCACCTGCATGAACCCCTCTGTTCATGGGTAAATTGGGGCACAACTTTCTGAGCCACCAGCCAATCCAGCCATTATATTTTAATTTTAATGATCTGGGATTCAACTGAGGACTGTCTCATCCACTTCCTCAACAACCTCAACTTGCATATCCTGAAGTTCACCTGGACCTTCTCTAAATCACATGCCATATTTCTATATGTGAAACTAGTCCATCACAATAGCAAAACTGAAACAGCTGTTCGCATTCAACCTACCAACAACCTTCAATTCCTACATTTTGACAGCTACCATCCAGTCTATACCAATAAATCACAGCCATACAGTCTTGCCACCTGAGAAAATTACATTTGCTCCATGCAAACAGACTTAAATAATAAGTGTGATATAACAGCCAAAGCATTCCTTGAAAGAGGTTATCCCAGATCCCTGATTTACGACAGATTCAGCTTGCCACTTCAATCATAGATCCTCAACCAAAGATCAGCAACTCAGATATCCTTCTGGTTGTCCCTTAGCACGAGGGCATGGACAAACTCAGAACCATTCTCAACTGTGGATAGACAATTCTGGCCTCATCACCATTCACACAAAACTTAATCTCCAAACCACCCATAATGGACTTCAAACAATGCCCCAAACTTTGAAACAAACTGGTGCACCCCAAATTAACACCCAATGCCACAGTCAGTAATATCACCACCTCCAGGGGGTCTCACCCTTGCAATAGCCCACTTTGTAGCTCTTGTGCTATACACCAGTCTTCCACCTCCTTCAACAGTATACTTAGTAACCAAACTTTTATCCTATCCAGGGCAGATACAAATATGCAATATGGAATCTGATCTACCAGCTATAGTACATTCTCTGCAATGCAAAGTACACTGACCTTACTACTAATACTCTCAGACAGAGAGTGAATCGCAGCAGACTGGACACCAAACAAGCCATAGTCAGGGTAAATGTAAATTTACAGGAGAAGTAATTTTGGAGCATATGAAGAATCTCATTATCATAACATTGCCTTCTATTACACAGAGTGGTGAGGGCCCTACCATTTTATTATAATAATGCAGAACTGTGACACTAGGAACTGGCACACAAATACATCACCAAATACAGACACACATGTGGCTTGGACATAAAATTACCCCTCTGCCACACTTCCAATTTCCAGCTTCAACCTAGTACGCATCCTGGCCACTAAGTTCATTGTTTGCCAACCACCACTAAACAGACTGCAATGTGCTTCCACTTACTGTCTGATGAAGTAGGCCTAGCTAGTGAAACATTGTGACTGTGCATTCGCAAGGAATATGCGCTCATCGTGTGTGTGTGTGTGTGTGTGCATGCACGCATGTGTGTGCACATGCACGCGTGTGTGTGAGGAGTGTGGTGGCGTGTGGTGGCGTGTGTGTGTCTATCCAAGAAAACCATCCTACGAGTACTTGTGTATTCTGTCTCTTTTTTATAATGTAATTAGTAGGCCAGTTTAATAGTGCACATACATATTCTTATGACATAAAAATCTCACAGAGTTCAATATTTATCACAGCACAACATAAACAAGCTAATGAATTACATATAGTGAAAGTGATCCTAACAGAATTAATGACTTTGCTAGCAAGTTTACATTATATGAAAAAATTTTTATGCGTTATAAAACAGAAAATCCTATTTACAGTTTAAGAAAAAAATTATTTCTTAATTTCTTCAAGGCTATATACACAACAGTATTTCAAAATCAATTCTAAACTTAGTATTATCCCACCACCAAAAATAATGAGAACCAAACTTACTAACGGTGTATTGTAATACAGTCCAAAAATCATCCTTGGCAGTAGAGGGAAAACCACATTCTTAAAACAAATGGTCTCTCCTCTAAAGGTTTTCAGGTCCCAAATAGCATTTGAAGTAAACGCCTCCCAAGTTTCTCGAAAATTTGACTGATATGTGTAGCTTTCCCATATCAAAATATGGACATCTGTTGAGAACATGCTGGGATGTGAAGCATTTACATGCAGAGATGTATACAGATTGAAGAAATCACAGAAGTGGTGATACATATTTACTGCTGTCAACAGAAAAACTCACATTTTCAAAATTGTATTTTATTTTAGTAAATTAGGAAATAAAAATAAAGTAACAACTAAGATGCTAATACTGCAGTACCTACTCACTGGCATCAATTTTTAATATGAAGGTTGGTTTCTCAATAACAGTGTCACAGTCTTTCTCAACAATTGGCCGTCTTGACAGACTTGTAAAATATCTCATTTCTGGACCCCATGACTGTAATGGACTTAACTGATCACACTCAGCTTTCAGTCTGTCTTCATGCAGACTAAAGAAACAGAAATCACAGGATATGGTGTTGTCCTGTAAATTACAACTTATAGGAATTAATATTACTATTTGATAAATACAATGTTCTTTTAATGCAACTGAATTATAATCAACTGCAGGCATCTGGAACATTTCCTAATGCAATTGCTGCCGTAATCAACTGTGAGCATCTCAATGTTTCTCAGAAATGTACCTATGGTGGCGCAGAGGAGAGTCCAAGGTCTTGTACAGTATCTGGCACCACAGGTTTTCTGAAAGTAATGTCAATCTGAAATAGTTTTTGCATTTATTTGTGCATGTAAGTACACATACACACACAAGTTGCTGATTAAATTTTGTATTTGCAAGAATACAAACATTATGTGAAAATAATTATTTACTGTACCATACCTACCAACCCTCCACTTGACAATTGTGAATTTTAAAAATTCTGCATAGGCCTCTCTACCATGTACAATTATGTGTAAAATAAACAAGCAAAGATGGTTGAATGAATATGTGCCCATGAATAGAATAAATAAACACTTTTCTTTGTACTGTATGTTTGAGAAGCAGAGCCATAAATGGCAAAGAAAAAATACCTATCAACATTCTAATTTCAAATCATTAAGTTCAGATTGCTTATGTTGATGAGACAGATTTCCCAAATAACAACATCAGCAGGAAAAAGCACCTTACCTTAACTGTACATATTCACACTTTATACAATTAATTTTCTTCTCATTACTCTTTTATAATGTAGTGAAATGTATGTTGAAGATTATACTTTCTTAAAAAAATTTTCATTAAAGTGCTGCTCATAAAAAACACCCTCTTAAGCACACTACCTTTTAACAGTTTCTCAAGCGACCCACCGGGCTGTGCTAGATAAACTGGCCAAACAGGGGCTAGCCCTGATTGGAGGCCTGGTAGGGGAAGAACAGAGTGCCAATCGGATGTATCCCTGGAAGCGTGAGGAAGCAGTTCGGCAGAGGGGAACTGCAACCAGCTCATCTAGTAGAAGACACAGACTGCAATACAACTCCTGTCACACATCTCATGCGCTATCTCACCAATGCCTTCTACACCACCAAAGACACCAGTAACCGTGAACCAGCCATCAGCCTCCGATCATATGGTCTGCCGTTTAGAACTAACGTCAAACTGCACACCTATTCATACTCCAACTAGGCCAGCACCTTCCAGCAAATCCCCACGTGCACGACGGACTATTATAGAATTGCCCAAGACTGCCGTCCCACTCCCAGTAAAAACCCCTTCCAGTAGATGCCTGCTTCCCTGCCATCTGGAAAGGGGGAGGAGGCATGAGTGAGTGAAGAGGTCTTGAGAGCCAATGAGAGTGATAGAGGTGAGTATGGAGCAGCACTGGAATGAAGGTTAGGTAAAATGGGAGATCCCCATGAAAACCTGCTGACCAACGGCATCATCTGACACAATTCCCACATGTGAAAATCTGGAAGTGACTCAGTCGGGAACTGAACCCGGTTTGCCCCAGTAGAAGGTGAGCAGGCTAACTGCTCAGCCCCTGCTGCTCTGGGAGGAAGGCTCCAATCGATATCGGCCAATGCCACTTACTCCTGCTATGGAGGGGTATCAAATCTTTTTCTTTCTTGGCACCCAACATGGGGCAATTGAGGAATCACTGCCTCTAATATGCAAGACCAGGAAACCCCTAAGACAAACTATTTGTTCCCTACAAGTACACCATGATACAGACTTTGGGGAGTTATGATACAACACCCAGTGGTGCTCCCAATCAAAATCAAAATAGCCACAGCACAGAACACTGAGGAGTACGTAGGCCAAGTCTGCATGGTAGACTAATGCCCTGGTACCAACAGTTACATAATCATGTGCACGCACTGTGATGCTGCCTTCTACTATACATGCCTTGGATGGAAGGACCAGGAAAAATACATTGAAGGATTGGAAAACTGCTGTTTAAGCTGCAGGGACAGACATTGCCGATGCAATTATGCCATCTGCCCAGGGACAGGTGTCTACAGGATAGCCTGCCATGAATGCCCATGGACCTTCCACCATCTATGCCTTGGATGGATGGACAGAGCCAGAACCTGGTAGGTCTCATTTCTAAGTGCCCAACATGCAGACTCATGCCAGAATGGGTACATCCTCGAACAGCGCGTGAAGTATTCGAATGGCCACAAATCCTCTGCCGGAGTACGCAGGGAAAACCCAAGAAGACCTCCAAAATTCCCTTCAGGTCTGCATTTCTAAATTCGAAAGAACCTGTTTACCAAAGGATCTCTCTGTCCTTAAGGCCAAGGCCCAACTACAGAAAGACACAGAGAAATGGTGGCAAAAATACAAGGAGTGTGTCACTAACTGGGACAAATTCTCAGAACTGCTAATAGCCTTCTTTTCAGGCCCCCACAAGGTAGCTCAGCTCACAAATGAGCTATATGGCCAGGCCCAGAGAGAGCATGAGGAAGCTGAACAGTTCATATGCCATAAGGTGTTAATCTTCCAGCGAGTGCATTCTGGATGAGAGGAACTCAATGCTCTGGATCTCATAACTCATCTATTGTTACCAGAGATTTGCACCCATCTATGTAACCCTGAGCCTGAGACACTGAAGGAACTGGTAAAGAGAGCACAAATACATAAAAATGACCTGGCTGATATTTGCAAACACCAGGCCAAAACTAATGATGTACTTTCATCCATGGGGAAGACAGTCATCACTGAAGCACCTGCACGAGGCAGAGAAACAGAACCTACCGTTGCCACCACCCCACTCTACGTTATCAAAATGCTGGCACTGTCCAGTCAGGCACTTCTCCTGGGACTGCCCAGTGCTATGGCAAAAGTTACAGAGTCAGCAAGTGGGACCAACCATGTGAGCTGATGCCAAGTGGAACGAGGAGCCCACAACTACAGCAAAACCACCCAGCAACCAGGGAAACGAGAAAGCTGGGAAGCCCAGCAAAGTAAAGGAGGCCTTACAGAAAACCATAAAAGCAAGAGAAAGTGGTCATACGAGACCCGCATTGCATCACAGTACTCATTGGGAGAACTTAGTCCTGGCAACTTTGGACACCGTCACCAATGCCAACTTTATCCAAACCTGTGCTATATCCCAAGAGTTCAGATATCACGTCCAACCTGCAGGAAAAACTACCACTTACATGGTCCAGAATGGGGCTTGCCTACACATGAAGGTGAACTCTCCCTAACGCTAACGTTTGCAGATGAGGCAATACCTACAAAATTCCACATAGTAACCGACCTGAAAGAAACAGCTATCTCAGGTCAGTCCTGGTTGTCAAAACAAGCAATAATAGTTTGCCAGTAAGGAGTATTTCTCAGCACTACAAAGAGGAGATCAATCACATGGAGTAAATTCGCAGAACCTGAAGTCCAACAACCGATCACCATGGAAGAGTTGAACCATCAGCTGCACAAGGAATCTGTGGAACAGCTGATACAGATTGTGCAGGAGCACCAACGAGTGTTTGAACAACATAGTACACTACGCCAGCCCCATATAATCCACAAACGACCGGGGGAGGTCTCAGTCAAGAGGAAAGACATAATTGAACAGCAAATAAAGGAGATGCTACAACTAGACATCACTGAGCCCTCGGAGTCTGCATACAATGCTCAAGTTGTACTGGTTCCCAAGAAATATGACACCCTGCAGTTACCCTACGGTCACCCTGCAGTTCTCTGTCAATTACTATGACCTGCACCAGATTATCCAGCCATTAGAGCCCCCTGCTCTCAATTTGGGGCACACACCCAAGGCCCTTGGCTAAGCCAAAATCTTTAGCAAACTCAACATGCAATGTGGCTATTAGCAGATACGGGTCCACCCGCAATCACGGCTATACACCACCTTCATAGCTCCAAATGGGGAAGCATACCAATTCAAAGTCACTCCCTTTTGCCTTAAGAATGCACCAGCCACTTTTCAATGTTTCATGGCTGCAGCAGTCCTCACTGGTTACAATGGGGAGTTCTGCTATACCTACCTTGATGATGTAATAATTTTCTCCAAGAACTGGCAAGAGAATCAGTGCCACCTACAACTGGTTCTGGAGAGGTTCGAGGTTCACGTCCTTACGTACTAACTTTCCAAACGCAACTTTAGAGAAATGGAGATTAACTTTTTGGGGCACAGAGTCACTCCTGAAGGAAACTTCGCTCATACTGAGCAGATCCTAGTCATAGCTGATGCAGCTACACTGAAGAACAGGAAACAATTGCAGACATTTTCGGAACTCTGAAACTGGTTGTGCGACTTCATTCCCAATAGCGTCGAGCTCATGAGTCCCCTAAATAATTCACTATGCAAGTACCAGGTCTGTAAATGTAAAGAAAACAAAGAAAATGCTTTCCAGAAGCTCAAATCTCAATTCATGCAGGCTGACATGCTTTATCGGCTACTCCCCGACCTGACCTACCACTAATTCTCCAAACACACACCAGTGGAGTAGGCCTCGGAGCAGTTTTATACCAGGAAATACTGGATGGTGTAGCTGACGGGTGATGAGCTATGCAAGCACCCTCCAATTTGACACAGAAAAGAGATACCATTCCAATAAACAGGAATGTTTGGCAATAATTTGAGCCCCTCAAGAAATTCTGTTACACCTTGAAGATGCACCATTCATACTGCGAACTGACAATCACACCCTGATCTGGTTACATACAGCCACCGCCACAAAATCCAAACAAGGCCATTGGGTAATATTGCTACAGGTATTCACCTTCACCATACAGCACTGCCTAAGGAAGCAGAAAAGCTACCCAACACACTCTGATGAGCTTCAAGCACCTAACAGGAAGAGGTTGACCTGGAAGACAGGCAAAGGATGCTCCCGCCCGAAAACGACCCGCAACAGAAAGGGAAACCAGAGAAATATGTGCAACTGCTGGAAGCACAAACCAGTCAGGCTGTGTTCACAGAGCAACCGCAAGCTGATCCAGAGGTACAGAACCTACTCACGAAGCACCCAAAACACTTCAAGGAAAAGAAGGGCTATGTGTAGGCTTGACCTCACTCCAATGAAGAAGACTAGAAGCTGTAAGTGCCGCACAATTTCAGGGCAGTTATCTGCTATTACTATCACAAACACCCCCATGAGGGACATCCCAGAGTAAAGGATACACTTCGTAAGTTGAGTCAAAGATACTCCTGGGACGGGGTGAGTAGAGACTTGGAAGCTTACTTCAGAAATGCCAAATCTGCACCAGCACTACAGAGCTTTTCTGAAGGGACCGTACACCCCCTCCCAGAAGTGGAAACAGTACAGCCTGGTATTTACCAACCTATTTTCAAGATGGTTTGAAGCCTACGCCCTTGCCAAGACAAACACGAAAACCATTACTGACATGATGGAGAGGGAATTTTTCCCCTGTTGGGTATATTCCCGCTGCATCCTAACTGAAAATGGGCTGTAATTCAATGGAGCACTGTGGGAAAACGCTCGTCACAAATGAGGAGTTCAACCTTAGACTGCATCCAGTTACCATGCCCAGGGAAACCCGATGAGAGCAGAAAAACCAGGAGATAAAGAAAGGCCTCCGAATCCATATGAAAATGGGTTACCGAAAATGGGACACCTGTCTCCCAGAAATACTCTATCTAATGCAACTTGGCAAGATTTTGACAGTTTGACGAAAGTAGCGCCAAATTTTTACTTTTTGTTTATGTATACATTCACCATCACCTGGTGCATCAAGTAGAGGCTGTATATTTGATCAACTAGCTGTCAGCTAATCCACTTGCCATTATGCTGTAATGATAAACAAATTTTAAGATATTTTAGATTGATACCTGTCTAAAAAATTTGTAGGTCATAAAAGTAAAAATATAAAACCTTAAAAGTAAAAATATAAAACCTTGCTAAAAATTAAATATTTGCTAACTCTTTAATTTGCCCAAGACAGCAAATTTGGATAATATTTGTGAGACAGTAATTATAGTTCTTATTACACTATGAATGTCACAGTTAATGAAACTGGAACTAAAAGTACTTCAGGGAACTTACTTGACAATGCACTTTTATTTCCCAAGAACTTATGAACAACTATTGCATAGTAGTAATTCTGCTATTACTGTTACTGAACAGTTCAAGTTGGAAATATGTGGCGATGAATAATGTAAGAATTGCTTAAAAACTACTCACGCGCATCCCACTTTCTTCGTTTTTTAATAAAACATAGTTACAACACAAAAACAAGGAAATGGGTTTGCAGGAGAACATGGCATGTAATGGATGTAAACGAATGATTACCGGCCTAAAAGAAATTACTAAGTTATCAAAATCGCAGTACACAAAATATATGTTACTTTAAAAATGATGCAGAGCTCGTGGAAACAATATATATATTGGTATCTGTTTGTAAATTTATTATTTTACACAAGAAAGCTATTTTTTAATGGCTGGTAGTGGTTCAGGAGAAAGCGGACAGATGGCGCGGCGCGCATGGCATGGCAGGGTATGTTGTGGGCTGAACACATTACACAACAGATAGCAGCCCGTCAGCCTGCCTCTTGAACCCATCTTTTTAAAATTTCCTTTCTCTTATTACTGGCTCTAAATGACACAAATCAATACATAGTATTGACGTGGCCCTCACTGTCCTGCTTGGGAGGCAGACCAATGCTTCTTGCTGTATCAGCCACATACAGCCGTGCGTTTAGTGCACGGTTCTCAATACAGTTAATGCGGAACGGGTTAAGTGACCCATTTAGTGATCTGAATGACCCACCTTGCCAAGAGAGAACCAGCATGTCTGTGGTTTAAATGGTCGAGTGTTGTGATCCCCTAAAAGCAGAGTCTAGAGTACATACGGGGTATTGTTATCTCCGGTTTGCTTCCCCTCAGTGCTCCGTAATTAATTAAAGAATGCCCGGCCACGTGGCCTATGTAGTGAAAGAGTCCTACATTGGGGACACTCTAATTCAATGTTGCTTATCGCCCGGAAGTGGCAGTTTGGTGGGGCCTGGAGGTACATCAGGTGATAGGGCCCTAGCACGGAGTGGTAGCATTAGAGATACAGGTCGCTGCCGTGGAGTTTCCATTCACATGTTAAATGTCGAGTGAGTAGGTTGTAGTAGTAGGTGCGAGCTGATCCTGGACTTTTCTGTTTTCTGTTTTTTTTTTTGTTCTTATGTAGTTGTGAGGTATGTATATGTGTTGTAATAATATTTTAAATCCTTTTTGCATATTATATTAATTTTTTGATAGTTAACAGTTTTGATTATGTCTTTTTGCAGATTTCATCCTGACATGTATCGGAGACACATTCGTTCTTCTGGTTACTACCCGAGGAAGGTGTACCACAATATTGTCTTTTACTAAGGACGTCAATAAAGACAGTCAAGGACAGTCAAGATCCTTGAAATAGAAGTTATTTTTGTGGTCTTTTTTGTACTGTTTTTGTCTTCAAGGAATAACTGCTAAAGCTGGTAGTGGTTTGTTAGAAATGTGTTTCTTCAGATGGTCTCATGTCGAGAAGGAGCCTGCACCAAAGGAGATTAGTGAGATTGATCCAAACAGGATAATCGGTTGGAAGACTTTTCCAGTTCATGAGGGCAAGGCAGACAATACTGCTGTAATTAGTAGTTTTGGTAATGCATCTATGTATTCATGTAAGGAAATGAAGATGGAACTTGGTGATCAGATTTGGTTGTATCGGAAATTAGTTGGTACTACTGGTGACATGCATATTCTTGGTCATGCCAAGCGCCCAAACTCAAATTCCTACAGCATTCATTAAATTATTGTTTTAATTTGTTGATGTGTAATTGAATGGTTATATGTATGTCTAATGTCTTGTGTAATTTTTATATGATTTTCCATTTCTTTTGCAAGCCCGTTCAGGCTATTCCTAAGTATTTATAATTTCCCCAATACACATAGCAACAGAGACAATGGGCATTTGAAATAAATAACGTGTCGGAATTGCTATCCTTATTACTCCGAGTGTTTTGCTACTTTCTATTTTGTTTTACATGTGCTTGTATGTAAGATATGTGTAACCCTTTTTCCCCCATGGAGCTAGCGGGAGATCTCCGCTTGGTAGCATCATCTCCACACCATCCTCCTCAGGTTAATTCAGCGGACCTAAGAGAATGCAAACGTTCGCATCACGGGGGAACTTAACTTCTTGCCTGGTGATTTAACTGAAATAGTAAGTGTCTTTTAGTCGGAACTTTTCATTCATTTCTTTTCTCCCCCGTGCACGCACTCTCATCTCTGAAGACTCGCTGCCCCTGAGATTTTACAGCTTTAATCTGTTCAAGCAATAACCAGTGCTTTTCAGTGTCGGACGATGGTGGGCCTTGTAAGCTATGCCCGCTTTATTCGAGGGACTTTGTGTAGTTGATTTTATATTCTCTTTCAATCAATATACTTAATTACATGTTTCTCGTCTTAATTCATTTTAACGCCAATTTCACCTCTGGCCCACTCCAGAGTGTACGTCTACATGCTCATTTATGTAATGTAAAGGCATTAATGACTTTTATTGTATTTTATCCATAAATGTGAGCTGCAAGAGGGATAAGCCATGTGGTTGTTGACCAACTACCGCCCTGAGAGCCAAGGTCCACATGCTCACCCGTGATATAGACGAGCTGGCACCCTACCAGAACTTATAATTATTCTGTGATAACTAGCCATGCATCTAGGTTTCTCTCAAACCAGGCATCCCTGGTCTATTGCAAACTGCCAAGCCCCGTTAGTATAAAAGGAAGTCCATGGGATGCGTCTGTCTGTATGACTGCGCTAATCTCGAGAACCACAGAACAGATTTGGATGCAGTATTTACTGTTATGATCTGCATTTGTCGAGGAAGGTTTATGTGTATTAAAAATTGCCCTTGCACTTAGAGGAGCTGAGCATTAATGGAATTAGTGAATCAAGTCTGGTAAAAAGTTTGCCGCCAGCATGTTAATGAACATCAAGTCTAGAACTGAGATTCGAAACATTTTTAATTGAATCAGAATTGGTAAAAATGTGGAGTCATCCCACATAGTTGCATATAAGTTCGCAACTATAACAGCAGAGAAGCATGCACTATTATTACACTACATGAATAAAAGCATCAGGCCTGCGAAATGTGGTTTTAACATAGAAGGTGATACAGTACTGCTATGTACAGCACAGAACACATGGTCAGTGAATGCAGTAGTCAGCAGTCAGAGGGAGACAGCAGAATGGAACAATTTGAGAAACTTGCGAACTTTCAACATGGTCAGATGGTCGGGTGCTACTTGTGTAATGAGTCTGTACGTGAGATTTTCACCCTCCTGAATATCCCCAGGTTCACTGTTTCTGATGTTATAGTGAAGTGGAAACGTGAAGAGATGTGTAAAACTCGAAAGTGTACAAACCAGCCTCCCATGTTAACCACCAGAGACCACAGAGTGTTGAAGAGGGTCATCAAGATTCACGCAGAGAAGAGAAGGAAATGTCATTAACAGTCTTTTGGCCCTTCTACGCAATGTGTGTGCACATGGAAAATTAAAACATTTGTACATTTTACAAAACATGGAAACAGTAATAATATTGCTACAATGACCAAAATCACAAAAATTCACTCATTTTACAGTATGTTATCATTTTGGTATGAACACGGGTTCATTGCCAAACATGTTGGCAATGAACACAGTCCACTCATACCAACATAACATCAACTCACCACTGACATTCAACTTCAAAGATAGAATTATTTTTAACTAGTATATTAACCTTGTAATTAATACAGAATATAAAGGTGTATTCAAATATTGCTATAGCAAACATGTCGTTTACCCCATACTCATCTTGGTGCTGTTCAAAGATATTTTCTCCTCTTCTTATATGTGTTGTAATCTACCTTTGAATATAGTAGTGTTTCTCACAAGAAGCCATATTATTATTTTTTGTCTATTAAAATTAATATTGTTTTAATTAAAAAACAACTTAAAATTGTTTTTATTAAAATTGGCTTTACATTCCAGCTGAACCCTGTGATAAAATGTATTTATAGTTTATGTTTCTCAAAAAATAAACTCAATAGATATTTATTTGTTTTAATATGTTTTATTAAATTTTTTTGCTGTTTTATAAAAGGAGGAGGTAACCATACCCTGCATCAGCTTTGCAAATTAATAAATTAAAAGAATTAATTTCAAAAAATTTAACACTTTAGTCTTGTGACCAAGAGAGTTTGACCAGACGGTGCCCTTTTAGAAAAAAACAAGAGTGGCAAGCGAGATCATGATGGGACTGCAGGGAGACCCTAAGACAGGTACACATGAACTGAACCTAATCACACATGCAAGATCTGCATCCCATCTGAATACTGGATGAAGGCGGTTATAACTGGCCGTAGTCAAAGAGGAATCTGCAGGTGGCCAGGTTTCCAGAGGAGGAATAATGGCTACATCAGGAGTGGGAGGGGATAGGGTGTGGGGGAGTAGCGGAACAATGTGGCAGCAGAAGAGATGATGATGGAGCGAACACAAAACATGATTCTATACCATTGATGGTTCCCAGCATGTTGATCTTAATTTGGCCAAATTATAGTACAGGGTAGGGTCTCAGTGTATAAACTGTTTATGTGCCGGTAGTTTGCCAATTTTTTTTTTTACAATCTGTGACTATCAATTTACTATCTATACTTCTGCTTGAGACATTCATTTGTGTGTCACAGCACATCTTTTAAAAAGTTTTCCTTTGAGTAATTGCACAACAAAACACAATTAGTATTAGAAAAGCAGTCCAGTAAGCAGTATGGAGAAACATGCTAATTAAGAAACTTTTGTGATAGTGCCCAACACCTTGTGCAAACATATTGTGAAAAGAATTACTATGGCAAACTTGTCCATTGCGTGCACTGATTAATGGCATCTCATGGCTACAAGTAAATTCTGCTATGTGAAGAGTTCATAAGCATGTCAGCACCTCAATAGAAGTTGTTTTTAGTTTGTGCTATATCAGGTGGAAAAGGTGCAAAGGAGTACAGACCCTACTGTGGTGGTGTATGTGAAATTTGGCACTTGGCCTTTATGGTGCCTCTACAGGATTGCCACCTTTTTTACATTAAAAAATTCCCTGACATTTTCTTCATTTCCAGACAAAAAAAATCTTTTTTACCTGACCTTTTTCTAACATTTTTTTTCTGTAAGAATTGGCTTCTTTGCTTTATAACACACTTTTACACCAAAATACTTCTCAGATCTTACAAAACTGTTCACTACATAGATTGCAAAGAAAAATTACTAAGTATTTAGTCCACAATCATTACAACAATTTTATATGATTATGGCAGAGGTGCATGATTGATGACAGAACAGCAAAATATATCATGCATATCACTGAATTCCCTGACATTTAGCTAACTTTTTAAAAATTCCCTGACCTTTCCCTGACAATTTTCAATTTCCCTGACATCTCCCTGTTTTCCAGACCTGTGGCAACCCTACTCAATATATGTAATGTCGGGCGGGTATGCCGCCAACTTGGCACAAGTCTAGCTGCACTAGGGCTAGTTTGCAAGTGCTGGGTGTTTGCAGAGCTGCTCAATATCGGGTCTCCTAGTCTGACTGGTTGGTGGTGATGCCATTTGCGACAACGGCTTGGTGTGGAGGCGTAGTCGGCTCCGACTGTCTGCCTTCTGGCCCGCTGGTGCTGGTTAGTGAAGCTAGAACTGTGTTGTCAATTGGCTAGGCGCCTAGTTTCAGTGGTAGGTCTAGGTGGAGGATCTCGATGACTGGGTATACATCCCCGGGGAGTTATACCAGGAGTCAAAACAGATGACTGGGGGGGGGGGAACTGTGAGGTGAGGCCTCAACAGTTGGCAGGTGGTGAGAGCTCATTACCGTGGAGTGAGATAGCTGAAAGATGGAACTGCTTGCTCAGCATTGCTTGCCTGTCAGATAGCATAGCAGTTGCTTTCCTGTCGCTCCACTTACTACCCCTCCTGTGGGTGAACTGCATTTACCAGGGAATTAGGTGCCACAGTTCACTTCCACAACAGGGTGGCAGGCAATGATAACCCTAGCTAAACTGTAATTCAGAAGGGGTAGATCCTTCCTTACCAGACCTAGCACTCCCTCCAGTGAGTTTAGGTACATGCTGTGGAGGTACTGGGTTAGCTGACAAGGGGAATCGAGCCTCTTCGTCATGTCTCTTCTAGTGGTCATGGCTCTACCAAAGAAGGTGCAGGTAACTTCACGTACCTGGTCAAAAGTATATGTGGCCATCTTATGGGTTGTGTTTTATGATGTATGTAGAGTCCTTTTTAGGGGACAAGCCGCAGTGCTACACTAAGACAGGCAAAAATCAGTATTAAATTCACAGTTCCCTGCCTCTCAGTTGTGGGGTGACGCTTAACAGAAGATGACTAAGCACAATTCACACAAGAAAGAGCAGATGGCGGTTGAACTGGATATGTGTTTTATTCTCTCCAGAATAAGACGTGGTGACCCATATTCTCCTACTGTTACCCAGGCACTGATTAACTCTCGGAAGGTACGCAAAGATAAGTGAAGGTGCCTGTCGGCTTGAAGAGCCTTGCCTAAAGGGCGAGCTAAATTAGCACAGAGCAACAACTAGATAACCGTGATAACAACTAAACCCTAAGTGAAGCTGGTGATGTGCTGAAGGGACTTAAGGAGGAAGTATGGGATGTGAGTTTGACGGCAAGTGTCAAATGTTAAATGGGGAATGATGACTCTTGTGGGGCTACAGCGGGTGCTGAAGAAGTCTGGCATTAGTAGCTGAAGATCAACTGTTGGTCTCTCGTGAGGAGAGTGGAAGAGAGCAAAGAGAGCAGAGAGCCTTGGCACGACTTGTGTGAAGTTGAGCTGCTGATGTGAACTGCCTTTCTGCGGTGGTGCAGGGACATATATTCTCCTGCACTGGGAGTAGTCTCGGGTGCCCTCGGACTTCGGGTAGCTTTGACAGGGGTGGCTCCTCCCTCCTGGGCAGAGCCGAACTCTGCTGCCATCTCTCAGGGTGGCTGGATGCAGGCCTCCCTGATATGAGGGTTGCATCAGCTGCATGAGCTCAGGCACAGTTTCACTGGCGTGGTTTAGTGGTATATTCCCATTTCACGGGGTTTTAATTAAGGCATGGGCTATTTTATATATTTTTCCTTCAGGTAGATTACGGTTTCCAGGCGTCCACCTTATTATATGAGCTGTAATGTTGGCTTGGGTAGTTGCAGTTCAGGGTTGTATCACTGATGTATGGGAAACGATATTTGACAAACAAAAGTGAAAAAATAAATTGTTGAGCACACAAGCAAAATAAGATCTTTGATTAGTTTTGAAAGCTGTTTTTCTAATGTAGTCATTTAGAAAAAATTATTTTATACGTAATTTTTTTTGCAGCATTTCATCATGTATTTTACTGAGAAAAGTTTAAACAGATCTTTACTGTTAGTAAAATAAGAGAAAGTGAGTGACGAGATTTGAACTGCTCTTAATGGAAAGGTCTTCTTGAAAGCCGAGGGAAAATAAGAAAAACTTTTTCCACGTATTCTCCATTATTAGCTACTTACATACTAATTATGCATTTACGTTGACTGCAATTTCGTAGAAAAAAATTACGAACACTGCAGTCTTCAAATGTACAGCACCTTAAAAATTTCTATTCGCTCCTATTAGGAAATTTTTCAGTTCAATTGTTTAATTTTGTGTGAGAGCATACATGTGTATTACAAAACAAATACTTTCCAAATGCTGACAATGATAACAGTATAGTAGAGTTGGTAAACATGTACGAACAAATTAAGACTGACCAAGGCAGTCTCTTTAAGAGTTCTGCTGGAATTTTAACCTGAATACTTACTTGCAATATCCTCCAATCTGACCCTCTTTCAAAACATCCATCTTGTATCGGAAAGGTTCTGTCCTGGTAATTAAATCTGTGAAATTTATCATAATGTTACGGCCCCTACAAAATCTTAGATGCTTTGTACATTCAAGAGAAGAATCTTCCTGGATAAAAAAAAGATACATACATAAATATCATATTAACTGTGATAAACATATACTTAAAATATACCTGTCTGAGAATGATGCCATCACACTTGTGCCTTTATTTCTAAGTTGTCCAAATTATATGTAGGAGTGGAAGGAATGAATTAAGTACAAGTCAATGAGTATTTATTGGTTACTGAACAATTTTTTTATACTCTGCAGTTTAATTTGTTTTCAATGTCTGTGTAAGCTGTGGCATAGGGTCTTCAGTGGCTGAGGTTCCTAATGCATCACAATCATGCAGCAAAGAAACCACATCGTGATGGTTGAAGACCTTATCTGAATTATGAAGTTGGATGCAAACACTGACATGAACTACAACGTAAACCCATGTATAAATAAATTTTGTTAAGTAAATTTACCACAATTGTTTGTGTACTCATAAAAATATTAAATTTTTTTGCATACATCTGAAAAAGTTATAAAGAAAGGTTCCAATTTAATAAACTATATGGGGGGATGGTACCTCCATTGTTTTTGACTACCTGGTGTTGCCATGGGAAACACGTCTCTATAGTTTTCAAATGTTAACATGGAAATTTCATACAGTATTTGAACTAATGAAGGCAAAATTGTACTTTTTAAGTGCATCTTAAAAAAATATATAAATCACCAGCAAGAAAGTACCAACGCAATAACGACAACTGGTAACGGTGAGATAACATTAAACATTACAGCTGTCTCAAATTTTTTTATAGGTTTCTAAATCTGATGTGTACTTTATGTAGTTGCAGACATTTTTATTTCCTAGAACAGCAGCCATTATTAACTTTTTCTCATTTAAAAAAATAAACAGCGTCAAAAGCTACTAGGCATTAAATTCACTTGCTCTCCATTTCCCTTTTATTTGGGCACCCTGCTTCAGCATTCACTACTTCCCTTTTCTAGCTGCTCATCTGATCAATAATTTTTCCACCACTTTTCATTTCCATGAATTGCAATTCCATCTCACAACAAGACAATAACCAACCAAGATCAAGATGCAAATAAAGAGGTGGTACTACGAAGGGAATAAAAGTAATGTGACATATTCCTACACCCACCTTTCACGTAGCCAAGAAAAGGAAAAGTTGTTCACAGTCTTTTTGCCTCTTCACGTGTGCACACCAAAAATTATAATTATACTATTGTTACAATGAACAAAAACACAAAAACACACTAATTTTAAACTAGTATATTAACTGTGTATTTAATACAGCATATGAAGGTGCATTCAAATATTATTGCTATTGTAAACATGTTAAAGCCCATACTCATTACGGCGCTGTTATGTAAAAATCTGCTCTTGGCTCATTAAACTTTCATGCCTAATTTATAGGACTATGTAAGTGAAATACATGATACTGTACATAGTTTACACTGGTAAAAAGCTGGTTTAATCAGTTTCTGCCAATATATAAAGTTCCAACATCAGTGTACCAATAACACAAACCAACCAATAAAAATCACATAATGCAAGGAAAATTTTGATTTGGCATGTTGCTTTTATAAATGGAACATATACAAACTGGTAATGGTATCTAAATGATAACTTATATAACCAAAAAATGCTCTTTTTACCTAAATTAAATTACAATGCTGAAGTAACTACATATAGTACAGTAATAAAAGTCAATAGTATACCACAAACAAAGGCTCACACATGACCATCAATTCCTCCAGCTGGTCTTTGATATAGCCAAAATCTCCTTGAGTATAAAAAGTATTCAGCTGATCTTCCTTGGTTTTTACCCATCCTCTGTGGTCACCAGGACATGAAGGCATTGAATATACATTTTGCGCACAGCTTCGTTCATAACCCCAGCACACTTTCTGGTCAACAGCATTCTGCACAGCCAGAATAGTGAGAGTAAGTATATACATTCCAGTACACTTTAATTAGAAAATCTGAGATTTCAATCTAGTAAAATAACCTGAAAAGGCACAACAGTTAATAATCTTTATTTATATCTCAGTTTACATTTGTATCAAGTAATCCAACCCCTATACATACCTAAAATTCTCTAAGTCAGCATTTAGGGCCTAAATGGTCTATTACTCTGGAATATTTTAATATTTCTCTATTATTTTTATTATTTACATTTAAATATTCTTTTAATAATTGCAATAAACATTAGTGAATATGGTAAGATTTGTTGTCAAGTAGAATTTAGATCTCCAACCACCACCAAATTTAGATTTTTATAGCACTTATCTTTATGACATAAAATGTAATTGGTGACAAAAAAAATAAAGACATTTTGCTGTTACACACAACTTATGAGCATTAAAATCTGTTATTCATACTTAACAGATATTATATTAAGTTACCTTCAAATTTTACTTTAGTTCATAACACAAGGGTTTGAGAATGGATATTCTATGTGATCAAAAGTATCCAGACAACCACCTGAAAATGAAGTACAAGTTTGGGCTGCTCTCCATCAGGAACACTGACAGTGAATATGTTGTTGGCCCACTCTTTGCATTGATGACAATCTGCACTCTCGCAGGCATACCTTTAATCACGAGAAGGAAGGTTTCCAGGAGAATGGCAACCCATTCCTCGCAGTGCATTGAAAAGAGAAGCAGTATCAATGTGGATCGGTGTGGTCTAGCACAAAGTCAGTGTTCCGGAACCTCCCAAAGATGTTCTATTGGAATCAAATCAGGACTCTGCACAGGTCAGTCTGTTAGTGTGATGCTGTTGTCGTCAAACCACTCCTTCACATGCCCTGCAGAATGTACAGGTGCTTGATAATGTTGATATTGAGGTAGGTGATTACGTGTATCTACACACGCCAAGTGTTAAGAAAGATAGAGTATCTAAGTTTCATAAGTTTTGGTCTCGACCTCATAAAGTTTTGAGAAAACTGAGCTCAGTCACATTTGAAGTATTATTAGACAAGAGAAAAGTAATTGTGCACAGTGACAGATTAAAGTTGTCTAAGAATTCTACAGGAGCCATGGAGCTCGTGTCTAGGCAAAGACACAACGTGTAGGGAAAATTCCCCGCAAGTTATTGATGAAGTAGAATCAGTTGAGAAATTTGATAAAGAATTAAGTGAGGAAAATAATGAAAATATAGGCTCAAAGTCATGCCCAATTTTAGCAGACATGGCAGAGTTAGCAGAAATAGGTGAAGTAGAGGAAATATGTATTGAATGCACTAGGGATGACAGCACCCCCCATCCCTCAATGATAGTGAGTGTTATAATAATGTAGAAACTGACGACGTTTGGGAACCGTTGCGTTATAGAAAAGGGAAAATTCGTGAGAAAATAAGTGAACCTAGTGTCAGTTATAATTTATGTTCAAGAGTAAGAAACCCCTCAGTGGAAGAGGAGGAAGCAGAAATAAGTGATGCGTAGTCTCAGAGTATAATGTAACCTAGAATTTAATAGTAATTAAGAATTCAATGCGAAAAACTAAATAAGAGGTATATTGATTAGCATTTCAGATCACACCATAGGTGCTGGCGTGATTCTGGTCCAAGAAATGGATGTCATATTAACAAGAGACAGACGGACACTAGTGCTAGACATACCATAAGAAAATTGGAGAGTATTAATAACGAATTTAGGAACTAACTGAACATAATTAAAGGGATTAAGTTTTCTGGAAACCAAGAGATTGAAAAACCACGTTCAGAGCTAGATGTTCTTGATAGGTTAGTTACAGAATTAGAGGAGGAAGTAAATGAACTAACTTTGATATTACCCAGAACAACATCTCGTGAAAAGAGAGATTTTATAGATGCAGGTGATAGTATACTCAAATTTTTATTTGGTACACTTACGAATGATGAATTATGTCCGTATCCACCAAGTTACTAGTGAGTTGGGGATGAGACAAGAAAAATTGATTCATACAGTAGAGAAACAGTTAACTTTCGTGAAAGGGATGAATACCAGAGTAGAGAAAACTCGAAAGCAAAAGAGTTATCGAAAGTGATAAAAACTTTGAACCACACGACTGCTTGGAATACGCTAGCAACCTCAATGATTGAAAGAAATTATAGATTAACAATTAGCAATTTAGGGGAAGCACTAATTATATACAATAGTTTACTAAGAGAGTTAGAGTTATTCCTTCAGACTTATAAACAAGAGGTAATAAAAATAAAAATGGCATTGGATATCATAGTTGCCCACTTCGTTATTGAGTCCAGGAAATGTCAGAAATTATTAAATGTATTGCTCTTAAATTACCCGCAGACAAGACTTTGATAGCAGGAACTAATTTAGATCAGGTTTACAATTACTATGAAGTAATGACAGTACATGCACTTGCCACGATTGACAATATACAGTTAATAATTGAGTTTCCTTTGAGATCCATGAATAGGTATTTCACAATTTATAGAGCTCACCCTTTTCCCATGTTTGAGAGACATTTAGAAAGATACGTTCAGATAGTGCCAGATGCACCTTATATCACGCTGTCAAAAAACAGGCAGTTTTATGTATTAATGTCTGAAGCAGGCATGAGTCAATGTAAAGGCGAAAATAATATAGTTTGTCCAGCTAACATCCCGACGTTTTCCATAATGGTCCCGAATGTAATATTGTCTAGTGTCTAGTGAATGTAATATTGTCACAATCTGGTTACGTTCATATGTTATACAAAAAATAAATTTTAAGTAATTCATTAGTACCAGTGTTTATTAGATCGGTAGATGGTGATCGTTGTATTTATTCAGTACCAGGAAAGATGAAAGTTACTAAAATGTGTCCTTATTAAAAGAGTGAAGCACGTGTGCTGGAGGAGTGGATCACAGCGCAGGGAGTCATGTCCCAGGTAAGCCGTTGTATGATAATTAATGAGAGAATTCAGTTGTTACCACACAGTAACAAAGTAACACATATTAAGTACAAAGTTAATGAAGTCAAATTCTCTCCAGTTCAGTCCTTATTAACAAATAGTGAACAGTGTTCGTTGCATCCATGAAAACCGACTTTAATGTTAGTCTATCAGAGTTAAATACAGAAGAAGATGTAGAGTTGAATCATCTCATGTCATACATTCATGATTTGAAACATAGAAAGATTATGAGTCAACACGTTGAATGCCACAGTCACTTCTTAGTGGGGTTCGTTATAATGGGATGTCTGGTACTCGTCATCTGGTTCCTCAAACTGCGCCTGTGTGAGACACTGGTCAGATGTTCATGCGCCTGCCTCTCATGTCGGAAGGTAGTGGAGACCACAGAGCCTGTCCAACTTCCCGAGATCAAGTAGATACCATGGAAATGTGTGCTGTTTCGAGCACAGTTACAGCCCCACAACCGACATTGAGGATGGCAGCCACTACTTGCTTTAAGAATTCAATAATACGTTGAAGTGATTAAGTGTTGCTGCCCAAAGGCAAAAGTAGAGTCAGTGAAAAGCAGAGTACAGTGCATGTAAATTTTAAAATTTTGTGCTACAGCAAGCAATTTTACACTACGAATCTGATATTCCAGAGAGCAACAAACATAAAATGTCACAATGTGTTTATTCAATTGTTTGATTGTAATATAATTATTGATAGTTCTTTTTGTTCTTCTACTGTGAAGATAACTTAACTCAAGTATGAAGACACTTTTAACTATTTTAAACTTGATTAATGAAAATAACAGACATTTAAGTTTGATCAATGAACACAAGATACATTGTTTTATGAACATATATATTCCATAATATAATATTTATTTTGTTGAATTACTCCATGAACATTATAAATAAATGATGAATGAACTATTAAACCAAAATTAATCATCCTTGTATGCAGGACAAAGCTGTAACACATATTTGTAATATGTGTTGACATTTAATGTTTATCCAATATGTATATTATGTATATGATACGTTTCAGCTGCACTTTGAAAAGTTACAAAGGTGAACTTAAATAATGAGGAAGGTGACAAGGTACTCCCCATTTTGAGTTCAGTTAATTTTAAAGTTATTTGATGGAATAGTGATTGACTTAATTCCCTTTTTACTAACTTTTATGATTCCGTTGACCACGAGTATGGAAGCAATTTCATAAAGCTTCAAGAAAAGCAGACTCCTGTGTCAACGTCGCTGCTACGCCGGTAGCTGCTGCTAACTGGTAGATCGGAAACCTGAATTTCCGTAGCTGGCGAGTATACATCCTGTTGTTTTTTATAGAGCAGTTATACTCCAAGACTCT
This sequence comes from Dryococelus australis, assembly GCA_029891345.1. Taxonomy (NCBI): domain Eukaryota; kingdom Metazoa; phylum Arthropoda; class Insecta; order Phasmatodea; family Phasmatidae; genus Dryococelus; species Dryococelus australis. Next base: position 189,970,523 of record CM056994.1, on the reverse strand, counting down.
ATACTTCAACCAGCATCACTTTGATGACTGACTCACATATAGCTTCAGCCAAATACCTTTCTAAAGTTTTGCTCAGCCTGAACAAAACTTTTCTAAAAGAGGGTGTGATGTAGTGCATGGGCATTCCGCCAACTTTCCGCGAGAGAGATCATTTACATGAAGTATTTTTCGCAACTTATCATGTTCTGCGGTGCCTGCACCAGGAAGCTGTATCCACTCTAATACTGCCTGCGGTGATTTCAGCACCCCGTGACTACGATTTCAAACCACTTTTTGACAGGAAACATGTCCTGTTGTTAACAATATTTCAGTCCCATGACTCCTGACGCGTTATTTTCCCATCACATGATTTCAATATCACACTTTGGGGCCATGCACACAGTTTCAGTTCATTGGCTGACACCCTAACCTTGCTCTCTTATTGGCTGACAACTTTCCACACCCTGATTTCTCATTGGTGGGAGACTGCTCTTGCGCTGACTTCTTGGTGGAGGGAGACTTCTCCCCACTACACTCCTGTTTCTTTATTATGCCATGCACGACCTGGAGATGCGAGACTTCAGAGGTAGGCGCCAGAGAGTGCACATCACCGGCTGGGATAACTCGCCTGAGTTGCGCTGAGACTTCACCTCCATCATAGTGGTTTTTACTTCCAGTCACAATTTCATTTTGTTGTATAATAATATGTACCAAGTCAACTCTATCTACTTCACCAAGTAAGTAGATGCATAATTGCAAATGTAGATGTTTCAGTGTTTGATTTTATTAAACATGTTAAACTGACTTAGTTTATTTCTTATTGTGTGTTTCTGCTCAGCCATAAACCGCTCGGGGTGGTGGTTGGTTGGGTGGTGGTAGTGGTTGGTAGGGAGGTGGTAGTGGTTGGTAGTTGTGGTGATTGGTCATTGATGGTTCTGGTGGTTGGTCATTAGTGGTTGTGGTGGTGATTGGTGGTGGTTGATATAAAGAAAAACTGATCATAAAACACAAGTGTGACGTAAATTATTTAAGTTTGTCAAGTATGAAATTTAAGTTCTATTAATAACAAAAATACTAACAATGCTCTGGGTTAGCTATCGTAATGATTTAAGGTACTCACACAGCGATATTCATATTTAAAAACAACATAGAAACAATTTCAAAGAAATAATAACAAACAGTGCAGGGAATGCTACTAGTTACATTCTCTGTAGTAACTGTGACTCCAAGAGTTCTGATGCTGATCTGAATAGTCTTAATGGTTTTCCAGTGTATTTTTCCCCCATCAACCATGTTCCTTGTAGAAGGCACAAGTATGGCAGTACAGTGTCCGCAGAATGAATATTTGTACTCATAGCACCACCGCAATTTCATCAAAAATCCAATAAACCATAAGCAACAAAGCGAAACACATAGTTTGTACAAAAATTATTTTCACTGAGTTTAATACAGCGAGGCCTTGTAAAATTGAATAATTAAATATATGTCAAAATTTCATCCACATATTGAAATTATGTATTTATTTTAGTATAATATATTTACAGCACAATACAGTGTTTTGGATTTCTTGACGACCTTTCTTACTTCCATAACTGATTACAGTGAAAAAAACTCTTATGAAACATTCTTCATGGCCAACTTACAGCAACGAGCAAGTTACCACATAAGCCATGATGTTATGATGGGACCTGGTGCCAAGTTACAGCAACTAGTAAGCTGGTACATGGGTTATGACATCGTAATGGGACCATATGCAAATAGCAAATTTTTGTGAGCATTCTAAATGTGCTATAGAGTGCATTACACTTCTGCTTAATCGTGCTTTGCTTAACCGGTTTTCGGCTTATCCGTGCTGCGTTCAGGTGATGATGTGAAGTGTGATGTCTAACAAGCAGCAGTAAGTTACGTCTATCGCTGTGCCGCGTGAGCTGATGTTTATCTCTTTAAACTGTCAGCCTGTCACAGAGACCTGCGTGAGAGATCCATTTCCATCCATTGAGCACGTCGGACTGTGACTCATCTCAGGCAGTGTCCGAAATGGCAGATTTGGTTGACAAAATGATTACGTGACCCGATGTTGTATACAAAAATGGCAACATTTTTGGTAATTCTGTATTTCATGTTTTGTTAGCAAAAATACAAAATGAACACTTGCACAAATGTTTTATAAAACAAATAATTGTTCATAAAATACACTAGCTATGTTTTAAAAAGAAGGTAACTGTTGTGCTTTGTTTATATATTTCACAACAAATTTTTCTGAAGTCGTCATTGTACAGCATTCCAGTGATGATTGTAGAGATTTTTTTTTCACTGTCAATGTAAAACTGTATCACCGCAAGTGCTAAACAAGTGGCTGTCGACAACTTTCAAAGTAAAACTTCAGAAACAACAAATTACAAAATAACGAATTCGTAATTTCAGTTTTGGACACCTCAGTCCTCCCCCCCCCCCCCCCCATTTTCATCTGGGAGAAGAAACACGTCTTTTCAGTTTATCGATCGCAGACCCAGGTCATTGTTCACTCGTTTTCGCTACGTCAATACGGTATAAAAGGACAGTTTAAACTAACAGCAGAAAAGTTATAAATAATAAAACAATTTGAGCATGTATGTGTTACAAACAAAAACATCGATTCCGGTGCCACACTAAAGAAAATCATATCAAGTGTTTAAATGTTAACAAAAAACTAAACATTTCAGAGATTTTAAACTTTAGTATTGTAAGGATTTTTTTTTTATGGGGATCGTACTGTATTGTTTAAATGCCAGGTTGTCTCACTTAAAGTTCCGTTATAGTCTAGTCTTTATTGCATTGCATTCTAAACTTTCAACTAACTCTGCATCTAAAGGACTGGTCTGAGTGATGCACATTGAGAAAGTGACACACAACTACGGGCCGCTTATCTATCGCCATCGGTCGCCCGCCCAATGCGCTCACCTGGCGCTGGCGAAAGGCTGTGTATACTCGATGCACCGTGAAGTAACTACATTTGGTGCAACATAAATATCAGTTAAAGTATTGTGCACTTTAAATCTTGCACATACAGTGCGTGATTTGTGTTTGCTTTGAAACGTATAAAAGGTATGTGTTTTATCATGATTTTTGGAGCAAATGTCACTGTTCCATTAATAGTAAAAATGTGTAAATTCGGTTATCCAGGTTTTTTTAATGCAAATTCGCTTATTCATGTTTTCTCTGGCCCCGATTAACACAGTTAATCGGGAGTTTACTGTATTTATTTGAGCATATCATTTTTGAAACTAAGTTTTCAATTTTAAATTATTTTAATACTTTGTAAAGTGCAATATAGGTACAATTATTGTTGGAAAAATGGCACGTGTCAGGGGGAAAATGTGCATGTTGCCTATTCATATTAACAATTGGTGAGCTTATAGAGAAATATTTTTTTCTTTAAATCTCTGAACTTATAAGGTGCCTTTCTGCAGCCTTTTCTACAATTTCAAGCAACATTGTAAACATTTAATACATTCCACACAACTGAGGGGCACAGTGCCAGAAGGCAGCTATCCCACAAATATTTATTTTTGAGAAAAAAAGAAGTTTTAGTAGAATTGTTATACAGGGAAAAAAATGTGTATTGAGGTACAATTGTTTTTAGTTCAATACTTGATACACATTTAGTGGTAATCTAAAAAATCGAAGAAAGTGAAATTGTGTTAATTTTCACATTTTTTTTAGCACCGCAAACTTATATAGTAAGAACATACATAAACAGAGAGATAAAATGAACATGAGATTATTCATAAGCCATAAAACACAAACAACACTGAACTATGCAATTCCTGCAATCAGTTCACTTGGTTCTGCCCTGTCTGATGATCTTAAATCATCATATAAAGAATGGTACACTCCTGGGATGTACATTTTGATAGACTGTAGATTTCATAGTTTCAGTGCAGGAATATTCCTCCCATCTGGATACAGTAACGGCAGCTCAGCTATCACTCTAGCAAGGATGATTCCGCTACGGGTTCTCTACAAATGTTTTATCTTCTCCCAGGCATCTTCTTGAAGAATTCAACTCTCTTCCATTCCTCCAGCTCTGACAAACACTGTAGATCCTTTTGTTACTTTCACAGTATAAACTTTCCTAATATGAAAGTGTTTGGAATCACCAACATTAGATATACCTTTACTGATGTTTGAATTCAGGAACCAATAGTTTTAAAAATCTTCCTTCTTCATTACAATAACCGTATATGGTTTTCCAATATGAGCTTTCCTGACCAACCCATACCTCTGGGCTGGAGTATAAATGTAGCATGTATATCTTATCTTCTTCTCCAATACCCCAAAGTCTCTGTCACTGGGTAGGAAGGTATGTCCTGGTATCAGAAAATAATGTATCTCATCAAATCCATGGTAACAAGAGCGTAATACAAGTTTAAAATATTGTTATTCTTGTTTTGGCCTGAGTAGGAATCAGAGACGAAAACTAGCTTCCATTTATGAAGTGTGTTTTACGTGGATGTTTCAATACAGTGTATAAGAAAGATGCCACTTCAGATGATCCTCTAGAAGCTGTATTTTCTGGCCACAAACACATAAATGAATTGTCTGTGTTGCATACATTTATCCCAAGATTGTACACCCACAGCTGCCTAAGATGAAACATTGTTTCTGTTGGGATCTTTGGTATGGGCAGTGCTTGTTGTAAGTTATCAAACAATAGTCACGGTCATAATTCAGTTTGCCTGTTTTAAACTGCTTAGGTAATGAATAAGATGTATCAGCTTTAGCTTGATGAAGTCTTGACTTCCAGAGGGACTTCTTCAGTTTCTGAAGCCACCCACTCATCACAAGTTGTGCAAGTGTCAAAAACAGGCAATTTAAATGCTATGTTGTACTCTATTAAACAACTTAGAAAAAATGTAAAATGAAGCAGGAGGTAGTTCTTTCTCTTCACAATCTTTCTCATATGTACTGTGTCATCTTGGTGGCCCATGCCCTCTAATTTGTTCAACTCCTGTTTTTGTGAGAGTCTGTGACTCGGATTCCGCTTTCGGAATTAGCAAAACTGCGGAATTCCGCTTTTTTTATCCCATTTTCTGTCAAAGTATAAAGTAATTTTTAAGTACTAGGTACTGTGCTAACTTAATTCGTTAACAATTTTATTTATATAATTGTACCTTGTTTTCTTGTTCTGCCACATGTGCATATTTAAGTTTTGTCCAGAAGAGCATTTAATTATTTTGGAAACCTATTTTTGAATTTTATGTAAAACAAATTCATAATATTTATGTCAACTATGTCATCGGATAAATAAGTGAATGGTGTATCTATCACCAATATTCTTTGTGTTTTAAAGACTTTTTAAATATCTTGTTTGCTAATATAATATTTATATAAGGTTAAAATTTCCTTTTGTTTATAAAATACATTTTCAAACTAGGCCAACCAGTATGTGAAAGGTTTGACATGTATCAGAAAAACGAGTACTTAATCTTCGTAAAATTAGTATTTAATATGTGGTATATTTGAAAATTAATAACTAATTCTGTTATCTTTATAATTTTGTTTTACTTTAAATTTAATATTTGTGAACTAAGTTGTAAAAGTCGCGAAATGTAACTCAATTTATGTTGGTACTCATCCGCTCGAATCGATCTTACTCTGTGACGACTTCCGGTACATCAATTTCCTTCTTCTTCATCGACATGATCTGAATTGTGACATCTTGTTTCTTCTTAATATTGTCATCTAAAAATCCTGATGTAAGAACATATATTTTACCGTGAAAGGTATGTTTATTATGTAACTAATTTTCCATGTCACATTATTTACTTTGTGTTTGCCTCAGTAATAATTAATTTTTTTCCCTTTAAACTGTGATTTAGCAGTTCTCCAGCATGGCCCTAAGACGACGACCTGAATTTGGCTTCGGAGTTGAGGCGTGGTCGTTCTCAGAGAATTTTCCTCACCACCCTTTCTCCATTGATTTAACTTCTCAATCGGAGATGGGTTCCTGATCTGCTTTTCATGCATCACAAGGCCAAAATTTATTTTCATTTTATGTAGGTTCTGCATGCAGTGATACTAACAATCTTATTGGACTGACCTTTATCTTGGAACTATTAAAATATTCATTCATTTAATTATGGTTGTTTGACAAATGCCTCAGTGACATTACCAGCCTAAATCTGAATTAATGTTGAATTGAAAGCCTAAGAAAAGAAAGGCAATGTAGTGTGTGTGTTAATTTTCTCGGCCAAAATGGCCATTTACAATAAATCTTTAAGTAACTTCAATTTCATACGGGATCCCGAAGTAATGTGAAAGTAATAAAAAGAAAAGATAATAAAAATTACAACAAAAATAGTGAAACAAAAATACTCATTTTTAATTGATATAAATTTCTAGATATATTGGTTATACCCTTTATTCTCAAAGTTTTCGGTTGATTGATGGAAGTGATAATATCTTTTAAAAATAAAAATTATGTCACCTGAGATGAAATTGTTTTTTTCATCAATATCGTAGCTATATCTAGCACCTCAGTTGCATAAACCCTAAGTTTCTACAGATACTTACCAAGTGACTATTGTTTGGTTAGTGATATAAGTAGTAAAACACTGCATTTTGGGTTAGGCCTTTTACTATCTTTTACAAACAACCAATTATGCACAAACGTACTGCAACCTGGCCCTCTGGCGTTTCTTTTCTTGTGGTGTTGTTGAGGGGAGAATGCTTTTGGTAGGTTAACCCCTGCCAAATGTCTTGCCTCATAAATACTGCCACAAGAGTACAGTCGATACAGCTCAGTAACAGAATGGACGGTCATTATATACACTTTATTTAATTGTCACTGTGAGAATAGGGACTTAGGTATGTATGTTGGAAATTTCTTTATATGATCCCTGAGAGATTGCAAAATAATTTTATTTGTTTTATTATGAACATTGCCATGTTTACCTCTCTGGTCAAGGTGAGGCATTCCCAGGTTAACATGTGCTTCAGTTTTATGATCATCTTCATCACTTCTCCCATTTTAATTCACCTTCTTTTCTCCCCTTGCACTACAAAGTTGTTTTCTTGCAATTGCAAAAATGTCACAAAAAGCTTTCATACACTCTCTCTTTAATTCACCATTAGCTAATTTAACAGTATATTCAGAAGAATATTTACATCTGGACACTGATTCATCACTAGTCACCTTTATACTCATGGAAGCTCTCTCAATGAAACAATACAAAAAAAATTAGTTTTCAATATCATAATCTCCCAAACTATAAAAATTCTGAAACAGTTATTGTGGTCTCATGATGAATAACAGCACCAATTGAAGTTCGAACTGGCAGAATGGCGACTACACATGAAACCAGCGCCTTGTTTGTGAGCGGGAATGTGTTTCTTCATTTAATAACTTTCATATTCCTCACCACTATTTCTTTTTCTTTTAGCAGCTACTTTTGTCCATGATGTTTGCTTGCATTTTTGTTTCTTTCCATTACTAGCTATAATGTTTACCGTCATTTTGGATTACAGAATGAACAACATAATGTATCATAACGCCAGATATTACAACTTTCAGTAACTTAAATCATACATTATATTTTATTTCACACACACACACACACACACACACACATACAGTGTGTGCATGCACGCATGTGTGTGTGTGCACACACACGCGCACATGTGCGTGCATGTCTATATATATTATTTATTTATTTATTTATATTTATATATGAATTTGGCCATCTATGGACCGCAATGAACTCAAGACTTCTGGTTCATTTTCTTCTTTCTTCCTTCCCAGAACTTCCTCATTTTTTCTCCAACTGCTCGCCTCTGTTCTTCAGTCCACACTCTCTTGGGTCTTGGTTTCGGTCGGTCTTCCGGAAATCTTGCATTGTCGATCAGTCGCCTGATGTTCTTTCTGTTGTTGAACAATTCTTCCGTTATCCCTTCTTTTTCTGCATCTTACCTGGTCTCTACCATCAATCCTGTTGTGCATTTCAATTTTGCGATGTAGTTGAATATTTTCTTTGGCGAGTCTATTCTCATTCATTCTTTTAAGGTGTCCATAAAATTTCAGTCTTCTTTTTCTCATTGTGTCTGTAATTTTTTTGGTATTTCTGCATAGGTATTCATTTTCCCTCTTGATCCAGGTGTTGTCTGTGTTTTTGAGTGGTCCCAAAATTTTTCTCAGGATTTTCCTCTCTCTTACTTCCAGTTCTCGCAGTTCTCCTTTCTTGTTCATCATCAAACATTCTGATCGATATGTTGCTTCTGGTTTGATGAATGTATTGTAGTAGTTTTGTGTTATTCAGTATGCCAATTCCAATTTTCTGACCCTTTCTTTGTTTGTTGTGTTGTCCAGTCAATTTGATTGGATCCATTCTCCTAGATATTTAAATTTATTGACCCTCTTTATTTGCCCATGTTCTGTTTTCATGTATCTTTCCCTGTTGTGCCTATATTCTATATATTCTGTCTTTTCATATGAGATTTCCAGTCCTGTTTTTTTTGGCTATTTCGTACAATGTTTCCATCATGGTTTGTGTGTCTATTCTGTTGTGTGTTTAATGCCGACAGGTGAGACACGGAGACAAACGAATCGGGAGCATCGCTGTCTGCTCCCGATTCACCAAGCTTTTGAGACTCAGAGAGAGTGATCTCAGGGGTTTCTGTGGATATGGTGTGCTTGTCTCACCCATGCGTATACATAACACTATTACATACTATACTCAACACTATGATCTGGACCATGGTTAAGATGCCATAGAAAGACTCAATTTCTGCACTGAAAATGTTTATTTTGCTAAACGTTACATACCGTGCCAAGTTTATTAGAGCTTCTGTTTAACTGCTTGAGTCACAAGTCCATTTTGGTGACCCTCTGCGCACTTGACAAAACACTTAAAATGTGGGATGACACACTGCAGTGCCAGAAGACACAGTCCCACAAGGTAAGAGATGTACGGCCGTTGGGGTAGACCGCAGGTTTACCCAGGAACAGGGCATGGAGATGAAATTAACACTAAAGTACAATGCAATTTCCAATGCCTACCCATCGGGATACGTCCCCTAACCACGCAAAGTGTGGCGACGATCAAGGACAATGAAGGGCTGAGTTACACAGACACGTGGTCTGCGGTTAGGCCTTGTGGCGGGAGACACTAACACGTCGCAATTAAAATTATATGAAAAGACATGATGCAGATAACAGGACACGACATGAGAGAATAAATTACAGCACATTCAGTACGAAAGAACTTCAGAGTGGGGCGGATGGATCCGGATATGCGCGGCAGCGGCCACGTTGTCACAAAATATACGTTAAATTCCTTAAGAACGCCAATATTGTGCAACAAATTACATAGAGCACCATGATTTTAACATCGCATTGCAACAAGTAATCATTTAAACCCTGAATGTGTGGATGGCGGGAAACACAAGTAACCTGAATGACCACGTGGTCAAAGAACAAACACTATAAAATTGCAGAAATTACACGAAACCCTAATAAGACATACATGAAACCCTGATAAAGATGAAAGCATACAAGAACGCAATACAATAAACCCTTAAATGCGGTGATGGCATTGATACAGAAATTAATGTGGGGTAAACCGCGTGGTCAGAAACAAAGTGAAAATTGTACATGGTGACTTTATAAAATCCACAAAATACACACATAGAAATGTTGCCAATAGTAAATTACATTAGAATAACGCAAGTAAGGTGCTCAAAAGCTCATCTCATGGGTGGATGAAATCCGATACCAGCTTTGCGCGGCCTCGTGGTCTCGCTGATACAACACAACTCCTCTAGTCGTTTACATGTTAAAAAGCCAACAAGTGTTGCAATTAAATTATTTAAGTGGATAGCATTATGCTGGCGGCAATTCTGGTAATATACAGAAGCAAAGGTTAAACGGTATACTAAGTCAGCTATTGAAATCTTAGTCAGTGCAAAAAGTTTGAGGTGCGTACAGGCAGAGTCTTACCTGGCCAGCTTCTCGGGAACGACTGCTCAGAGGCAGGGGCGCCGCGGACCTACAATGGCGGCCTACAGGCTCTGCACAAGCGGAAGTTGCGAGCACGCTTCATAAAAGTTAGAAATAGCAAATTCAAATGGCACATAATAAAATTAATGCATATTTTTTATACAGGATTTAAGTTGTAGTTGACTTGTAATATTTTTTCATGTTTTTGTACAGCCCTTTTGCCTGAAAGATGTTTATCAATTTTAGCACAGCGCACTTTTCAAAATGTCCAGCTGAAAAGAACACAGTAACACCAAATACATATAACACTTTTAAAACAAACATGGTAACTTACAAAAATACTACACTTGATGTCAAAAAAAATTAAGTAGTAAATTTCATAGGGGACGTATGTGGCTTGCGGCAGTAGTTAGCCACGTGTTAATGTAGCACATGCACTCAGTGGCTAGCGCCATCATAGGCTGAGTACTGCTGGCCAGTGGCCGGCATCAAACGCCCCCTCCCTCTGAGACCATGACAGTGCAAGTGAACCAACCTCTCTCTTCTTTGCCCCGTCTAGGTCTGAACAGGTACTACAGGATTAGGGCAGACAGGACACGGTCTTGGGGCTAGTCGCACTTGTCACTGTTTGTGAAGTGGTGGGGTGTTGGCTGCATCTGCGACGTTGGGGCAAGGTGGTGGTTTCCTACACCGCTTTCACCTGGAGTGGGATGCAGTGCTGTCGGTTGCAGTCAAGGTGGTCTCGACCACATGGTGTCGTGGTCTTCGAGGCATGGTTAGATCGTCGCACTTTACACTCCTCGGCGCACACACATCCCTAGCTGTATTTCCAAATCCCCTAAAACTATCCTGCTCCTTTAAACCGTGCCCTACTGGCAATGGAAAACCACAAAAAGGTGTGTTGTTTACACTGGCTGAACTTACATTTTCACTCTCATTGACACTCAGATTTGGGTTTTCTCTGATACTTCTCCTAGCCCTGAATGGTGTGGATTGCCCTACTGGAGAAAAAAACCTTTTCACAGCGATATCGTCAAAACACTCACATATGCCTCATCGTTTACTGGCCGTCCTACAGAAACAACACTTGTGGTGTTAGTGGTACTCATATCACTGATTGTGCCCCCTGAAATCTCCGCTGCGTCGCACCGCGTGACTCGGTGTGGTCGTTCTCTCCCGGCTCCTCTTCTCCTCTTCTCCGGTGGTGCGCAGGCAATACGTAAATCGTCACAGTGTTTTTTCACTATGCACTACCTTCCCAAGCTTACAATAAATATGGCACTCCCCAGTTTTCGTGTTATCTGTACAGGTCTTAACCATCTGGGTGCTAGCCCCACCCAAAAATTATTTTTTCCTGCTGATAATGGGTTTTCTCTTACATAAACATACATGCCTGGGGCAAGTTCGGCTGGCGGCCTTCTGCATGGGGGAACCCCCGTGGTAATGTACCAAGTATGATGTTCTCTCGCCTGCTCATGTATTTCCTGTTAGTAGGACACAATTTCCTCCGGTAGTACTTGGGGGTTTCTTTGGGGTTCTCCCAGAGCTCAGAGCTCTCTACCTTGAACCATCACGAACGGGGTTTTCCCGGTAGCGGCATTCACTCTATTTCTTCCTGTTTACAACATGTCAGTGTTCAGAAAAGGTGTTCGTGCAATTTTGATGGTGGCCGTTTGCATCTGGCAAGTTTTCCTGACGTGTGTATTGTAGCGTCATGTGACGGTGTTACACCACCTTAGGTTGGGCGGAGTATAGATGGTGGTCGGGCACGTTTGTTTAATAATGTAGTGTCGTGGGCACTCTGCCAGCTTTCTAGTGAAGTATTTTCGCAACTTATTGGGTTCTGTGGTGCCTGCGACAGGAAGCTGTATCCGCCCTAATACTGCCTGTGGTGATTTCAGCACCACGTGACTGCGAATTGCTAACCACTTTTGACGTCCTGTTTTTCAAAATATTTTCGTCCCATAACTTCTGGAATCACGTGCCATATCACACACTATTTTCCCGTCACATGATTTTTATACCACACTTTGGGGCCATATGCAAAGTTCCAGTTCATTGGCTAATGCCCTAACCTTGCTCTCTCATTGGCTGGTGACTCTTCTCGCTCTGACATCTCATTGGTGAGAGACTGCTCATACGCGACTTCTTGGTGGAGGGAGACTTCTCCCCACTACACTCATGTTGCTTTATTATACCATGCATGGCCTGAGGACGAGAGACTTCAGCAGAGGATGCCAGAGACTGCACATCACCGCCTGGGACAACTCACCTGAACTACGCTGAGAATCCACTCTACATCACTGTGGCTATAGAATGAAGTTGCTTCTATTAATGTTCTTATTTTATTTTATATTAACAATTCCCATGTCGTCTTCCGTCACATCGCCGAGTAAGTAGATGTATAATTTAAAAATGTAACCGTTCAAGTGCTTGATTTAATTAAAAGTGTTAAATTGACTTAGATAATTTCTTATTGAGTGTTTGTGCTCAGCCCTAGACCGCTCAGGCATCACAATAAACACGTCCTACTTCGCCCCGCTATATAAGAGACCTAGCAGGCTGGTGCTTCCCCCCTCTATCTACATGGCAACGTGACCACGACTTGTATTGAGTGTGTGATTGAGACTGAAGACAAGGGCACCAACCTACCACTAGCCAGAGGGGTTCCAAGGCCAACCATCTAGAAGATAAGGGTGAGCATAATTCGCGTAGCGGTAGGGACCAATGCTGGTATCGAGTCATTGTCCCCTCTCCCATTGTAATTAATTATATCGGAAAGGATAGGGATTAGCTGGGACGTCTTATTGTCAGTAATTAGTCACAGTGTAATTCAGTATATTAACTTCCATCTGTCATTCTGTGTAAAGTAAATGTATTGTGTTATAAGTAATTGTTGTTCGATTAAATATATATTTTTATACTCTCTCTTACTTATTCAGCTATCAGTGAGTCAAACTCCCCAAGCACCCCTTTGCCTCCTCATAAGGTGAACTGAGAAAATGGGATAGTGGTAGTAGTGCAGCCTATAGGCCAGAAGGAAAGGAGTGTGTTCCACTGGCGGAAGCGCCGGTCTTTCCCTCTCTGCATGCCAAGTGAGTTAATAAAAAAATTTATATTTTATCTGACATCATTGTAGATGCAAATGAGAGTACTGGTATGAGAAAGCCACTGTCCCCTGTCTCGTACAGACATCCCCGCCCACCCACGCTTGCAGCCGCTTCATTCCACGCAGTAACAAACCTTTTCATACGTCAGTTACCATGTATCCGACGCAGCACTTTACTGTTCTCGCCTGCCCACCCACTTCCCCTTTAGAGTGCTTCTTTTACATAGTTAGTGAAGTGTAATTTTACAGCTTTTAATTGCATGCAGAAAAACCTGTTCATTTGTTTGCTACATAACTTCAGTTGTATTGTGTGCCTTCAGAGTGTTCTCACTTTTGTCAGTAATTATATGGCCGTAAGTTTACCATTGAAACCGACCATGCTAGTTTGAGATATTTACATACTATGGCAGATCATAACGCTCATATCCAGAAGATGGCTATTGCCTTATGTGAGTTGATTTTCAAATGAATATTGTCAAAGGGAACAATATCAAACGCATATTGTCAAAGGTAAACTCAACACATTACTTGATGCATTAAGTAGGCTGCCCACTGCACTCCAGGTCACTACCCAGTAACTGTTCACGGCACACCTTACGACATAAAGCTACCCTTAATATCACGTCAGTCTCTTTTTATAACTTTTGCTGTGGTTATTTTCCAAGACACATGCAAGGCGAGAGAAATTGCTGCTAATGTTGCTAAATATTTTAGGACACATTATGAAGAATTTAAACATTATTTTGTCACACCTGCTTCACCAGCAGATAAAGATAGGCTTGCTAAGGCTATACAATGGCCAAAATATGCTCTGTTACAGCCCATGACTATGGAGATTGGCCGCTGCGAGGTAGCACAGAATTAGATTTAACACATATGTCCCCGAGGACACATGTTACTATAAGATTTTTAGGTTATTTTGATATTAGATTAATAACTTAACCCCTTTCTTTTCACAGGCTGAACTGTCTCTTCACGGACATCTAAAAACCAGTAAGTGTTGGCTCAGCTCTTGCTGATGCCGACGCTTACTGGCAACTCACATTATTCTCTTAAATCTTTAGGTCTACTGGGGAATCAGAGGGAAGCCGCCAAATAGCGCCACTTCCCCCACCAGAGAGGTGTGCAAGCACCTATCTGGTTACAAGCCAAGCCAGTGTATCCCTCCAATTGCCAAGGAGAAAAGGAAATATAGTTCCCATCCCCTCTCTCTACTATCTTTTTCAACTCTACTAACACGAGCATGTTACACACACACTCTGCCTCCTGTAGCATTTCTGATTAATGCATGAATATTTTGAATTCTATCCTGTTGACTGGGTTTTTACGGTGCATATGCCGGTTTTGCCAGTCTCTTTTAGTATTAGCTTAGCTATAAGTACACTTAAGAAGGCAGTCATGGCTCCAATCACAGGCCATGGCTGCCCAATCCCTCTCTGCCATGATACATGTCGCCTTGCATGATTTGCTATCCTTGTAGGCATAAGGGGTCTAGCCCTGATGCAATAAATTCCCACCCTACCAACCAGGCTTTCACTTAACACTTAGTTATAGGGTAGTTAGAAAAAAAGTTGGACATTTACCCACTACCTTTAATTATGAAAATTATCTCTGGACTTTACCATGTTAACATTGATGTCATCAGGGAACGATTCACGGACACACTCACATCAACATGTATTGATCCTGTCCTCAAAAGTACAATTCTTGTCATCCGCTACGCTGATATTATACACTTTCTCCATGTGTACACGCACGAGCAAGAATATATTCATATTCATGATGACTCAAATTTCTATTAATGTCCTATCACTGTTTCTCAATCCCCATTCATTGGTGAATATGATAACGACCCCCCCTGTTTCGAAACTCAAACAAGCTTTATTACACTCAGATCAGGCCGACACAAAATATTGGAGATTAAGCCGTCGTTATGGCATGGCTAGCAACTGGGAAATATTTCTAAAGGTTAACACACCCCAGGGCACGTCTAAATTGACTCTTGTTCCCAAGTTTTACATCCTCAGGCCCATCATGACGCCATATTCAGGGGAAGGCACTTTGGGTTTCTTAAGACACTACGTAAAATTAAACATGCTTATTTTTGGGATTCTATGGCTGACGAGATTAAAAAATATGTTCAATCATGTCCAGAATGTCAAAAAGTTAAAGCAATTACATCTCAACCCATGGGCCAACTCACCCCTTTCCCACCTCAATCCCTCCTAAAAACTTGGGCTCTGGATGCTAAAGGTCCTTTACCCACTACGGCCTGTAATAACATATATATCTTAGTAATGACAGAATACTCCACACATTATGTCGTTGCCAAACCTGTTCAAGCTACCAATGCAGCCACATGTGCTGATTTTATTAAGGAAGTTATATTACAATTTGGCTGCCCCAAGCAAATACTCACAGATACGGGAACCAGTTTCCAGAACGAGCTTATTAGCAATCTCAAGTCTTTAGGTGTCAAAAAGCTCACAACCACTGCTTAAAACACCCGTTGCAATGGTCATCGGAGAACAACTTACTGCTTGTGTGAGTGCTGACCAAGTAAATTAGGATCTTTACGTCCCGTTTATCCAGTGCTATATAAACCCCAGTATTAATAGTTAAAAAAAAGTATGCCTTTTTATCTCCTCCGCGGCATGGAAGCTGCCCTCCCTCCTCAAGTCATTGCTACCATGTTTTCTGAACACGGTCATAATTGGTGTGAGAAACTCCTCGCCGTACGCCAAGTGGCTAAAAAAAATTTAATTCAAGCCCAGAGCCTTCAAAAATCTTACTTTGACAAAACTCACAGGAAGAACATATTAAAGGTTAATGACTATGTGTGGGTGTGTAACCGCAGTACACGCAAGACCCTAACCCATTGCTACAGCGGCCCTTATCGTGTAACCAATATTTTAGAGGAATCTACTGTCCGAATTCAAGTTAATAAGTCTGGTGTGGTTAAGTATAATTCTGTATCAACCAGACACAAAAAGCTTGCCTATACTCAAAGTGCTACATACGTGAATGTGTATTAAGTTTCCAGTTCTATGTCTCATACATGTTTTAAAATGTGTTACAGTGTATTTTGTCCCTTCCCTGCATGCCGCTCTAATATGTACTTGTGTCCACATCGCTACCTATGAGCCAAAGTATACTGCAAGTAGGCCGCGCTGAATCATCGCCCACTCAGCTCAAGTGGTACATGGCCAGCACAGCCCACAACATGCAAAGCTTGCTTCGCTCCTGCCTTCCCATCTGAAGCCACCCAACTGTCGCTCGCTCACTGCAGATAGCCGTAGATAGCCATGCTCCAGGGGGTCTTTGCTCCTCTTCCACTTGCGGTGATGTCCGTCATACCAGTCATCAAGGTTGGCTGCACAGACAGTGGGTGTGGCCACACTGCACTGGCAGAGACCGTTGCCAGGGCAATGAGCCGCCCAGACTGCGCCACCCGGAGGGGGGTAGGGAACTTTCTCCGCCCAACTCGCCTGTGGCGACCTTGTCTCTTTTTCCCTTTGTGTTTTTTTTACAGCTAGAGTCTTCATGCTCACGGCTTTCACACGTGCTGGCGATCGCTACGTCACGGAGCAGTTTTACGTCATCACGAGACTGTCATTATCACACCACACACACTCTAATTCCAGCTCCCCTAATAATTAATCTCAGAATTGTGTTCACTCCCTTAACTTGTAATTTATTGCCTAATAAGACCTTACTTTTTGACCTACATACCGTCCCCAATAAGTTATGTTATTTTGCCTTATATATCATTATTGCATATCTCCACTTTGGACTTCCACGTCTGTTTTTAATGTTACAGCCATTTTGTTTGCATATGATCAAGCCTCCCAACAAGCTTTTCCCTTATTGTGTATTTGTATTCTAACGGAACTTTATTGAATCATACATTTTAGTATTGAATATCAATTATGCCCCTTTGTGTGTACTGTTACTTGTAATGCCATCATGTAAGTCAGTCAAATTACTTTGTATTTTCGTCTCCTTGGGTACTTGTGTTATTGCTTTATATTTTCAGTATTCCTCTTTCCCTTGTTATGCTGCCCAGTGTATGAATTACTATAATTGAGCTTAGCCGCATATCCCTTTTCATTACTGTTCAACACAACGTTTTCATTACACAGCCAGTGTCAAATTATTTTGTTATGAATACTATGTTAGTGTTCCAGCTTAGACCTAAGGTTTCCCAGTATAGAAGCGTTTATGTATATTTTTGCACACGGCGCCATTCAATGAATGTATATCAGCCTTCATGGCAGTCAACACGCTCTTCTCTATTGCTTCAATACCAGGGTACTTGGTGTGTATTCATGTGAAATTTGAAAAACAAGCTCATGCTTTCTGTATATTGGTACGGGAAATAGAATTCAAGTATTACAAGCTAGACCATGGGTCTTTGTTTAATGATATTCATTGTGGTACGATATTAGAGGCCTCATGGCAGAACTTTTCTACTAATTACTTCGACCTCAGTGATCTCCGTTATGTTAAGGATTTATGTATTGCAATCATATGCATAGGGCATATAATGTTTCAGACAACAGTCTCAAGAGTTATTTCAGTTTTCCGTGATCTGTTAATGAAGTTTCAGGATTTGAAAGATTATTCCTGCCTTAAAGCAGTACTTGTTTCATGTACAGTAATTATATTAAGTGTCCCTCCTTATTTGGGTATTGAGTTTTAACCACGTTTACTTCCTACAGAGGAGTATCTTACATTAACAGTGTTTTGCTTGGGTCTACAGGTCCCTTCCATTATTACTGTTATGAGTCAACACACATGCCTTATGGCAGTGTATATAATTTCAGGGACTTGTCACTTTGACGAATATATATGTTACAGTCAACTATGTTATATTAGTGAAAAGCTCAATGCCTTACCAGACTAGTGAATACAATTTTACCTTACTCTAGTATTAAAGCTCTACTTAAGGCATTTCACTGTCATACAAGAATTTAATATTTCCCTGCCTTTGAGGCAATGCCTATAAGGTTATAGTGATGTTGGTGACCTTAACTATGAAATATCTTCATTCTAGGCGTACTACAGTTTTGTTATAGTGCTTGGCGCTTAGGCCTACATGGCTATTGTTGTTGCTTACTCAACTATGTAATTGTGGCTCAGATAATCCGTTGTTACGGTAGACATTGTTTAACCTTACAGTAAAGTACGACGACTGTTAATCATGGTAATTGCCAATGAGAATTCACAATTAACAAAAAAAGGATGCACACACACACACACACAAGTTATTACTTTATTTTTAAGCTTAAGATTTTAATATAGCTATATTAATTGTTCTAAGTTGCGTTAGATAGTTTTCCTCATTTCTCCTTCCATTGGAGTGTTTCACTTGTATGTTTTACTGCCATCATTATGTCAAGCATTTTGCTTAGGCCTACAGGCCAATGGTCAATAATCTTATATTTTAATGCCTACTGGCATGTTTTGAGCAATTTTTTAACACATTCCTACCCTACCTTGTAAGCAGAGTATCTGTAATATTGGACTTACCTCCTTTTATTGATAATTTCTCTAACTGAGATCAGTCACAAATGTGATCAGTCACAAATGCTTACGTTACGTTAGGAGTATTCCATCTTTATATCACTTCCATATCTGCAGATATTGTGTGTTATTGTATGTACCTTGTTGATTAAAATTCATTTAGAAAAACCATTCCATTAGCATGTAAGATGGTTGTATCCATATATAATATTGCTTAAGTTTCCTTGTTTTTCAAATAACATGTTTTACTATTCACTCATATATGATTCTGTTGTCGTATTCATTCTGCACTTGGGCACATTGCTATATTTGAAACAGAATGTAAGTATTCTCTAAAACAAAACACAAAGGTGGTAAGCAAAATTATCTCACGCTACGTCATAATATGGAAGATACTGATATCAGTGGTGACAAAGAAGGCTTTCCAAACCAAAAGCTAGTGCGTCACATAAACTGTAATTCAAAGTGCTTCTATAATCCTTACGTGTGAAAAAAAAACTTTCCTTACCAAGTGAATACTAGTCCACAAACATTTATAGTGATCACGTGAGAAACAGACAATCAATGCTACAAACCCTTGTTACCACATTTAGGACCTCAACTTTCTTATCACGCCAATTGTGTACGGAAATTTTTTACTTTTGTATTTACGTATTGTATAATGTTTTCTTTCACTTGTCACTAGTTCATGTAACATATTAAGAAAGCTAGATAACTTTACTACGAATTATGTACGCATATATAACTGTAATTGTCCAGGTAGCTTATGTGTGTAGCACACGCTAAAGTATATAATTACTTATCTTTTGATGTAGAAATATCTATTCTAATAATCCTGAACGTATTTTATGAGTGCACAACGTCTTATAAACCCACTTTCCATTGCATATTAGCACAACTTGTATAACGAACATCACTGTTCATGATCGACAGTTGAATGTGCGCTATGCACAACCAACTGCAGAATGTCACATATTGTTCATGCGCCACGCGCATTGCCAACTGTAATGTAGGTATTTTCTTTGCATTGTATTTCGTGATTCAAAATCTTTTATTAATTTTTTTCTGAAGGTAACAAGGGCAGTTTGTACTTTAGTTTTTAATTTTTAATATCACTTTCAGCCAGATGGCAGTGCCTTTCCACTGTTTGTACGCACAATACCACCCTCTCCCTTTCCCTGTGGCCACGGCCTAGTCTTGGTGGGTTTAGAATTTAATTTTAATTATTAAATGTGGCTGTGGACACACCCCCACCCTCCTCTCCCTCAGTGGTGCTTACATGTTCAGTGGCCCCTAAATTTTGGCTAGTCTTTTCTTATTCATTGTGAATTCTTTGTATATTTTTCGCAGTCTTTTACCCACCTTGCCTTTTGACCCTTAATAAATATTAACTTAACTTCAATACCTTACTTCAACTGATTGTATAATTTAAATTTTGAATATTTAATTTTTCATGGTGTTTCTTACTTGTCATTGGTCCCTCAATACCACAGTAAGATCGCCCTTCCAGGTATGCCTCCCCCACGTACCGTCTGCATCACCCTCAGCCCCTAGGCCTACCACAACTGCATATGTGTTTTGGGATCCAGTGCCTCTCACACACCCTTACCATGGCCACTCTTGAGGCCTACTGCTACTTCATCCCTTTCCAGCTGAGGATGGCTGTTTGTTCTATGGGGGGGGGGGGGGGGAATAGTGTAGCGTCATGTGGCGGCACTACACCACCTTAGGTTGGGCAAAGTATAGTAGATGGTGGCCAGGCACATTTGTTTTATCAACATGCCCTATTTCGCCTGCCTATATAATAGACATTGCAGGTCGGTGCCCCCCCCCTCCCCACATGGCATGACCACGACTTGTATTGAGTGTGTGATTGAGGCTGAAGACAAGGGCACCAACCTACCACTAGCTAGAGGGGTTCCGAGGCCAACTGTCCAGAAGATAAGGGTGAGCATAATTTGCATAGCGGTAGGGACCAATTCTGGTATTGAGTCATCGTCCCCTCTCCCATTGTAATTAATTATATTGACAAGGATAGAGATTAGCTGCAGCTTATTGTCAGTAATTAGTCAAAGTGTAATTCAGTATATTAACTTCATCTGTTATTCTGTGTAAAGTAAATGTATTAGGTTATAAGTAATTGTTGTTCCATTAAATATATATTTTTATAATCTACCTTACTTATTCAGCTACCAGTGAGTCAAACCCCCAAGCACCACTTTGCGTCCTCATAAGGTGAACTGAGAAACTGGGATAGTGCTCGTAAGTACAGCCTATAGGCCAGGAGGAAGGGACAGTTTTTCAGTACACTTTTCAATACATCATCGTAACACAGTGACGTGAGCTTGCCCGGGGTTTTGGCAACAATGTTTTGAAGAGTGAACGGGGAAGTTCCCGTTACTGGAGTAGCCCAACAGGGTGGTAGCGCCTCGTCCCACTCGGCATCGTAGTACCGTTAATTCTTGGCACGGATTCCGAGAAAGTTCGTCTGCTAGTTCGTTCATTTCTCCTGCTACATGTTCCACTTGAAAATCAAACTCCTGCTAAAACAAGACCTACCAGGCAAGTTTGCTTTTCCCATTATGCATCCCTTCGAGCCAGATCAGGCAGCGATTGTCCATTTTCAATGTAAACTTGCAGTCTAACAAGTAGGGGTGGTATTTACGGAGGGCGTGCACGACGGCCAAACACTCTTGTTCATTGATATGGTATTTCCGCTCTGCATTGCCAAACTTCACACAGGGGTAATTTATAATATGTTTTCTCCCATGCCCGTCAGTCTGGTACAACACGGCTCCGATTCCCTCTTGGCTTGCAGCTGTCTGTACAGTTACTGAAAGCTCTGAGTCAAATCTAGCTACAGGTTTGCAGTTTTCAAAAGCCCGTTTTATATTTTGGAAAGCCTGTTCTGCTTATGGAAACCAAACAAATTTTCTCTTTTCTGACAGCAGCTCCGTGAGCAGGGCAGTGATTACAGAAAAATTTGGGATGAATTCCCTAAGACAAATAATTAAACAAAAATATTTACATAATTGTTTCCATGATCTAGGAGTGGATTTTTCCTGAACTGATTGCAACTGGATGGTTTCGGGTTCATGTCCGTCGGCGGTAACATAGTGTCCTAAGAATGCCAGCTTACTCATCCCTACACAACACTCACCTACCTTACAAACAAGTTTCTTACGCTCAAATCTCTCAAATACCAGGCTCAAATGATACATATGTTCCTCCCAGTCTTGAGACCACACTAACTCAGTGTCCAAATAAGCCATTGCAAAGTCCCCTATGTAACCATCCAGGACGTTTACCATTAGGTTTTAGAATGTAGCCAGGGTATATTTTAAGCCAAAAGGCATCAATAGCAATTGAAATCTTCGCCCTTCCGGTGTGGTAAAGGCAGTATCATGATGATCTTGGGGCCTGATATTTACTTGCAAATACCCTGATTTAAGATCAAAAGAGGAAAAAACCATTGCTGGTCCCAATGTTGACAATGTGTCTTTGAGGTTTATGACAGGTGGCATGAATTAATGGTAACTTTATTAATGGGCGAAAATCAACACAAAATCTCCACTCACCATCCTTTTTTAGAGGTCAAAGTGATACCTGAATTATACAGACTTTGCATAGGCTCAATCACATGATCATCTAACACTTCACGTACCTGCGTGTTTATTATGTTCCGGAAGAAGGTACCTCGTGTTTATTATGTTCCGGAAGAAGGTACCTGGATCCCTTGGTTTGGTGTAGATTGGATGGTGATGATGGCGTGCTCAGTCGCATCAGTGCGGCCCAGCAGCCCCTCGGTGTAGAACACCCCAGCATACTGGCCCAACAGATGCTGCACCTTCTGGTACTGCTGTGGCACCTCGTGTACAAACTGCTCCAGTGGCACAGTTAGTACAGCAGCTGGGGTTGTGGCTCCCACAGTGTTCAGCGTCCACCTCCCCTTCTTACCCATGTGCAGGCGGTCGAGATACGGTTCAATCACAGCTTGATTTTTAACTAACCATGGCAGTCCCAGTATCAACTCTTCACACAGATCTGACACAATATACACGTCAGCTTCAGTTTGCAGCTCTCTTACTGCAACCGTCACATGCATCACACTCGTGGCCTCACCTTGCTGGTGTGTGGTGGCAAATTGTAATGTAGCAGTACTCTTGTAGTAGTGGCATGGATCAGTCCCTCGCATACAAAGCTGTGACTGGCAGCTGTGTTTATTGCAGCGGTTACACTTTTCACTTCTAATTCCACTATTACACATAACAATGTTACCGTGTTGTCATTTACTTGGCATATCTGGGCACCTACTGCGGGCTGGTTTCTCCGCATCGGTGGTGAGGCTGGAGCAGATGCAGGTTCACCAACCTCCCTCCTTAGTTTCCCTGGTAATGGTCTGGTGTGGCCAGGAGGAAGTTTTGTTTGTCCACGGTGTACTCTGCCTTGTTGATGTGGACTGCAGTGGACTCTGAAAGCGGCTCGTCGGCGTGAACGGTGACAGCGGCCTCATGATGTCAATCTGAGTCACTGGCACTGGTTGTCATCTCCCAGGTGACTGGTACTCCTGGCAAGCTCTCACGTCCCTCTCACACAAACATGCTTTGTGCGTGAACTGTTCCAGGCTGGTTTTCGAAAAACGTCTCAAGTATAGTCTCAGGTCCGGGCTCGACAGGCCGACAACAATTTCTAACACTCCCAGGACCGGTTGTTCAGGTTGCAGCCTCTTATGCAAACCAACCTTCCATTGTATAAATTACTCAACCACCTCTCGGTCCTGCTGTTGCTCATGGTATAGTCGGGCCTGTGCTTGGATGGCGGCTCAGTCAGTGTTGAAGCGACCCAGTAGTTTTTCACAGAACTCCTGCCATGTGACTCGAATCAGGTGGCTGCTGCTCCTCAGAGGCGGTTCGCTGTCACTTCTGTCCAGTCATCATGGTGGACGCGATATCAGCACAGTTTTCCTTCACATACGGACAAAAATACTTGTGGGTTTTCTGCTTTATGGCTGGAAAATACTGGCACTAACACATTCCGGTCAGATCCGGTCAAGCCGTGTGGGTTATACATGACTACGACAGGTTGTTGTTTGACCCTCACATTTTGTGGTGTTGACAGAAATTTTCTAACACTGTCACTCAGTTTACACTCGCCACAATTAAAAATCCCGTCACGACAGGTGGTGTACTCATCTGACCCGATACATCTCAAGTGAAATGTTTGTCGGCACTGTTGGCATGTTGCCCACTGTTTACATTCCCCACGCACGTGCACAGGCAACGTCTTGGCGGGGTTGGTGGTACAGTCCCGGACATACATTGGCATAGTTCCTGCTCCCAGCTGTTGTAGTCAAGCAGATTGATTTTTACTAACCTCTCACAATGTGTGCACCAGTCACTCGGTAGTTTGAATGGGTTCAGTCACTCCGCGAACGCTGTTGACGCAGTTGCCAACACGGATGGCTTGATGTCTTCTTGCGGCTGTCGCGGCCATTCTGGCACGATTGCCAGTAGTCCAACATGATTGGACACACGGCCCCACATGGGCAAGTCACTTAACGCAGACGGGTGAGACATGGGAGACAGGGAGACAAACGAATGGGCGCCAGCAATGCTCCCTATGCACCGTGCTTTTGAGACTCAGGGTGATCTCAGGGTTTCTGTGGGTATGGTGTGCTCGTCTCACCCATGCATTTACATAACACGGTTACACATTATACTCAACACTGAGATCTGGACCATGGTTAAGATGCCACTGAAACACTCAATTTCTGCACTGAAGATGTTTATTTGGGTGAAGGTTACATACAGTGCCAAATTTATTAAAGCTTATGTTTTACTGTGTGATTCGCAAGTCCGTTTTGGTGACCCTCTGCACACTTGAAGACACAGTCCCCACAAGGTAAGAGATCTAAGGCCACTGGGGTGGACGGAGGTTTACCCTGGGACAAAAAACGGAGATGAAATGAGCACTACAGTACAATGCAATTTCCAATGCCTACCCATCTAACCACGCAAAGTGTGGCAACGATCAAGGACAATGAAGGGCTGTGTTACACAGACACGTGGTCTGCAGTTAGGCCTCGTGGCGGGCGACACTAACACGTCGCAATTAAAATTACATGAAAAGACACGATGCAGATAACAGGACACGGCAAGAGAGAATAAATTACAGCACATTCAGTGCGAAAGAACTTGAGGGTGGCGCAGATGGCTCCGGATATGCGCGGCAGCGGCCACGTTGTCAGACACAAAATATACGTTAAATTCCTTAAGAAGGCAAATATTGTGCAACAAATTATGGCACCGTGATTTTAACAATACATTGCAACAAGTAATTCATTTAAACCCTGAATGCCGCGTGGATGGCGGAAAACATAAGTACCTTGAATGATCGTGTGGTCAAAGAACTAACATTATAAAATTGCAGAAATTACACGAAACCCTAATAAAACATACATGAAACCCTGATAAAGATGAAAGCGCACAAGAACGCAACACAATAAACCCTTAAATGCGGTGATGGCATTGATACAGAAATTAATGTGGGGTAGAGCGAGTGGTCAGAAACAAAGTGAAAATTGTACAAGACGACTTTATAAAATCTGCAAAACACACACATAGAAATGTTGCCCATAGCAAATTACATTAGAATAACACAAGTAAGGTGCTCAAAAGCTCATCTTGTGGGCAGATGAAATCCGATACCAGCATCGTGCTGCCTCGTGGACTCGCTGATACAACACAACTCCTCTAGTCGTTTGCATGTTAAAAAGCCAACAAGTGTTGCAATTAAATTATTTAAGTGGATAGCACTATGCTGGCGGCAATTCTGGCAATATACACAAGCAAAGGTTAACCGGTATACTAAAGTCAGCTATTGAAATCTAAGTCATTGCAAAAAGTTTGAGGTGTATACGGGCAGAGTCTTACCTGGCCAGCTTCTCGGGAATGACTGCTCAGAGGCAGGGGTGCCGCGGACTTACCATGGCGGCCTACGGGGTCTACACAAGCGGAAGTTGTGAGCATGCTTCATAAAAGTTAGAAATAGCATATTCAAATGGCACATAAGAAAATTAATGCATATTTTTAATACAGGATTAAAATTTTAGTTGGCTGGAAATATTTTTTTATGTTTTTGTATGGCCTTTTTGCCTGAGGGATGTTGATCAATTTTAGCGCAGCACACATTTCAAAATGTCCAGCTGAAAAGAACACAATAACACCAAATACATAAAACACTTTTAAAACAAACATGGTACCCTACAAACATATTACACTTGATTTCATAAAAAATTAAGTAGCAAATTTTATATGGGAAGTCTGTGGCTTGTGGCAGTAGTTAGCTATGAGTTGGTGTAGCATGTGCACTTAAAAGCTATCGCCGTCATGGGCTGAGTGCTGCTGACCAGTGGCCGGCGTCATGTTATTAATGCTACGTCGTCAGTAAATGCTAGACATTTCACCTCAACTCATCCTTTTAGTTGTCTTATAATGACTTCTTTCACTCTTTTTTCTTCCAAGGTCGTTTCCTATGTCTTCATGATTTTGTCTAATACAAGGTTGAAGAGAATTGGTGAGAGTCCATCACCTTGTCAAACTCCTGTTTTGATTTTGAATGCTTCTGAGATTTCCCTTAAGAACTTTATTTTGTATGTAGTATCTGTGAGTGTCTTTTCTATTAGTCTTCTGGTATTTTGGTCTATTCACTTGTTTAATGTTAGGAATACTGTTTGTCTATCTATTGAGTCATATGCTTTCTTAAAGGCAAAGAAAGTGACTACAATGTTCTTATTCTTGTGTGTGCACGTGTGTGTGTGTGTGTGTGTGCGCGCATGCAAGCGTGTGTGTGTGCATTCGTGTTGGTGTGTGTGTGTGTTGGTGGGTGTGTGTACGTATATATATATAGAGAGAGAGAGAGAGAGAGAGAGGCAGAGAGAGACACAGAGAGAGAAACACACACACATTAGAACATTGTGTTACTTTAAGTTTTATAAAGTTGGAAACATTGTTTACACAGCAGACAACATTCTGGTGAGGGACAACCACCTCTGGCACAAAAATTCTCACAGAAGGAAAATGTACTAGTTTCTGCAAATTAATGTAGATGGCATAGTTTACAGTCAATATTACTATGATTGTTTCAGTAAAAGCAAGATGGCAGAAGTTGTCTAAAAACCATCTCATTTTTCCAATGTGTGTGGAATACCTCCTCTGGCACTGAGCCCCTCAATTTGTGAAACTATTTTAGAAATTTTCCACTTAAGAAGTTTCCTGCTAAATAAGTTAATTAATTTTACTCCTGATCTATATACACATGTATAATTTAAATTAACCCTTTTAATAATAACATTTTTAAAGTTTTCCTAGTCAATAAGCATGATCTTTCAGTATCTTCAGTAATTTCTTTACATCATTCTATTTGCACTTTAATTCAGGTGGTAAAAATAAAATTATACATCAATTCATCGAAATTCTTCATTAACAATGCAATATTTTAAAATATAAACCTCATGTTGAATAAATTCTCAATATTTCATTTTTATTGCTGTCTAAACTCTCAGCATACATGTTATTAACTTACCACGTTTTTGTTTACAACTCTTTTTTGTTATTGTTTTATCATCATAAAAATTTTCATCAACTTCAACACTCCTCTCACTAAAACTATTTCATTCCTATAGCACTCAAATTATTTGCATGTTTTTGTAAAAATTAAAAATGCTATTTTACTTTGAGAGTTGTATGCTGAAATGTTTCTTGTTGCATTATCTTCATAATTTACCCCAACAAACATGCCCCAATATTTGAGAATACTTTCTTTTACAAAATATTTACAATCTGCTACTCCTGCACAGCAGGAAATACAAGGCACAGTACATTAACTACTGAATTAATACCAAATATTGATTTTTCTTATGCACTTATATACTTCTTGAAAGAAATGTTTAATTTACATAAATTACAAAATTTCCTATTTTAGTTAATATGCTGTATCGATCATAAAATAATATGAACAGTCTTACTGTTTCTTCTGTTATGTATAAAACTATCATTAACTTACCATTTTACTTGCTGTAGCACTTAACTGTCTTAATTTTGTGGGTTAATGATAGGATTTTTTAAGTTGGAGCGAAGGACGTGCAAAATTTCCAGTCCACCCGCTTATTAATCAAATACCATTATAAGTATTCCTACACAATATTAAACTTTTTTCTAAACCACAACTGAAATATTCAATAGCTTACTTTGTAGGGGCAGGTTTCATCCACTTTACATAGTTGTCCCATTCCTGGGAAGTTATTGAAATAAAATGGCATGTGTTCATCAGGAAGGTTTATGTTGGTGTAGTTGAAATCACATTTTGCTTCCTTGTATGTTGTGATAAACATCAGGAGCAACAGCATCATTAAATCCAGGCAATGTGTTTCTGTAACTTGATTCATTTCCTGTAACAATTATAACATGATGCATACACATAATTATAGTCTATTTCAAACAAGAATTCCATTTTTTGACACGTTGTGTAGAAGTAGTAACCAGTAAACAGACAGACTACATATCCTTCCACCACCACATGATTTCCACCCGACTGTCAAAACATGTTTCGTCTGTAATGATAAATGTCAGTGAGATGTTGAGCCCAATCTATCTACATCAAAAACATGTTTCCAACTGCTCATGCTCAGATAATTAGAAAATTATTGACATTGTTGATTATAATCCATATTTCATTCTAGTAAAATTGAAAAGTTGCAGCTTTCTTGCCCAGCAAACAAAAGTAATACATCGTAATGCTCACAGAAAATTTGCTATATTATAGTCATAGTTTGATTTGTGAGAGTAATATGCTCATTATATTACTACAATTTTTTTGTCAAACCCAGTTATATGGTCACAATATATCTTAAATATTATCCTATTAAAATTCAATACCACAACCACTTGAAATTTTATTCTAATCGAAAGACTGAATTTTCATCTGCAGCTCTCACATCTGTTTTGCAGAATGCTCCTATTATTAGAGTTGTGTGGCTGTGTGGCTAGATGTGTACTTTAAAGCAACCCATAAAAGTGTGGAGTGCTGTTTATCACAGACAGCAAATCTGGTAAGATTTTAGTAAGATGTTAATTGTGGTTCATACACAGCAGCACTTTCAACGTTATAGCATAAATTTGAAACTTGAAAGTACTACACATTCAGGAAAATTGTCAGACAGCACAGTATCATTCATAATAGTAGTAAAGTATTTAGCAATTAAATGTGGTATTCTCCAGTTGCATTTGTCACTGAGTGTAATTGTCCAAATTATTTCCTTTCATGCCACGGTTTAGAAGTAAGGGCTTTATCAGTTTAAATGTAAGGCTGTAATACGAGTGTTATCTGTACTATGTGGCACTTTCAGATTCCCAAGCTTCAGAGCGAAGTGACGCAACTTTTCAGATTAAGATTTTTTCTGGTACCCATGCCATCAGAATTTTTATAGTTTCGAGCATGCCATTATGTAATGTTCAGCCAATAGGAAGTCACAAGCCCCGGCCAAATGAGTACTTTTAGATTTGTTTTGTGGACCAGGGGCTGCTGCACGCGCTGAGTTGTGGGCAGCAAGCCGAGGAGTGGTTCATAATTGTTTCCATTACCACCAAGTAAACATGTAGTGTTCCAGCAGACTGAATAGTCATACCACCGAGTTCACATGTAGGAAATACTACTGTGATGCTGTCCCTGTGCGTTTGGATAAAAAGGAAGACGTGTAGAATAATGTCAGAGTGACATATTTGTAACTGTTTTCGACCATCCAAAAATAAATCATTTCGAATCCGACATGGATAATTTCTGTTCTTATTTTAACAAACCAAGCGTACCAACATAATTTTTGAAGTGACTGAGGCTAGCTGGAACCCAACCCAATGTAAGTGTATGGAAAATGTAACTTGTTTGTGGCATAGCGAGCTGATGCTATGCTTCAATGTGACTGCTTAATGTGTGGCGGCATGAATTTCGACACAACCCCGAGGACACATAGCAAAAGGAGGGCAATATCGTGCTGTGCAACAACACCAAAATGTGGTAACGACGCTGCACAATAGCATCATCGTCAACACACGCTTGTTACTGCAGTTTCAGTTCCAGAAGCAAGAAATAATTATGTGAGTAACATTTCTACAGTCATCATCATTGTCTGCAACAGGCATGTGTTACAACAGCCAACATGCCATCCCTGTCAAGATAATGTGTTAATGTGTAACTTGTAATCTGGTTTTTGTAATTTTTTTTTAAATTTTTTATCGTGTATGTATTTTGAAAGTTAAAATCAATACGTATCAGGATAAACAGATTCAGATGAACACTATTAGGCTTGTACAGTTATTGAAAATTGAACTTAAAAAAGCAATAAAAGAGCAGAAAAACGTATTTGACAAGGGATTTAAACAAATACCACAAAATTTTGTTCGACAGGAAACCAAATCTCAGGAGTTAGCAGGAAAAATAGATGAGCAAAAAACTGAATTAGTAAGTAAATTTGATGAGCAAATTACAGAAACTAATATGGTCATAAATGAATGTAGGAAGCAAGAGTTTTTCACAACCAGGGTAGATGTAATCAAAGGGGTTAAAGTTTGTGAAACTGTAGAGTTGAGTGCCAAGGGTGAGAATAAATCAGTAGTATTAAATGTGGAAAATATAGCTGTTGCAGATGAAGTGGAGATGGAAGTAGTTGAGGTTATGAGTGAATTGGTACAAGTGAAAGGTGAGTATGTCGCTGAAACGTAATACTAGTTATACAAGTTTGTCTATGCAATGTTATCCAGATTGCCGAGTCAGAGGAAAGACAGTCAAAATTTGTAAATTCCGGATGTGGGGGAAACTGACTCAGAATTTTGAGACCGCGATTAAATTAGTAAATTCAGAGGTAAGGTTGACAACCTCAGTAGTGATGTTGCCCAATGTACACAATGTGGGTGAGTACTGTGAGTCTGGGGAGTACCTAGTAGTGAAATTGTGTAGTGTTTGGTGGGAGGAGTGTATGGTAGTACAAAATGAAAGTGTGTTTACCAAAAGTAAACAACTGAAAGATTGTGCAAAGCAAAAAGAAGCAAGGAAAAAGGGGAGTAATAGTGAATCTGTAGGTACAAGGAGAATTGTAACAGGTAATGGAAGGAAGGTAGTACACAAAAGCATAAAATCAAGGCGAGAGCGAAGGAGTACGCTGTGAAGGAGAAGGAAGGTGGCAGCAAGGCAAACTGTCTGCCATATAGGTTAATGTAAGATATAAGTACAAGTGTTAGTGTATATGTCATGTTAAATTCTAATATATTAGACCCTTGATTATCCGCGAGCGGATTATCTGCTTTGCTGCTTAACCGCGGCATATTCAGAAAGATAAAAATAAATTTTGGAAATTAACTCAAACACTGCCAGAACAAAGTTATTTAATAAAATGCCCATCTTAACTAATGAAATTCGTAACAAGTACTCTCTGAAAATAACTGTGGAATGAAATATGTTTGTTTATATATGCAAATGCACATCAAAGTGTGTTCCCGATGGCGTGATGAGCTTAGTTACGTCGCAAGACAGCGAGCTGACAACACCGCACAACTCGCTAGCCTAGCTGCCGCCTGCCAGGTATAGCCAGAACCCGGCGTGACTGCCACATTCCTCCCACGTATCACATTCCCCCGGTCAGTGTCAGTTTTATCTCGCCAGTCAGTAGTTTTAGTAGGTTTTGTTTTTGGTCATTTTCAGCCAAAAAATGTCCGCAAAACGTAAAAGTGTGGTTTTAAATTTACAGCAGAAGCTGAAAATTATTAATATAAACTTGAAGGACGAAGTGTAATAAAACAGCTTTAATTTATGTATGGAGTGGGAGAAACAACAATTCAGGATATACTCAACAATAAATCCAAACTTATTGAGTTTGCGAGCAGTGCGGACTCGACAAGTGGACTGGCAAATAGGAAAACTATGAAACTATTGACGTACGCGGAATTAGATAAGGCTATGCTGGAGTGGTTTAACCAGAATCGCACCGTGGGAACGCCAGTGTTGGGCTTAGTATGTGTGAAACAAGCCCAATATTTTTTTTGAAGAACTAGGAATGGAAGGCGAAACTTGTTTCCTACATTAAACACTGATTTCCACATGCTGAAACAACCGGATGTATGCCGCACGCACTGGGCACTGGGTGTGTGTGTGTGTGTGTGCGTGTGTGTGTTTTGTTTTATGCAGGTCGAAGAGAGAGTTGGGGGATGAGCACGAAACAACAGTAAATGTAAAGAAGATTTTCCATAAAGGAATTGTGATACATGTTGAAGTATTGAGTGTTATGTGTATAAAGCAGAAAATGAATATGTCAAGGGTATGAGGGTATGTATGTTAGGTTAGTGTTTATTTTATTAGGTTAAGAACTCTTGGTTAGATAGGGTATAATTTTGTTGAATTTTATGTTAATATTGTATTTTTATTTGTGTTATTTGAAAATGTATTGTTGGATGAAGGGTTCGGTGATGAAGTGAATATGTTGCCTTGTACACGTGCCGTACAATTGAATACGAAGGTAGGTGTGCTATGATATCTGCTGTAAACAGTTACAGTCCATTTCCAACTGGAAGAGACGTATGAAAATCAACCTTTGAAAAATCACTCTAGGCATAATATGTCAACCTGTTTTTTCAATAACTTGTATTCCACAAATATATAACACTGTAGTATTGTATTATTGAATAAATGAAACTTTATCTTAATATCTTCTATAACTTGTAATATTTATTTTGTATTAAATATGAATTAACAACAGCGAGAGCAGCGAAGTGTTGGCAATAGCAATAAGAAATAGTTCACAGTTAAAATATTATTTTAACTTAGCTTTTTAGTATGCTATTTGCACCACCGTTGGTGCAGTAGGTAAACAAATACTACAGACTAACCAGTTGGCAGGGTCTTATTACTAAAGACTAACAACAGCCTCAATTAAATTTCAAGTAAAATACCTTTCATTTAAAACAATCACATGGCACGTTAACAATGTGGAGATGATTACACAATTCATAATAAAAAGTCTCAGGTACAAGTTAAGATTCTTAATAAGAATCGTAAAACTTACAAAAAAAATTACTAGAAAACACTTGTATATAGTTTCACAAACGTGCCTTTGACAGGTACACACCAACTTCAACGAGCCTAATCCCACAAAAATTAACTAAGGTGCATTCACACCCCAACAGTTTGGTATATTAATGGTGCCGCACCAGGCCTTGGCAAGCGTTCGTAAACGCAGTCCTTAAACAATATTGGCTCACAAGCATGGGCTTTAAAAAGGTGCCTTCAAAAGGCTATTCAAAACAGTTTTAACTGACAAAGGTTTCTGAGTGAACCAGGCAGTTCACTTTTCACTGAAAAGGTGCGGTCGGTGGACGCCGCTGGCTATCTGCCCGGCGTCAAACAGCTGAACAGGAAGTTAATTCTCAACTCGTGAACTGGGTCATTAAATATCCAGTAAATCCTCATAAATCAGACTCACGAAGCGAGCCAAAATGCAATATAATGAATACTTAGGGGAGTAACAAAAAGTCACGGCAAACTTAAAGCCCCATGATATCAAACAATATAAAACTACAAATTGCTTAATATAGTAGATGTATAAGACGTGTCCTGGCTCACCTCACATTTTCATCAAAAATCAAACAATTTTGCTCCAAAATCAAGATTTTTTGCTAAAAAAAATATAGTTTGAAATTTAAGAACTTACGCATTCTAAAAAACATGCAAATTTACCCCAAAATCAAGCAAATTTACCACGTTCTACAAAAAAGGCATGCAGGCTTTGTGCTATCTTAAAAATGCCATAATCAAGCAAAATTTCTCATTTTTTAAGCAATCTTTCACGTTTTCTAGAAATATCTATTTTGCAAACGAGCAATATAAATCAAGAAAATTTAAGCTAAATATGAAAGATAAATAAAGCAAATCAAATGGAAAATACTAAAAAGATTCAAATCAATAGAATTTATAGATTTTAATTTAAAAAAAAAAAAGGTAAAACACCAATAAGACTTTTTAAAGTCTAAAAATGAAGAAAAATCAGAAGCATAGCCATTACTGATTCCATAATTCCAGCTATCACAGCAATCCAAATCATAAATATTGTCTTTAAAATTAGAAAATTTATCTGATCTTTCATTTCTATTGATTTTTAAAAGAATTTTGAAATTAACAATGTCCAATTCTTTATCAATGGAGGTTGCTGTTTTTATAATTTCGTACTCAATATCCCAACATTCTAAAAGTTCTATAATAATGATCCATTTATAATATTTAAAAATTTATAAAAAGTAACAGAATGTTAATTAGTATTATGATTTTTTATTCAATCAAATAACTCATCTATATGTCTAAAATATCATAAAAGTTTTAAATGCAACCACTCAACTATGAGTCTAAAATATTGTATTAAAATATTGAAACATTTTGTTCTTTCTGTAAAATCATTTACATCCTTCATTTAATAAAATTAAAAAATTTATATCTCTTCAGTAATCCTTTCTTTCAAAAAATCATAAGTTAAATTCCATTGGCTAATTAGAATACAAATTGTACCAGCTCCAACATCCTCATCAAAATCAACACTAATTTTTATGTTTGTTTTTTTCTTTAACTACAGTTGTTTTTCTATATAAGCAATTAATAATATATAACTGTCTTCAGCCCCAAAATGAATAGTAACTGGTTTTAGAAGTTTAGAACAGGCTGATAATAATCTTCATTATTTCTACATATAGTATCTAGTTTTGTTTTTGAATTTCTAAAATCGTTATAAGCAAGATACACTTTATCACAAAAAGGTTGGCAATATCTACATTCCAACTTTTTTTTTTTTTAATTTCATTTCTACCATTTTTAACATAAATATTTTTTTACATTACAGCGATCAAACACAGAAGCATGCTTTCCCTGATCAGCACGATTTTTTTTATTAGTTTGAAAGCCTACAAATACAAAATCGGGCATGTCAAATTGTACATTATTAAACTGATCTTTTAAATCAAAGTTAAAGACTTTTGTTCCAGTAGGAACTTCTTTTTCTAAATATTGCCAATAATTGAAACTAATGGGCATTTTAGGGTTTTTGTATACTTTTCTTTAATTGCAATGGCTGTGTTAGCTTCGTATTCAACAATACGCCACAAAATTTCTAATTTTTTAATACCAATTTTACCAGGATCAACAGGAAACAGGACTTTCGGGAGCATCAGCAGGAACATCCTTATTTTCATAAACAAATAAACACTTGTTATCAGATGAATTACGAATAAAAGTAATTTTATAGCAACCTTTCCAGTAAAATGCATTGTTATCATTAATAAAACCAAACAGATATCTGAGTGGATAGATTATTTCATTTGGTTTATCACTATGAGTCTACTTGATAATAATGATCAACACGAGAATATTCTAAATCATTTCATTCACCTGGCAATCTTAACAAAGTATTCATTATTGTTGATGTTATTCCTGGATTATTGACAGCCTTAATAATATGTCCATATTTTGAAATTTCTACTCTAGACAATTGAAAAGGAAAAAAGTTAGAACAAACATGAATATTATCTGCTTTTAGATATAATGCCTCAGCACCTTGTTTATCTATCTTTAGTAAATGAAATAGCTCATAAACATAGGCATCATTTAGAAAAGAAAATCCATCTCCTATAGGAATATCAAATTCAATTCTATTATTGTAAACATTTAAATTCCTCTTCGTTTGATCAGTTGGGGGAAAGTTTGGCTCTCAAAACTCTCGATACTTTTATAACTCATTTATAAGTAAAAAAAAATTTCTATATAAATGGATGAATCGCAGGGTGTTTCTCGAGTTCAATTACCAATTGAAAAATATAAAAATTATACAAAGGATCATGAAGCAGAATATGAAAAAAATAAGAAAAAAAGACTTACCATTAATTCATGAATTACAAAATATTGGTAAAAAAGTAGAAAAAGTAAGCGAAGAAAACCAAAATTTAATAACAACACTAGTTCCTGTTGCAGTAAAAATTTTAGATTATCCGCCAACACCAATAAGAAACATCGTTTGAAAGAGAATTATTTGCAGAACAAGAATCTCCTGAAGAGCAATTGGGTACAATACCATTGAAAAATTTGTGGCCTATAGCAGGTGTTTCTACTATAAATGTCAGAATAGAAATTGCAAAAAGAATTAATGTTATTAATGAAAAATTTGGTTTAAGTGGAGATGGGAAAATTTTTACATTGGTGATACACAAGTAACGATAAATAATGATACATTATTTGTTAAGGATAAAGAATATTTTTTAAAACCAGGACTTTGTAAATTGCTAAAAAAAAAAAACACAATCAGATATTGAGAGTAAATACACAACAAATGAACTTGAAAAATATACAGAAATTATTTTACTAACTAATGCAGTATTTCAAAATTATATTCCTAATAAGAAAAGGAATAATCCAAGTTCAGGTATTGGTTGGCAGTGGAATAATATAATTAGTCCACTTTATAATAACTATATAAAAAACCTCAATCAGCACCAAGCACAGATGATTTTGAGGATTTTACATCTGATTTTTTAATCTGGAGATGGTATTAAAAAATACAATAGTTTACCAAGATAATATATTTGGATGGATGATGTTAGAAATTTAATTGATAGATTCATGGTGAAGAAACTGCTGGAAATAAGAATTATCACAATGAAAAAGTAAACATAATGAATTTGCTACACAATAAATTTTCTGATTTTATTGTTAGTAATCCAAAAGGAATTCCATATCTAATAAGAGTTTTAAATGTAATTTCACACTCATTTTGAAATTCTGAACATAATGGCAAAGGTATAATAAATTGGGCATTAAATAATTTAAATTTGCCTGAAATGCGTTTGCCTGGTTATAATCATTGTGGACCATTTACAAAATTAAACAAAAGACTAGAAAGAGGTGATACAGGAATAAATAAATTAGACGAAGCATGCAAATATCACGATATTGCCTGTAGAGATCATAAAGACTTACACTCTAGACATGAAGCTGATAAAATATTACAAAAAGAAGCTAAAGAAATTATATTAGATAAAAATACCCCAATTGGAGAAAAAATTGCATCTGCTGCTGTT
Source organism: Dryococelus australis (assembly GCA_029891345.1). Classification (NCBI taxonomy): domain Eukaryota; kingdom Metazoa; phylum Arthropoda; class Insecta; order Phasmatodea; family Phasmatidae; genus Dryococelus; species Dryococelus australis. The sequence continues at coordinate 189,933,778 of CM056994.1, read as the reverse complement.
GCTTCAACAATGTTTACAAAAGAAAATTAGGTTGGGGAATTAAAATGTTTTATGAATTTTTTTTTTTATATATATATATATATATATATATATATATATATATATATATATATATATATATAAATATCACACACACACACACACACACACACACACACACACACACACACACACATACACTTTTTTTTTTTTTTTATGAAGATAAAAAAATATAACTTTCGGTACACCCATTGATCACTGAAGAGATTTGGGTATAGATAAATTTTTTAACAAAAGATCAACTTGAGAGAAAAAATAAAAAATTGAAAGAAGGCAAAGGTTTCTTACTAGTTTTGTCATTACCAATACTCAAAATGATACTCAAAGAAAAAAACTGGCAGTGGTTTACATCATGGAGGAATTATTCCCCTCGTACTTGCTGCTTTAGGTGCACTTGGTGGTTTAGCCGGTGAAGCTAATGCACTTTATAATTCTGTTGAACAAACTAGAAAAACTTAAAAAGAATTAGAAGAACAAAAACACATAACTTAGCAATGGAAAATAAATCTGGTAGTGGATTAAAAAGAGGAAGGCCAAAAAAAAAATTTGAACATTGCCCACTATCTAATATCGACATCAAAAAATATGTAAAAAAAAAAATTAAATATTAAAAATTTCAGAAATGTTTATATTATTCATGAACTATCATACAGTATGCTCAAAAATGAGTGTGCTGTGGAAAATTTCGATATTTCAACAAATCCCGGTACTCATTGGGTTTGTTATTTTAAAGAAAACAACTATGCTTACTATTTTGATTCATTTGGAGATAATATTCTTAGTAATTAAATTAATTATTTCAAAAATAGCAATGTTTACTATAATAATGACAGAATTCAGAATTTTGATTCAGTTATTTGTGGACATTTATGTTAAATTGTTTTTTTTTTTTTTTCGAGAGAATTTAAGTTTACTGATGTAATTTCTTTGTTATTAAATGACAGATATATTTGTAAAGCCATTAATCAAATCTTGTACTGATTTTAATTATTTAGTTATGAATATTCAATGTGCCTGCGGCACCGAGATTAAGAACACTTAATATTCTGGCATGAAAGCCATCACAAAGAGACATTAAAATAATATTGAAATTCATAACAAAATTAAAGAAATGTAAAACAATATCTAATTTAATTTGTGCCATTTTATTTTCAATATAAAATATTTACTCGGCATGCATAGCACTTCCGCTTATGTGGACCCCGTAGGCGGCCATGATAGGTCCGTGAGACGCTTGTATCTGGACAGACTGTCGAGGAAAGCTGGCGAGATGAGACACTGTCACGGGCGCACTACAATTTTTGTTTACTGATGTAGGTTTCCATAGCCAATTTAGTTTACTGGTTAATCTTTGCTTGTATACGTTTTTGCCAGACATTTTCTCCAGCATTATACTTCCGCTTTACTAATTCTGATGCCCTTGTGGTATTTTAACTTAATCAACAAGAAGGAGGAGAAAAATGTTGGAGAGGTCAAGCGAACCGCGCATTTTGAATCAGACGTCATCTACCTATGGTTATGGCATTTCAGTGTAACTTCTGCAAAATTGCTACACACAATTTTAAGAGCTTTATTTTTAGGTATGTATTTAAGGGTAATTTTCATGTTTGACTATTTTACGGCAACATCACATATAACTACGTGGCCGACTGAAGCCAAGTCATTGCGTTTTAAGAGCTTATTTATATAACATTGTATGTGCAATCATTTATTTCAGGGTTTTATGTCAGTTTTATTTAGGGTTCACTGTATTTTTCATGTAAATTGATGCTTTTTGTATTTGACCATGTGGTCACAGTAATGTTTGATTTCACTGCCATCAGGCATGTTACCAGCCTGTAAAAACGCTAATCATAAAGAGAACCACGTGCTCAACACGAATAATGCTTTATTTGAATTTAGTTTGCCGTTTCCACGCAGAAATATTGAAAATTCACCTGCACCACGTGATCCGCTACGAACTTCATCCAGCGGCATCCGTGCCACCTACGCGTGTTTTCACACATGTGTGGGTTTATTGTGAATATTCATCTCGTGTCCCATCTTATTTCATGTCTCATTCAAGGGTCTATGTAATTGTGTAATTAGTGTATGGTGCAATTACTCCCATCCTAGCCGGCTCTGTGTATAGGCCGTCACCACACTAACCACGCGCTGGCGGCGAGCCCCGACGAGTTTGCGTTAGTGATACTGAATAATCACTCGTGTTAATGTATATTAAGGGTATTCATTTGTAATTCACCGTGTCCTGTCTTCAGGGAAAAACCATCAGTCCACCCTAGAGGCTGTCGGCCCTCTTCCCTTGTGAAGGCTGTGCTTTCATGCACTTTGGTGAGATCATCCATTAAGGTGTGCGCTATATTAATTATGGGTTAGGGAACACCCAAGCGGAATTGGCTACTCATGGCCGAGATAACCATTTCACTGGCACGTTGATGTATATAAACAACATCAATAAAACAAGTCTACAGTGAACTCAATTTTTTATTCAATAGTGACTGTGTCCTAGCCACATATGTTTTATCAATTGTTTATTTCAGTGATTTTATTAAAAGTTTAGTATTGCCAACGTGTTTGTACGTACGCACGGGTGAGACGGACACACAGAACCCACAACATCCCTGAGAACCCTGAGTCTCAATAGTGCGGTGATTGGGAAGCACCGCTGGCGCCCAAATTACCAGTAAGTATTTGTGTCATCGTTCATCTAGTGTCTCACCTGATGGCGTCAATATATATGTATATATATCTATAACTATTGTTTCTGATTATGCTCTAAAACATTATATAAATTTACAATTCAGTAATACTATTGCTGATTACATAAAATGAATAAATAATGCAAAACAGGCATTAAAAAAGAAGTAGATTCAAAATGCAATACTATTTCTTCTGCTTTACAAGAGCAAATAAGTAAAGGTTTTACTTATACAAACAGTTATATTTCTTTTTAGCATCGTAGAATTACTAGTCTGTCTGATCCTATAGATGAAGATGATGCACTCAATAAAAGTTATTTCGATAAAGAAATAGCTGATTATGCATTAAAAACCGATGTATCAAAATACAACACTAGTGTTTCTGATTTAATAACTTATGTAGATTCAAAATATAAGACCATTATTTCTGCTTTATCAACTTAGTAAAGTTTCCGTTTATAGAACAGACTATGTTTCTATTCAAAATCGTGGAATTAATATTATGGCTGATCCTGTAGATGGCAAAGATGCTGTCAATAAGAGATATTCCAATAAAGAAATGGCTGATAAATTGCAAAATTTAAACATATCTGTTTTGAATCATTGTGATACACTTTTTAACTTGAAAGATAGAAAGAAAGAAAGGAAAAAAAGAAGGAAAAAAATCTCGTATTTTATTTACCTGCAAAGTGGAATTAAAAAACTGATAATTTTCACGTAGATAATCCATCATTCTTTTCTTTTTTTATGGATTGTACTGTTTATAAAATAATTTCTGATAATTTACCTGATGATACTCTAACTGTTATAATCGATTCTAAAAAAAAAAATTGAATATAGTAAGCCTTTTGATGTTAAACGAGGTGATAAATTGGTTTTTAAAATAAAATAAGATTAGTTCAGAAAAGTAAGTGCTCTGTATGCAATTCTAATAAATCAACATTTAGATTTAAAAAATTTGCCCAAAGTAAGAGAAGGAATAATTAATTAATTATATAAACCTGCTCAAAAAATTTTTCCAAGAAGTAAAGTAATTTAGAATGGAATTGATGATTTATGGCAAATTGATCTTGTAGAGATGGATACTGGAAATTTGAAAGGAATATCTCATGTGAATAATGGATATCAATATATTATGACAATTATCGACTTTGTTTTTTAAAATATTGCATTTGCATCACCAATTAAAAATAAAACAGCCAAAAATGTAGTTAATACTTTAGAAAATATTTTGATGAAAAGAAAATCAAATAATTTACAATGTGACAATGGCACAGAATTTTATAATAAAACACTTAAAGAACTTGTGCAAAAATATAACATTAAATATTATTCTACATTCAGCAAACTAAAAGCTAGTGTTGTTAAAAGATGTAATTGAACATTGAAAAATGAACTGTGGAAGAAATTTGCTTTGAATGGAAACTATAAATGGGTCAATGTAGTAGATGAATTAGTGAAAGAATACAACACAAAACACAGAACTATTGGTATGAAGCCAATTGATGTTAATAAGATCAATGAAAAGAATTTAACGCAAACAAATTTTGTAGACACGATTACTAAACCGAAATACAAAGTTGGTGATGTCGTTCCTATAAGTAAACTAAAGAAAATTTTCGAGAAGGGTTATACTGCTAATTGGTCAACAGAATTGTTTACTATTGGTAAAGTTTTAAATTATGATATACCAACTTACAAGCTGAAAGACACTAAAGCAGAAGAAATAATGGGTAGTTTTTTATGAATATGAAATTATGAAAACTACTATCCAAATGAATATTTGGTTGAAAAAGTCTTAAAAACAGATGGTGATAAAATTTATGTTAAGTGGTTGGGTTTTGATAGTTCGGATAGCTCTTGGATTAATAAAACAGATGTTTTGTAAAGTAGATTCTTACTCAATTTGATGAAGATTATTAATATCATTAATCAATTGTTGCTGAGTATATTTACTTCCAAAAAATATTAAAATAGTTACAAAAACACTCGATCTGGTCATTCACTGTTTGTTTCATTATTTGATATAGATTGATAGAATTAGGAATATATTCAAATCTCAATAGCTGCTCACAATTTGGATGTCTATCTTCAATTCTATACAATTGCCTTTGAACATATTTTCTTTAAGTTCTAATTACATAGTAATCAAATTCACAATCATTATTAAATAATTTTAAAAGAACGAATGTTGGATATAAATTTTGATTTTCTGTTGGTTGTACAACATGTGGAACTATTACTCTAATTTCCTCATTTCTGTGATCAACTGTCTCTCTTAAAATTCCTCATATTCACCTTGAATTTTATTTATATCTCTTAAATAATCTATTTGCTCATATTTAATTTTATTTATATTTCTTAAATGATCAAGTTCGCCATCTTTAATTTTGTTCATTTTTTATGTGATTTATTTGAACTTTATATAATTGCATTACATCTTTTTTAATCTTATATTCACCATATTTACCAATAGAAGGCAAAACTTCTTCATTAACCAGTCTTGAAAATTTTCAGCTAATCCCCTTTTAGATGTTGCTAGAAATTGAGGGGGGGAAAAAAAGTTCATTAGCAAATTTGGCATTATTTCTTATATTCTCGACTAGTTATATTTTGGGGCTAGTCAAATCTTCATATGATTTTTAATATTTATTTCTAACATGATCCTGTATTGCCTTTCTAGCTTGTTTATAGCCATGTAATTGAGCAATTTGATTAGCATAAAACCAAGGATTATTATTCTCATCAATAATCATAAGAACTCGTCTACCATTGCAAATAAGTTTGTAGTTAATTATGTAGAATTGACTCCACTTTTATATGCAAAATTATATGCCAGTAATAAGTTTTTTATTAATATTCTTTTTATTAAGGAAATGAGAAATTGAAGAATATAAATTTATAAAATATAGACCAAATTCATTGATAAACACAGCAGATTTTTCATTGCCTCTCAAGGTGAATTGGCAGTTCATCTTCAATAAATTTTTCTTGTACTATCATCTTGATCAACAATACAGATTCACTAAAAAATTTAGTCATATTTTTTTTATATTCTCAACTAGCACCATTTTGGTGCTAGTCAAATCTTCATAACTTTTTCTATATTTTTAGAGTAGTCATGTTATATTTTATTTTTAAAAATTATAAACTCTGTAATTTTATTCCAATACTTCCCATAATTAATTTTTCTACTCAAATCTAAGGTGATAAAACCATTATCTTTGTCCCAACATTTTGCACAAATCTCTATCAATTTATCATAAGGCAAATCACCACCAACAAAATCATTATAAATGTGTTTAAGTTAGTGTCATCTTGTCTAAATATACACACAAAATTCGTATTGTCTCTTACTAATTGTTTAGGTATATTTGTGCTAAATAAAAAACACCAAAGTTTTTATGCCAACATCACGCAAAGTACTCACAGATTACATTTTGTTCATCTAAAACTACGTCATCAAAAATAACTAAAGAAATATTTTCACATTGATCTAAGGGAATCATTTCATCATTGTTATTTTTAAAATAAGCCATTTTTTCATTAAACATGCTGGATATCACATCAAAGTCATTTTGTAGCTGAATATATTTTGGTTGATTTAAACTTTTAGAGCAAACATACAGTTCATTAAAATTTAACCATCCTGGCTTATAAATAAAATTTGTCATTAAATTAATTTTCCCACAATTGCTAGGGCCTACAATTATTCCTCTAATATCATCAAGCAACAATTAACCAGTCTTTTTATGCTTAAGGTGTTCTTCAGAAATTAAAACACCAACACCCCAATTAACTTTGCGCTGCATACGCTGCTTTGGCTGCTGCTTTTTCATTTAATAACAATAATTTTTGTAATAAATGGATAATAAAGTATTTAAGTTAACAAATAATACTTCTATACTAAAGAAGAAACTTCACTATGATGTCATGCATAGCGAAAAATCAATTGCATTAGTTAGTTATACAAAATTCTTAATTACAATTGAAAAAATTAGTCCTGTTATTGACAAAAATGAAGTTATAACTATTAATAGAGGTTAATACGATATTGAATCACTAAAAGACACTATAAATTCACTTGAACCATTTTCAACAAGCAACATTGAATTTAACAGCAGACAATGTGAAAAATAGAATGTCTATTAAATCTAAGATCAATATTAAATTTGATGATCGACTATCTGATATTCTTGGCTTTGAGAAAAATATTAGTATTGAAAAAGACAAAGTTGTTGTAGGTACTGCATTACCTATCAATTTAAAACAATAAATGTCCACTCTAATTTGGCTTATGGAATGTTTATAAAATATGATGAGTCTAATCATTTACAAACTGATATAATTGCTAATTTTCCACCAAAAACTATGTTTGGTTATAGAGATTATATCATTTATGAGCCCGCATATACAATTTTTTATAATATTAATAATGAACTATTTAACCACATTGTTTTAGAAATTAAAGATGAAAATAGTAAACTAATAGATTTTGATGGGGCTGATATCAATATTGTTTTAGAAATTAACGAAGTTTAAATTATAATATAAAAATTAGTTTTAAAATGATATGTTTTGATATCCATATAGTAGTGTATCGATTTTATTTTCTAGTACAATTCTCTTGATATCGCAAGGGCTTGATGCAATTTTACTAACTTCGATTGTATATATTTTGTGTTTCTCACTCATTAAATTCATTGTTCTATATTCAATTTTTTCTTCAAACAAACAATTCTTATAGTCTTTGAATGTAGTTCTCTTATTAACATCACATTTTTTCACACCTTTCATTTTTCATCAACTGTATAAGCATACATTTTTGCTCAAACAGACAAATTCTTTCATTATTTTCCCATTACATTCGTCTTTCATCTTACCTATAACTTTCTTGTTTATTTGTGGTATGTTATAGATATTGTCATTTGAATAATCACTTGTATAAAATTTATCTAACGTTTTCATATCTTCGTAAAAATCTTCTGTTTTTATGTTATAAATGTGGAATCAGTACCTTGATAACACAATTCAATTTTATCACCATATTTTTGTCTCATCAATTTATAATGGAAATCATACATTAATTCTTTCGATACGTCCAAAATCGACATGCCCACATAAATAGGCTTATTACATTTTTGTTGTTTTATTCATACGTAGAGATGCAAGATTCTCATTAAATATAGTACTTCTTTTGAAATTTGGCTTTGATATTAATTTTTCACATTTTTCTGCATTTGATATTAATCTTATATCTACTGTGTTTCTTATACTTTCCATAGTTTTACCAAACACAGAATTATTCACGAGCTTATAAAAATCTTTTTCGAAATCGTTTTTTTGCACTAGTTCTCATCTCTGTATTCAAATCTATATACTTTTTCAGCCAATTAGACTGATCAAACGACAGTATTCTATGTATTTTAGTAAGATTTAATCTATTCTTTATACATTGTTTCAAGTTATGATAGTGAATTAGATACTTTTGTTTGTTATCTAAAGTTGTTAATAATTTAGACTGATCTGTCTTTGGAACTACCTTGGGCAAAATGGAAGATCTTTATGTAAATTATGAAGTTCTTGTGGATACTCTAAATCAACTTCTAATATAAAACTATACTCAGAATCATCCTCCAAATCTAATATTTTTTTACTTCAGTAATCTACTTCACTTAATCTATAATAAACCCAATTGAAACCACCATGGTAAATATTGAGACATCACCCAACCATTTAAATTATTTGCATTGAGATATGCTAAATAATTAGATTCTTGATTATGATTAAAATCATCTAAATATTTGTTATTAGCTTTAACATATTGTTTACAGCATTGTGAAATTCTGCCTCTAATCCCCTTTTCTACCATTAAAATCATATCATAATCGTGTAATAAATCCAATGGTTGTCAGTCATTTTTAACATTGCGTCCCAGGTTTTCGTGCTGTGAAATACCACGCAGGATCTAGACCATATGCATATAATTATATTAATATATCTCTAAAAATTTTTTATACATCTTTCGACTGTAGTACGTCGCTTTTTAAATATTAATCATGATATTCTCCTAGATTTTTAATATTAAATTGATTCCATATATTTTTTGCATGCTCGTAATCATCCTCGGATGTCAGATTTGTTTAGTTTATTATAAAATTCACTCTTTGGTGGAAGTTCAGTTTCTACTAATATTTCCAAACTACTGGCCATAAATTTAAATGTGTCTATAAACCTAATTTTTAAATCTTTTGTTTTTCCCAAAACTAATCAACTTTTCTTAATTATTTGCAATTAAATCTATATTTTTTTCATCATATGCTAGATCTTTAATAAATAAATGAGCATCATACCCAGCTAAATTATGGAAATAATTTGGTACAAAGTTGGGTAATTATAACTGTAGATTAAAATTATTACATTCAGGATTAATGAATTTTCCACTTACATGATCATGATGACATACTTTTTTATTTTCCTCCATATATTCACATACAGTACATATTTTCGATTTACTATATAATATTTTTTTCTTCTTTTGTTAGTGACTGCATTGGTTCAATTTGTGAATAAATTTCTCAAATTTCTTCTACTTCCCTTTTCATACAGCGAATAAACATTTTGTGTGCATCTGGGCCTCAATATACAACTGGAGACTTATAATCACCGTAAGCAGATACAATATAATAGCAAAAACCAGACACTTCGTGTAATTGATATTTCATAGTATATGACTCATCATTCAGATTTAAATCAATGTTATTTATTTGATCATTAGTAAGATTATATCTTTCTTTGTGTACCACCTTGTAAAGACCATTATCAATATCATCTTCTGTTAAAATTGGATATTTTTGGATCAATTTAAATTTTTTTATTTCTCTTGGATTTGGCTTAGTTGTTGACATTTTCTTTAGAATTGATTCAAAATCTGCATATATAACGAAAGGTACCTTCATTGTATGTTTATAATTTTTGAAAAATATTTGCCCTCCTTTCGAAGGTAATTGAATTTTTATTGCTTCATTTTTTTAATAGTCTTCTGTGTGCATATTTAATTTCTCTTGAAAATAAAAGAATTGAAGACACATATCGCATATATAAGTTTTACTTTTCTTGTTATTTTTTTGTGCTGCAAGCAATTCCAATAAATCTTTAATCCAAATAGTAATGTGAATTTTTATCATCCTTAAAATAAAATTAATTTATATGCTTATCCTTTTAATTTTGTGTGAGTTTTGGTGGATATACCATGGATTTCTTACCTTCATCTTCAATAAAGTATACATTTATAGATACATCAATTTGATTTTCTATTTTTCGTATATCATCAATTTTAATAGGATATTCATATTTATCTATTATTTTATCGATATCAAGCTCCACATTTTTATATTTGGTTAATCTGTCCAAATTTTTGTCTGCTGAAAATAATACAGAATTTACAGCCCAAAGGAAGCATTTTTATCATTATTTTTTAACATTTATGCATTCTGTCTTATTCTTTATAAATTCAGGTAGTTCAATATATTATGCAGTATTTAATGGATTATACTTATTTATAGCTAATTGTATTCCATTATTCTATCTAAAGTCCATCCTGAACCTCTTTTTTGGAATTCAGGAAATTGTGTAATTATTTTTTTGTATTAGGCATTTATTTATCCTTTTAATATCTCCTTCATTCAATATTGTATAATTTGGTGAAACCTTGGTTGTACGAAAACATTGGTAGAAAATGGGAATATTTCTTTTAATTCCTTTTCTCTTGTTTATATATATTTTTGACTTTTTAAAAGGGTAAATTGCTAAAATTCTTTTTCTTTGATAATTTAGTATTCTTTGTACAATAAATAAAATTAAATCAGCTTTCTTTAGATTATAATAATATGGAATTTGTAATTTTTTACCAAAACCTCTCAACTTGCAAACTGTCATTCCGCTCAAAACACTAGTTATCTTACAAGCCTCCATATTTGTTTATTTAAAGGGAAAACATTTTTAATTACAAAATATAAAATATAAGAATAGATATAGTGGAATAGCATCAAAAAGGTGTTTAAATTATTGGGAAATCTTATTTAACTTCTTGTTAACACAATAATTCTTAAGATATTCTTTAAAACATTTTTTACATTGAGTTGTGTTTATCTTTAAAACTTTTATTTAAAGAAAATAATTTTATAGATTTATTCCCATTACATACTTTACATGTTTTTGTTGGATAGTTATCATGTTGAATTTAATTTAAAATACCTAATATTGTAGTGTGTGATTTACTATTTTTATGGTTTTCGAGCTGTGGATTATAAATATATTTTTCACATTTGCAAAGTACTTTTTCTTTTTTTAACTCATAATGATTTTTGGCATATTCATTCATACATTTTTTGCATTTTATTGTACGTTTGTCTAAGTTGCTGTATGAGGATAAACTGAATCAATAGATTTATTCTCATTACATACTACACATGTCTTAGTTGAATTTTCATGTTGAATTTCATTTTTATTGTGCAATTTACTACTTTTATGCTTTTTGAGGGATAGTTTAGAAACATATTTTCCACATTCTCTCTTTTTTTCTCATATTGATTTTTGTCATATTCAGCACAACATTTTTTACAAGTGTTAACATGTATATCTTTTGCGTATTTATGCGTGTGAAAACTTTCTATGTTTAATACTTCACCACATTTTTTACATTGCTTAGATATGGTATTGGTTGGTTTCCATTGTATTTATTAAGAAAATAAATTTATTGAGAGAATGAAAAAATAATTTTCTTTAATTTTTTTTTTTTGTAAATATAAAAATGGAATTACTTTACAAGAAGTTGAACAATTCGTTTTAATTGACTAAACAACAGGATCTAGAAAAAAATTAATGGTTAACTGCAACAGATTTTCAAAATCATTAATCTAAGTTTGGTAAAAAAAAATTACTTGCATTCTAGATTGCAAGTATAAAATTACAATACCTGATCTATACATACAGTTTTTTGATGAAAATGCTTTAAAATTAATAAATGATAAACAAGTTTTTATAATGTATAAAGGTTTAAAAGAAAAGAAAAATGGAAAATCTGTACATGATATTGAATTCTGTTTAAATATTTAAATTCTATTGATTTGTATCTTTTTATATTTTGCTTGATTTTCTCTTAAATTTGCTTGATTTAGAATGCTTGCTTGCAAAATTGATATTTCTAGAAAACGTGAAAAATTGCTTGAAAAACAAGAACTTTTGCTTGATTTTAGTTTAGATTTGGCTGTTTTTAAGTTAGCACAAAACCTGCATGACATTTTTGAAAAAATTGGTAAATTTGTTTGATTTTGGGGTAAATTTGATTGTTTTTTAGAATGCGTAAGTTCTTAAATTTCAAACCATGATTTTAGAGGAAAAAACCTTGATTTTGGAACAAAATTGCTTGATTTTTTATGAAAATGTGAGGTGAGCCAGGACCCGCCTTATACATCTACTTAATATTCATATGAAAACTCAAACATGGCAAATTCAAAACACTAGTTAACTTGGACAACACAATAATTAAAAGCTGAAAGGCGACGGCATGCAGCCCTATGAGAGCGCCCTAACATCCTAACAAATTAAAACTCCAATTAAAAGCCAAAGCATAGCAAGCTATCAAGGGGTGGCTGAAAATAATTACAATCATTAAAGGGTACGAACAGGCCTAACAAAACCCTAGACAGAAACGCAAAAGTACAAAACTAGAAATTAAAAATATTCTTGATTTCTAGCAGTGAGCCAAGATCACGAAACACATTAAACACTTAGCTCATGGCAAATGGGGCTAAAAACTACACGAGCCAATTCAAACTTCAATAGGTTAAATACTCATTAAAAAGACAAAAATTACTAAAACTCCCAACACTGAGTGACAACGCTAACAATATTTAAGCATAGTAAACTCTCAACTGCAAAACTACTATGAAGCAAATTATCTAAGGGCGAACATAACGAACTATGACCTCTACTCACTACAGAAACACTATGCTCTCCCCAGCATGATTAGGTAAATTACATAAGAAAATTTAAATAAAATTGCAAACAATATTACTTTATAAGTCGGTTGCAGCAAAAGATGCAAGCTCAGCAAGGTAGCATGGCTTCACAGCAGTTAGATAGGCTCAACGAAGAATCATGTTAAAGTTGAATGCCCCAAGACTGCCAGCTATCGCAACAGCATTAAGATGATCTCCAGGTAGCTATTCGCACAGGCAAGGCTCAATCAAGAAGTGATAGCCCGAAAATGACAATATCCGAATCAAGACTCTAGACCCGTGATGCAAGCTAGGTGGGGGGAGGGGGTTGGGGGAGAAGCAAGGAGAAAGGGAGGGGATCGAGAACATAGTTGGGAGGTCGACACAAACGCTAATAATCAAAGTGGCGATAGTTCAAAATAATGTGGCGCTGGTGTGGCGAGAATAAACTAAGGCGACAAAGTCAGAGTTTGTAGAGTGCACCTCAACACTATAACGCCCAGCAATAGTCTCGAAAATCACTAGACGCAATGACCAGTTGTAACAGTGTTAAACACAGTCGCTGCAAAATATTTAAGTGCAGTACATGTAATGTGCTATTCCGTGGAAAACCAATATGTTAATGTAAAATAATCGTAAGAACTATAGTAAATTCAGGCATCTTTAAAATCTCATAAAGCTGACCTAAAAAATGTTAGAAGCCTAAACTGGAATATTCATATGGAATGGTTTTTGGAATATGACAGAATTCTTTTAAAAGCTTTAAACAGTAAACAACACATTTGACAGGTATAAAAGTAGACGTCAAATTTCAATGTTTATGTTTATGTGTAATGAAAATATACAAACACATGTACACACACAATGGAATGTAAACATTGATTCTGACATATGCTGCATGGCAGTCACATGGCAATGTTTGTTTACATTTAGCAGATGGATACAAAATGGGCCTGCAAGTAGATATTTAACAGTGCCCTGAGAATGTTTCTTCCAGTGGGGAATGGACTATAGTGACTTCTATGTCACAAATAAGAGATTGTTAGACTTGGTCTTTAACAAATTTTTTTATATTTGAGTAGTCACTTACTTTTCAAATGTTGACATGTGGACAAAATTTTCAACCAATAATTTTACCATGAGCTTAATCTTAGCATGTTTTTTTTTTGACATGGTTGTAAGTTTTAAGGTGGTGTGTTAAGTGTTGATGAGGTTGGAGGTGTAGTGTTTAGGAATTGCTCCAGTGTATGTGTCATTGGGTCTTCGCTCTGAGAATGTGTGTTGGGGTGGTACAAGCCTGTGTCCTTTTTTTTTTTTTTTGTATTAAATATAAATGTGGCAGTGGTTTTGTATAATGTTTGGGGCAGATCTAGATCCATGCGCTGGTTAAATGTGAGGCTGACTCAGTGATTTTGTAACGTAAATATGGGCAATTATACCAAGACATCTACCCTAGAAAGAGATAATTACACTCACTTAGCTGGACGAATAATTGACAGGGTTTGTTAAATTGGTTTTTGTTGAAACGCAATTTGTGTTGGCCAAAATTTTAAGGTTAGGATGAATACAGAGCATATTAATTTTGTTATTTCTTTGAAAGAATTAGTGTTTATCAAAATGATTGCAGATATTTTTCTTATGTAATGGTGGTGTAAATTTTATGTTTATCTGAAATAAGGGTTTTATGTATACGATATTGAAAGATGTTTGGAGAGTGACTAAAGTATTTCAGGGTTTGTGTATATCCCATTAATGTTCCTATATAGAAAGTTTCAAGATAATTCTGAGGATTGTCTATATGTGCTAGGTGAATTACACCTGTTTCCATTATTGATTGTCCACACAATTGTTTACACTTTTTATTGTTCCACATCATTTACACTTTGAATTACATAGTATATGACTTGAATTTTGTATTTTATGGCAGATGTAAAGTACTGGTGACATCATAATTTTCCTAAATCAAACGTTATCTATAACTCATTGAATATAACGAATATAGGTTTACTTACCTTTGTATGATTGTTGAGATGTCTGTCGTTTGTATCCAAGAATGAATATGATGTTCTATTGAGATGTACGATTGATGGCTGTTTATATTTCAGACTTTCGTAAATAAGTGACTAATATATTGTTGTTTTGTAGCTGCTCCATTGAAATTGAGATCTTCAGTGAAAGGTAGCTTTGACTTTGTACATTGTTGTTGTGTTGATATTGTGTGACATTGTGTGAGTGTTGATATTTTACAGGATGTTTGTATGTTGTGTTTCTAGGAACAAGGTCAGAGTAGTACACTGCTTCAACACTTTTAAGTTAGGTTTTGATTTGGTAAAGATTTCTTCTAAATTTTTCCCAAATCAAGGGGGATATTGTAGTGTTGCATTTATACCCATTTTAATTTTTTTTTTTTTTTTTTTAATTCTTTTTCGTTCACTTTTGGTTAAATTGCCCAGTTTCATTTGTCACTGAGTGTAACTGTCCAAATTTTTCCTTTCATGCCACGGTTCAGAAGTAAGGGCTTTATCAGTTTAAATGTGATGCTTTAAGACTGAGTGTTAGTGTTACTGGCACTTCCGGATTCCCAGGCTTCAGAGCGAGGACGCAACTTTTGAGATTAAGTTCTTTCTGGTACCCATACCATCAGCATTTTTGTAGTTTTGAGCATGCCATGATGTAATGTTCAGCCAATTGGAGGTCACGAGCCTCTGCCAAATGAGTATTAAGATTTGTTTTGTGGGGGGCTGCATGCGCCGAGTCGCAGACAGCAAGCCGACGCATCGTTCATAATTGTTTCTATTACCACCGAGCGAATATGTAGTGTTCCAGCAGACTGAATAGTTGTACCACCAAGTCCACATGTAGGAAATACTACTGCGATGCTGTCCCTGTGTATTTGGATGAAAAGGAAGACGTGTAGAGTAATGCCAGAGTGACATATTTGTAACTGTTTTCAACCATCCAAAAATAAATCATTTCTTATCCAACATGGATATTTTCTGTTCTCATTTTAACAAAACAAATGTACCAGCATTATTTTTTAAGTGACAGAGGCTAGCCGGAACCCAACGTAAGTGTATGGAGAATGTAACTTGTTTGTGGCATAGCAAGCAGATGCTATGCTTCAAGTTTATAGTTTGTACATGCAACGTGGCTATTTATGAATTATTACTGTAACCAAGTGCACTCAGATGACAATATATCACATTCATATAAATATTATTTGCAGCAAAAATGATTGTATAGCAAAATGATGCATGGTTTTAATAAATAAATAACATTTACCGTATTTCCACTTTGTTGCTGAAGTGGGAGGCAATGCATGAAACACAAAATGGCAAGTTGGCCTCAGAAAGGTTTGGTGTTTTTTATTTTATTTATTTATTTATTTATTTATTTATAAAAACATCCCAGAGAGCATTGCTCTATTTAGGAACTGTACGTACACACCTCTGTCTGCAACTTTGTTCTGATTTCTTTACACAGTAAAGTTGTAGGGATTAAAATGCATTACATTATTTTCACATGCACTGCACATTTTATAACAGCAGCAACAATGTTCAACACATTTATTATAAGATAAGAAAAAGCACTAATTTGCATTTATCATTGTACCATAATACAAAAAAAAAAAAATTAAACACATAGAATGTCTTATCCCCACATTGCACAAAAACATCCCATAAATATACGTTTAATGTCACTTTAGGTCTCAGTCATAAAATTTCCTTTTTTTTTTTTTTTTAATACCAACAGCTATAGCAGTATGTGATACAATAGCATCATGAGATATGCAGAAGTAAGCATACTACATTGCACTTTACCTATAACATAACTACATTGCACATTACGTACCTATAACATAATTACACTGGACTTGCTTTTCAAAAATTTCACAGCATTTAACCCCTAATAAATGTATCATAGAGTAATATGTAATCCAACATTTGACAATAGTAGAGCATTACATGCAAATTAAAGTTTGCATAATTATCAACTTTCGGCCTCATAATTGTCCCCAGAGACATTTTAACTGCTTTTTTTTTAATACACTCAGCAATTTTATTTCTCTGATACCACTACATAAGCTATTATATAATTTTGCAGCTATAAATATATTTGGCAACTTGATTTCTCCAATATTACTAGGTAAGCTCTTTGCAGCATTAACCATAATACATACTATGTATTTGAGCCATACTTTGTTGTTTTAATAATGTTCATGTGAATGTTTTTAATTTGTCTTGTTTTATACCTATTAACATCTTAATTATTATTAACAGAGACATTGCACAGTATTTGTTTGTTGATAGCTTGATACATACACATACATATGTGTGTGTGTGTATTTTGATGCCTGCTAAGAGCCAGCAACAATGAGACCATGACGGCACTCACCGCTCACAGTAACATGTGAGTAAGCATGTGCATGTGGCCCGCTGCGAACACGGACTTTCCCAAAATGGGAAAATTGATCTCAGTGTATTATGTGTTTCTTTTTCTGGGTAAAATATATTTGCAAAGTGTAATATGTTTATTTTCATAGTCTCATGTCATGTTTACTATTTAAAATTCAAAGTGCGCTGAAGAGATAGACAATACTGTTCAGGCTAAGACACCTTTCAAAAACATTTGAATGGCAACAGAAATTCATAATTAACAGCCTATTTGTGAAAATGTATTGAAATACTTTTTGTGCTATTTTAAATTAAACTATTAATATTTTCCTCTGCGTGCATAGCACTTCCGCTTGTGTGAACCCTGTAGGCAGCCATGGTAGATCCGCGTGATCCCTAGCTCTGCACAGTCATTCTAGGAGAGCTGGCAAGTTAAGACGCTGTCACGTGCACACTTCATTCTTTTGCACTGATGCAGATTTTCAGTGTTTCATTTTAGTATACCAGTTAACCTTTGCTTTGCGTACGTTTTACCTGACATCCACAGCCTAATGCTATCTGCTCAACTTAATTATTTTGCAGCCCTCGTGGCTTTTTGAACTTAAACGAAATGAGAGGAAATGTCCAAGAGGCCACGTGGCTCGCGCAACTTGTGTATCAGACGCCATCCGCCCATGTTTAGAGCTTATCTTGTAATTTCTGCTTAATTGCGGCAAGCGACATTAATGCTAACATTTGTGTGTAATTATTTTGAGGGTTTTGTCATGATTGTTTTACAGCCACATCGCCCACGGCTACGTGGTTAGCTACCACCGAGACCGTATCTGCGCCATCGCCACGTTAAGAGGACGAATGCTGAATGAACAATTAATTAATTGTACAATAGATGGACTTAGGGTACTATTTAATTCCTTTTGTATAATATTAGTGACTCCACCACTTGTTTTATTGTTCTTGTTTTTTTAATCTATTCATGTATTTGTGCACTTCACATACAGAACTGAGGTCAAATAAATTGAATAAACTGGGGTAAAATATATTGAATAAACTGATTTACAAGAGTCAGTTATATTGGATCATGGATCCGGCAATTTATCTGTTATTTATCTATCCAAGTTTGCAAATAACAAATTAAACTTATGTGCTACTTCAATTGTATGGTGTATTTATCATCTCCGTGCAAAATTTATTTTTCTTCTTGTTCAACACTAGGTTGAGTATAAACTACCTTATAAATATTTTCCAGGTTTTCTTGGATCACAAAAATAAGTGAATTTCAGTGTATGTTCCATATTATTTACAGTATTGCAACAGCTAAATATAATCACTTTTTAAATACAGGTTTTGAGGGTTATTTTGTAATTTTTGACCACAAATTTTTTTTCTCTTTTGTTATTTTTAGATACTCGTTAGATATCCAATCTGTAAACGGAACTTTTTTTTTATATACATTGCTTAGGTGATTCTAGTGATTTACTTATTATGCCTTTTGGGTAGTAATCTATAAATTCATTATATAATTACAGTCTAAATCAAAATTATTAGCAAGCTGAATCACAGCACATAGAAATGTGTTACGTTACAAATATATAGAGCTCAAGGAAATTCTAAAAATTATGGGAATTTGTTTAATATATTTGCATTTTACACATGGGAGCATGGCTGTCAAAGTGAGCCATGCATGCTAGCCAACAGATGACAGCACATTCACCCATTCCACTACAGATCTGCAAAAGTATATCTACCATGTCCTTTGGAAAGTAAACTTTTTATCTGGTACAAGCTCAAAATGACTTAGGTATTTAATATATACTATTGAATCAAATTAACGTAGAAATATTTTCAAAACACTCTGCAACAGATCTGCTATCTATTTAATTAATATGAAGCATGCACATAGCAACATTAGCACTAGCTACAGCATATGAAGAAGAGAGAAATGAAGCAAAACTAACACACACTGTTTTAATTTCCAGTTCATTTTAAACACTTGCATATTATTCTACCACAAAGTATGGTTGTTACACAAACAACTGCTTTGTAATGACATGAAATAAGATATGTAAACTTTTTTTCTAAGAACTCCTTCCTGCCTGCATATTTCTCCTATGCTTGTTGTGCAAATGGCAGGGCTGACCAAATAGCCAACATGAATTTCTTTTTCAATTGTTCACACATAAGTTGATACACGAATTTGTATAAGGGATGTTAATTTCATTTATGACTTGTTGCCAACAATGGTTGTCAAAAAATGTAATTCTTAGATGAAATAGACTATAACTAAACTTACATCAAATGAAATTGCAAATATTCTTAAACTTACTTAAAATGGAATGTATACTTGTACTAAACACCAGATAGATGGTTTTATCATCTATGGTTCAACCATGAACTGCACATGCTTAAACTCCTGGAAAAAAAAAAACCACATTATATGACTACAAGCACTTGTGGCAGAAACTGTAACTGTTAATCAGGAGAGGAGAAAAACCTAATAGTATTTTCTTTAAAAGTTGATAATGAAATGCCAAAAGAGCAGATTTCTAGATGGATAATTGTATATTCTATATTAAACTCAAAACACTATTCATGAGATGAACATAAACTGACCTTATGAGCAAGGGCAAACTCTTAAGACAGTTCTCACAGAATTCATTATACACTTAGGTAACAGGTTGTAAAAAAAATGTGGTACATAATAATACCAGTACCATTATCAGCTTAACCAGACCCTACACATCAAGTATGTGCAGTAAAATATTTATTAAGAATCATCCAGAATAAACATTCACTAATATTATAGTTTCAGAAGTGGTCACATTACACATGTTTCCTTACACCAAACAAAGTGAATATCACACAGACAGCTCAACGCACATGAAATTAATACGCCAAACTTTCTCATTTCGGAGTACAGTTTCAGTTTATGTTAGGAATTCAAAATTATAATAGTCATTGAAGAGATTTTACCTCGAGGTGTTCACAATGTTTTTATTATGAAATTTTGCAATATACAGGCAGACTGTAAAATGTACATAATTTTGCAAAGTAAAATACCACAACCACAATAAATACCAAACAGTGCAACGTGTATAACAAAAAAATTAATTGGAAATGTTACAGCGTGACAAACTTCAGTGAAACCCCGGGAAATATGTGAACTAACATTCTCCTCTCTCACATACCAGCCCTCCCTACACTGCCATTTGCCTCGTCTCTGTCCAACCAATAGCCTGCAAGTGGCAGTATCTACTACCTGTGTGTATAGTCCCATCAGTTGTAAAGTGCTGTTAACTGTTAAGGCAACTTGTGTTTGTTTTCTGTCCAGTTTCGCTCCACATGCACTTACCCGCAAGTTCTAAGTATTACCACCATCGTATGTCACAGTGTGACTCGCAATATACATATTTGTTGTCTTAGCTAGATCAGCAACTGTTTTTCAATAACTTGTGTACATGTGCACCAGGAAGTTTTATTTATCTTTTGTTATATTTGCAATGACTAAAAACATAAAAGCTATAGACCTGCGCATAGCGAAGCTAGCGAAATTGTTAGAAGTGTAATTAAGTTTTGCAATAAAGAAAAGGAAGGTGAAAATGTGATAATTACGATTCAATGTGCAACAAAACATGCTTCAGCTGTAACCGGGAAATCAGAAGTTTTTATTAAAAAGATTTGTTGAGGGCAATACAGCACCTTGCAGAGGAACAGAATTGTCAACTCCTGGTAAGAAGAGGAAAACTGCAGACAGAAGAATTCAGTTCAATTCATTTGATGCTGGAGTGGCGTGAAGAAAAGTGAAAGAGTTTTACGTGATGAAAAAAACAGCATCCACACTATAAAATTTGCAGACAGTGTTGGCAAGAGAAATTGATTTCATAGGTAGTAGGGAAACTTTACTAAGATTAATAAAAGCAATGGGGTTCAAGTTCAAGAAATTTAAAAATAACAACTTATTCTTACTGGAAAGAAACAAGATTGTTACATGGCGAGCGAAATACCCATGAGCTGTGATGGAAAATGACAGACAAGGCAAAAGTAAACTACCTGTAATATACCTAAATGATACATGGATTCATCCGAATTACACTGTGAACAAGTGTTGGCAGTATGAAGACATAGCAGGAGTGTATAAAAGTAAACATCCAGGCCAGAGATGGATTGTAGTATACGCAGGTAGTGAAAACAGCTTCATTGAGGGAATCAAATTGTTGACTCTTTGGTTTTCTCGGATTACCCATTTGTCTAAAAACTTAGATTTTACTTGTTATAATTTGCTTTTAGAGCTGATAACTACATTCTTGCTTACACTACTCTGTAGCCATTTGTCAAGAAATCTTGGCTTTCTGTGCCAAGACACATTCTTGGAAAATTTACTAAATTACCAATTTTTGATAAGACAAAAGTTTTGCACTTTTTGTTTAAGTGCATGCCACGTTTTGTGTGCATGTCTCTATCAATATGAATAATACTTACATATTTAACAATGCTGGATTCATGCTATGCTATTCATACTAATACAATCCATCCTTACAAAATGCAGATGCTGTAAAAAATGAGCAAGGATGATCCAGATCGAAGAATGTAGTTTTCCAAGTGGACAGTAACAGTATAACTTCCTAATCATCCACAGTTTGTGAAAAGCATCTTGTTGTCAGATAAAATTCGTTAGTTTCAGCAAAAAGTGTGTAATAGTGAAATACCTAATGTAAGAAAGAGTAAAAATTTTTTCTTTGGCATAGCATTGTTTTGTATTTGAAAAACTAATCATTTAGCAAATAAAATATTTTCCCAAATTTAAAAAACATTCAATATTTCAACTGTATATAAAATGTTGGAGGTCAAAATAAATGGACTGTCCCTGTCACTTCATATAAAATTCAAGATGAGACTTCTACCAGAGAAAAGTGTGAAGTGATATATTTTGCTAGATGTGATAATGTATGATATTCAAGTGTAGCCCCCTCATAATGAAAAATATTGTTCAATCATAGCCAAACATTACACACTAAGCCAGAGTTCTAAGCGCCAGCAGGGGAGTAAATCACCATAACAATGATTGAAGGCACACACGTTTTCTTCTTTAAGTAGTGACTGTGAAGTGGTCACGCATCAGTGAAGCTTGGAGTATCAACCACAAATCATTTTCAAGCAAAACCCTCTCGCACTTACAAATACAGCTTGGATTTACGAGTAAAATGATGGTAATATTGTGTAGTTTGGTATTTTTTGGTTAGGTCCTTTTGCAATTTAACATATTTTCATGATAGATTAATGATAACCTACATATTTTTCGGATGTTTGATCCCACTATTCCCTCATCTTCATAGCCCTCCCTGTCCTATTTGTACGTTATATTGGTAATATTGTCAATTGAGGTATTATTCTGTTACGTGCTTTTGCAATTAAACGTCTTTT
The DNA here is from genome assembly GCA_029891345.1 of Dryococelus australis. NCBI lineage: Eukaryota > Metazoa > Arthropoda > Insecta > Phasmatodea > Phasmatidae > Dryococelus > Dryococelus australis. Next base: position 189,911,227 of record CM056994.1, on the reverse strand, counting down.
CGTGATAAAATATTACCATTACGTACATATTTTTCACTTGGTTTAACCCACAATTTCCCTGACCTTCAATGCCCTCCCCACATCGTTTTGTGGCTTGTATTGATAATATCTTGATGCCCCAAGTAAATTTGAGTTCTGTGTAATTTGTGAAATTATACCAGTTTCCAGGTAGAAGAATTTTTTCCCCAAATATTTACAGTTTTGTCTTACTTGTAGCACTTCTTAATTTTTAATGTAACATGTTACTTTAGAGAAACTTACCATATGATATGATTATCTATTTTATGCCTTAGGCCTACTTGTATTATACTGTTCTTTCTTATTGTTAATCAAGGTTGCCACTTTTTTCGACTGGAAAATTCCCTGACATTTCCCTGATTTCCAGACAAAAAAATTTTTTTTTTTTGCCCAACCTTTTACTACATTATTTTTTCTGTAAGGTTTGGTGCCATTGCATTATAACACACTTTTACACCAAAATAGTTCTCTAATCTTACAAAATTGCTCACCACATAGACTGCAAAAAAAATGCCTAAGCATTTAGTCCACAAATATATCATGGATTCCACAGAATTCCCTGAAATTTAGCTACCGTGTTTGAAATTCCCTGACATTTCCATGATTACCCTTACAGTTTTCAAATTCCTTGACATTTCCATGTCTTCCAGACATGTGACAACCCTGTGATAATGTAACCGAACGTACATGACACGAGACAGATAACATATCACAGCTAGATGGAATTTCATATTAAATTTTATTCAGTGTTCACAATACCCAGACGAAATCTGCACAACATGTATGTTAGTTGGCTGTTGGAAAATTTTAAAGTGACAAGTTATCCTTATAATAACCAATATTTACTTTTTAAAACTCGCGATAAAGTGAGTGATTATTTCACTTTTGAGAATAACCTATATCAATTTATACGAGAGATAAGTATTTAGAAACCAACCAGAAAGTTATTCTGGAGGCAAGTTAGTTTAATATTTACTGTACAGTAGGGAAATACGCACAAAATTTTGTTCTCTAATGTTGTATTTACATTTTTGCATGCCCTAATGAGTCCGACATGATAGAAAGTAGAAATAGAATATACTTTTCTGGGGATTTCGGGGCTGCAATTTAGTTGGATTGACGTCACAGTGACCTTACTTTTCATTGGTTTCTACTCGGTTAGAAAACATAGTGGAGAAAATATTTTAAAGGCTGGGCTAAAATTGATTTAGCATGGAAAACAGCACAGCCACAGAAAGTAGAATACATGTATTAGCATGACACTAGCTACAATCACACACAGCACATGCACAGAAAAACAGAACTGGGGAACCACACAGGAAGTAGGGCTATATCCTACAATTACTGTGTGTGTGTGTGTGTGTGTGTGTGCACCCTGAATAGCCAATCAGAACATTGATACCACCAATTTCATGTGACTATCAAAATGGCTATAAAAGTAGTGAATATGATTACTCCTTGAAGAGTTTGGCACCATATAAATATTTCAAATTGTTACTGTACAAGCAATATATGTCAAGAAGAACGTCTTATATTTCTACAAATTACGACACGAGCAGCAAAGTAAACATGCTGTTGACAGTATTTTTTTCATTCCAATGTGACCAACAAACGCACGCGCAATTTAGAGAGCATCGTTTCTTTCATTTTCACGTCTATTTCTGTAAATATATGTCGTTTCTGTGCGTGTGCTATATTGGTTGTAGCTTTTAGATTCGAACTGTGCGTGTGCTAAATCAATTGCAGCACAGCATTAACTAAAAACCGTAGTTTATTTCTCGTGTTACATGCTATAAAATGAACGTAAATATAATGAAAGACATACAGGCCACATTTATACGCACGAGAACGATAATGACTGAAATGTATTTATACACCTAACCACTTCCACGTACAAGGTTTGCCATTTATGGAGAAAAGTGAAAAGTTTACAAAGTAACCCGAATATTCTTCAGAAAAAAAATCAAGAAACTAGGGGTATATAAGAACAACAGTAAAGTTTATAAATTCCTTCGACTATTACCTAACAAAAAAAATCAACAAATATATTTTCAGGGTTACTATAAACAACATCACAACCACACTTCACTATGATGCTCACTTGTCTATGAAGCTCAGCGTTGGCGAAGAGCAAATGGCCTTTCCTTCCAACATATTTGATCAAATAATTATGAATGTGTTTGAAAGTGTGTCACACTGTCAAATTTATTATTGGGAGAATCTTGTTTAAAATATTTTTATTACTATTTTCATAGTGAGATATTGCACTCGTTTTCTGTACCATAACTTGTTCTTGTGAACAAGTGTGTTCTTCAAGATAGTTTAGTCTGATGACATATTATTATTATTATTATGTGATATATCAACGTAATGCAAGGGTCGGTGTGTTCTTTATTATGTTTGTTATGGTTACTGGAATCAGTTGTATTGCTAGTTTCGTTGTTAAAAAATGTTTTACTAACAAATACTGACAACAGGTTATGGGCCCAGAATATCGCATGTGGGTGTAAAAGATGAATTCACCAAACCCGGCGAGCGCGGAAAACAGGTTTGGAATAATGCCATTTGCAGGTACCGACTTCAACAACTGGTCATATAGAATTTAAACTGCCCTTGCGAAATTAGAAATTCTCAAACTAATTGGAGAGGAAAATGGACCAGGCGAAAAGGCTTTTAGATTTTGTTAAGAAAGAATGTTATGGCCAAGTCAACTCTCGTCAAGTGCATTCCAGTCTCATACTTGGAATACGTTAAGGACTACAAATCGGCAAAAGAAATATTGATAAGATTAGGGCAATGGAAATAACAAACGCTTTATGAATTTCATTTAAATATAATATTTTTTAAGAGTAAGCCATTTACTTTTTGAAGTTTTTCTTTTAAATTAAAAAACCTCTTTTGTTTTATCAAAGCATTACATAATTATTAGAGCTATCACATTTGACATTTTCCATTGTTATTTTAACACCCTCCATCAATGAAAAAATATCAGTTATAGAAATAGAGAAACAAAGTTTTTGTATCAGTCCTACATTAAGTCCTACCTCTCGACAGAATCTTTCAAGAGAGACTTTGGATTCTGCCTTAGTTAAACTGTCAACAATCAGGTCGTCAGTGTTAATATATTTCAGATTGATTACTCCACTGTCGACATTTTCTTGTACAAAATGAAATCTGGTGTCTATATGTTTCATTTGCCGATGAGAATCTGGATTTTCAGCAACATAAATAGCAGCCTGGTTGTCTTAGTTGATGATTATAGGACAGATGTTCTTCACACCAATGTCCTCAAGTACATTTTTAATCCAGCAGGCCTCACTTACTCCACTGCTTAACGTGATGTACTCTGCCTCTGTATAAGACAAACTGACACACTTATGCTTTAATGAGTTCAATGAAATGGTACATCCCAGGACTTTAAACAGGAGACCTGTCATTGGCCTGTCTGTGAGATCAGCTGCAGGGTCAGAATCAAAAAAACCTTCAATAAAAATGTCAGAGTTCTTGCTGAAAACTAACTTGAAATTGATGGTTCTTTTGACGTACCTCAAAATAATTTTGAGAAAAGTACGAAGATTTTTACTTGTCCGACTTTGGTATCTGCTAGCGAAATTCAGACAGAATGCCAAATCTGATCTAGTTCCTAAAACCGCGTACATTAATGGCTCAATGGTACTCCCGCATGTGTTGCCCAAACTTTCATAAGACGTAGCAGAATCAATCTTTTTAAAATTTGGGTCCATTGGAGTTGATGTTGGTCTGCAATCTTCCATGTCGAATCTTTCAAGTATTGATTTCAAGTAGTCGACTTGATCAATTTCAATATCTCCCATCGAAAGATCTTTTACAATATTTAGTCCCAAATAACTGATATAACATGAAAGATTAAGATAAAAGACTAGGATATTGTCAACATAAACCAAGCTATAAATAAACTTCCCTCCATAGTTCTTGACATATAAACATAATAATTTGCTTTGTATCCTTCCCTCAGCATTAAATTATTAAATTTTGTATTCCAATTTTTTGGAGACATTTTTAATCCATATAAGGATTTCTTAAGTGAATAGCTAGCAATATTCTTAGTGGTGCAAGTTTTGCCACTGAAGCAAAAATGTCATTAAAATTAAAATCTTCATCTTGTTGGAAACCACAAGCAACAAGACAGGCTTTCAATATGACATTCTTTTCTTTCTGCTTCTTTCAGAAACCCAACTTTGTGTCAATTGTTTTCTTTCCTTCTGGTAGACTTACTTCAACCGATGTCCCATTTCTTTTTATCGCATCCAATTCTTCTTCTATTGCAAGCTTCCATTCTTACCGATTTGGTCGTTTAACTACTTGCTCATATGTTAAATTGTCTTCTTGAGACACCATGAGATATGTTTCAAAGTCATTGTATTTGGATGGCTTCTTTATATTTCTCTTTATCTTAGATTTTTTAAAATTTTGTGGGCGATCTTTGATATTTTCATTTTCATAATACTGTGACGAGATATCTTCTGGATTGAAATCATAGAAGTCATCTGATGAATTACTGAGGTTACTAAATTTTTCTGAACTCTCCTAAATGTTACCTGTTGTACGATTCCCATTTTGACCCTGTCTTCTTTCTTCATTTGCTGTTCCTTCTAATATATTTGTATCCATTCAACCTTCTTCAACTACAAACTCGTCACTTCCTCTATCAGAACTGTTCTCAACCTCCTCTGACTCTATCCCTAATGTTTTCTCTTCTGCAGTAAGCCCTCATCTGACTCTACAGATGTTTTTAGATTTTTCTAAAGTAAAAACTACATTCAGTGGTGTTATTACTTTCTTCTCGTCAGGAAAACAAACCCTTCAGGATTTGGAATTTATCTCATAACCTACAAAACTTCCTTCTTTTCCTTTAGGATCTATCTTTTTCTCTTATGGTCAGTAATATGTAAAAATAACCATTGATCCAAAATTTTTAGATTATCTGATTGTAGGGTCTTCTTAAACCCCAATTCATGTGGTTTTTTCCCCCCTTTGACTGACTTGTACCTGTCAAGTTAATTGTGTAAACAGCCGTATTCACTTTGTCAGCACAGAAACGATTGTCCAGTCCTGATTCGATTAACATAGTTCTCACTGCTTCCATTACGGTCCTTATTTCCCTTTCAGTGCACCCATTCTGCTCTGGACAATATGGAGCCGAAAGTTGGTGCCTAATTCCCACATATGAAAAGTAATTTTCCATTTCTTTATTTGAAATTGCTGTCCCATTATCTGTTCTCACAACCTTGACTCTTTTTGCGGTGTCCCTTTCTGCCTCTTGGAGGCATCTTTTAATTAAATCAGGAAATTCAGACATGAATTTAACAAAAAAAAAAAAAAAAAAAAAAGCATAATCTAAAATGAGAGTAATCATCCTTCATCAAAAGGAAATATTTTGATCCACCAAAGCTTGCGGTTTCAAAAGGGCCACAGAAATCAATGTGCAGAATCTCTCATACATCTTATGTTTTTGAGTCACTCAGTGGAAATGACGTACGATGCTGCTTCCCTTGTATGCAAGAATCACACGAGAATGGTTCATCCTTAACAGAGCATTCAATGTTTAGTTTAGATAAAATGTCTCTTACTTGCTTGATATTTTGATGAGCAAGTTTCCTGTGCCATATTTCAAGAGATTTTAAGTTAGATACACCTACTCCTGCTGTCTCGATTCTCTGAACATCCAAATTTACAAAAAGATCTCTCCTTCCAAATTTACTTCTGCCATTACTTCATTATTTTTATTAATCTACACTCATTTCCCTCTGTTATTAATGTATGTCCTTAATCCAAAGCTTGAGAAATTGAGAAAAAAATGCAATTGTAAATTGGGTTAAAAAAAAAATCAGCATTCTTTATCAACTACATGGCAAACAACATTTATATCACCAACACCTAATGCCTTCAATAATCTTCCATTTCCTATTTTAATTTCTTTTGTGTAATCTCTAAAATTTATAAAATAATCTTTGTGAGGAACTGTTTGATCACTGGCTCCACTGCCCAAGTAAAATTTTTTTATTTATCAGGTCCACTTGATTAGTAACACTGGCCATGCTAACAAAAAGCATTTTTAAAAACCTTGCCAGCCTTTGTATTCGTACTTTCAGACTTTCCTGGGGTCAGTGCACTAATCAAATCCTTTTAAAATACAAACGGCAATCATTTTTAAAGTGACTTGGCTTATTACAAAAGTGGCACGTAAGAGTCTTTTTACTATTTGCTGCATTAGTTTTATTTTTAAAACATTTTTCAGTTGTGTGGTTCCTTTTATTTCAAATAGTGCAATGCCTTTGAAATCTGCAAAAGCCTGATTTTCTGAACAATATGTGTCTTTCAGCCTACTTTCCTCTATAATAAGTCGTCAATCAACTTATTTACTGTTTGTCTGACAGGACCAACAGATTCCCATGACGACACAAAATCTCTGAATTATCTGGGAAGGGACATTAGTATTTTCGTAATAACTTGGCGGTCTGAGATTTCTTCCCCAAAGATTTTCAGTTTTATCGCAATATCCATAGCAAAAGATATGTGAGCATCTACCACTTTTCCTTCATATTGAAAACTAAGGAATTTTTCATGACGCAAATGAGTTTATGTTTCAGACTTTTGTTCATGTATGGACAAGAACTTATTCCACATTTCAGCAGAAGTTTTGCAACTTAAAATATGAACAATAATTTCCTTCTTCATTCTGAAGACAATTAATTCCTTGTCCTTGGAATCCTTTCCCTTCCAAATATCTTTTGACATTCCTTATTTATTAGGCACATTAACCTCACCTGTCATGACATCTGAAAATACTTTTGCTTCTGCTGCTACCAAAATTTTAAATTTCCAGATGTTCTAGTTGACTTCTCCCTTCGGCTTAGTTACCTGGATTTCCATTGTGTTCTTTTTTTTTTTTTTTTTTTGCATATTTCCATTTGGTTTTTACAATTTCAACTGGATATCCTTCCATCGAAAATAAAAGACATATTCTACATAAAAACTACTTTCCTCAAAAACCAAACATCACTGGGCCCATAACCTGATAAAATTAGGGCAATGGAAGTAACAAAAGTTTGAGGAATTTCATTTAAATATAATATTTTTTAAGTCAGCCATTTACTCTTTGAAGTTTTTATTTTCAACAACAAGCCTCTTTTGTTTTATCAAAGCATTGCATAATTATTAGAGCTATCACATTTGACATTTTTCAATGTTATTTCAACAAATATACACAACACTACAAAATAATTTCGAAAGAACCGTCATATCATCACAGATTCATTACCGCAAAAAACTGATAACATTAAAATTTTCATAAAGTTCTAGTTTAACCAATCACTTTATGAAATTCGATAAGATCGTCAGGGAACTAAGGGCTGCAGGTGCCAAACCCGACTCTACAGAAATAACATGGCACCTTCTACTGCCAATGCCAGAGGCGTATGGAAATGTAGTGACTGCCATTGATGACTTGCCAATTGAATATGTTAAAACCAGACTACTGGATGAAGAAATTAACAGGAAGTGACAGAGACAACCAAGTGAGAAAGGTGCCTCATCAACAGCATTTGTTAATCAACGATACTGCAGAAAACCATTTCCATTAGAGTATTACAACTGGAAAACGGGGGCATAAGAAGTCTGAATGCTGCAAGAAGAACAAAAGTCTGATAAATCAATTTCTATGACACACACGGTGCTTGAGGACTTGGAACAGTATCAATGCCATAGCCAGCCAATATCCTTTATGTCCGACATTACTTGTGTAACCAAAAAGGTTAGTGAGCTTGGCCGTAGGTGTAAAAATAAGAACACGAATAACCTGTTTGAATACGTAGCAGGCTTCGGAGCAATTGATCATCTAGTAAATGATGCAAATCTTTTCAAGGGTGGTGTGTGACGCACGGCCAATGCCGGTAAATATTGGAACGGGATTTTTCTGGAGCGGTAATGGTGAATGGAAAGAAATAAGTATACCAAGGGTGCCGGATGCCATCAGGCAACGTCAAAGGTGATGCTGCTCCTTTTAACCTCATTGTTTCGGGCTGTCGACACAGGACCAATCTCCTCACCATGGCTGTTGAATTGTTGACATATGCCTGTAGATTATTGCTCCAGGTGCAGGTTGTTTCCTAAATAATAGTCTGTCGGTTGGCTATGCGCCTCAGATTACCCTTGTACCGAAACAGGACTACTTTAGGAAATTACTTGCACACTTGACCCTTGCATTTATAAAATACTATAATTAAACATTTTGAAACAATACAAACATCCCTACAACATCAACACTGTAGAAATGGGATAGAAAAAACTCTTAGGAATATAAAAATAAATAATGACTGTTATCTTGCAACACAAAAAAATTAAAAACAACACCAGCAAAACAAATCATAGATATCTTTAATGAATAACACAATAACATATCTTAATTAGACCTGAAATGTTCCAGTTTAATACAGGGTCCTAATTATTTCCTCCGCGGTGGCATCTGTTGCCATAGCAACCTCCAGCTGCACTTGCACCGGTGTTTCTTGCTCTAGTGCTGCCCCTTGTCGCTCCAGTGACCAGGTGCACACTCAGAGTAGAATGTGCAGCTCCGCTGTGGTGAAGTTATGAGTTACGGCCGGACAAACGGTCTTAGGCTAGGGGCCATGGCACACATCACATGATTGATCTAAAAGAACCAATCAAGATTCAAGCTGCCAAAGAAGGGGAAACTTCAACCACAACGAAGATGGGTGTTATCAAGAAAATGAACTATGAGTTGATAAATGTGTTGCATGTCCCTGAATTGCAATGTAGACTCCTGTCAATCAATAGAGTAGAAGGTGCTAGTCTTAATATTGAATTCGAAAACAACCTAGTAGTCATTCATAAGAATAAGCAAATAATTGAAGTCGGCTATCGGCAGAATAAACTATTCAAACTTAAGTTTGAGCTTGCAAATGAAAATGTGGTTGCTCATAGGGCCAACACACAGTAACAGAAAACAACATGTTGTGGCATTGTAGGATTGGCCATGCATCATTAGAGAAAATGACTGAACGTGATAAATGAGGACTAATTGACAACTTTAAAAATGGAACAAGTTGCATATGTGAAGTAAGTCTCAAGGGTATGCAGAATAGGTTGTCATTCAGCACAAATGAAACTACAGCCAATTGCATGCTTGAATTAGTTCATACTGACCTCTGTGTGTCAATGACTCCCACTACACATGATGACAAAAATACATTCACACATTCCTGGATCATTACACACACTTTGCGAAAGGCTACTTATTCGAAATTAAAGGGGAAGTTGCTTCTTACATTCGAGGATATGTGCACATTGTCACATCTCAGTTGAAGAACATAATCTCTAGTTTGAGGTGTAATAATGGAAAGGAATTTATAACTAACGAAATAATAGATATCTGCAAGACATGGGATTAGAATTGAACCAACTGTAAATTACTGTCCTGAACAAAATGAAAAGGCAGAACGGTATAACAGGACGCTCGTCCAAAAGGGGAAAAGCACGTTAGCGGAATATCAAACAAACAAAGAACTCTGGGGAGAAACCTTATATGCAGCTATGTTTATCATTAATAGAGTTCCAACAGTGGGCAAGAAAACACCAGCTGAACTTTGATTCAACAACTAACAAAGCTATAAAAAACTGAAGGTCTTCGGATGCGATGCCCACATGCATATTCCAAAAGGAAAACGAGATAGGAAATTCGACAGAAAATCAGTCAAGTATGAAATGGTCGGTTACTGAAGTAATGGTTACCATTTGTGTAACAAGGAAGAGAGAACGATTGTCAAGGCCAGGGATGTGATATTTGATGAAACTCCAGGAAGTAAAGGAGACAAACAATCATTTGTACCTGAAGAAGACAATGAGGCACATTTCCAGCATGAATGTGATGGAGAAAATAACAATAAACCACAAAATGAAAATACAACAGAGGAGACAGAAAAAAAAAAGAATAAGAAAACCCCAAGATGGCACAAAGACTACAACTTCGATGTTCACATGGCACTATCAACAACACAATATATCAAAACAATACCTAGTACCAATAAAGAAGCTGAGGAAACACGTGAAAGCATTAATTGGCTGGAAACCATTGAAGAAGAACTGAACTCTCGCCACAAACATCGGACATGGGAAATAGTAAGATGACCAGAGCACAAACAAGTTATCGCCAGTCGGTGGGTGTTCAAGATAAAACAGGACATTGATGGTAATGCAAAATTCAAGGCAAGTTTAGTAGCCAAAGGTTATCAAACTACTAATTACTCTGAAACATACTCACCTGTGGGAAGATTGACGACACTAAGAATCTTGTTGGCAATTGTTAATGAAGAGGATCTGAACATACAACAGATGGATGTGAAAACAGCATTCCTCCATGGTACACTCAGTAAAAACATTTACATGAACCTCCCTGAAGATCCCAAGGAAAAGGATCATGTGTGTAAACTCAAGAAATCTATTTATGGCCTCAAACAGTCGCCAAAATGCTGGAATGAAGTGTTTAACCCTTTCATGTTAGGACAAGGACTTGAATGTTCAACACATGACACATGTCTATACACTAAGTTTGGAGAAGGGATCAAGCTGTTTGTATTTTTGTATGTAGATGATATGTTAGTAATAAAAAATAATTCTTGTAAAATAGGGTCCTTTATGAAGAGTTAATGAGTAAATTTTAAATGACTAACGTAGGAAGTATCATATCATTTTTGTATCATGTAATAGAGCATGATAATGTTAACAGAATTCTAAAGATCCATCAAGAACCATACTCATACAACCTGTTGCATACATTTTTGTATGAATGATTGTGAGGGAATAGCCACTCCACTACAAGAGAGTTTAAGACTAGATAAACCATTAAGTTGCCTTCCAATGAATAATTATTCATATCTGCAATTGATAGGTTGTTTAATGTACCTGGTGTTGGGTTCTCGGCCAAATATCTGCTATGTGTTGAATTTTTTCAGTCGCTACCAAGAGTGTGCCCAGGACGAACATTTTAATTACCTTAAGAGGGTGCTGAAGTACTTGAGAACAACTTAAAACAAAGGGATAATCTATTGTCACAGTAAGCTGAACTGTTAGCTTGTGGTTATGTAGATGCCGATTGGGGAAGTGATACTCTAGAAAAGAAATCCATTATAGGGTTTTGTCTCACAGTGTATGGGAACCTAGTATGATGGGGTACAAGGAAACAAAACACAGTCTCCCTTTCGACTGCAGAAGCAGAATATAAGGCCCTTAGTACAGCAGTTTGTGAATCACTATACCTTAAGGGAATTTCAATGACCTGGCTCTAAATTGCACCACTGTTTGCTTGTATGAGTATAATCAGGCATGCATGCACCTTGTTCGAAATCGATAAAACAGTCACTGTATTAAGCATATTGATATTAGACACCATTTCTTAAGAGAGAAAATTGAAAAGGGGAGCATTTCGCTCAGCCATATCCCGACAAAAGATCAAGTTGCAGATGTGCTAACCAAAGCATTAGAAATAAAGCAATTCTGTTTGTTAAGAGACAAACTGGGAATTTCTGATTGTTAAGAGTATGTTTTAAGTCTTGTTACCATTCTAAACCCAGGTACTGTGTTGAAGGGGAGTATTGGTTGGCAACACTCTACCATAACTTGTTTTTGTGAACAAGAGTGTTCTTCAAGCTAGTTAGTCTATGACATATTATTACGTGATATATCAACATGATACAAGGGTTGGTGTGTTCTTTATTATGTTAGTTATGGTTACTGGAATCAGTTGTATTGCTAGTTTACTTTTTAATAAATCTCCTATTAACAAATAGTGACAACAGGTCCATTATAGGAAGAAATGAAAGTAATACTGTAAATTATTTTCGTTTCTTTACTAAAATAAAGTTTTATTTATCAGAATGTTTCCTCAAAATTAAATAAAAGCCTCTGAGTTCGTAATATTATCTGCAATATCCCCTTAAAAGAGCATTCATGCCTGGACAGCTGCTACATACATTAATTATCTTCGTAACTTACTTCATTTCCAGCAATTGTTCGTTATCTTAAGTTTCTTGTCGTCCTTTGTGTGTCGTGCACGATTCTGATTGACTAAGACCGTCAAACAACAAATAAATTTACAAACAGGTCCAATATTCAAATGTTTGATGCAAACTGAAGCCATCCAACTTTCTCAGACAAATATGGTGGTGTTTATGACATTTCCATGACATCATAAATGTCCAAATTTACTTGACCAAACTTATTGAAGCAGTTTGGCAGAATTTTTGAGAACAGGCATATTTTCGCAGTTGATTTGGTAACATGCTGGTCATCAGTGTTCACAACGAATTGAACACATCGCGAAAATGCTGGCAAATGTAAGTTGGAGGGAACTTCAAAACTGCGCAATCGCTGTAATTGGGTCAGAAATAGACACGGAATATACGGACGTGTTACTGTAGGTAATTGAATACAGAGACTAACATGTACATCTCACCAGAAAATAATACCACTTGTATGTCAGAAATGCAGTTCATTTTACAACAAAGAAAAACATGTATTAAAACTTCACTAACACTCAAAATATACTAACTAAACCAAAAGTACATACACTAAGTACACATTGAGGTTATCCACATTTGTACCATTCACCTCCAACCCATTTCAACGAAACTTTCTAGCTTTCGTCCCAAAATAAAGTAGTCTTAATTTTGAACTACCGAATATTCATCCATTTTGAACATTAAAAGGCAAGCATGTGGTAATTCAAGTTGCAAATGCAATTAGAGAAACCAGAAATTTAAAACAATGAGCAGCGACCATCAACATCCGGTTGACAATTCTATTAACGTGTTCCTAACTGCGTTATCCAAAAATGGTAAACGCTGGTTGCCTCGGTCACTGTACGTTCACAACCAATTGTGGTGAACAGGAATGCGAAACCATCTCAATGTTACTAGTTCATCTGCGAAAATGCGGCTAGTGTGACACGGGCTTTAAGCCTCTGTCATACTATCAGATTTTCACCTTCAACTATATTTGACACTAAAATTTGAAGACAAAATATGACCACCAAAATTTCTTTTCCAACAAATTGTATCAAATAGTCCTGAATGTGTTAGAAAATGTGTCACACTGTCAAATTTCTTTCTGGGAGAATCAAATTTGAATAATTATTTAAAACTTATTTTCATACCTGAATGTGGTTTTCCATGCAGTCCATTGTAAGAAGAAATGTAAGAAATGTTGTAATTTATTTTCACTTCTTTACTGAACTAAAATGTTATTTATCATGTATGTTTCCTGCACAATGCCATTTAATGCCTATGAGTTCCTAATATTATGTGCGATATTCAATTCAAATAGCATTCATGCCCAGACAGCTTCTGCATAAATTAATTATCTTCATAACCTACTTTGTATCCAGCAATTGTCTGTAATTTTAAAGTTACTTGAAGTCCATGTGTGATGTGCATGATCCTGATTGACTGAGACCATCAAACATCAAAGAAATTTAGAGTCGGTCCAAACTTCAAATGTTTGATGGAAACAGAACCATCCAACTTTCTCAGGCAAATATAGTGGCTTTTATGACATTTCGATGCTGTCATAAATGTCCAACTTTATTTGACAAAACTTATTGCAAGTAGTTTGACGTAGATATTTGAAAGTGTGACAGGGGCTTCAGAGAACACAGATCTCGTACATAAAAATTACAACCATCTTGCACAAAATACTTAACTCACAGATCGCAGAATAAAAAAAAAAAAATTAACAAGGCAGCACGATATCTGTCGAAAATTTATACATCGATATTAATTAAAACAATATAATTAAACAACTCATCATTTTATGTAGTAAGTTGATTATTTTGTGGATTCATATAAACACTTATTCGTAGTCTGAAAGAAAAATATTGTGAAGTACTGATGTCATATATATATATATAGTCCATTCCCCAGTGGAAAAGACTTTCTTGGAGCCCTACTAAATATCTACTAGCAGGCCCATTTCGTATCCTTCCGCTAAATATTAACAAACATTACCATGTGACTGCCATGTAGCATCTGTCAAAATCAATGTTTACATTCCATTGTGTGTTTGTGTTCGTCGCTACACCTAAACATAAACATTGAAATGTGACTTCTACTTTTATATCTGTCAAATGCATTGCTTACTGTTTACAGCTTTTCAAAGAATTCTGTCATATTCCAAAAACCATTCTGTACGAATATTCACAGTTTAGGCCTATAACATTATTTAGGTCATCTTTATGACATTAAAAAAATGCCTGAATTGACCATAGTTCTCGTAGTTATGTCGTATTAACATATTTGTTTTCCACCACATAGAAAATTATAATTAATGCACGTTAATATTTTGCCACGACTGTGTTTAACAGTTACAACTGTGGGATAAAGAATTTTAGTAATTAACCTTTTGTTATTGATATTTGTTGGGTTATTTAAAAAGAAGGCCTCAGTTGGAATAAATATTAAAACGAAGGAATGGCCAGTCAAACGAAAAAGACACAGTAAACTCAAGCACACAACTCGTGTCGCTTATTTTTTTGCCATACAAACTTAAAATATAGCGGTGAACATGCACACAAATAAGCCTACGATAACTTTTATTCTGCTCATATTTGTATGTATGGCTACTTACTGTTTATTAGTTGTATTGGAATTTATCATGGGCTAGGCTTAGTATTTCGTTGGGATTGTGGCAAATCATATTACACGACTGTGTTTCAAACACCTAGGGAAAAAGGTACAATGTTGTGATAAACATACATGGATGTAAATAATTAAAATTGTCATAAAAACAGTTCACAGTTAAATCGTATAAATAGTGCACATCAAATATTTGAAATCATGCACACACACAGGGCCAGCATAACGACCACCTGACAGTAATGCCACGCCCTTTCACACACAATGGTTAACAAAACACACGTAGCAGTGTATTTATTACTGCTGTAGAAACACAGATTTATCACATCATAACTTGCTTAGGTAGGTTTAAAAAACACCACATCTACAAAAGTGATGTGGTAATTTGAAGTATTTTTTGGAGTAAGAATGATTTCCGCTTCATTTGGCAAAAAGCAACATGTCATGTCATGGCTCGCCCTGTCTGTCAACTTCAGATGGTATCAGTCCTACCATCACATCTAAATATATTTAAATAAGTATTCAGATTTTAAAATCTCATTTCAGTTGTACATTACAAATTAAAAAATCATTATTTTGCTGTAATAAGCATGAAATATGCTAGAATTGAAAACATGTATAATTTACTTGATTTCTAGCAATGTGAAACTTCCCGAGTGCGAGAGAGACAAAGAAAGAGCGAGAGAGACAAGTGCCATCCAGCCTACAGTTGCTTCCTCAGTCGATAAAACATACTCCATTCTATTGTAAAAATGAAATATGTTACCATAGGGCCTACCTAAATATTTAAATATTTCAATAGGCATCATTTAATTTACAAATAGCATACTAAAAAACTATGTTAAAATTATATTTTAACTGTGAACTATTTTTTACCTGCCGTTGCTGCTCTCTCTGTTGTTGATTCATATTTAATATGAAATAAATTTACAATTTATTGAAGATTCTAAGATAAAGTACCATTTATTCAATAATACAGTACTCTTGAGTTAACCACAGTGTTTCATATTTGTGGAATACAGGTTATTGAAAAATCAGATTGCCATGTTACTCCTAGAGGAATTTTTCAAAGGTTCTTCTTCAAAAATATTTTCCAGTCATGAATGGACTACACATATATGTGCAAAGTTTACCTAAAAATAGTTTAAATCTCCTTCTATTGGAGATTTAAAAAAATGCAGCAGTAATGCTAAAATGATAACAATCAAAAAACATTATAAAAGGATTTTTCATCCCCTTCCACTAAAGCTAGGCTCACAATGACCCATCGCTCCAGTCTGTCAGTCAGTTGACACCATTTTGGTGAGACCATGGATGGTGAAAGGTTTTTTTTTTATTGGCAGAGTTGGTTGAGATTAATGAAGCTGGAATTCCACCCAGTCGGCGCCAGGCATCGCTAGAAGTCAGCACCGACTCTCTGGAGCTGGAGAGATTGTTTAACCCTGGGTTGCTGACTTATTCATTCGAATGTAATTTTCTTTCGTTGGTACATGTGGCCCCTATTATTAAATGCTAATTGCAACTTCACAATTATGTGATGCAGATGTACCGAGATGTTTTCTAAACTAGATACTTATTTTGGCTGGTCCCATGCCTTGCCGGATTAATTAGATAAAAACACACATATTAGTGCATCTCTTACATAAGAGAAGAACACTGAGAAAACTGTAACACTTGAACGGGATTGTAAGGGTCCATTCACATCTATGCCATTAGGCGTACATAAAAATTACCAAAATCTCTTCACATATATATTTAGCACATTTGAACGATACACTCTTCTGATGGGAGACACTTTTCATGATATTTCGCCGGGTAAGCCTGCTGGCACAGCGACACTACAAAATGACGTGAAGGCGGAAAATGAATTCAATGGAAATAATTAATCTCCACTGGGGATACAAACCACAGGGGAGGAGAGCGGCCATCTCCGGTGACCTGAAATGAGAAAAGGTTATGGTACAATTACATAGTATTGCATGCTAAGTGTGACTTGTTCCAGATGTCCACATATCCTTTGTGCTTATTTGTACCATCGCAAACGCATCAACCATACAGCAACACTCGACCGATCGCCATTAGGTCATGGTCTCGATCAGTGCATGTCGAAAATAACAGCGTGTTTGTACTTTTCTTGAAGCTTTGAAACCTGTGGGTCACAAGCCACCATATTTTAAATTTATTACAAGTGTAAACTCTCATAATTAATTGATATGCGGCTCAAATGGGTGTTTCCCATGAAGTGACGATCGTTAGTCACAACAGCCATTGGAGGGAACACTGGGGTAATCGGCGCCACTTTACCCAAAACTTTTCAATGTGTGTGATGTCAACGGGCCTTGTGGCCGAATCCGGAGAGCGACATGGTTCCAAGAGGTGTCAAAAGATAGGGAATAATATTCCGAGTATAATTGTACTCGGACGACCCGCAGGACAGGTAGTGAGCTCGCGCGACACCCCCTTCAGCTCTTCAATTTAGGCTGTATATATTTTCACGGCAATAGTAAGACTTTATACAGGAACACTTAACTTATTTTAATAGCCGAGAGTAGGCCTTTCTGCATCCTGAGGTAACATTCCAGGACTTCATGCGCCGGGGCACATTTTTCACTTAAATGTCACTTAAGGCCCTCACCTTATTTTACAGTTGCGGCCACTTGCAGGTCTGGAGTGCCGGATCTGCTTTTCAAAGGATAGCATTCATTTGCAGTGACATTCTGTTGTACCATTTCAGTAATAAAACTGTCCCACATTGATGAGACAAGTTTTCTTGCATTTACTCTCCTGAGTACATCGGGCACTGCGCCCTATAGCAGAATCAGTAGTAAGTGTACTTTCAGTGTAATAAGTTTTGTTCTTATGGGGGCTTGCCTCCTTTAAGCAGGGTCAAGACAGTGCTAGTGTCGGCTTGCGGAGTGGCAGACAACTTCGTCCCTTAGCAAAGGGTATGATATGACAATAAGCATAATTTAATTGGTAATTCCATTAACTACCCTTCAAATTGACTGCTTATCCAGAGTTTGCAGTCGGCCGTACGACCCCATCATCATCGTTCGCTGTACTGAATGTAGTGCTAGGCAAAATTGCCATTTCCTGCACTACACCTGCTACGAGGCGGGGAACGAACTTAACACATCATCTTTGATCTCTGGGTCGCGCCGCATCAAATGGTTGGCACAAGAATGTTGCTGCTACCAGAGCATGGACGAATGCAGCCTAGCACTTGTGGTTCTTACAATCTAGTGACTCTTCCACCATGACAACAGAACCTCGCCTGGTGGTATTAAGTGCGCCAAGCCAGAACTAGTTTCTTGAGCTGTTGCTAGAACATCTTGCAAACACACTGAAAACCTCTTATCTTGCTATAGAACAATCGCATAAATTATGTTACATTTTACATAACTTGGAATAAACACTTGCTTTGAAAATTAAATGGCGTGGAGGTGAAACCTGTGAGATGAAAAAAACAAACACTTGAAACTTTGCAAGACATAACACTAAAGAGGGATGTTTCTCAGGGTGCCTTTCATGTGCCATTTTAATTAAGTGTCGCCATAAAGCATTTGTATGCTGGTACTAATTTTACTTGGTGCACTAAAGACGTGCGAGTTTGCACTACTCTGCTCTCTTTTGGCACACAAGTGCTCATGTGCTATATGCACTGTAAGGATGCGCTAACATATTGGCACACCACACAACACACTCTGTAGAGCACTGATACCCGCTGTGGTGGATCGGTGCACGGCCAGGCAAACAGTCTAGTAGGTGAGGTACGTGAGCACATGTCAAATGACCCATCTCCTGGAGACTCTTTGAAGGCCGGGCGATGCTATCTGCAACAGGTAGATTGTCTCACCTTTCTACGTGCCCACAAGGCATACGGGCAACTTGATTGGGCCATACATTACCGGGACGGCTGCTGATGCTGATGCTGAAGTTGACCTGCTGTGGCACAGGGCAACAGGAGCAACCCTACATGTGAGCAACACTGGCAGCGACTTTCCCTGCCGACACAACTGGCAATGGCAAAACGAGCCTGCCGACTCGCTGCCTTTGCTCCCACCCTCACTACTTGCTTCTGCATTACTGTGTGTGTCATGTCGATCCTGCTGTCACCAGAAGCTTCCTCGGCCAGCAGCGATCAGGAGGTGGTGGTCAAGAGCTGGTGTCTCCCCTGCTGGTGACAAAATTCTTGCTGTTGCCCTTCTTTGAGCATTCACCCCCTCGCCAGTTTTGGACATTCCCAAGGATCGCCCGGACACCATCGACATTGCAGCAGGGTATCCCAGGATGTCACCTGCTGTGCGTGACATCGGGGAGGGGATATATCTGTTGGTAGTAGCACCACAACAACGGGCCTCGTGATATAAGCAGAGGGATTCGCCACTCGAAATTCTGGTACCTGCGTGGGCGCTGGTGGTTGAATGGTAGTTCTCGTCAGAAGTTCCCTGTGAGATGCTGGTGCATTGGGCGACTCTAGGCTTTCTACCCCAGCTTATGGTGTGCTTTCTTGAGGTACTATTGTACCTATCCCCTCGGTACCTCTCCACCCTTAACACCCAGGTTGCTTGGTAGTGGGGTCGCCATCTTGGTTTACCAGAGGTGGTACTTCCTCTTCTGTGCGTTTTTGTTGATCTGCTCCAGACCCTCCCATTGGAGGTCCAGATGCATGCTCCTCTCCTCCTGCCACTTGGTGGAGCTCGGGACTTCTATCACCATCATGGAGCTGCAGAGTGTCGGGCATGGTTTTGTCAGCGACATCGCCCAGCGTGAGCCAGATTACATCCCTATGCACCCTGACACTTCTCCAACCAAGTTGGACAGAGTAGGTGGTTGGTCCATGGCTCCCGATGGCCCACTCAATTTGGACTTGATACTCACACAATAGTCTGACAGTATCTAGTGCGATGAGGATAGGTTGAGAGGAGATTATAAAGCCTATCAGATTTGAGGTTAAGGAATTTTTGGAAAGGTTGATTTTAGCCAATAGGCATCAGACATTGTCACTATTTTATCGTTAAGTTCTGGTAAAGCAGACTCTTGTTGACCTCAGGGTCGTTCGGCCGACGACCAAGGTGATAACCTTCATGGCGGGAAAACTGGTACTCCTCTAATAAAGTATGAAGTTATATGCTGCTTACACTGTAGCCTACCTGGGCTGGCCACATACTACAAATTAAATAAGAAAATGACGCAGTACCTATGTTGAAAAACTGAAATACACACTGGAAATATTTACACAACATACTGTAGTATTTGGTGGAAATGCCCATAGGTGGACAAAATAAAATCACACGAATGCAATTCGGCATGAATTTGCACATCATAAATTAACACATTCCACTAAGGAACAACTTCAAATTGTTACCAGACTTTACCTACCGACGAAGTCTATGCTGTGAAAATTGGTGCGAAGGCCGTAAGGATAGTTAAGTGGAAAGTTACACTTCTCCAGGTGAGTCGAGTACTGAGAAAGGCGAGGGATGGATTCCCAGATGACTAAACGAAACAAGATTCCTAGTAATTACTTACTAATGCTAATTAAAATACTAGTGAAAACAAAGTTACTGGTCGCCCAGGCATGCAACATGAAACACTACCATCCCCTTTGAGTGCTTCTTGATAACTAACTTCTCCCGTATGATGTGTAGGCTGGCATTGGTGGGCAGGCTCTTCATGTGGTACTACTTTCTGACCCATTTTGTCAATAAACTATGCATAAACATTAAAGACCACATGACATGCACTGTAACCTAAAAATAAATTCTTTTGTATTGCATGAAACAGAAATACACTTGTATAACAAAAGAGCGAATGACACGAGGGTGAAATGTGTGATATGTAAACACTGAACTTGCAATAAAACACTAAAAAAGACAATAACACTTAATAGAGCCTTTTCGCAGGACATACAAATGTTCCCTTAGTTTAATGGCCCAACGGCATTAGCTCTAACACCCTTTTGTAATTCGCCCTTTTTCTTGCTCTGTATCAGTACACATGAGCTCCACCAGGCTGTCCTAACCTTACACTGCACTGCATACACTGTGCTACACGCACCACCCATCGTACTAATATATCAATACACTTGCACACTCACTGCAAAAAGTGGAGATTTTAGCTGCGACACATCTTGTTGTGCAGTGGGTAAACAATCTATAGGAGGGGAATGGGGTAGGCTTCAAGTCCTTGCAAGCGATCAATTCCGGGTGAGCTTGTATGTAGACCATCTGACCTACTCTTAATGCTGGTGGTAGCCGCGTTGTAGGTTGGCAGCGATTTTTCGGCATCGCCTCCGTCGAGTATCACTACTGGCTGGCTCGCTGCTATCCCCTACTTGTGGGCAGTGAACCTCATCTGGCAGGTGCAGGTTGTTCCCCAGTAGTATGCCGGCTGGTGTTTTGCCAATGTTGGCATGGAAATATCGGTGAAGGGTGTATAATGTGGCTGGCAGTTGGTCTACACATGTATCACGTTGGTTGCCCACACTGAGTCATAACTTCAGATGTTTCACCTCCCGCCATTTCTCCTGGTAGATTGACGTGGTGTGGTGTATTCATGCCCCACCTTATATGGCTGGAGAAGGGCAGGAACTGACGGAAGTGCCTTGTGCCACATTCGGTAGAACGATATGTTGGAGGTCGTAGGCCGGTGGCCTAACAGGATATCTGGATCTGCTGTCAATTTGATGTCTGGTATGATTGGCTATTAATTAACTTCGTTAATTGCAATGAGTTTTGATAAAGGACGACATTGTAGACCATTTCGCATGCCGATACAAACAATGAGTTTACTCTACTTTAGGGTGGCAGGCTCTGTAAGACAATACTCTTTACACTGAAAAGTACACTGAAATGATTACTACATTAGGGTGTAGTGCCCTATAATACTCTGCAGAGTATAAGCCAATCCATTTCTCTAATTTGATTTTGATATTCTAAATATTATGCAAACCTGGCACTCATGGCCTGCCAGTGGCCGATGGTTGCAAAAAAAATCGTGGACCTTAATTAAATATTAAAGTAGTCTGCGCGGAAGCACGCACGATGCCCTGGGATGTTACATCATGGTGATGAACGGACCTGCCCTCGGCACGATAATATGAAAAAGGTTCCGGTTGATAAAAGTCTATTGGAGTTGAATGGTTAGAGCCTAAATGAATGTGCCAGGGGCGGTAAACGCAGAGCTCACCCACCATCCTGCCGATAGGCCAATTGCTCAAGTCGAACTGAATGCAGACGGCCATGGCTCCAGTGAAGATGCCGAAGTCGCCGCCAAATTGAGAATGCAGAAAAACTGTATGCTATTATTTACCTTATTACACGATTGAACTCGGCTAATAATTATGTCTATGCACTAAATTCTGGCTGATGACACACCCGTGTGCGTCTGAGCCTCTGTTGTGGCTGAGAATGTGACATCAATGGCATGTCATACCAGTTCAAGTATGATATTATATTATATGATACCTCAGATGGCTGATTGTGGATGGATTAGTATGTGGAATTATATCAATTATTTAAAAATATGTATATCTCTTTGTCGATTGTATTGTTGAAATGAGTTATTTCATTTTATAAACAAACTTGGTATGTTTATTCTCAATGTTATAAGATCTGCTCCAAGTTGTTTTGTGTTAGAATAAATAGTATCATGTTAATTAGTGTCAATCTTCTAATTTATAACATTACCTGAACAGATTATGGGTTCTGCACTGCTGGAAGAAGATTGATTTTAAAAAATTGTATATTGATATTAACATTGGATTCGTCCAGCCAAGTTATGTTTTGTTTTCTTCAAGCTACTAAATAGTTAAAATGGAACCATCCAAGTCCTTCTCCATTCCCCAGATTGCATTTTTAGAAGGCAAATCCAACTGGGAGAGTTGGAAAGTCAAAGTGAGAACTGCATTAAAGATTATACCTAAAGCCATCGACATAATAGATGGGAACTACATTTGTCCAGAACCCCCAGTTCATGAAAAGGATGAGCAAGCTTCAAATGACTATTCAAAACAGTTCAATATGTTTAATATTATTGAAAATCAGGCTTTATTAATTATGACAAATAACAGTGCTGAAGAAATGTTTGGAAAGTTAGAAGATAGGAACAAATATGGTAGAAGGCCAATATGGGAATGTAGCCGAAAAAAATGTGTGACCCAGCTGCCATCACTCCTAGCAGTGTGTAGGCCTACTGTTCGTACGGTTATAAGCTAATTATTGAATGGGCAGTTTGTGTATTTTGGACATGTTTTAATTCAAATTGTTTCACTTGAATGGTTATTGATTGTGCCAGGAAATATTTGGAGATTTTTGCAGTTTTTGGCTGCAATAATTATAACGTTGCGAACTACAGCGAGTCCTTATATAGATTCCCAAATGATGCAAGTCTGTAAGAACACGAGCTGTAGTGGATAACATTTCCCATAAGTGTTTGTTGACAGAAGTGTGTGTAACCCAGCATTTGGATCTTGGTTATCTCATTCTGTGGACTGTATGTATTGTACTATCTATGTTCGTGTTTTTTTGTTTATTCAGTATGGTGGAGTATTAGTATTATATATGCTGTTGTGCAGGACGATAATAATTAAACATGATGCCTTTTAGAAATGCTTTTATATTTAAGTAACTGAATCACCTAAGAATCGTTCGGGTTAACGGCCCAGAACACTGACAGAAGAAAATAATATTAATGGACCTTTGAATAAACATCCATGGAATTTCTCTATTAGGTGGTTCAAACTTTGGTAATTGGATATTCAGGGTCAAGCTCGTTTTAGAAGAACATAAACTTTCAGAAACCTTGGAAGATTCTTATGTTAGTGTAGAAGAGTTAATTACTGCACAGAAGACCAAGAACACAAAGGCGAAGAATATTATTGTTCAGTACATAGCAGACAGCCATCTTGAGATAGTTAAAGAATGCCGAACAGCTAGAGAGATTATCCAGAAGTTAACTGCCACATTTCAACATGCAGGTAATGCATCTCAGTTATTATTAAGAAATAAATTGTTGACATTAAAACACAGTGCAGAAAACTCGCTTAGTGAATTTTATATTCAGTTAGATAGGCTTGTTAGAGAACTGAAGTGATCGGGCGCTAAGCTTAGTGGAATCAAGGTTATTTGCTGTTTATTGTTAGCAACGCCAAGTTCGTTTGACAATGTTGTTGCTGTTATTGAAACATTGAGCAGTAATCTTACTTTAGAATTTGTAAAAAATAGATTACTTGATGAAGAGACTAAAAGGAAGGGGTTAAATGTGAATGCAAGGAAAAATTCACGGGCATTTCTAAATAGAACACATAGAGGCAAGACAAGGGAAATTAAACCCTTCATGTTCGGCTGTTACAAGTGTGGAAAAATGGGCCATAAATATCAGAATGTAAGTTTAGACAGCCAACACAACAAAACAATTTTGGTAGAAAAGAAGCAAAAAATGTAGAATCTACTAAAAATGAAATTTGCTTCATTGCTGGAAGTAATTTATCTCCAGAAAGTGTAAGTACACCTATTAATTTTTATTTTATTTCTGGTGTGTCTTATCATTTAATTAGTACAGATGAATATTTTCATGAGTTTATTCATCTAAAGAATCCCATAAAAATAAACATTGTTGAAAGGGACGAATTGTTAATGGCAGTTAAGATAGGAAATATTTTAACTGAAGATTGCAAGTTAGTAAATATGCTGTATGTTCCAGAATTAAGAAGTAACTTACCTTCAGTAAGAAGAAAAGAAAATGCAGAATTATCTATTAAATTTAAAAATAACAAGGCAATTACTTACGAGAATCATCTTGTAATAAAAGAGGGTCATGGGGAAAACAATCTGTACGAAGTTAAAATTTATAATGAAGGAAGTGTTTGCCCAGAAATCTTATTCACTACCTGCAAACAATAAGGCATGGCATAGGTGGCTTGGACATGCATCCACAGAAAATATGAAAGAATTGAAGTCTAGAAGATTGATACACTGTGAAACATTACGAGAAATTTTATGTGAATCTTGCATCAAAGGTCGACAGACAAGATTACCATTTAACAGAGAATATTGGCATGGCAACAGAATATTTGAACATATATATTCTGACCTTTGTGGACAAATAAACCCAGTTACACATGACAACAAGAAATATATGTTAATATATTTAGATTACTATAGCCACTTTACTGTTGTATATCTGCTTGAAAGTAAATCTGAAGTGTTGAACTGCTTCAAGAAATGTACTGATTTAGTTGAAGCAAAGTTCAATTACAGAATCAGCAGGTTTAGATGTGGCAATAGTAAAGTGTATATGAACAATGCATTTCAAGATTCCTGTGACAAGAAACGATTACAAATGAAGCTTCTGTAGCATACTCACCGCAGCAAAATGGGAAGGATGAAAGTTTGAACAGAACAATCATATAAAATGCCAGAACCCTAATAATCTATTCAAGATTTACAAATAAATGTGGGACGAAGCAGTTTACACATCTGTGTACGTAATCAACACATTGCCTATATTTGACAGGAAGATAATGGCAGAGTTATGGTATAGTGAAATACCAAACTATGACAAGCTAAGAGTATTTGGATCAGATGCATACATGCACATAATACAGAAGATAGGATCGTAAACTGGCAGAGAAATCTAAGAAGCATTTTATTATTGTATACTGAAACAATGGATACAGATTATGGGATGCTGATGAAAGAAGGTTTATTCACGCCAGAGAAGTTATATTTAATGATGAAATTAAAACAATTATGTGTTCCAGACATCCAGGTATCCCTTGTGCCCGTTTGTTCCACCACAGATGCATTAACCACACAGCAACACTCGACCGATGGACATAAGGTCGCTGTCTCGATCAGTGCAGGACGACAAGAATGGCATTTACCCTTTTCTTGCTGTCCTGTAACTCGTGGACGTGGGTTATAATACTTAACATTCATCACAAGAGGTAACTCTCATGATGAATGGATATGTGGCCTAAACGAATGTGTCCCGTGAAGTCACGACCATTGGATGCAACAGCCATTGGAGGGAATACTGGGATAAGCAGAGCCACTTATTCCTACAGTTTTCCGATGTGAGCGATGTCAATGGGCTCTGTGGCCGAATCCGGAGTGTGACGTGGCTCCAAGTAATGTCAAAAGATGGGGAATCACATTCCCACAGGAAGTGTAAAGTGGTGAGCGGCTCCATAGCTGCATTAATTAATAGGAGCATTTTTAGGCATTTTTTTAGAGATGATTGCACCACAATTAACTAGGGAAACCACCCACTCCAGCATAGAGAATGGATAACACATCACTGAAGACAGGGTATAGCTCTGTCCCTAGTGATGGAATCCATATGTCATCACATCCATGCACATTCCTGTAATTATAACCATTATGACACATGCCGATTTTAATATGCTAATTATAAGAGTGTACATGTAATCATCTATAGACAATCAGCCACCTGAGGCATAATTTCATTTAATATCACCCTTCAAATGTGGTGACATACTCGTGATGTCACATTCTTAGCCATATCTGGGGCTCTGGCATTCACAAGTATGTTACCAATGTGTTTTAGTTTAATAAACATAAATATGTACAATGTCAGTGTCATTTATCATGTTAGTTATTAAGTTACATTTTTTCATGTTTTCATTTTTGGCACCGGATTTGCTGGACATGCGGCGAAGCCGATATCATGCTGTTAGACAGACTTTAGTACTCCATGCAACCGGTGGGGTAAACAGTAAACTCCATGTACCCCCTCGGCAATTCAATCTAGGCTGCATTTTCTTTCATTGCAATAGTTAACGTCACTCAGGAACATTCAAATACTTTTATTTAGCCGAGGGGAGGTCTCCCTGCATCCTGAAGTAGCATACCGGGACTTCACATGCGGGATGCGTTTTACATAATTCTAACTTAAGGCCTATGCCTTACTTTACACAGTAGTGACCACAGTTAAGTCCAGAGTGCTGGATCTGCTTAACCAAGATTATGCATTTACATTGGCAGCAACATTTCATTATACCTTGCTGTAATATAATAGTCATGCCATAATTAGATGTGCTTTATTCTGTTATCACTCTAGAGTTAATTTAGTTCTGCGCCCTCATAGCAGCATCAACTATAAAATGTCTTTCAGTGTAAGTTTTGCATTTACGGGGCCTGCCTCTCTCAAGCAGAGTAAATTTAGTGATAATATAAGCGTGAGAAGTTGCCAACAGCTTCACCTCTAAGGAAATAAATTAGATTCAAAATAATTTAACTGACAATTAAATTAGCTCACTTCCATATTGACGCATAGCTAGAGTCGCCGTAGGCTGTACGACCACATTCAACATCATTTTCTCTACCGTTCATGGCGCCAGTTACATCACCAGTTCCTGCTCTCCACCTGCTCCCAGGCGGGACACAAACACATCCCAGCACCTCTGGAGGCACAACACGTCAAAGTAAATAAATTAACACAGTATCTCATATTACATTATTTATTCACATGTTTCCCCAAGTGGGGCACTTACTTGATGATCCGGGATTTCAGACGGGCAGCCTATTATACTGCACAAATGGCCAAAGGGTCTACATGATAACAAATGCAAATTCCGCACTGGCTGGGTACAAAAGGGACCGGGATTTTGGGGTGGCATTCACTCTGGTTTAATAAACAAAACTAATGATCTAGTACTAAGTTACATAAACGAAATTAAAGATGATTGGTAACACAAAGTATCAAGGCCCACTACTCTGCAAAATGGCCACCCCTCAAGAAGACAAGATGCTTCTGAACAAGGGCTTGGTGCGAGGCTCGCTGGTTGGCCAAAGTTCCTGCTCAAAATCACATGAACATGATGTTACAATATATTAGCATAATAAATGAAATGATAAGGATGACTGCAGTGCTGCTGACACTTGATAAAATAAAAACCCTTACTTATAAATATACAAATTACATTAATTGAATATGAAAATGAAACTTATCCTTATAACTTGTGTTGTTTACATAGAAACCTAACCTCAATGTGTGTGTGTGTATATATATATACACAAAAAGTGCTGTAATTACATGGGATTCATCCCACATTAAACTTATTATGTCAGAGCATTTAAAAACAATGAGGATTCATCTTAAAATTATAGTAAATACATAAAACTATGGCTAAATAATAATAATGTGGAAATGACATTATATGACCATGTGGTCTTTACTTTACATGAAAGAATTATTTGTTTATTTCTGAGCTCAGAATACTGGAAAAGTCTAGTATTTCTACTGACTGTAATGTTGTTCAACTACAAAAATATAAATGCGTGTGCACACAAGTGACAAAATGGGCTGTAAAGATATAAAATATTATCTAAACTATACTGCTACAAAAATAATTTAAGTGCATTAGCTGTTGTGGCAAACGATACCTTCGCATCAGCGCATAAACATGTTAATGCTGAATCTATTGCAAATAAACACCTTAAAATTAAAATACACAATAAACAATGCACTGGAAGGCTAGCACCTTAAAATCCTTACATGAAGTTGGAACATATGATACAAAATAAAACAGGCGACTCACAGTCATAAACACATCATAACCCCGAATTTGAATATCAAAATTTTGAAATAAACACTGAGAAAAGAACACATGAGTAAGTTATGTAAATTTTACCATAATTCCATTAGTGAAACCAGTGCACTGTACGGAACATACTTGTAGCACACATGATATTCAGAAATAAAATAAATAATAATGAAGCACTGCGTTTAATAATTTACACAACATATAGTGCACATAATATTTGAAAATTCCCTTTTTAGAAATAAAGCAAGCACTTATTTAAAATAGCGACACACACACACACACATGTGAACACTGATTACCGTGTGATGGTGTACACTTGTGGTGGTCTGGTGACTTGAGGTGTGTTAACATACTGATGCTGTCATGGCTTGGAAAGAGGTATTTGTAATGATACCCAGTAGGCGCTAGATGTCGCCGTAGCAGTGTCATTGATGCTGATATGGTATAACTGAGTCCTCATTACCTTGGGGTGCTGTGTGCCGATCACCCAGCCAAACTTTCCCGCGATGGTCTTGCTGTTCACCTGATGTGGCTGCTGGAATGACAAACGGCCTAAGGGGGGAACGACACACGTCAATACAGCATGGTGAATGGTCTGAGGACTGACCCATAGTTCACTTTTTACTCACCCAATCAATAGTACTACATTATATACACAACTCAAAATATGCCCTATTCGACGACTTTCCAGACACACATATGTAACTGAACAAATATTATAATTTAAATAACTCTGTGTATATATTAGCACAGTAATACTCGTATTTTCACACAATTACTAGATTAAACATATCTAAGCGAATGAATGGCATTTCAAAAGTGATATTATGCTCAATTCTAAACACCTACGACTGTTAGACATCCACCATTAGTTCTGAAAATTACCACAATGTACTGTGATATAAACAATTGAAAAATGTTTGTGCTCTCTAACCATTGGTAACCAAATGCAGTGTAATGTGTAATGGCGACGCACATTGTGTATAAACACCAACTCCGAACTTTTTTTTTTTTATTTCATTTAAATTTTGTTGTTCGAAGAGCAATATTGCATCCTATAGAACTCGCAATTTTTATAACATGTGCAAAAAAGAGGGAGAGACAATAAAACATATGTACAACATTCAATAACAGTGCATCGTACCCATATAAAACAATATAAAACACAAGAGTTATAACTTGTATTTTTAAATTGTTTCCATTTAATATCAACAAAAATATAGGTATTTTCAGAAAATCACGCACAATTACAATAAAGTAAACGTACATCACGAACAAGAGAAAAATACATATAATATATGTAAACATATTTAATATGTAAACATATAAAAAACACAATCAAGTATAAAAGAATAAAAATCATAATCAGGCCTTAAGTCAAGCTTCCATGTTGTGTATGTTGTACTGTATGTATATTTTTTATTCTTTTAGTTATACATTACGTAGTACATTACTCTTTCTTTATAGACAAGGCAAGCCTTGAATAATTCGTTAGAATTACATTATCTTCCGATACTGTTTGGTACCCGTGTATTATACCTATACAACCTCAGCATTGTGGCATAAATATACCATGTAAATGAGGTTTTACTCATTAAATATTCATTGCAAACAGTATTCTTAAAGGTAATATAATTAAGCGACCTGATATAAATGTATTCTATGTAAATTATATGTGTTTTATAGCCTAAACACAATCTTCATATCCCTTCTCGCTATATAATTTTTTTTAGAGTAAACTACTTGAAGCCTCTCTAAAATTCCTAGTAATTATGACTACCAATAATCATATGTAACATATCCAGGTATTATTCTTCTGTTTTTTGAAAAATGTCCTATTCTGTAATTTTACCCCTTTTTTAATAATTCGAAGTTAAATCACAAAAAAAAAAATTAAAAAAATTGTGTATATTTTCTGTATGGAATGTATGGAATAGGACGGACAGAACTATATATTTGATTTGCTCGGTACTCTAGTTCAATGTTTTGTTTTCGGAATCATTCTTTGGATACTTCCTGTTATATAATCCCCACCCCTATGTACTCTGTTAATATTTTTCAAATATGTATTTGACATTGCGATCACTTTGGTGTTCTAGAGTATTAATTTAGTGATTACGGCAGTGCCTGTTTGGGTCACGATCTTGGAATGTACTCTAGGCAAACACTGCTGGGTTTTTCCCAGATTTGAAAACTGGTTTTTGTGACTGTTAAAAAATATTAGGGATGTTGATATTGAAAAATTTATCGATATAGATCAAAAATATACATTTTCAATATACCAATTTGGGTTTTGGTATCAAATAATTTTTCGATATTTCAATATATCAATACAGATTTTTAATTTTAAAATTTGTTGCTAAATTCGTTGTATTTCCAGTAGGTTTGTATGTTTTCCCACATAAATTGCATGTAACTTTTTTTGAGTCCAGTTTTTTTTAAAACTTCCACACTGTTGATATGGTTTAAATATTTACATTCAAAGAAACTAGAACTCCAGCAATGTAGTTCGTTCAGAATAAATTAATTTAACAGTAGGAAAAAATCTCACGAGTTTTGATGACGACGAAAAACAAACAAATTAACAAATAACTGAATCATAGACATACAACACAAACCTTCATTAATGGGCTTCAAATAATTTTTGGAAATGAAGAGCTCCAACTAAATAATAATTTTTGGATCAGTTTTGTTTTACTCTTGTTCATATACCTTCTAAATTTATTGCATAACATATTAACTCTGTTTTATTAAAATATAAGAATTAATCAATTTTAAAAAGATTTTTTTGGTCACAGACTTTCATTTATTTGACTAGGAATTGAAGAGAAAGAACTATTTTCTTGATTAATTTGTACACGTGACGAATGGAGTTGCAGAAAAACAGCTATAATTTTTCTTACTTTAACAATATATATTGTACACACTAACAAAGCCCTACTTTCAAAAATTATGCTAACACAATATGAAAGATTAATTAAATGGATTGTCTGCTGCCACAGGTCATGGTACCAGTCTTTTCTCCATGTATTTTTACTGCTGCTACTGAAGATAGTTTTATTCTTCCAAACTCTTTGGCCATTGTATTTGGTAGGCAGAAATAAATCCGCCATATTTTTTTAAAATTTGATTTCGTAATGTAGTATCTTGAAAGCATTATTCGATTAATTTACAACGTAAGGGTAAGTAGATTTATATAATTTCTAGACTGCTAAACTACCTTTCAATGAATGCGTTTTTTTTTTGCTACTGTGTGTTTTTAGTAAGGTTAGTTATATTGCATGCATAGAGTTTTATGTGAAACCGAGATTTTTGAAGTATTTGAATAGCTCAGAATTCTAAATCGGAGAATAGCGTGGTTCCTACAAAATTCACAGCACGGTAATTATTAAGAAACGTGGCTTTTCCTTAAAACATCTATGAAAATGATATAGACATTTCTAATTACACTGAACACGAATTTACTAAGGGCATCGCTATATTCGCAGTACATACTACCAAATGCGATAGTGGGGAAGATTATGGAAATGTTGGGGAAAACACAAAATTTATGTGAATTACATGTCATTTGGGTTCTTTAACCATGTTAAATGCAAGATAACCTAACCTAATCCAACTTTAAAATATGTGTTTATGGGGGAGGGTGGAGAGTGTAAACACATTATATTGTGTTATAAAAAGTGTAATAAGGAGGGACAAGTTTGTTCATCTGTATATACTTTCCATGCTAAACACTACTATTACAGTATTTATGTTACCCATGTAAGTGGCGAACCGTGGCAGCAGCCATTTAGTGCATATAAAGTACTGCTTCCATGCCCGTTGGTAGCAGATTCAGGCTTCCATGCTAAACACTACTATTACAGTATTTATTTTACCCATTTAAGCTGTGAATATAGCTCCTTGATGATGTATTAGTACTCGTAAATCAAAAGCCTTCACACTGTAGAATTCACTCATTTCCTGAACTTCCGCACACTACCAGCGTACAACCGTTATGTTAAATAGGTAGAAAATCTACAGAATGGCCAAAATTGATATACATTTGTTTCCTGCCTGTACATTGTTAAGACACATGCATCATGGTGATACACACGAACTGCACGTAAACAACACCTGCGAACATTTTTGTATGATAAACTGTATGTATGTTTTACAACTTGATACTTAGACCTCTTGAATATCACGAGGTAAGCCTTACAAAATTCAACAGAATTTGATGACATTTTGACACTTCTTTATTAGTGTGATTTATAGCTGTATAACTTTAGCACATTGGTAAAAACATACCCTGTGATTAAAGCTTTGTAAATGAATGTTTGGTTTCCAGAGACATTCTCACATTTAACACGATTCAGTGATACAATAGAAATATATTTGACATAAATTTTACCTGTTTTACTGCAAAAACACTCCGATCCTCAGAGCGAACATTAATTTGGGTAACATTTTTATCTTGATTGAGAAACTTTGAACACTACCAGTCTGAAGCATACCATTGGTATTATGTAGTTTCTTATTTTTTGTTGTCTAGTATGAAATGGGAATATTTTAACGTACTGTTCTTTGATTTTTTTATTTATTGATCTGCGATTCCTTATATCCAAAGGTTTCAGGTAATAACCAAAATACTCTCCCTCACATACTTTCAGCTGTTTTCTGTGAATCTGAAGAACTGTATATGTATATGCAAGAAATGTTATATACTCACTGAAAAAAATTGTTGCAACTACAAGGAAGAAACCTACAGGAATGAAACATGGTGGCTAACTAGCTTTGTTTGACAATGTGACACATGCAGATGATTCAAGTTTAATGCTTTATTGCTAATAGTTGCCGAACTATGTATCATCCCAGAGTTCATGCTTCCCATTCTGACTTGGGCTGTTGTGTTGGTAGCACCTTTGAAAGTGTAGTATATCCTTGAGATAAGTTCGACATATCTTCAAAGAGTAAAACATTTTTGTTAGGTGTTGCATTGCAGTGAAGCTGCTGGCTAGTTATTTTGTAATACTGTGTGCACACAAGTCATTCAGATATTACTGTAGCACGCTGTTGGCACTAGTGTATGGAGGAAGTTATACCCGACGGATTGTCAAACATATGTTGTGTGTCCCAACTGTAACAAGTGTAGACATTCGCCAAGTAGTGATGCTCACCCTACACCAACCTGCAAGTTTCAGTACCACTGCTAGACAGCTGCACGAAGCAGGACTACATTTGCACATACCATTACGGTGACTGACCTTAACACATCACTGTCGCTACAGACTGTAAAGGTATCAACGACCCCCTGACATGGAGCCATGCCATATGATAGTGGGTGAACTTAATCTTTAGCTATGGGCTCCACTTTTGCCTTGTTGATGGTGGCCAATGCGTTCGTATGTGGAAACAACATGGACAACGCCAAGATGAACTGTTTGTTGTCAGTCTACCATACCATCTGGTATCATGGTGTGAGGTGTGATTTCGTACAATGTCCTATCATAGTAGGGTATCACAGGCACTTTGACAGTGCAATGATACACTTATGATGTCCTGCTACCAGTGGTCCTGCTGTTTGTAAACATCCACCCTAGTGCTCTATTACCAGCAGTACAGTGTATGTCCTCACATCATTATCATCTCAAAGTCCCCTCGTCCCCCTCCTTTTCCTTGTCATAATTACCTTCTGACTTCCTGTTAGCTTTTTTGTATGTACAAAGGTTATTAAAACCTATCATTATTTTCCAAATTCATTGCATGTCATCTGTTTTCGTTTTAGATTCATTCCAACAACTACCTGGGTCAGTGTGAACTGTCTGTAGTTGTGCCTTCCTTGGTGTGTTTCCAGTAACATACAGCTTGTTTTCCATTGCAGGAACCACTTCGCATAAACTGATATGTATTGCACCATCAGTAATTTTTGTCATTGTCATAAGTTATTTACATTTAGATTTTTTTGTACTTGCTGCTATTTTAACATTGCAAAAATAACATTAGTAATAGGTTATTCAATGGTTAAGTATATTAGGGATCATGTGAGCTCAGATGTGTTTTTTTCATTCCCAGGATGTTGTGTAGACTACGTGATACATGTAGTCAAAGATGTTGCTCCGTTTTTCAATAAGATAATTTTGAATGTAGGAACACTCTGGCTAAGTACAGCAACAAAAAATCTTTGCGGGATTACACTTGTTTGATGCAAGTTATTAGGGCTGCAAACCCATACTGCAATATTTTTGTTTCTGCAGTGTTGCCACGATTTCCAGACAAGTGCAGTAGAGAAAATGTGGTTGTAATGCTGTCATTATGGAGTGTAGAGGTGGAACAAATTAATGGCCATCTGCAAGTGATGTGTGAAGCATTGTGTGTTGCGTTCACTGACTTTTGGTAATTATTTCAGGTACCATATCTATAAACATTCCCTATTTGTTTGTTGGGGAACAATTTTAGGTGTCTTAACAGCTCTACACCTATTATTCCAACATTATATAAATGCAATTTTTACCTTTGGTGGCTGTACCCATCCTGTGGACTTGGCTTCCTCAGTCTTTGTACTCCTGTGTTTTTGTGTATATGCCCATTATGCTACCCCACCCAGAGCAGTGCTCCAAAAACACTACTCTGGATGTGAACTAAAGTAACCCAGAGTAACATCAGGGTAAAGGTAGAATAAAAGCAGTTCTGGAGTGAGCATAATGCAAATACCAAGCTATGTTTACAAATATGACCTGATAAAGCAACCAATGTAAAAAAGCCAAAAAATAAAATGTGAAAAAATCCACTTTCCTAAACTATATTTACCATAACCTAGCCATAAACATTGTCTAAAAATACTGTACAGTGTTACAAACAATTTAACTTTCAACTACAAAAACAGTGCAAATTTTATTGCAAGAAATTTGTCATCCTGGAACTAGAATATGCAATAAAAATTACTTTATATTACTTATTTCTTTTAAAAAATCATTATAGACACAGTGAACTAAATTTATTACAACCTAATTATAAACATTATATCCAAAAATGCAGTGGTATATACAACTTTTTAATACAAAATACAAATTTTATTACCCTATATTCACATTTTTTCAATTCCTGTAGTTCAGATCTCCCATCATTTCCCAGTTTACTCGTTGTTACTCATCAAAATAGTAGGTGTTAAAGTTCTACTCTGGTGAAATGATTTTAGAAATTATTCCACTGTTTTGGGACGTCACTGCATGGTGAGTAAAACAATTGTGTTAGGACAGCCCAAGTGTTAACTTTACATATACTGCATTCTGGGAGGGAGCCTAACTAGGGTCCATTGTCTTGTTCTCCACCAGGACATTTGCACTACCAGGTAGGCTGCCATGTGCGCCTCAGTTACCAGGCTGGATAGTGTCGACCCAGCAGATTGGTCCCTCAGGTAGTGTTGTATACATGTTTATTTTATCATCCATAGGTTACTTGTTTATATATATAGTTCCGCTGTGCCAGATAAGAATTATAATTATTCGTGCTTATTAATATAGTGCACGCACCACGTATGGTCGGCACCAAATCTGCAACAGTCAGTGCCACTACCCTGAACTATTACAATAAATATGGCATAATCTCCTACAAATCAAATATGTAAAACATAAAATCATCTAGAATAAACAGAGTAATATAATGGTATGTACAAATTAATATATATAATAAATTATTACTGTTTATTTTTTATTTGCCTCGCCTATGAGACTCTTTCTAATAAATTGCTAAGGTCAATATTACATCAAATTATGAAATAAAATTAAAATCTGCATATTATTCGAAGGCATGATAGAAAACTAGAAGAAATACCAAAACTCAACACTTATGTTATTTATTAAGGAGAATATGAAAGAAAAGTTGGGATGACTAACAGACTGGATGCTCCTTAGTCCCTTAGGTTTTTTTAATAGATAATGAAAAATCAAATGTACCTATTTACTAAAGCAAAACCATGTGAACATTCATAGGTAAGACAAAGAGCTCCCATTTTATGTAGGAACACTTTTCAAATGTGCACTATTAATTAACCTTTGCAAAACAGTTCATGCAAAATATGGTGTATGCTGGACTTAGCTGTTGATGTGAAATCTTGTACTTCACAGTTAGACCTGCAGTTCTCCTCCTGGGTTTAAATTTGGTCCATCACCACTCCCTGTCGACCGCCATTCCATGACGGCATGGGTACTCCGAAATATTTCCTTCATTCAAGGTCCTGGCGTCGACTTCCTATTCAACCACTGAAGCGGTGACCCACGACGCTGGCCCATAAATCTCTCAATCCCTTTGAAGATAGTCGTTGACATCTCAGTTATTGACGACTCAGTAGCACATATTTACTTCCTTCCATTTGCATACTTATATTGCTTAAATTTGACTACATTAAGTCGTAAGAATACTTCTTGAAATTAAATACCAATGTTAAAATAACTTCAGTAATACACATTAAATCGGAGCCTCATACTTTTTTTAGTTCCATGTACTAATACTTACTTTATAACATCCCTTAAAACGTTCCTAACACTAAAACAAAAGGCTTTCTTATCAACCAGTTCCATTCATGCTTCTACAAGAGAAAGCAGTTTGTCAACCGAAACTTTCTCACAGATAAACACAGGCTCAAATAGCACGAAAATATAACTAAGTGATATATTTAACATTTATATACATATTTTACCTTTTTAACCAGATCAAATTTTACATATATGTACAACTTGTGACATTCAAATCATGTTAACAATATTCATCAAGTTAGGAAGAAAAACCATGTGTTACACCGCATACAATATTTTCCTGCATATAACACCATTATTTCACGATCCCCATTATTTCACGACCGCCTCTCTTGTAGCTGCTGCCCCTTTTATTTCCTAGAACAGCAGCCCTTAATTATCTACCTTTGAAATATGTACTATGTGAAGCTATCAATACTCCTCTGCACCTCGGTCTGGCAACAGAATAACAGCAACGAAGTTCAGAGGAGTGAAGAGCCCTTTGTGTGTTTAAAGGGAAGAGATGAGAAACATTCCTATCACTTCCCTTTGTCAGTAGATGGGAAGGAAACGACATTAACATTCTTTTTACCTCTCTATGTTATGTGTTTGAAGACAAAAAAAGTATTTACGGTGTTTCAGCTCTAAGAATAAGCAATGATGTCATTACAGCAAGTGATTACATGAAAAAGCATGCAAATATGCTAACCTTGTTCTTTCATATAGAAAACAAAAATGTATTAACTATTGATATAATGAATGTGTCAGTAGAAAATGTACTCCCTTTGGTGTGGTTCCACAGTAGGTATTTTTAATGTCATTATTGCTCGATCCTAATGTGCAGAGGGGACTAGATCAAAAGTGACCAAAATATTATTTAACTGGAGATAAATAGGTATATTGTTACGCAGTTTGGTTGTACATGAAACTAATGAAACGTAAAATTCCACCAGAGAAATTCAAAGTAGAGTTGTTCAGATACCATGTTTTTCGATACAGATACCCCGATACCATTGCCGAAACTCTCATGCCATTACCAATACCCCGACACCAATGCCATCCCTTTTGTTTGTTGTTCCAACTCACCATTATTGTACAGAAATACGAGAAATAATAAAAATTACAAGAGATTATTCGACAAAGCTTAGATCCAAGTAACAAACAGTAGGGCCTATATAAAAATCCGAAACGAAGTAGTAATAAATAAAAAATTTAAATAATGATTTGACTTCATTCTAAAAATTGTAGTTCATTTTTAATTACTCCTCAAAGAACTGCCATCACAGGAGGAATAAGATATATAATAATTAATAATATTCCTAAAAATCTATTTGTATGAATGATGTAAGAATTTAAATAAATATGTTATTAGTTATTCATGATGAAGAAAATAGTGGAAATAAAGCTGTCATAACTGGAAAATTAGCATTATGAATATGTTAAATAATAAATTTTCTAAT
Organism: Dryococelus australis; assembly: GCA_029891345.1. Taxonomy (NCBI): domain Eukaryota; kingdom Metazoa; phylum Arthropoda; class Insecta; order Phasmatodea; family Phasmatidae; genus Dryococelus; species Dryococelus australis. Next base: position 189,873,000 of record CM056994.1, on the reverse strand, counting down.
TTATGTGGTTAATAATTTCATATTTAATTTGAGTTTAAAATATATTCTTAATATATTTTGGAATACATAACATCAAAGAGAACAATTTTTTAAATTGGGCCTTAGGACATTGGAAACTACCACAAATGCATTTTCCAGGATAGTCTTTGTGGTGTAATTACAGTGATCAATTTCATGAAACTTGCAAATAACATTATATTTCTTACAGAGATAGTAATGGTTTATAATGCAGGCATAAAGCTGATAAAATTGTACAGAAACAAGCTAAATAAATAATCTTAAATAAAGAAACACCAATTAAAGAAAAATAGCTTCTTTGCCGTATGTGGGACTATGTTTGCATTAAAAACATTTTGGGCATCAAAAATCCCAAATAGTCAGTTATTATTAGAGATGGAAAATTTAGGTACAATTCAGTTTAAATAAAACAAAAGTAATAAATAATTATTAGAGGAACAAAAAATAATAAGACATAATTTAACAAATGAAAATTAATTAGTAGCAGGACAATGAATTAAAAAAGGAAAAGGAAAAATATAGTTAAATTATATCCAGTATTGAATATTGAATTCAATAATTGTTAAAAATTAATAATTTTAGATTTGCAGAAATGGTTATTGAATTAACAAATAAATGAAAATTACTGTCTAATTTTTAATATATATGTAATCTAATTGATAAAGAATTGTTTTATTATTCTAAAAATATCCAAGCAATTGTGCAAATTTATATTGCTGCAAGAATAGAAAATTTTGGTTCAGTTATATTTTGACAGTTTTGTTTTGTATATATATATATATATATATATATATATATATATATATTTTATATGTATATATATATATATATATATATATAAATATTCAGGCCTTATTTTGTTGCTATTAAATTATATATTTATGATGAAAATCACAATCAATTATTGTGATAATTATGTTAATTTTGATACAAATATTGATATTAAAATATCTAGGCAAATTAGAAATATGAAAAGTTCATATTAGAATTGGACTTACAATATTACATAGAACATAAAAAATTCAATGATTTTTAGGAAAGACTTAAATTTAATATACAAATCAGAATGATGGTAACAACAATAATTCTTGTCATTTAAATGATTGTATTATTCCTGGTGCTAAAACTACATTAAGTCAATTTCATTCTAGCACAGTAAAAATCTTGGCTTTTAAATTCAGTTTGAGTAAATATGCTAGTTATAATAATGTTATTGTTTTTCAAAAAGTTGCAAGTTTTAAACAATTTTAAAAAAATAATTATACTACAAGTAAAGATTTGATGATCTTGCTGAAAGAAAACAACAAAGGAATATCATACGAAAATATTAAGCCATATTATTCCTAATAAAATTGATTAAAATCAATTCATTCGTAATCAAGTAATTAAAATCAAATTTAAATAATTATGATTGAAGGTTTTAAAAAATATTTTTCTTTAAAAAATTTTTTAATTTTATATATTAAAAAGAAAAACCTTTACTTTTTAAAGGATATTCATAAAAGTTAAGTGACTAATTAAAGATTAAAAGTTTGATGATTTTGCTGAAAGAACAAAAATTGTCATGCAAAAATGTTTAATAATCTAATTCAAAATAAAATTAATTCGGGTTTATTTGGTTACAACAACACTATGAAATCTAATTTGAATAATTATGCTTTCAAATCACAATTGAATAAATGTATAAAAATAGTGTAATTTTTAAAAGGATGTTTTAAGACATGAATAACGTGAGCATATTCAAGTGCTAACAAAATTAAATATTTTGTCCTTACAAAAATTAATCAAGTAAGTATGTTAAATGAAAAATTTTGGTAATTTTTTCATATATGTTTTACCCACAGAATTTAATGACTGTGATACAAAATGGTGACAATAGCATAGTGGTTACACCACTCGCCTAAGAGCTTGGTGAACTGAATTGTATTCCCAGCCATGGCTTTTAGCATGTGAGCAACTTGGCAGACGTTTTTGTTAGCTGTTGGAATTTCTTGTGAACTTCAATTTACTAGGTCATTGCAATCCATCACTGCTCCATCTCCATGCCATTTTACCTTCAGTTATTGATTTCATTTTCATTCATATATAATTTTTAATGAATAATAAATTATATTACATGTAAAATTATTAATATTTATTTTATTTTCCACCATTAATTTTTTTTAGTAAAAAAAGTTCCACCTACAGCAGCAGACATTATTTTTCCTTTAATTAGTGTTTCTTTATTTGACACTAAATATTTTGCTTGTTTCTGTACAATTTTATTAGCTTCATGCTTTATTTCTAAACTCAATACTGCAATATTTGTAAGCTTTGTCTACTTAATAATTACCTTTATCTTTGTAAACTAATCTTTCATACAATTTTGTTAATAGACTGCAAAAATTATATAACGGGAAATCATTTGTGGCAATTTTAAATTATTACAGTAGCTATTAAAAATTACTTTTCCCATGATTTTCTGAATTCAAAAATGAATATAGAATACCTGTTAAACCTCAAATAAAATATAAATTCGTGTGGAATTATTTACCATATTCATAATGTTAAATTTCCAATTATGACAATTTTATTTTAATTCAAATATTTTTTTTTGGAATATTTTCAATTATTATATATTTTATTCCTTCTCCGATGCCAGTTTTTTTTTTAGCAGTATTTTAAAATGAACTAGAATGTTTAGAATGAAATCATATTGTTGACATCAAAAATTTATCTTTATTACCATTTGATTATTTAGGATTGTTGTATTGTTTATCACTTGTATCTAAGCTTTGTCGAATAGCATTAGTATTTTATAAAAATTATTCATAATTTTTAAATTTTTATCAATACTAAAACTGTAGTTTGGAATATAATATTTTTTATCTGTTTATTTTCGTGTAAGCAATTTTAAAAGTAAAAAAAAAAATTGTTTTGTATATGTGCATAGTCAAAATCTAAATTTTAATCACCAATAACATTTTATGCCCTCCACGAATGCCGAATGTACTGAAATTTCTATTTTTTTTTTTAATGGTTTCTTCCAATTTGGATATTATTTCTTCTTAATTATCTACAAATTTTTTTTCCAAAGGAAGTTTGTTCTGATGCTGGTGGAAAATCTAAATTTTGAACAGCAATAGGAACTAAATTTGAAATTAAATTGATGTGTTACTGTTTCTACTTTTCCCCCTATAGTCTTAAATTCATTAATTAAAGGTAGATATGTCTTAATATTTCTTTCATACTCCTATTCATAAATGTTTTTATAACTTTAAAATATTTGCATAAGTGATTTAACTGAGTTTTCGGATTATTTTTATTCATGTACATCATTTTTTCTATCTACTTGAATTATAAAGGAAAAATTAAGGCTATGAAAGACAAACTTTTGTACCAAGACAAAAATTCACCAAAATTTAAATACTTATAATGGCATAATTAAAATTGATATTCAAACTGTTGGTGGATCTTCATTGCCAAATAATGCTATATAGATGAATGTTTTAGACTTGAGAGGTACTGATGCTGAACATCCAAAATATGCAAACATAAATGTTGTTCTAATTTTTCCCATTTCGGTTTACAAGAATTGAGATTTCAAACCGTGGTGAAATTATTAAACCTGTTGATAATCCTGGTAATACTTTAACTATAATGTCAATTCCCAAGTAAAAATATTTGAAAAATGGGTTGTGTAGGGAAGGAAGGGAAAAGTGGCCAGGGTGGGGAAAGTGGCCATTGCGTATCTTTTTACCCTGAACAGTGCTGCTGCCTGCTGGAAAGCGGCCAGGCTAGTTCTAATAGACACCATTAGTGTTATCAGTGAGTAAGACAAAGGAAGCTTGTTCCACTATTTTTCAGTAAAAACTTTTCTGATTTTCGGTCATCTGATGTAAGGTAAGTCACTAATATTATTCTTGTTGCCTCACTTTTATTTAGAGTAATACTTATTTTTTTTGCAATATCACTGTTTAAACAACGTCTTTTCGCCTAAAAGTATAGGTTCTTGTTGTTTCTTTCAGTTTGATAGTTTCGTCTGTGAACCACTAATACCAACATGGTGTCCGATCGCGAAAAGTGGCCAACGTGGCCACTTTTCCCTATAGTTCATTTTTAACCTGTTTACCCCAATGAGAGTTAGTTGATTCCATATTTAATGCATAATACTACAGATTGACTTCAAGATATTATAAATCCTTTTGTATACAAAGGTAACATCCGTAATTCTGTCCCTCTGTAGCGATTTTGAATTAATTAATTTATATTATTTAAATCCGTCTCTATTCTGTTATATTTGACCTAATACAAAAATCCGATTGAAAACTGTATTGGTATTGTTTTAGATACTACAGCCTCATGATGGCTATAAAATATGTCCGGAAATCAGAGCAACAAACATGGGATTCTTCTACGATAGAAAATGCAATTGAGGTGGTAAAGAATGATAAGATGCCTTTTTCTACAGCAGGAAAGCAATTTAATGTTCCAAGTAACATACTGAAAAGAAGAGTTATAGGAAAAAATAGAGATGCAGTTGATGGTAAAACAGTTATGGGAAGCTTGAGGAGTATGTTCAATCAAGAACAAGAAATCCTTGTATATATTTTTGAAATGGAAAAGCGATTTTATGGAATAACAGTGAACGACCTACGAATATTACCATTCTAGTTGGCAGAGGGGAACAAAACACCGCATCGTTTTAACAAAGAGTCCAAGATGGCAGGCAAAGACCGGGTGGAATGCTTTAGAGAACAGTATCCTAATATTAGTCTTAGGAAGACAGAATCTACCTTGATGGCTAGAGCACAAGCTTTTAACAAGGTCAACTTAGACAAGTTCTTTTATATCCTTTAAACATTGCAAGAAAAACAATTTCATCCTGCTCATTGCATTTATAATATGGATGAAACCAGTCTTTTGACAGTTCAGTCCAAGAACAGCAAAGTGTTTGTGCTTAAAGGAAGATGCCAAGTCGGCATCATTACTTCAGCAGAAAGAGAGTTGCTGTCAACTTTCGAAGTATGTATGTCCGCAGGAGGAAATTTCATTCCCCCTTTTGTAATATTCCCTAGGCAAAGAATGAAGAATGAACTTAAAGATGGGGCTCCCCCAGGAATTGATTTTGCATGGCGCCCTAGCAGGTGGATGCAGAGCGACATTTTTATAGAGTGGTTTAAACACTTTTCAAAACATGTAAAACCAACCGCTCAAGATCCAGTTGTACTTATCTTAGATGGCCACTATACCCATACTAAGAACATAAATTTCATTAATAATGCCAGAGAAAACCATACAACTGTTGTGTGTTTGCCCCCACACTGTAGCCACAAGCTAAAACCTTTGGATGTGGCATTCATGGCACCTTTTTAAACCTTCTACACACAAGTATGTGAAAAGTTTCTTCGCAACAATCCAGGAAGAACTATTACACAGTTTCAAATAAGTACACTCTTGGGTGAGTCGTTTCTTCGTGTAGCCACTCCAATGACAGCAATCAACGGATTTCGAAAGTGTGGAATTTTACCTCTAGGCCCTAACATGTTTAGTGATGAAGACTACACTGCTGCTGAGGTGACTGACATTCCTTTGGATTTGGAGAAAAATTTGCTGTGCCTTCTTCAAGTGGTGGCTCCTTTCAGCACCTAACTGCTGCGCCTTCTTCAAATGCCGGGCCCTTTCAGCGCCCAACTGATGCGGACTTCCTTCAAATTCTAAGTTCTAAGCCTTCTTCAGGAGAATGTTTCTCTCAGTGTCCGACCATTGAAGAAAGTTCCTCTCAGTGTTCAACTGATAAGCCATCTTCAAGCCAATTCATAGCCCAATTGCCTCATAAACCTCTCGACATTCAAATCCCCCTTGAAGTGTTCGTAAATTTGTAGCACTTGATCTCTAATGTTTTCCACCTGCCAATTCGATGACTTTACCAGAACATTTTCAATTGCCTTATAAATAGCTAATCCTAGATGTTGAAAACATGATTCGATTTCGCCTTTAATGCTGTTCATAACGGCAAAGTACTTCTGTCTCAATAACTGCTCGAGGCTTGAATATTGTACTGGTGGTGATCCATTTATGGTGTGTTCTAAACACTTTGGAGGTTTTCGGACTCAAAGGATGCTAACTGGCTGTAAATCTAGTTCTTCCCCTCGTTTCTTAACTTTCTTCCACAACTCAGTGAACTTTTCCTCTATTCTAAGATCAGTAAGACACCCCATAACTATTTCAGTTTGCCTCAAGGCAGATGTGATGCTGATATCTGAGGTTTGCAGATTTCGAGCAAGTTCCTCTGTAATACCAAAAACTATTACTGACACTTCGAGGTAAAATAAACTGCTGGTTTTCTCAAAGAAAACAGACAATCCATTTGCAACAGACTCTTTGGATTTCAATCTGTCAAGTATACTTAGTATTGTTTCATATTGATAATGAATTACGTTCAAAGACTTGGATCGCGCTGTCCATCTTGTAGGGCACAGAGGTTCCAGTGTAGTATTTTTTGCCAAATTTTGATCATTATCTACTTTGTAATCGAGGAAAATAGCAGTTCTTTTGGCAGATTCATTATGAAATTTCGCAAGTGTATGGACATTTTCCAAAACATTCGAAATGTCACGTACGGTGCTATAAGCATGTATGAGAGCTAAGTTTAAAAAAGGGCTGAAACAATGTATGTAAATAGTTCTATTATCTTTGGAACTATTTTACAGCTTGGGCACCTTTCATGTGACCACTCATATTTTTAGCACCGTCATAGCATTTACCTCGACAGTCTTCTATTGGTAGATCTAACCACAACAAAACATCTTCAATAATAGCTGCTACAGTGTCTCCTGTAGTTGAGGATGCCTCATACAACCCAATGAAATCTTCGAATACATCAAAATCATCATTCATATGTCGCAAGGAAATGGAAACTTGTTCTTTTGTAGAATTATCGGTCGTCTGATCTACAATAAGAGCAAAGTACTTTTTATTTTTTATGACTTGATTCAAATTGCGCACTATGTTAAAGACAATAATTGCTGTTATCCCATTCTGGATATCATGGGAAAGCCAGTTATGCCACTTGAACAATCAATCTTTAATGTCAGGTATTTAATTTCCTCTTAATTCAAGTAGCTCATACAAATTACCCTCCTTTTCTTGTTTGCCTTTTAAAGCAAGACCACGAGTAGCTAGGAATTTGATACTTGAAACAACTGTAATGGGAGCGGGGATAAAGTTGTACAGATACCACTTACAGTAGGCGAATTTGAAGTTCCAATTATGTCTGCAGTTGCTATGTCTGATTTAGAATCCCTTAGAAGAACAGCACCTGCATCTTCAGTACTCAAAGATGTAGATTCACGATCATGAATACTCACAGCATCACTTTTACTATTGTTACTGATAGTGCTGGGTGGGTCTGGTTTACAATCAGTTATAAGTATTGCACCCTTATCTTCAATGCAGAAATATTTACACTCGCTATCACTAATATTTACATCACTAGCACTATTGTCGCGATTTCCAATACATTTATATTTTTCTTTGTAAGAAATCGGTTACCTGTTGCTGTTGTATTTTCATTGTATTGTCTATTGGTCTATGACTACGTCTGCACTAATTATATAAACACGCACAAGAGTTCGGAGCCGGAATAAAATATGTAACAAAACAAACATTAAAAGACACTGGCAGATGGTGCGGACGCACAGTATTGACTGCCAGTTAGAGATGAATAACACAGCGCTGCCCCACGCAGTTGCGCCGACTCAGTTCATTGCGCATAGTGTGCCAACTCACTTCCTTCAAAATATGTAACTCACGACTCAGTGATGCAGTGCGCTAGCAATTTAGACATTGGGAAAAATTTTGATATTAGTTGTACCGATTATATTTAAAGTCCCATTTTGCGAAACTATGAATACAGTAAAAAAATATTGCGACTAACTAAAATGTGAAATAATAAGTCATAACACCCTGCATTACTTAAATGTACTTATAACTATTTTGTTTCGAAAAATACCACTTCTACACGTGGTCAGCGAAGCATCTGTATTGCATTGCATGAAAAATGTGGTTAAAGAAATAAGTTTCAACTCAAGACATGGTTAGAGTAACGAGAATTTTTACGAACATGTGTTTCTTTATAAACAGTTTTAAAATACAATTTAAGTATGAAATTTAGATTTGAATGCTCTTACCTAACACATAATAAAAACTTACAAGGGTGTACACTAGATATATTATAGCAACACAAAATGCACATGAAACAACGTAACAAAACTTTCTTCAAATACGAACTACAACCAAACTTTTGCTACAACGACTTGCGAAGCACTGTGACGGGTGCGAATGCTGATGGCGCACCATAGAATAAGTATGTAGTGTGCTGAGCTGCGAATCGCTGTGCGGGTACGCTCTGTAAATGCACCATGGTATGCTCGTTGCAGGGCACAGTGACTGCACCATGGCACAATTGAGTTGATACACTATGCCAACTCAATAAGGTGCACCTGTGTTAGTGCGCTAACACCAGAAATTTTAGTGGGTTACCCATGACTGAGTAGGTGTAGGTCAATACTTTCGTTTCGGAGCATGGGGTGAAGAGGGGGTTACTTTCTCATAATTTTATGAAGCGATTTTAATTAATCCCATGACATCTATATGTTAAATAACCCTGATATTATTTCATTTTAGTTTTAAAACAAACACACGACAGTATCATGCTAATATGAGCTTTAATTTTTTTTATAGGGGTGGGGTTATGATTCCTGTGACCCACACCTGGATCCGCCCTGGCTGTTGCAAGAGCTGACCTCGGCATATCCTTACAAAAGTGTTAATTACTTAAATTAACAGGAATATAGAAATCATTACAAAACTGCAATAACAAGAACAAAACGTGTATCTTGTAAAGCAAAGAGTATTTTTTTGGTTTCTTCTCCCACACTAGCAGAATATAACTATTAAATTCGCATTGTAAACATAAATGTATAAGTGCCTCGTATTTTAAACGCATTTCAGTAAAATCGAAATGTTTCAGTGTTATTTAAATTCCTCTGTAACGAAAGACTTTTTCACTGACAAACAATCAATAAAAAAGTTACGAATTAAAATGTTGCAATGAGAAAAAAAGTTGATACAGTAGTGCGAACGAATGTTTGCAGTAATCCTTTAAAAAGTAATAGCTGGGGAGATAAAGGCCTATATTAAAAATAACCAAGCCTCATACTATAAATTAAAGAATATGCACTCTTTCTTTATTACTACTACTGTACAACACAATATTATACCGAAATGGGGGAAAAAAAATAGTAATTATAATGCAGTTATAGACCTCGCAATAATTGACAACAAAATCGTACCATAATTTTTACCCATCATAACAGTAAATATGATTTCTACTCAGTCTAGTGGTAATAAGTGGCAGCAATATGGTTTTTCCGAAACCATAAAATACACTATTGTATTCGCCGTGCGATTTAAAACCTGTTCTGATAAGAAATACATTTCTTTGTTCGTTCGAGTGTATACTCTTTCTGTCTCCTTACTTAGCGAGAGCAATAAAAATTTGTTCGGAAAATTGTAAACAGAACATTTTTATACGTATGCATTTTCAAACTCGTGACAATAAGAATGCAAGTATTTTCCTTACATCTACTCTATCTTCCTTCATACTACCAAGAACAGCAATATTCTGGATTTAAAAAAAGAATTTTTTTAAATAGACATAAAATTTTAACCCACGTCATAATAAAAACAAAATATTTTCTTATAGGTTGACGAATACTCTCTCTATCTTCCTAGACCTTATTACAGGCATCAAAATTGTAACGAACTGAAATTATAAATAGAACGATTTAATATCAGTGCAATATCAAAACCCGTGGCAATAAGAATAAAACATGAATAATTATTTTCTAATGTCTGCAATTTGGATATTTCTTGCACTATTATAATTTTAGTTTTATGACAACCAACAGACAAGGAATATTGCAAGTATTTTAGTTGTTAACTTTTGTATAGGCAATCCACTAGACATTTCTTTTCAGTAAAGGCAACCGCAAGGGCTGTGAATCCGAAATAATCTTCATATTGACAACCTACACACAAGTCCTCCTTGCAGAGCATCTGCACGTACACCCCAACACCGTGTCGCCAGGTGCAGATGGGCAAGAGAGCACTTGGACCGGACCCTGGCAGAATGGGGTTAGGTCCTCTTCACTGATGAGTGCCGAATATGTCCGTCACTTCGGCGGAGTTTGGGGGGGGGGGAGAGCGGTAACATGTCCTGTCCCACTGGTCTAGCAAGGAGGCGGATCCATCATGTTTTGGGTTAGCATTATGTATGGATATTGGGCTCCCCTTGTCTTCATCGTCGAGGGTAATATAACACGTGAACAATACCGGGGCAGATTTCTCAGGCCCATTGTTCGGCCATACCGACATCATATTGGCAACAGATTCGTTCTGCTAGATGAAAATGTGCGCCTGCACCACATCCATCTTGTTAGTATCTTACTCAGGGAGGACCAAATCAATCGGATGGACCTGCCTGCGGTGTCTGCGGACATGAATCCAATATAACATGCTTGGGACCAGCTGAAACAGGCGGTGTAACGACACAGGAATCCATCTCTCACTCTGGCTAACCTCCAGATGGCTGTTATCGAAGAGTGGGAAAGGGTAGAGCAGGACAGCCTCAACACCTCGTGTAGAGTACGCCACGAAGGGCCAGATCGTGGTTCACCACGTGGGGTGGCGTAACACTATCTGAGAAGCAGAGTCTGTATTCCATGTTTGATCGGCAGATGCATGTTGATAAAGAATAATGTCTATTTTTTCTTATTCCTTCGTGTTTTCTTCAAATCAGTCGTATTATTCTTTCCATACAGTCTGTATTTTCACCCCATACTGTCATTTGGGTCTTAAGCAACCTAGTTATATCAGCACCCCAGGTGATGCAAAAACTTTTTTTGAGGTGTGTAAAAATTACAGATAAATTGTGTGTTTAACCCTTACAGTGATTTGAGAGACGTAATTGTAGATTGCAAATTCCTTCTGTTTTATAAATTCTCCACTTCAATTCAACTTGCCCTTGGTAAACCTGATTGATAATTTCTATTGCTCAGCCCAGCGATGAATATAATGCCCTTCAAACGTTTTATAAGATTCACATTTGTCTCTCCAAGGGACAGTAGATAATTGTATTTAATTGGCCGAGCTTGTGTAGCTTTTCAAGGTAATTCTTTTAATTGTATTACTTTATTATATTTTTTCTACTTAGTACTTCTTCAAGTCTTACATAATTTTTTTCCACTTGATTTTATGCAACGATATTCTCTCGCGATAAAAGTTAAGCATTACCCTGTCTGGTGACTTTCTTTTGGGTGTGTTTATATATATATATATATATATATATATATATATATATATATATATATATATATATATATATAAATATATACACACACACACACACACACACACACACACACACACACACCCTTACGCAGGACACTGCTGTTAAGTTAGACTTGTTCGATATCCTGATGCCACCTTGGCGAACTAAAGGGTAAACGGAATGTAAATAAATAAATTCATATCTTCTGTTTCACTTTGTGGCGGCAAGAAAAAATCTCATTGAAATTATGCTGTCGAAAGTTTAAATAGCCGTAAAATTAAAACAGCAGTGCTCAGGGGGGAAGAAGAGAGGAATAACGCAAACTGAGTCACAGAAATGTTAAGGGGGAGGGGAGCACTAATTTTCACAAGGTTTTTATATTGGATACAAAGAGAAGCGGGAAAACAGGACAGGAAGCCACGTTGGAAATCTATTTATTCGGCAATTTTACAGAAGAGCGATATATCAACTATGCGAAAAATTCACTCTCATTGCAACTACATAATTGAAGTACATTTTTTCTTATGTTCTCAGGAGTTTGGTAAACGCTGCAGCTAAACCCAGTAATATTACTAATGAGGGAAGAAAATTTATAGGTAATTAATGATTTTCTTCCAGAGCTAAGTTATCACTCTTTTGCAAAGCCACAAAGCAGCATTAAGTTTAATATATCGTCTTTTGCTCAGAAGCTGTTCTCCACACCACAGTTTTTAAAAAAACATCATCAAGTCAAGAAATTGAATGAAAAGCGAATTGCCATTGACAGAGTGAAACTGGATGATTACTTCGAATTGGCTAGCTCCTAAAAAAAAAAACGACATATCTGCAGCCATAGAACTTCACATAATTTCATGAAAATGCGTTAAAGGTTGCAAGGCAAAGACATTAAGATGTAAGAAAGATGGTCTCAAGTTCCTTCGAAAATTGTAGTAATGTAGTATCGTGCGTTTGTATCAGTACTTATTTCACAATAAAACCTCGAGTATATTTACTGAATTAAAACAGTTCTTTGTCATTGGTTTTCTACAAAGTTTTGAAATTTCTTTATCTTATAAATACATTTAACGTTATTAATTACAAATTAAAGATTTGCACTCTTCTTCTACGATGGTATGACATGTGCTTACTTTTATTAGAAAAAGTAACGTATATTAGTTGTCATTTCAAAATCTTACCTTGAGATACAGCGATACGAAAATATGTGAAACAGAACTGTGTATTTAACAAATACTATGGTTCCTAAACATCAAGTTCTAGAAAAAAATGCATAGTACCACTTTAGTAGAATATTATAGAGAATAATTTCCGCAATAACAATTCTTGCTGCAATTTTGTGTTAGGCACAGTAATTGAATTACGTACTGATTTTAGGCACAATTTTTTAAAAATGACTGCTTAGTCCAAGGTTTTAAAGGATACAAAATATATCGTAGATAAAACTTTTAGCCTTTTCAGTTACAGATAAATAGTTACAGTAATAGCTGTTGAAACGAACAAATTTTTGTGTGGTACGTGTCCTTGTTTAGTTTTTTTTTTTTTTTGGCACGATATTGTTTTGAAACATCCACCACCTCTCCGTAATGTGCGTAATTCCACATATAGTTAATATCACAGGTATAGGCTGTTCACGGTAAAGTGAGCAATATTTACTGTCCTTCTCAATGTAATTTTCAGCCAATTTTTGTCTGTCCATTATTTGTTGGTATAAAAATTGACATGTTACTAATAAGTAAAATATATTCATTTCACTACTCTCAAACGTTAATATCTGAAACAACAATGAAATACTTTTATTTGCTATTGTTACTGTTGTGAAGTACTTAAAACGTGCTCACTTTAGCATGAATGGCATAATTTAAAGGACCTGTGTATAATATTCACCAATAAAAATCATTGTCATTAGAGGCACTGTTAAAGTCACAAAATCTACTTAAATGCCCTAAATATAGTCAAAAATTGTGATCATAATATACCCTTTTAAATATGCCAGAATTGGTTGGAGACAGCTGGAGAATGTGAACAAAGCATTTCACAGTTAAAATATTAGACATCACGAGGTATCGTGTTTATTTACATGTAGCAGAATTTCAGGAAAATACGAACTTGACTTAAGTCTTGAGCATCAATTTGTTTCCCACCATGCAAGGGACTTCTTTGGATGCTGCCTTTTGCTGCGTACAGTGTAGAATGTTAAATTCGCTTCCAGAACAACATCCCTGTATATCTTCACCAGTAAGGTTAAGAAGAGAATAAACATGTTTTGGTTTAACTTATTATCTGTTTGCCTTTACAGCCACCTTGCTTACTGAAGGGCTACATTCCACATGGTACTGAAAGCACTGACCAGTATCATGCCAAAAGGAACACCATCAGTAAATATTCACACTCCAGTAGCACTCAGTACTGGAACCAGGTGGAACACTCGTCAGCAGTATTCAGCAAGAATAATGGTGTCTGCTATACACAGTGAAGCAATGATAGGCTTAAACATGTTGTAAACAGGGATGGATAGTTTTTCTTTTCATTTCTGTCTGATTCAGACACATTAATTTATGATGGAATCAAAGAATGTGAAAATATACTTTCCACCTGCAACTTCTGCCTGTAACACCAACTTAACTTGCTCGTTATACATCGCCGCCATGTTGCATCATCTGCTTTTATTGAGACTGCCTGCCCTTCTACACGTCAGTAGTTTCAGCCAGAAGTATAGTCTCCAACCCAGACGCCACTACACCATTCCTCCATTACTGACAAGCAGAATCAGTATCTAAAGGAACGCTTGTCAGTACTGGTCAGCTCTTTCAGTGCCAAGTGGAATGGAGTTCTCGTCTTCGTTCACTAAAATGTGTGAGTGGAAGTACTAACATTTAAAATTATTCTTCTATCCAGTTACATACTTGTTTCTAGTAGACGGAATATATTCGTCTTTTTGGGTAACGTACTCCCAACGAATATACAGTTTTTAGGAGCTATTTTCTGTTAACTGAGGATTTGAAGAAATCGTAATTATTTCTCTATGAGTTCCGGATCTTAGATTTGTATTAAATTTATGCTAGTGCTTGTCAAGAAATGTTGGACTGTGATTATTATGCTTAGGGTTATCAGATTATGTGGTGGTACAGTACTCAAAAAGAGGATATGTTCAAATAACTGGCATTAAGAAAAGAGAACACTTGTAAGAAAATGATGAGAAGAAAGTGGATGTATGATTTTACAATGGAAATATACATAATCAGTATATTAAGTCGTAGGTCAGTTGAAAACATAGTACATGAAAATTTGTATCAAAAAAAAAGTTCCCTATTGCTTTATAGTAATACAAAAATTTGTTGTGCAAACAGATGGAGTGATAATAATGTTCACTCTGAATATGTCAGTCAATTCAATTTAGTTTGTGGGCACTGCAGAATATTTCGTAAGAAAGTGATATAGAAGCATTCACTCAAAACACAGTTTCATATAAGGACTGAACACAATTTTTATAATTGACAGTTAATCACTCTCAAAGAGCTCAGTTTCAGATACATTTAGATCATATTTAATTGACAATTTTATTTATTCTATCATGGTTCTATTTCCTAGCAAATAATCATAAAATTATGAATCGGTTAGGCACTTCTCAACTCAGTTGAATAAAACAAAGACAAAATCAGCCACGGAAAAATATATGATTGTTGATATAGATAAAAGTTTTGCGTAATATTCTACAAAAAATGCACATGTATGCAAGAAGTTCCTTGGCACCATTACTGATGTTTAAATACATTAAAAAAAAACACAAGCAATTATAACTTTGCTGTCTTCCAATTACTGTCTTTCGATTTTTTTAAAACCCGGCTGGACAGTTTACAAGATCTCAGAAAGAGGACATTTGCGGGTAAAAGAGGACATCTATTAACTCTAATTACGAGAAAATATATATTACTCAGGAAAGTTCAGTAATTAATGTCGGGCATGCTTAAGATACGAAAATGTTTTATAAATACAAATATTTAGGTACAATATTGTTATTGGTCATGAAAAATGGTTATAAAATTGTACAAATATGTTCCTATTAAATCAAAAATTATTAATTATGGTATAATATTTAAAAATTTAAATACAGTTATTGTAATAGCTCGAAGACTTAATTTCGCACAATAAATCATTTGCATACAGAAACAGATCAGATGGGGAATCGTGAAGGTAAGTTTATTGGTTGATTCAGTCTCAGGTACAAAATTTGATCGGACTTTGCATAACACTATAATGTAATAATCTAATTTTTTTTAAATGTATTTAGCTAAGCATTTTTAATTACTTTGCGGCATAATTTATTTTAGGATTCGTTCCAATAAAAAGATTATATTATCTGCTTTTTCCACCTTTTATGTATACATTTATTTGATTTTCTACTTTTCTTTATTCAGTAGTTGCCATAAGCTTTTGCATTCCAGTTTATTATTATTAATATTTCGTCACCAGTTTCTCATGTACTTAAATTTGTCCACACGTCTAGAAAAGGGGAGCAAGGCAGCGAGATTCCCACACGTGGGCCTGGAAACAGAAGGATGAGAAAAGTAATTGGTGTTTGGTGGTTGGGGGGTGGGGGGTTGGACTTGTATTATAGTGTCTAGGGGTAGTGGGTACTGCTGATTAAAATAATTTTAAGCAAGGCCGAGATGTTTCGATATTATTTCATTCCCCTGCAGGAACATAATTTCTGATTGATAATATGAAAAAACATGTTAACACAGCCTTATAAAACCAAAATAAAAATAAATTTAAACTCATGATCATGAAGTATGTACGAAAGCTTGTACTCCTCTTATACAGTACTGTAGCCAGATTGGGAGGAGCGTAACCAATCAGGGGTGTGGCCGAGAATTTACGTCTGGAGGAATGGAAATTACATATTTATAATTTTTTTTTTAATTTTGAAAACCATAATATTAAAAATTATTAGTTCAAAAAATGTTTTACAATCAATAAGCTATTATAACGATATCCACAAAATGCTATAAACATCCTTCATGTTCAATTGATGCTGCACCCTACTAATTTAGAAAAATACAATTTGCAGCAAAACTCAATTCTATATTTTTATTTGATTATTTTATTTTCATTTGATACTGGAAGGGGGGGGGGGGTAGGTACATGTCCCAATACACCCTCCCTCTTAGGCCCCTGCCAAAATGGATGTTTTCAGAATTAGTTTTAACAGCTGTATTTTCCATACAGAAACTTGAGTTTTGTCTTTGGACACGCATAATGTTTCTATCTTTATTAACGTGCCATAAAATATAAGGTCACCACTAATCATGTTCAGGCGAGTCGCCGACTAAAGACAGTATGCCAGTTGAGCGCCTTGCGCATAAAGGCGACGAGGCAAGTGATGAGTCAGTGAGAGTCATCCTTATAGCTTGCATTTCTCGAGACCTCGAACATAGCTAAATAGGCCACTTTCTACAGCCATGAAATTTCAAACCTGTGACAGTGTAAAGACGATTGATAAAGAAAAGGCTTTCTTTTTACTGTGAGGATGGAACTAGATGTCTTCTGAAAATACACAAGAGTCCCATTTGAATGATGTGTAATTTAAAACCGATGTCTATAACAAAATAACCTCCTTTCTTATAGCTACACATTTTAATCTCTCTCCCTGCCCATGGCAAGAAAAACATATTAATTTTGGTGAAATTATGAAATCACTTGCTTAATAGCTGCACACATATACAAAATAGGCAGCACCACTGAAAGCCTGAAAATATTCAGTCACAGAGCAGACTTCATTGCCACCCCGCGACAACAAGCATACTGCTGAATTTTAAAACCATGACAATAAAATCAAGATGCTCAGGGAGAAGTACGGGCTGCATGTCAAATCATTTCATTCCGCGCCATTTGAAGCACACAACGAACATTTTTTTTTTTTGCTACCATGTCCGTGGCATGTGGCGGCAGACTCGGCCTTTTTTTATGGAAAATATTTTATTTCTTTTATACCCGTGGCAGAAAGTATTTTTCTACTTGTAATCATTCATCTATGATTTTTTGTGAATGATTCTATATCGAAATACATATACTGTAACAGCAGCCATTTTGTGTATGTAACGTACTGCTTCCACATCCTGTGGCAGCAGACTCAGCCATAAATAAATTGTATTTACATAATTTAAGTAATTCAAGATGGCGATGTATGTTTCCCTTAAATTTAAATCTTAATCTGGGGGTTTCTATACCCTATACCGTGCAGTAGTAACAAGTGAAGACAGCTTATAACGTGGAGTTAGACGGTTGTATTCTGGTAAAAGAGGTCATGTGATCAACAGTTGTCAAAAACATTGAATCGACCTATCTTTCACATGTAATTTTATGAATTTTAAAATCGAAATAAATCAACATACAACCATTTTTGACCTAAATGATAATATACATAAAGTGTGATTTTGCTTGTCTCAGATAACTAGATATAAATTTCGCCGGTAAATGTGTAAAGTTATAAATTATTTACATTTAAGTGGAAGTGTTGTATACAGAGTTTTGGTGGATTTGCTTCCCATTCCCTATATATTTGCGTTGAAAATATCGCAGGAAATCATTTTTTAACGACTACAGTAGCTTTTAAAAGTTATGATAAAATTTAACCATACTAAAATTGAATATAATATGCTATTGAAGTCGTCTGCGAGCGCGTTACAAGTGAATCAGCCATGCAGGAGAGAGAGAACTTTTGTTTACATTGAAATTGAACAGCTTTGCGAGTGCTATATGAACTCACTAGTTGTTCTGAATATTTGCTAAATTTGTGTTATTCTTTCATTTGTGAAATGTGAATTTGCCATGTAAACACGCCTTAAAACTATAATCTATTTTTTATTTATTTGGCGACCAATGAAAATAATTTTTATGTATGAAAATGAGTAAGAGCCGGGCCATGCGATTGCAATGTTTAGTGTATTCTTATATACCGTGGATATATTCGTGAAAGATATCGCACAATTGTTGTGTGTATATGGATATGTTATCTGCGTAAGTTTGTAAGTGAACAATTGCAGTGTGATTAATTTTTGCAAGTGTGGCTAGGATTACTAACGTGCCATGAATTTAATGTCTAACCTGCAAGTTGCGGACTCGTTAGAGGTAGATGCACTTTTGTAAAACTGCAGATACGTATTTTTCTAAATGTGGATTTGCTATTTTAGTATAGCAGTTTATGGAATTCATTTGTTAGTAATGGCAAATCATCGCATAAACCAATACAAAGCTACACCTTATAAAAACTCCACTCTTACAATTTTTATCTCCCCAAGTCAGTAGAGTTGCAGTGACAAATAAGAAATCAGCTGTTTATCAATACAAGAATATAGGCCTACAACCAAATCAGTTCTCATATTTTTAATAGCTACTGAATGTAGTCTTCATGATTTGCAATTTCCATGGTATCTCAAACTCACTCCATGAAATTTCCATGATGACTCAATAAATAATATTTTACCAATTCCTCCCTTGTATTCCTTCATTGTGTTCTTGGTTTACCATTTTCTAATGAATCTTGCTGTCGACAAGATGGTAAGTTAAATAAATAAAGTTTACTTGTGCATTTAGATGGTTATGTATTTAACTGTAGGCTGTAATCATTACAGTAAATGACGTGTTTATACATTTTATCATTTTCCAAAGGTAGTCAAAATAAAGAAAACTTCGATAGAGCCAATGTTTGTCTATAACTACACCATCTGCAACATAGAAAAACATCATGTGATTTTCTTTAAACTCTATTTCACCCTTCTTAATGATTTTTCAAATTCTAATTTTGAGGGCAACTAATTGGACATAAGCTTATTCTAATATTGATGATGAATCATGGTTATTTAGATGAAAATGTTAAATTTTTTTAAAAGCCTACTTGTAAATGAAAAATGGGATGATATTTACAGAACCACCACGGACACTGCAAAACAGCCCCAAAGAACATTTTCTACAACCACCACGAACAACTTTCCAGAAGAAATATAATTTTTACATTAACTGAACCAAACATTGCCTGAAACAGCTTTATTAATATATTTATTTGTCATTTTAATCATGCATTCCCACTCAAATCTGTAAAATGTAGCAGTAGCTCGAAAATTAAATGGATTAGTAAAGGTCTGACAGTCTCAGGACACAGGTTCAAAACAATGCGTCAAATGCTAAGAACCCAGGGAAAAAACTAAATTCTACTGTGCGCAACACGAAAAATTATATAACAAGTTACTTGGGGTAACAAAGCAGAACTACACTGGGGAAAATTAGCCTCCTCAAATAAAACAAAAGCGACGTGGAACATTATTAATAATGAATTGAAACCTAGGCAAGGACATGTTTACCTTTCCTTGAAAGTTGATGGTATCAAAATCGAAAATAGCAGGAAATATCTAATAGTTTTAATGACTATTTCACAAACTTCCTACTAAAATTGCAAAATGAACACACAGCTACAAATATTAGGCCTGCACACATACCCCAAAGAGCTAACACTTGGAATGCTAACATGCTGCTTTTCACACCTATCTCTGAAGAAGACATCACAAATGTAATAAAACATTTTTAAAAAAGTCCCTGTGAATTATAGGAGGTACCCATGACTGCTAAGAAAAGTGTTCTTATTTAATAAAACTGCCTTTGACTTACATTTTTAATGAATGTCTTGCCCAGGGAATTTTTCCTAACAGACTCGAATATACAAAAGTAGTACCATTACATAAAAGTGTGACAAGGAATTGATGGATAACTATAGGTCTATTGCTCTTCTTACGTCCTTTTAAATTTTTTTAGAGAAATTGATAGCAAATAAACTGATACAATTCTTAATAAGAAACAAGGTTTTTTCATTGCATCAGTATGGCTTTGCAGAGGACAGATCTACAGAACTAGCTATTTACAGTTTAACTGAAAAGATATTAACTTATTTTTAAAAGACAATTCTCAACAGTTATATTCACAGATCTTTCAAAGGCTTTTGATTGTGTCGACCACAATATTTTATTGCAAAAAATCTAACAGTGTGGAGTAAGAGGTGTAACCAATAATATGTTTAAATCATATCTTGAAGACAGAGAACAGATCACCTCCATAAGATATTATGACAAAAATCACATAACAGATGTTATGTCCAATACAAGAACTACTCGATTAGGAGTGCCACAGGGACCAATGGGACCAATTTTATTCTTAATATTTATTAATGATTTTCCAGAACAAATAACCAATGGCTCAGCTATAATGTTTGCAGATGAGACACACACTTTGGTATCCAGTTCAAATAATGCTGTTCTTGAAGAAAATATAAAAAAACAGCGGCTGAGAAGTCCAGTTGGTTCCAGTATAATAAATTAATACCAATTAAATGTAAACAAATTTGTGCTCATGAATTTCATGCAAATAAATAATCATACAATGCAGGATGAAAGATGCACAACAATAGAAGAAGACGGATTACAGACAGTAAATAGTAGGCTACTAAATTTCTAGGGCTCATTGCAGATAGTAATTTAACATGGAATGAGCATGTTCATAGTGTCTGTAAAAAATTGAGTTCAATGTGTTCTGTGGTACATACCTTAAAAAAAGCTTTGTAATAATAATACAATACTTGCATTCTTGCATTCTATTTCTCAAATATTCAGTCCATAGTAAATTATGGAATCATATTTTGAAGTAAATAGACAAAATGGAAAAAGGCTTTTAGATTACAGAAGAAAATAGCGAGATTAATAAGTAATAAGGAAAAAGAAGCCATTGTAGGCCGTTATTTACAAATAAAATTCTCACTCTTCCATGCATTTATATGTACCGTAGTATTCTTTTTACATGGAAAACATTAAAATAGTGATATACACCATCACTACACCAGGCAAGCTAATCATCTTCACCTATTCTCCTACAGAACCTCAAAATTTACATCAAATCCATACTATGCAGGGGCAAAACTAATAAATAACCTTCCCAGTCATTTGAAGTAAATTAATAGTTTACAGAAATTAAAAAGACCTGTTAAATTATACTTTTTAAATAAGGTCTTCTCTTCCGTAGAATAATACTTACATAAAGATAAATTTCTATAATGCTGAACAAGACTGATATAAGGAGACTTCAAGTAATATCTTGTGTTTCAATCTAATGTAGACTTTACATATTTATACTTTAATATCTATCTGTACATGAATTGCAACAACTTGTACTGCAACCAAATGCAGTCGTAATATGTTTGTAGAGCTGCTAGAATTAAGAAGTGTGTAAATTATATTATTTATATGTTATATATTTTTATGGTAATGTAATTGTGTGCAAATATCCATATTGAATAACAAAAAAAAATTTAAAAAATTGACAAGTCTTTTCTAAAGTGTATTGGATGTAAATAGGATGCAAAAAAAAAGTGTGCTTCGTGAAAGAGTGAATACTCTAGCTGCTACACCACCATGGCCTCCATCATCTTAAGATGGGAGGAGCTGAGAGATATTTGGTGGTTTGTAACAACCAAGGTATTGACAGCCAATGAGGGTGAAATATGACAGATATAGAGCAGCATTGAAATGCAAGGGCGGGTAAAACAGTAAAACCTCGAGAAAACATGCCAGCTAGCAACATCAATCAGTACAATTCCTATATGGGAAACCAACATGGATCACATTGGTGGAAGACAAGCATCCTAAAACTATGCCCACCTCAGTTATAATGCTTTTTCTTAGAGGAGTGTTTGTCAAGTTTCTGCAGCGTGGATCTGAGATATTGAAACTGAATAGTTTTTAATGTATTCAGTGGAGAATTTCACACTAAAAATAATAATTGCACAAGTTGGTAGGTATCAACAACGAAATTTGT
This sequence comes from Dryococelus australis, assembly GCA_029891345.1. NCBI lineage: Eukaryota > Metazoa > Arthropoda > Insecta > Phasmatodea > Phasmatidae > Dryococelus > Dryococelus australis. Next base: position 189,850,757 of record CM056994.1, on the reverse strand, counting down.
TCACAAGCATGCATGTGTGTGTGTGTGTGTGTGTGTGTGTGTGTTTGTGTGTGCGCGCCTCTTTGGCAGTGGTTAGTACATGTGCACTTGTTATGGATATCATTGAGGTTTCACCCATTGTAGTTCAACAATGCATCCTAATCTAATTAAACTACCCAAAGTAACCTAAAATGCTGGCGAATAAGTTTTCATACATTTTAACATAAACATAGGGTGGTTTCTTTACTATCCTTAAAAGCATATTTATAGAAATAATATCATATTGTAATTTTCTCTCCCAATGTGAAATTTTTTTATCATGTTGGGCTGAATTAAAATTGTGGCTATTGACTGACTAAAGCCTAGGCAACAATCACTGTAGCATTCCGTAACAAAATAACAGTGGTGTTACCATGGAAGTATGAAAATGAACTGGCTATAACCACAGTAAGAAAACTGTTACATGACTAATAAGAAATGAGCACAAAAAAAAAAAGACAGACTATACATGTATTGCGGAAATTTTCAAACAGTGTCTTGGCTAACCTGATATTTATTTTTGTTTATCTACTTGTGATGAAAAAAGTTTCGCAGGAATCGAGATTTGGGATATTTAAAGTGTGGTATACATGTTAATAATTGCGTTGACTATTTAAATAAATGAAAATCTTAACTGTACTGCAAAATTCATTTAATAACTATGTTTTTGTTATAAACTTGCACTGCACTGACTCTCATGGTTGGAAATATTGTCTTGTGATTAGCCGGCATAGAACTCGGCGTAAACAAATTGAAAATATTCAATCCTCTTAACACTGCTACCACGAGCAAGAAACCATCTTACGCCATTATGTTGTGCTGTAGTTGGTGCCATATACAATTGCGGATTAAATTTTTTATTGTTGATTCTTACGGTGATTGTAGCCGGTGCTTAAGCCCTTGGTACTAAATTGCACTTTTGGAGAAAGATTTAACACAATTTTTGTAAATATTGGGAATAAAATTATCCATAAATGTCTCCTGTCCCTCCTCCTTTCAATTTATTCTGAAAAATTTCTAAAATTAATTGTCCAGAGCAATCAATTCAGTAAATTCAGTTGTGTACCAATGGTAACTTAACCTTGTCCAACATTGTAGATGCAAGAAACAAAATTGTACCCTACAATAAGGGATATAATTTAATAAATAAATAAAATAAATAAACACATATACTAGCAATTAGGCTACCGCCCAGTGGCGAGCTCTCTTGCATCTCCTTCACCCAACCAACTCCTTTTCCATTCCCTCCCTGAACTTACCAACCCCTCTCACAGATACCAATTCCTCCCTCAACACATTCCACTCCCTCACAGACCTCACAAGCATGGACTGCCTACCCTGCTCCATTCTCCTCCACACCCTCTGAAGCTTCTCACTGTTGTTTCCTCTCCCTCTAAATACCCGCTTACTTAGCCTGCAGTGTAGCCCTCCCCATCCTCCCTCCTTATTCACCATCCTGTACATCCTGACTAGCCGTTCAACTTTCCTCCAGGCCTTAAATGAGCTCCATACCATTTGCCTAAAGTTTCCTTCTTCCTCATCATCCTGCCCCTGCCTTCTCCACCTACCCTTCACCCATCTTGCTGCCCTTCTCTGCACCTTTTCAAGTTCTCGCATCTCCACCTCCACCTACAGGTCCCATACTGCTGCAGCATATTTTGACATTGGCCATACCATTGTGCCATACGCCATCTTCACCTCACAGCTCACTCCCTTTAGCACCCTTCCCAGCATACCCAGAGCCCTTCTTCCCTTTGCAACAACCCTCTCTACCTGATTTTTTCAGCCGAGGTCTCCCTGCAGTACAATTCCTAGTTACTTATATTCTTCTGCTTCATATAGCTCTTGTCCTTCCTATATGTACATGTCCCTGCTTATAGCCTTCTTCCTTGTAAACTTCACTAACTTAGTTTTTCTTACATTTATCTTCATCTTATTTTTCCTGGTACACAACCATATCTTGTCAATGTCCGCCTGCAATCCCCCCCCCCCCATCACTTCTGCATACACATAAATACGTATAAAGCTGTATCATAACAGATAACTAATGTAATGTAAAGAGAGGGGAATAACTAAAATGGGATTTTATTCTATTTACCAGAAACAATTTAGTATATTGACATTAAGTATGTATAAAGTAGATGAAGTCATGTTGGAAACAAACCTCTGGAGTCATTGTCAGTGTTAGGAATTTAAATATAAATGTCAGCAAATAATTATTTATTCGTGGCTCAGGAACATGTAAACTTTGCCTTGCAGAAATTCAGCTAGGCTGCTGGTCGCCGTTTTGTTGCACTCATTACTGATAGGCAACCTACAAAACATTACACGACAACGGTAGGATGCTTGTTGTACTTTATTAAATCATTCATTCAAAAAATAGTTTTCCACAAATCCTGATATATGAGCACTATGTCTAAAACACGTGCTTATTGTCGCACATAACCCAATACTGGTTCGCAGTATATATACTCTAGTGATGGGTAGTTCACGAACTACCAGTTCATTTAGACCTGGTCTTGAAAAAGAACTAGGTGCATAGTTCACCGCGACATAAAAGATCAAGTCTCTTGTGATATTGGTCAGTCATTCTCTTAGTACCTGCAACTACACCAGGTGCATCACACCGCATGCTCTGTCGTTCGCCGCTCCCTGCAGCTTTCCCCCATCTGTCTAACCCTCCCTCCGTGACTGGCCACATTGCAACGTGCATACTTCTTATCAACCTGCCACTGTCTATCGGTATCTTTGTTTTAGCTCGTCCAGAACTGCCTAGAACTGCAGGGATCGCAGATCAGACCTACCTAGTTCAATAGTAACATGAGTCGCAAATAGGTCGGGAACTACAAACAATAAAGCACTGATTCTTTAGCAATTAATTAACAAACATTACTTTTTGCTTCTCTTTCCATTTCATGCTTGCTTAGATTCTTCTGGAGAGGGGAAATTGAGCTGTGAAAGCGGAAACAGAGAAAGTTCTATCTAGTTCTTGGACCGAGGTACAAAGAAAAACCTATCTAGTTCTCGGACTGAGGTTACACTTGCGCCCTGCAGTTCGCCAGTACGCGTGATCATTCGACTGTGACCTATATAGTTCAAAAACGGTTCCCAATGAACTGTTCTCAAATGTGACTAGTTCGAAACGACCTAGTTCATTCTGGCGAACTATATTTTCCATCACTAATACACCTCGATCGGTAGTTTTATGAGGAAATTATTTGATTGCGCAAACTAACACAAGTCAATAATATACTTGTAAAACTTCCCATGTGAATTGTAATATATATTTATTTATTCATTAGCATCTTTGTTCAACACGAAATGCTTCGAATGTAACTTTTCTCTTAACGTCATTGTAAAGTAAACGCAATGTTTTGCGATACTGGCAAGATGGGGGTTAGAGTCCAGAGTACAATATTTTATCTCCAACGGCTACATCTATTCCACATCATGCCATTTCCTGTATACTCCTAATCCCATGATGTTAATTTAAAGAAATGTGTCTATGATGAATGTTGGATGTGAATTATGGTACCTTTTTTAAGGTATTGCCATTTTAGATTCTAGAAGTGTTGAAAAAAATTGCCGATAAATATCGCAGGAAAATATTAAAATAAAGAATTATTGTCAAATAATATCAGTGAAATATGTCGACATTTCATTTGAAAAACCGCCATTTCGATATATCGATAATTTTCCAACTTCCATAAAAATATTGGTGGGGAATTTATATTTGCGTTTTGTTTTGTACATTTACTTTTCTTATATGTTGTATGTATGTTCACCAGGTGATGTGTTAACCGTAAATAATATAACAAACAATTGAGTAGAAGTTTTGAATTGAGTTATTAGTGTGTGGTTGATACTTGCTACCATACGAACTTTCAAATATGTATTCGGTACACAAAGTGGTGCCTTTTATTAATGTGTTTTCTGCCTAGACCAGAATTGACTCATGGGAGCCTATTTGTTTATGTGTTTATAGCGGGTGTTTATACAGTGCGCCTGTTTTGATATCGTTAAGCTTCCCCCTGTGCTTTACTCTTCATTGTGTTTTTAATTCTGGCCTATTTTGTTTTGATTTCATTTGAAAATTGTTAATTTTTTACGAGTTCTTTCGTGATCTGAAGCTGTTAGGCCTAGTCCACAGTAACTGATCCGCGGACGCCTAACTGCTAATTGGTGCATGTGAACTTCTGACGCCGCAGCTTGCTTTCCCAATGCTCCAAGGCCCCATGTCCCAAGATCATTCGCCAACTTCAACTTTTTTCTGCTGACTCATGCGCGGATTTGTTTCAAATTGGGAATTATTGTAGAACCTGATACGATGTTTACACCCATGTTATGACGTCACCATAATGGCATTGATGTCATATTTTTTTCTATTGCCCGATCCCTTATCTATGACAATCTTAACGGGGCATCCATGGGAATGTGGAGGTCTTTCGGGCGGGGACACTTTCAGCATTTATAAATGTTGGTATCGTGAAGTACAATAGAGCCCATCCACCCTATTATACTATCTTATACCACATATGGTATAGGCTGTACATGGTAAAATGAGCACTTTTGAAAGCAATGCTTGAGATCTACTTGTATACACGCTGTGTGTTCTTCCGTGTTATGTAAAATTAACATTGCCATGGATTTCGTCACTTTATTCATGCGTTGGTTAAGTGAAACTATTAGAAAAGTAAATATTGTACAAATATACTAATTTTTACACTTTGATGCATTAAAAAACACAGAAAGCAAGAGAAATAATTTAAATGATCTCAAATCGTTACCTAACACTTTTTGTTCAACGTTAATATATGGGACTACTTTCCCCCTTCATAGTTACCAACTTGACTGGGCGCATGTCACTCATTGCACCCATTATAATATATGCAGGTAAGGGCATGACTTTTATCTCAGTGATTTGCCACTTTTAAACAATGCTCACTTAGTATGTGACCCAAGCTTTGTGGTACATATGAGCTTGTATTGTATGTACACAATTGATTAGCCCATCTGCCCAAGTGTACAACGCTATTCCACATTTGTATCATAGTCAATATATTACTATCTTGCCGCCTAAACTAATGTATATTTGTAAACGATGAATCACAATTTTTGGTACTTCATCCACACGTCTTGTTTATCATGGTTCGTGTGTGGGTGAATCACTTTAAGGGATGCATATTTCGAACAAACTTAGTCAATTATTTACTAACTTGCCACCAAAATTAATGTGTATCTGTAAACGACGAATCACATTTTTGGGTAGTTCAGCCACAGGTTTATCACGGGTCGTGTGTGAATGAATCACTGTAATAGGTAGATATATCACTGGAAAAGGATTATTTCCACACACAATCACATTTCCTGAATAGTTTAATACTATTTCTGCTATATTATATGCTTCACTGTATCGAATACCACGCAAACCTACTACTACTATCGTAACAGGGCCTATCTACAACAACGTAATCCTACATGTCACTACAAACAACAAACATATCCAATAATTAATTACGAATGGTAATGACTAGGTACCTGCTGCAGAATCCTTACCTAACATTACCTAAGTACAACACACTTTATTACACAGGATACATACATTTCTACTTAAATATATCAACAATTACCTTTACCAAACATATCCATTTTCTGCTAACATGTAATGCCACGCTCATTTTCATTATCCGACATGGAACACATCGTATGCACAACACTGTTTGTATGTAATTTTAATTGGAAAACACCACCATGATGCACTGCATATTTCTATTTTAGCTTTGTACACTATTCCATACCACTCCATTTTTTATAATGCATAATATTTTATGACTGTATACGGTATAAATCCATTTCATTACACAGTACACACTGTTGTGTATAATACAGATTCTGAACACATAGACGACTACGTTTTTCTCCTCAATAAATGGAACGACGGAACAAAATGGCATGAATTTTTAACCATCGTACAAAACGATGGAACATACTTACAGTCCTACAACTTACGAAATCAAAGATACTCAGCTGTTGCAAATTGTTAGTAAGGGTTCTCCTTTTTTTTAAACTACCAACTATACATCCAACATCCCGATGTCATTAATTATGTCATCACACTTACAAATCTGTGGTATCGAGAAGCCATATATACACAGCCAAATTGTTTTGTTTACATTGTATCGCGCACAAACGTAGCTGTACAAAGATGTTGGACAAGTCAAATTACAGTATATCAAGTTTATACACTGGACGTAGTAAACACACACATATATAATGTCGGATATCACGTACACACATTATATCTTTCTTCGTTATGTGACTAATCTTCTCCCAACATGCTGTGGGGAATCATCATTTTGCTGAAACAGAAGAAAAAGGGAATGAGAAAAACCAGAACAAGAAATGTGTACAGTGAAATGTTATACAGTAGTTTCTTAATATTTGTAGTTTAGATATTCATCCGTGCCATAAAATGCAGATTCAGTAAAAAATGGTTTCTGTTGTTTTTTAAAGAGGTTTTGGTTTGAGAAGTAAATTTCTTGAAGGTGCTGTGGTAATTTATTGAAATGTTGGCTACCAAAGTAATGCTGCCATTTCTGGACTTATTTTAAGTTAACTGAAGCCATGTGTGCTTTTTATTCTAGTGTCATGCTTATGAATTACTCATTTTTCTGACTGTTTTTGGACACAAATATAGGTACTGAAAACAATGCAAATGTTAAAATCTCTGAGCTCTTGAACAGAGGTCTACATGAATCTGACTTTCTTTTTCCATGGATTATTCTTACAGCTCCCTTTGCATGAGAAAAACTTTTTTACTGTCAGTGGAATTACCCCCAAAAAATTATACCATAATTCATGATTGAATGAAAATATGCAAAATGTGCCATTTTTGTTGTATTTTTGTTCAAGACCTCTGCAACACTTGGCAGAGCGAAACAGGCTGAACTTAGTTTGGGTATACGCAGTGTGAGATTTCCAGTTTAGTAAATTGTCTACTTTTAAGCCAAGAAAGTTAGTCACTGCTGTTTTGTTAATTTTGTCTCTGTTTTTACTAACGAAGTAGGCCAATGTTTTTTCTATACTTTGTGAGGAAATTCATAAGATTTGTTTTATATAGGTTGAGATTTAATTTGTTTGCAGTAAACCATGCATTTAGCTCTGTAAATGTGTTGTCTGTTTTTTGCATAAGATCATTTACTGAGTCTCCAGAGACTAAGATGCTAATATCATCTGCAAATAGAATTGGGGTAGTGTCTGGGGTTAAGGCACATGGGAAGTCATTTATATAAACTAGGAAAAGTAGGGGGCCTAATATTGATCCTTGTGGGACACCTTGTTTGATTTTTCCTGGTTCAGAGTAGAATGAAGTAGTTTTTTCTTTGATCTGCATTTGTCGATTAGTTTATTGGGTGTGCCTGAGACTCCATAAAACTTAACTTTTTCTGTAAGTATTTTGTGATTTACAGTCAAATGCTTTAGTGAGGTCGCAAAAGATTCCATTAGATGGCATATTTTTATCAAGTGCATTAAGAATGCAAATTGTTAGTATGAAAATTGCATCATTTGTTGAGGTTTTTTTCTTCCTAAAGCCAAATTGAAATTTTTATAACTTTTTGTGATTCGCAAAATGTTGCAGCAATTTCCTGTATGTTGGTTTTTCAATTACTTTTAAAATGGAGGTAAGTAGTGAGATAGGTCTAGAATTGGTTACTTCAGTCTTGTCACCTTTCGTAAACAATGCGGTTACCATAGCCCATTTGAGTCTGTCTGGAAACAACCCAATATTGAAGATAGCATTACAAATATGGCTTAATGTAACACTGAATTCAAAAGCGCATTGCTTTAATAACCTACAGCTAATGCCATCATATAGCCACTTGATAATTTTGGTTGCAAAGCATTGATTGTTTTCTCAACTTTTGGCGTTGTGTTTATAAAAGATATAGCAGGGTGACATAGTTCAGGGCTTACGAGGGGCATACAATGCCGGATTACCTTACAGACTTTACAGATTGTCGATGGATGCAGATGTTGATGTTCCCAGGGTGCATTTCCTCTACAGGCTCGGAGGAGCACGAGATCTTATTTCTCAGGGTCGTTACAGGTCAAAAGCCTGTGGCAGCATCCCTTCATAGCATAGTCTATTATTAATTAGCTAGAGAAGAGTCGTGGTGCACTCACTGGATAGGGTCAGTTTCCGAGGTGGAAGTACAAATAATTAAGGAATAAGACACGAGATTCAATGAAATATGATATATTACCAGAAAGAGTATACATGGTAACATACAAGTCCCATGTCTGAAGTGGCCCTGGCACACGAAGCCTGCCAGAGGCCTACGCGGACAAAAGCTTAACAGCACGTGGAAATTAGGGTGTAGAAACTCTCCGGGGTTGCGAGTCAGTGGAGAGGAGGGTCAGCACACGGGAGAGCAAAGGTAAACAAAAGGTTCCAGTAAAATTAGTAAGTTAAACTATTCACACCCTATATGATAAGAAACACTTGATGAAGCTCCCGTGGCGCGGAGCACCACGCATCTGCCCTCGAAGACCCACTAGACCAGACTAAAGATGGTGGAGTGTAGGTGCCGCTAGTAACGGACACCTTCCCACCAGCATCTTGAGGGAAATGTTCACAAAAAGCAAAAAACCAAACACTTAAACACTTTACAACATGGGCAATTGCAGGCAGGAAAATAATCAGGAGATTATTTTACATAACTCTTAATTGTTCAATCTCATCAGTAAAGTCATTCGTAGCTGTTGCTGTGCATCTTGAAAAAATTACGTTTCTCAATTAAATGCCGGGACAGGCAAGCAAAAGATACAAATACACTTTCAATTAAATTATAAAAACTAGTTGCACATAAAACCCTTAAGGAACAGCATTATTAAATAAAGTAAAATTTAATATACAAGCTGTTGGGAATTTGCTCTGTGAGCTTGACGATGTGGCTGCCGGAACTGCTAGCATTTTTTTTGGCAGTGCGACAGAAGTACCTGCACCCCCCCCCCCCCCCCCAAGAGTAATTTTCGTAAAAATTATTTACATCTGTACCTTGTTAGTTAAGTAGTTTTCAAAGATTGAGAATTCAAAGAATCGCATTAGTAGGAACAGGTCCCACATATTAATACGTGCCAAAATTAATGTAGACTACCTCCTATCAATGGGCATGTTAACGTAAGAATAACATAATTATTTTTGCGCTAAAAGAACTTGGTCCCTAGTTTGCCAGAAAAAAAAGTTTGGTTTTGTGGAGGTAAAGTTAATGTTTGCATACTCTCATAATTCCCCCAAGTGCTCACGTAACTTAAGCATAGTAAAGAAACTGAAATTAATGTAGTGTCCCAGAATCCCGTGAGCACTTATAGGAAATGTGAATGCGAACCGAAGCCTATCAGTAGGCCCGTGAACAATGAGCAACGTAACCATCACCATTCCTTGCAGTGAGACATCGGGTGACTTTGTTTAGAAAACCCTCTAACCTTGAGTAAGAGCATGAGGCGAGAGCTCACTGTGAGCACGCCGTACTCGCAGCCCAAGAAATTCCCAACCTTAAAATTAAAAGTGTGAAAGTGCAATTAGCGCCAAAGCGACGCTACCCCAAAGTAACTGTGTAAATGTAGCCAGATTGCAAAGTGCAAATTGTGTGTAGAGAATGAGTCACTAGAAAGCCCATGTTAGAGTAGTAGAAAAAAAAAGTAAACATACTTTTCACACGTGAAACCCCTGTAAGAATGACATTTAGTCTTGCCAAATTAAATTAATTGCTTTAGCCCAGAACGTAGTAGAGAAAGACGTATTTTCATTAAAGAGGAAACCCTTGTAGACTTAGAATCAGCTTTGCTAGTGGACCATGTAAATGTAATGTAAGATGTCAGTAGTATGGCGAGAGCATAGTTCCTGCTCAGATGAGCTATATAATCCCTAGGTATTGAAAAGTAAGAGAAAGTATTCTCTTTCCCCCTAGATAAAGGCTAGATGAAGTGTGAAACTATTAAAATGGTCACGCTAACTTACAGTAGAAATGGAGAGTAATCTCATACCTAAGTATACCTGTTTAAAAATGTATTAGAACGTAAGTTTGTCAAGCACGTAATCTCAATAGACGAATTTAACATGTTGTCATTAGGCCTAGTTAAACAGAGGTAAAGAAAATCCTCTCACGCCAGTTATGGAATGTAAGAATTAGAGAGAAGTAATTTGTGTAACTCTAGTTATTGTGTCTTGGCTGAGAGAAGTAGAAAACTCCCCATAAACTCATAAAACTTTCATGCTAGTGAAAGCAAGTTTGTGTAGTAAAGTAATTCAGGCAAGAGCCAACAAGATTATGTAACCCTATGTCAGTAGCTCAGAGAATGAGAGAGAAATAAAATTTCTTGTGTATACCCTGGTATGTAAGAATTTGGTGAAGGATAAGTAACCTATGTTAATCACTACCATATATCACAAAAGAGAATGATGATAATATGTAACCTAGTTTAAGAGTGTCATTCGAGCAAATCCCTGAAAACATGACCTTAAGAATTCTCATACAAATGGTACGCAAATATATTAACCATTGAGTGTCTTGTGTTAATAAATGTGTATCGCATTTTAGAAGAGTTGCTCCTTGTGTTCTATCCCTTTTCTGTATGGGAAAAACCCCGAAGTAGTGTAGGTTGTAGTAAAATTTTTTTGTAATAAGCTCACACCTTTTTTACACACGTAAGTGGTTTACCGTGGGACAGCACTGGCTGTAAACCAGACCAGTTAACTTCATTCAGCAGGGACCATGGTAAACTTCTCCATTGCTAATCCTTTGCGAGTGGGATCTTTTACACACACTCCGTGAACTACACTTTTTATGTTCAAGGACAGAGATAAAAATATTAATTCCTTAAAATACCTTGTGCAAACTACTTATTGTACAATCCGCTGTTTAAAGAAATTTTTTATTCACTACTTGGTATGTGAACCGCCCTCGAACTAGGAAGGTCTAAGTTCGAATGAAAAACTATCTGTGCCCATAAACTTCCCTTCCAAAACCCTCCTTCCATGCTGAGAAAAAACTACGGGAAGGCAGCACTGCAGAAGCGAGACGAGATGGCTCCATGTACCGACATCCAATCCACTGTACACTGAAGAGGGAGGCGAAGAGGAAGAGGGGAAGAGACAGTTAACACTCTGATAGTAAACAGATGTTGCGTGACCCAGAGATGGGTGTGCTGAACCCGACAACTGGTGGCGCTAGACATAGAAGAGGCACACGCCCAGAGATGCAACCACAGAAGCGTGACAGAGGCAACCGCTCCTCACCTGAAGCAAAAGTGGTCTCGTTGAAGATGGGTCCTCGTTGCTTCATGGGGTGGCCGATTGATGCATGTCACATTGCTACGGGCGACTACTGCACTCTCTACAGACAACTTTGCCCTATCAACGAGCAGACAAGAGCTCGGGGAAAGTCATGAATGTTGGCAGAGTACTTTCACGTACCGACCAAAGGGACTCCATGCGTTGGACATTCTCGGATGTAAAGATGATTAACACAATCAATTACGAAATGTACGGCCCGCCCAGAACCCGGCATGTGATTGCCACTCTTTTAAATAAATAAGATTTTATTTTATGGACCCTGAAATTATCTAAAGAAGAAGTTCCAGCAAAACCGCAGGATCGCAGTACCTCTGCTGCCCTGTGACGTCACACCCGCCAGCCTCTTGCCAAGGTGAATAAATTTGTCGTCGCCTCCATGCAAAGAGATAAGAAATGAGCGGCGGTTGCGAAACCCTGTTACCTCGCACCCCCGGAAGATCGCTGATCCAAGGAGTTTTCTACAATATAAGAAGGTGCAAGCACGCCTCTTGCCAGAGATGCCGGGCTTGCTGGCCCGCATAGATCAGCGAGCACTCCTTGGTTTGCAGAAGACCTCCCTCCTCTCCTACAGTCTGCAACACGACTTTAACCGTTCCATCAGCTTGAGCAAGGCTTCGACTCCTCCAGCCTGCAATATGGCTTCAACCGCTTCAGCAGCTTGAAAAAGGCTTCGCCCCAGCAGTTTGAAAAAGGCTCTTCGTGCTCCAGAAGACTCCGGAGGTAACCCGACGTCCTATACCCTGCAACCCCTTTACCCCAGTCAAATTCCTTAACTCAGAGGTAGCAAGTCATCACAACATTTTCCTTTTTGGACAAACCTCATTTTCGATGTTACGCTGTAAAAAGCATTGGCTTACGAAAATTAACATAAACGTAATTTTCACTTTACCAGGCTCGCCTTCGGCTGCATTGATTTGAATATTTAATGATTTGACTTTAGCTAGTTTATAATCCAACCGGGATTTTCCACTTTCCTAAAAACCGTAATAAATATTACGTAAATCAAAATAATGGATTACCATAATTTTAACTTTAGTTCCTGGTTCATCTATTTTCTTATTAATTATTTGTGTCAGTAAAACTTGTTAGCAGGTGCAACAGAAAAACCCTGCTGAAGACTAATCGTGATGTGCCGAACTCCACAGGAGACAGAGCTTGCAGAAAGCTTAGAGTGTGCAGAAGACAAGCTGCTGCTCCTGGGTTTCTGGGTGCACCCCGCCTACCCTCGGTGGTGTCCTAATACTGGACTGCATATCTATACATCATGGCCTTGGGTGTGACTGAATAAGACACACCCCTAGGACTGCACGTCTGCGGAAGTTTAGAAGGCAGGTAAAATGCACAGCAAGAAGGGTGGAATTAAGTGCCGAACACTGCGCAGACAATGCAGAGCCTTACAAAGATTAACAAATTTGCAGGTCGACGTTGAGGTTACGAGTGAGGACAGACCTCCGTCTGCAGAACCCGAGTTGTTACCTAGGTCTATCTCACCTTTCATCCCTCTCGACCACCAGTCAGAATTAGATGCATATTTAGGCGCTTGTTGGCCAGAATCAGAACCTAAACTTATAGATCCCCTCCAGCGGGAGACTCCAATGCCTGCTGTAGTCATCATCCCGCCTAAGGAAGCCCAGAGCTGGGACGTTTAAAATACGTGCATTATAAAGTTGGCTTCCGGGAAGATTATCCGGGTTCGATTCCCACCTAAGGTCATCCCAAAGTCTTTTGCATTCTCTTTCCCCGATGATTATGTTCCCGCACACCGACCTACCCAGCCACTGCAGACAAGACCCATCCCTTCGGCAGGATCATCCACCATCACCATTAATTAATTCAGCTCATGACTCATACACCCCTGGGACAGCTGGCGTCCTGCCTTTTCGCAGCCCTCGTAGTGAGGAAGGTCGATCTCCCCGGAAGAGAATCAATTGCAGTTCACCTCACTCTGGGGTTTGATTCCCCTCTCCTCCGACGGTATCCTCCCACTAAGCGGCCCTTCACAGAACCTACTATGACCCACCGGGCTAGAGTAGCAGCTAAAATGCCGCGGCGGGATTACTTGACGAATTCGGGAGGGCCTTAACCACTATCACGAAGATAGGAGTGCGTGTCAGGGGATTAATTGGGGAGGACCATTTCAGTGGCCTTCGCAGTCTCCTGACAACTCATTGGACTTTTTCTTTGGGGTTGCCTATCAAGATATCCAACAACTCCAGAGAACATGCAGGGACGTATTGTGCGTGCTTGAAATGCTCTTCAGCAGGCATTACTGGAGGAATCAGTGTTGTCCTTCATCCAGCGACTGAATTTGTGTATCGTTGTCAGTGGTTATCACTTTGAACATCTTATGTGAATATTCTACACTTCACATTACCCACATGGATATTACTACAAACGGGCAGTAGAGATCCCACTTTCTGTGTTATATTTAGTATTCATGTTATGTAAGTGTACATTGTGCTACATGTTCAAATAGGCCTTGACGAGCTTCATTGATTTTTTGTCCAATAGATACATGGTGCCATTTAAAGAAACTGACATTAGTCCTCTTATCTCACTAGTAAATAATGCTATAAGGCTCATTCTCCAGCAGTATTATGTCCCCATTCCAGTTATACCTACAATTTTTGTATGGAGTTATTTTGGGTGGTCAATATGAATGGGACAACCTCTGTGTGTGTGTGTCTATATACACACACGCACACAGAGAGAGTTTTTTATGAGAGTTCCTACACTGGACGTGTGTCCAGACACTGTCGGAAAGGTATATATGCATCTGGTCAGACCAAGAGAGTTTGTTTCTAATCCAACCACATCTCTTGACAGACCCCATTCGTGCTACCCCTTCCTCTCTCCTTCCCATGATTTGCACATATCTTTTGCACTAGTTGTTTGTGTTCAGTATTTGCATTGTTGAACTTGTCGAAAGATGCAATAAAATGATAAAGACCATCTCATTGATAGGTACATGCTGAAAATGTCTGTGGGATGAAAGGTTGAAGTATACCACAAAAGAGACATCAAGCCTTAACTGTGGGATGCAATTGGACAACAACTGCAAATAATAAGTAATCAGATTGTATTGTTTATAACAATTGAGTACCTACCAACATAGTACATTCACTATGTATTTGTTGAAGGGTAGTGGGAACATCTAATCATATCTCTACCTAGTGGAAAACAGTGCTGTCCCAGTGGTTTGCAGACAGTTTGTTAATAGTATAGCTGTGTTTGTGTAGGATTAATTTGGATCCCTGCCTTTGCCTCACCCGGGCCTGATGTGGGACTCGAATCCAAGACCCTTAAGCAGGCACGCTGACAATTACATCACCAATGCTGAACCAAATAATGCAATGAAATCAGTTCAGCAGTAATATGTGTTGATAGAACCTCCTGTAAAGATTTAAAATTACATACATTGCAGCAACAATTATACATACCTTCACAATTTAAACACACATTTTGCTTCTGTTCCACTTTTGTGCCATTAATATATACGTACAAAGTTTCCAGTGAGAAATTCCATTGAAATTGACAGCAGAATTGTTATTTTTAAGAAAAAAATGTAATTATGCAGTAAAGGAAATAAGAAAATTAAGTAATTGTAAATTAAAACTAAAATTCTTAATTATTGAAACGCAGGCTGTAAACTAATTTTACTTTATTGAAGCTAGTTGCGTATATGGTGCTTGAAGTGTGTTGTAGCATGTTTCAAATAAGTTTTTTTTAATGAAACTAATAAACATCTTCTTAATATTATTATCTATGAAAAGTAAACATACCCCAGCAATGACAGAATGGTATTTTTAAGATATCATGCATGCTATAAACATTAATTTAGATTGCACCAACATAGTTAAACAGAGTATACATATGTGTTCAATGTAGGAGGTTCAGTTGTGCCTTGTTGGGACACGACTAGGATAGTGTGTCGGGTGATGGCAGTGTCTGAGATATTTGCATCCAGTGTAAGAGCAGCCTAATACAGTGTTTTCCATTGGTTGACTATGTACAGTAGGTAAGCTAAAATTTTGGATTATAGCTGGTTCTAAACCACATGAACACTGGCGCTTTGGCTTTTAGTCATTCCATGAGTTCCCCCAAATTTTTGCATGTGTTAATCGTGCTGGATGATGTCATTGGTCAGCTGGTTTTCGCAGGATATCCAGTTTCTTCTGCCCTTTCATTCTAGCACTGCTCCATAATCACCTCAATCACCCTTATCAGCTCTGAAGACCTTGCT
This sequence comes from Dryococelus australis, assembly GCA_029891345.1. NCBI lineage: Eukaryota > Metazoa > Arthropoda > Insecta > Phasmatodea > Phasmatidae > Dryococelus > Dryococelus australis. Next base: position 189,835,140 of record CM056994.1, on the reverse strand, counting down.
GTTAAGAGCCACCCAAATCTCTTTACTCACTCCATGAGTTCATCTAAAACCATAATTTTTTGTCCCCTCACGATAAGCTTTATACCTTGGTGACCACAGCCAGCTAGAATTTCTCAGAATTTTTTAATTCTTATACAATAATTTCTATTACATTGTACACAAACAAAATAGTAACAGGAGTAGAATAGGCTGAATTTGTTATTAATGTTTTATTACGGTAAAAGTTTTACATGTTTGCATGTAATTTTCATTCCTGGTATGGTGTATTAGTACTATATTACGTTTAATGGTACAAATTTTTATTTTTAAATTAATACGACATCTATAGCGTTGATGGTTGTATTTTCATAAAAATTGTTTAGACTTCAGAAATTTATCAGTGTTCCAAAACATATTCAGATAAAATATATAACAGATAATACAGTAGTATCTTAAGCTAGCAAGACCAGTTATGTAGTATCATGATGCAAAGTTACTGTTGTTTTATTTTAATGCAAGAGCCCCTATTTTAAAATCATTTTATAACTGATACATTTATCTAACTCTACATGAGTTCAGTGCTTGTGCCTGCTAGAATTATAGTGCACTAGCTTTTACCCGTGGCTCCGCTCGCCTGTTTATAGGGGATAAATAATGAAGTTTTTGGCACTAAGTCTCGTCATGTTACATAATTGCGGTGCATCTAAATTTTGATTGCATGATATTTTTGTAAAGTTATTAATTAAAATAATGTCCACCATTATTTCATTAAGGTTTCATTTTTAAAATACTAATGTTTTTCCTTTCTGGTTTAATGGAGTTATTAAATTACACCCTGCCATCGCTTTGCACATGTTTTATGTTAGCATGATATTTAGAACTGTGAATTGATCTAGCCACTTTATTTTATTGGGTTCTATAGCCCCTGACCAGCTGCGACTCCACTATTGGGTGTTCTAGCCACTGAGCTACTGCGACCCAACTATTGGGTTACATGCCCACTGAGCTACTGCGGCCCCATTATTGGGTGCTCTAGCCCCTGAGCTACTGCGGCACCCTTATTGGGTTCTCTAGACACTGAGGTTCTACGGCCTCCTTATTGGATGCTCTAGCCACTGAGCTACTGCGCCCCCACTTTTTATATATATATCCACTGAGTCACTGCGGCCCGACTTGGAATAACGTTAGCCACTGGACCACTAAGGCATTTTGGAAGGAAAGGTTCACAGACCATAGACAAAATAGAAAGGAGAAATGACAAAAAAAAATTTTTAACAATTCTTTTTTTATGCAGTAATTAATCCTAAGAAAAGCTTAATCTAAGCATTTTCCTGAAACAAATGAGATATTTTCACGTGATAAAAAGTAGCCTATGTCACTCTCCGGTCCTCAAACTATATTTGTGCAAAATGTCACTTCGATCCGTTGTTCCATTTTGATGTGAAAGGATGACAAACACACTCACTTTCCCATTTATATAGTAGTAAGGATTGACAGTGAAAATCATTGGTAGACGATAGCTTTGTACACTGTGGGGCATAAAAAATTGCTGCTGTCATTTTTATTAAGAGAAACTATATTAACAATTGAAGGCTAATAGCTGTTCAATATGAGGTAGAGGTGGATAGTGTCATGAGACACATACCCCCATGTTTCGTCCTGCAACTGCACACTTAGATCAACCAGTGTTTGGGCAGGTGTTTGATGGTATTGCAAACATTGTCCCATCATATCCTGTGTGTTCAATAGTATGTCGACAACTCTGGAGGCAAGGCATTCAAAGGAATGGTGTCTGCATCTTGTAGAGCTTGTGGGATGATGTGAGCTGTATGAAATGAGTATTAGCTTGCTGCATGATAGCATTGGCTATGCTGCACAAAAATGGCAGAAAATGGGTTCCGCAGAACCTCACTGACATTGGGATTATTGCTTCTCCTACTGTGGTGCCAAACTCTGCTGCAACCACTATCTATTTTGTAGTATATGTTGGGGCAACTCATTTAATAACAACTTGTACAAGCTTTATTCACATATTGCTCCGATACAGCTACATGACACCACAACGCCATCTTGTATTTTGCACTGCATGTTGTTGCATGCTCGCAGGCCTGCCAACGTACTGCACATTAACATACCACACTCCTCTCCCACCTATAGCAACAAAACACTAAATAAGGTAAATCTACAAAAGGGAAACTGATATTACACATCTACAATCTGTTTAGGAACTCTAACTCTTTTAGGATATCGTGAAGCGCTGTCAGAGGGGGTGCATGATGGAAACCCTTTGAAACCAACGAGCACCGAGTCCATTTCTATATCTTAACTGTCTGACATTGGTATATTTACCACACACGTATTCTCATCACTGCCAGCGTCTCTGTCTTTCACTTTCTTCTTCGCTATCTGTCTATTTCCATTTCCACTTCTCGGACTGCACTATTTCCTTCCATACATGCCATGTCCTTAGAACGAGCACACATCTGATTAATGTGACGGTGTACAATCCCATGTTTTCCTTTGACTTTATTCATGAGGGATCCCAACGTTTCCACAATGACTCCCTTTTCCCATTTCTCCCTCTTGTGAGAATAACCCTTATAAGCAACATGATGCCCAACATAAAATGATACAGCACGATGGTTGGACCGAGAGGACACCGTCTGGAACTGGTTCGTCTCAACTTGGCTGGACACAGACAGTGTGAGAAGAGACAGTCTGTTATGAATTGTGTGCCCAAACATTAGGCTGCTGGGGGTTTCCGCAGTAATTGAATGGGGTGTAATACTGTAAATCAACATAAACCTGGGGAGAGCAATTGCAAGGGGCACACAGGACTGAAGAAGGTTTTCAATTTGCACTTAAATGTCTTCACCATATTCTCAGCCAGTCCATTAGTAGAAGGGTGGTATGGTAGCAAAAAGATATGTTTAATTACATTCTGTTTACAAAAGAATGCAAACTCATCAGAGAAAAACTGTGTTTCATTGTCAGAAACTAGGTGTTCTGGAAGGCCGAACGTTGTGATCCAAATGCGCAACTTATTCATAATTGACTCGGACGTGATATTGGGTAACTCGCAAACCTCCGGACACTTGGAAAAGCTGTCAACAAGGATGAAAATAATACTTCCCTGTGAAGGGTCCTGCAGTGTCGACGTGCACTCTTTGCCATGGTCGACGAGGCCATGTCCACGGCAACAAAACAGACTTTTCTGGCCTTGGTCTTCCACACAAGCATGCCTCGCAATTTTGAAACAATTTGCTCTAGATCAGCGTGAATTTTAGGCCACCATACATAGGAACATGCTAGAGACTTCGTCTTGCAGATACCAAAGTGACTTAAACGGTCATGCAACTTTGTTGGTATGATGACTCTATGTTCCCACAACAAACAGCCCTGCTCAAGGGCAAGTTCATTGCTTTTGCACTGAAAGGGTTTGAGAAGATCATTGACTGTCCTCGGCCAGCCCTCACCAACATACTGCATTACTTTGCTGAGAACGACATCTCGTTCTGTAGCTATATTTTTAGCTGTCACTGGCAAGAACTCAGCAGCACCTATATGCAGATATTAAACCTCTTCTGGCTGCTTGTGCACAGAAAGTGGCAACCTAGAAAGGCCATCAGCATTACCATTATTTGCACCCTTAATATATTGTACAACATAATCAAAACCTTGTAGAACAGCCCATCTCTGTAATCTATTGGCGGCCAACTGGGGAATATTAGAGTGTTCACCAAAGATGTTTACTAACGGCTGGTGATCTGTAACTAACAAGAACTTACGACCATACAGATACTGGAAAGACCTTTTGACTCCAAAAACGATAGCCAAAGCCTCCTTATCTAGCTGTGAGTATTTTCTTTCCACCTATGACAATGTGCGGGACGCAATGGCAATGGGTTTCTCAACCCCACTGGGGAAAACATGGCTAATGACAGCTCCTACTCCATATGGAGAAGCATCACATGCTAGTTTAACTGATAGTGTCATGTCCTAGTGCATTACTACATTACATGATGACATTAACCCTTTTAGTTTGACAAATGCTAAGTTGCAACCAGTTGACCAATTTCATGCAGAAACCTTTTTTAACAAGTTGTGTAATGGCACCAACACTGCTGACAGATTTAGTAAAAAACTTTGCATAGTAATTTACGAGTCCTAACCAAGCCCTTAACTGAGTAACTTTCTGTGGAACTGGAGCACTTACTATGGCTTATACCTTATCATCACATGCATGTAACTCTTCACTGTCCACTTGGTGCCCCGAAAACCGTACACTTTTTTGGAAAAACTTACACTTTTTTTATTTACCTCGAAGCCGTAGTTGCTCAGTCGATCAAACAGCTTGCATACATTATTCCAGTGTTGTTCCTTGGTTGGTCCCATAACAAGGATGTCATCCTGGAAGCAAACGACTCCTTCCAGCCCTTGCAGAACTTGCTCCGTTGTTCTTTGGAAAATTGCGGGCCAATAGGTTACTCCAAATAGGACTCGACTGTAACGAAAAAGTCCTCTGTGTGTATTGATGGTGCACAACTCTTGTGAACTGGGGTCCAGTTGTAACTGTTGAAAAGCCTGTGACAGATTGACTGTCAAAAACTCCACCTCGCCCTTCAACTTGGAAAATAGGTCTTCAACTCGTGGCAGTGGATAATGTTGCACAATCAACTGAGGGTTTACTGTGATTTTAAAATCTCCACAAATTCGAATGTTCCCATCACGTTTTGCTAAAGGCACTATGGGAGTTGCCTAGTCACTAAAATCAACTGGATACAAAATGCCCAACCTTGACAACCTTTTCAACTCCACGTCAAGCTTGCTTTTAAGCGCAAATGCTAAAGGACGTACTGAAACAAACTTTGGCACTGCTTTGTCCTCTTTAAGTGCAGTGAAACTTCGCCACCAGTGAACTTACCCAGGGCCGCCATCAAACATATGAGCAAATTTGTTTAACAGCGTACTAGTTTCTGAAGACATTGGATTTTAAGTATTCGACTGGCCAGAAATTGCAACAGTATGAAGACTTGGCCCCGGCAATTTTAACGCCTCGTACCAATCTCTTTTGAGTAGTGGGGGGGGGGGGCACCATTTGGCTTTACATACAGGGGAAGATGAACAGTTTCTTTGTTAACTTTGCACTTGACAGGCACTCTGATTATCCCACATGGACTTATATGTTGCCTCAGAAATTGCAGAGATTGCAGCACCCGTATCAATCTCCATGTCCAATTTGACATCCCCCACATACACTGGTAAAACCCAAGGTTTCCTGCCTGGACTTATCAATTGGAAAAGAGATGCAAACTCATCCTCCCATGTGGTTTCCAGACTACACTCATCACGTAATTATGAAACACTGCCCCGTCATGTCGTCCCGCTGATAAGTTCGGACACTTCTTTAAATGCCCTGGACGATTGCAGTTGTGGTACCGGTAACTTCGGAAACGGCAGTTATGTTGTATGTGGTCCTCTTGATCACAACACATGCACTGGGTGGAACAGTTTCCACCCAGTTTCTTTCCTTGTACGACATACCTTTGCCCGTTGTTACCCTTAAAGCCTTGCCGAGATGATGGCCATCTGTAACTATTTCCCTGACTACGTGGTTCAACTAAATGTACTGGTACATCTTCATGTGTTGCTTTACTTCGCCCATACCCGTGGTCTTCGCCAATGTGTTTCCCACAGCAGTTTCATACATTACTGCCAAGGTTACCACCTTTTCAAAAGTTAAATAGTCTGCTTCAAGATATAATCTTTGTGTTATGTCTTTGTCCTTCAACCTGACCACGAACTGATCCAGCAAGGCACTTTCGAGAATACTACTGAAACTGCAAAAGTGTGTCATCTTTTTTAGTCCTACGACAAAATCATCAATGGTTTCACCTTCATGCTGTACGCGCTTATGGAAATTGTGGTGTTCAGCAATAATGGAAGGCTTCGGTGCAAAATGGCATGACAAGATTTAGACTAGCTTGGCATAACTTCTTTCTTGTGGTTTTTTCGGAACTGAGAGGTATCGCAATACTTCATATATCTCCTTGCCTACTGAAGAGATTAGTATCGCACGTTGCTAAAGCTGGTCTCCTTCTGTGTTCCCGACACCATTTGCAATTAACAACTGCTCCAGTCTTTCGTGGTACGATTCCCACGGATCTTCTTCTGGCACAAACTTCTCTGTTATGAAAGCCGACATCTTCAGGGAACACTGACGATCAAACAACGACTATCCCATCCTCGTTATACTTTTATATATTTTGGGACAACTCATATAATAACAACTTGTACAAGCTTTATTCACATATTGCTCCGATACAGCTAACGTCATCTTGTATTTTCTACTGTATGTTGTTCCATGCTTGCAGGAATGCCAACCTACTGCACATAAACCTACCGCATACATTAAGATTAAAGCTGGACTCATTGGAGAACACAATGTTTTACTAGTCCTCTGTCCAATGTTGATGTTCCTGGTGCCATTATCAGTATGTCACATGATGCCAAGAGGTCAAAGGCAAATGGTGCATTAGACACCATGACTGTAGACCAGCCCCATTCAAACAGCAACAAATGGTCTTGTTGAGACTCACAAATGCAGAGCAGGTCCCACAGACTACAGGATCTATCTGGATGTGGTGCTATGTTCTGTTACTGTACATCTGCGAACACAGTTGTCTTCTCTATCTAGTGCATCTTGCAGGACCAGTACCTATTCTACGTACCTAATCTATGTGATGTGCAACCTGTATGTATTATCCCTGTTCACATTGTGTCACAGTGGTGACTGCATGGCCATAATGAATGGCTATACAACAAGCCAACCATTTGGCTTTGTGCAACCTGTATGTATTACCCCTGTTCACATTGTGTCACAGTGGTGACTGCATGGCCATAATGAATGGCTATACAACAAGCCAACCATTTGGCTTTGTGCAACCTACCATATGGGCCTGTTCAAATGGGTATGAGTGGTGATATTCTTTATGGGAATGATGCCATGGTATATTGATATGATTCTAAACACACAGACTTTTGCTTTTCCAGCCTGTTGAATGACTTTTGTAAGCCATTGGATAATGGCCATAAGCGCCACTATATTACATGTTGCAGTGATGTTTCTGCATTTTTTTAATCATTTGCTTTGCACTGTTGGTACTGTGTGTATTCTTTATTTTATTTCAAATGCAAAAAACCTTATGGGTCTAGTGATTTCCATGTTTAGTACTGTATTGTGTAACACCTGAATGTTGTGAAGAGTGCACTGTGCACTATGTGTTATAATTTCTTCTGTGTTAAGAAATGTTATTTATTTTTATGAGCCAGTATTGACATCTAGAGACAGATCTAGTTAGGCCTGTTTTTATTTCTATTACTTGTTATCTTTCCAAACTCCTCAAGTAATCTTACTCAATCGCAGTGCACTATGTAATCTTTGGTTGCAATGTAGTGCTACAGAAGAGTTTAATCCTGGTTAATTCTCTTTTCATTGTGAAGAGCTGTAAGTCTTGAACATTTCATTTCTAGTTTTCGTCCAATTGTTTCTACTTTGGAACATTATTTTATGAAGCCATGTCACTAGGGGGCGTGTTTGTTTAACTATATAAGAGAGAAAATTTTTAACAGCTATTCTAGTTCTAGTTTATGCTCCCATTTCCCAATGTTACAATTAAAATATGAAGTGAACTGTTTCAGTCATCTGCATATATTTTGGGATGGTGGTAGTGTTTTAAAGATCATATCACCATAATGTGTTCGTATAACAGTAGTACAGAATGCATAAAAGTGTGGAAAAATAACATTTCTTGGTTGCAGAAAAATTATGGAAATACCAGCAGATACAAATTATGTTGCAAGCAATTTGGATCACTGCATCTCAAATCCAGGTAAACTGATTACAGAATTTAATATCTAGAATGTTAGTATAGCTAATTAATAGTTATTGGTGATGGGTTCATGTTTCATTTGACCTAAACTAGTCTTTGTATTGAAATAATATAACAATCTCAACTTATTGGGCTATCGCCCAGTGACAAGTGATTTCTTCCCTCATCCCTCATCACTCTCCACTCCCTTCCTAAATTGCCCAACGTCATTCACCATCACCAAATTCTCCCACAACACATTCCACTCCCTTGCTGTTCTCACCAGCATGGACTGCTTTCTTCTCTCCATCAGCTTCCATTACTTCTGAAACTGTATACTTTTTGTACTTCTCCCCTTGCACAGCCCCTTGGTTAAATGTCCTGTGACTTCCATCATCCTCCCATTCCATTCAACATCCCCTATATCCTGACCAGCCTCTCCACTCTTCATCTCTCCCTTAGAGAGTTCCACTCCAATTCTTTCATTATTAAGGATGGCTTAAAATTCCTTGAATCCTCACCTTCACACTTTTGCCATCTCCATATACCCTTAACATACCTTTCTGACCTCCTTTGCATCTTCTCCAGCTCCCATACCTCCTCTTCCACATGTGGGTTCCAGAATGTGGCTGCATATTCTATTATCTGTGTAGTCATAGCCTTATAAGCCTTCGCCTTTACTTCTCCGCTTCAGGACACTTCCCAGCATTCCCAAGCCCTTCTCTCTGTACTCGCTTTTTCCAGTTAAGATCACACTGATTTACCAACCTTTGGTAATTATACTTTGTAATGTCTCCTTTCTCCTACCCTTACCATTTACAACTGCCTTTATACCTTCCTCTCTTTAAAATGAACCTAACAATCTTTGTTTTGTGTGTATACAGTTAACTCCCGATTAACCGTGTTAATCAGGGCCAGAGAAAATATGAATAAGCGAATTTGTATTAAAAACCCGGATAATCAAATTTACACATTCTTACTATTAATGGAACAGTGATATTGGCCCTAAATATTGTGATAAAACATTGTACCTATTATATATATTTCAAAGCAAACATAAATCACGCACTGTATATGCTATATTTAAAGTACAGGATACTTTAACTTTTGCAACATGCATCACTCAGACCCGTCCTTCAGATGGCAGAGTTAGTCGAAAGTTTAGAATGCAATGTAATAAACACTATAACGAGACTTTAAATGAGGCAACTTGGCATTTAAACAATACAGTACAGTCCCCATTAAAAAAATAACCCTTACAATACAAATGCAGTACTTAACGTTAACTTTAGCTAAAGCAAGGAAAACACATTTGACGCCGTCAGGTGAGACACGAGACAAACATTGACACAAATACTTACTGGTAATTTGGGTGCCAGCAGTGCTTCCCAATCACCGCATTAATGGGGCTCAGGGTTCTCAGGGATGCTGTGGGTTCTGTGTGTCCGTCTCACCCGCCGTAGTTACAAACACATAGGCAATACTAAACTTTTTACTAAACCACTGGAATAAGCACTGAATAAAATATATGTGGCTAGGACCCTGTCACTACTGAATAAAAGATATAAGTTCACTGTAGACTTACTTTTACTGTCATTATGCATACACATCAACGTGCCAATGAAATGATTATCTCGGTCATGACTACCAATTCTGTTTGGGTGTTACCCAGCCTGTAATTAATCTGGCGCATGCCTAGATTGATGATCTCACCGAGGTTTGTGAAAGCACAGCCTTCACAAGGGAAGAGGGCCCACAGCCGCTAGGGTGGACTGACGGTTTTTCCTTGAAGAGAGGACACTGTGAATTACAAATGAAACCCTTAATACATATTAACAGATGTGATTACTCGGCATCACTAACACAAACTCGTCAAGACTCACCCTCAAGCACGTGGGTAGTGTGGTGACGGCCTATACACAGAGTCAGCTAGGACGGGAATAATTGCACTGTACACTAATTATTACATAAACCCTTGAATGATACCTGAAATAAAATGGGACACGAGATGAATATTTACAATAAACACACACATGTGTGAAAAGCTTAGATGGCGCTGATACCGCTGGATGAAGTTCGTAGCTGACCACGTGGTGCAGCTGAAAATCCAATATTTCTGCGTGGAAACGGCATACTAAATTCAGACAAAATATTATTCCTGCTGAGAAAATGATTCTCTTTACGATTAAAGTGGTTACAGGCTTGTACTATGCCTGATGGTGGTAAAATCAAATATTAATGTGACCGCGTGGTCCAGTACAAAAAGCATCAATTTATGTGAAAAATACATTGAAACCTGAATAAAATTGACATAGAACCCTGAAATAAATTATTGTATATACAGTGTTACATTAATAAGCTCTCAAAATGCAATGATGGTGCATACAAAGACTTGACGTTGGTTGGCAATGTGGTTATACATGATGTTGCCGTAAAATATTCAAACGCAAATAATTACCCTCAGATATGTACATAAAAATAAAGCTCTTAAAATTGTGTGTAGCAATAATGCAGAAGTTACAATGAAATTCCATAAACATAGGCGGATGGCACCTGATTCAAGTTACGCGGGTCGCGTCACCTCTCCGACATCTTTCTCCTCCTTCTCCTTGATTAAGTTAAAAATGCCACAAGGGTGCAAGAAATTAATAAAGTGAAAGCATATTTCTGGGGAAAGTGTCTGGCCAAACGTATGCAAGCAAGTGTTAACTGGTAAACTAAATAATTATGGAAACCTTAATCAGTGAACAAAAGTTGTAGTGCGTACGTGATAGTGTCCTACCTCGCCAGCTCTCCTCGACAGACTGTCCCGATACAAGCATCGTTTGGACCTACCATGGCCGCCTACAGGGTTCACATAAGTGGAAGTGCTATGCACGCCGAGTAAAATATTTTATTATTGAAAATAAAACAGCACAAATTAAATTAAGTATTGTTTTACATTTATATAAATTTTTTATGAATTTGCATATTATCTTAGTGTCTCTTTGACGGTGTTCATGCCAGAAAGTGTTCTTAATCTCGGTGCCGTGGGCACTTTGAATTTTATAACCAAACAATTTAAAATTAGTACAAACACTTTAAAACATTTTAAGATATATTAAACACTGCGAAGACAATATAACACATTTGACACTGAAAATGACAGTTATATGAAAGTTCAAAATTATCGGCCTCTTTGTGCACATACGGGACATGTGACACGTGCGTGGTGAGCGCCGTCATAGGCTCTAGCACCGCTGGCTGTTAGCTGGCGTCAACATATTGTACTCAATACAGCCAAGGAAATGTTTTGTTAAAACAATGTAATGTGGCTATGCAGCAGGCGCCAAATTTTTATATGGAAAATCATTTCTTGAGTATAAGTGTATACAGTTCCATGTTTAAAATAAAAATTCATGGAGGTTAAAAATTCATAGCCAAGTCTTGTGCCAAAGTTAGTGCAGTGTTTCAACTTTAGAAAAAAGTACCAGTGCAACAGATACACTATGTTAAATTAATCATCAAACACCACATGGCATGTTTGTGGAATCATCTTTATCTAAAAAAACATTAGAAAAGTTCTTAGCAAAGGATTTAAACAAGTGGTTTTGAGGGCATGATAAATGATAAACTCAAGTCCTAATTTCAACCTCTTCGAACACCTTTGAAATGAGTAACCGCTAATTCACTAATTGAAAGTCAGACCAAACTGCCCTTTAAACACCGTACAACTTTAAATTGTGTTAAAAGAAGAATAAAACAAAATTCCTGCAGAAAACCAACTGGAAATGGTTGAAAAGGTTTCCTCAAAGGTTTGAGGCTGTGATAGCAGCAAAAGCTGGTCCTAGGCCTACGTCACACTGACATAGGCCTAGGACCTACCAGATCGAGGTTATTACATTAATAGAGGCATTTGGTGATTAATGACAATTAATGTATGTGACCAATCTGGTACATAACAAGACCTGCTGAGTGGGATCATATGGACTCCGTCAACAACAGCTGTTCCAACTAGTTATGCTGCAAACAACATTGACTCAATGTACACCACAAGCCTCCAGGGAATAAAAAAGAGTACAAAGAGGGAAATTTATGCTGTATGAAGATTACATGGGACCAAAGAACAAGCATGTGTGCAAAACATAGGAAAGTTTAGAATGAGGGTATGTAGAAAAGGGACTCTTTTTATATATTCTTTGATTTTATCCCAGATACGAAAATGTGAAAATACTAGTTTTACTTATGTGCAAGTGTACATCCAACTTATTGCTAATTAAATTGGTTATGGTTAATAATGAAATTGTGTCCATACTTACAAGTATTTAACTTTAGTAGTTTAAGAGCAGTGAGTGAGTGAGGGTTTCATGGTATTAGCTATTTCATGTAAGTGGGGTAAATTTGGATAGTTCTAGAAAAGTAGCACGCCCACAATGTGTCCTTCTGCCACAACTGTTCGGTCATCAAAGAAAACAATGTGTGTAAACAACAGAGTCCAGTGTACACTTGCATTTTTTTTTTTTTTTTTTTGTGTTTCTTGATTTCCTGTCATGGCATGCACTGAAAGACACATTAGCTAATGTCTGTTTAGTAATCAATGTAGGATATTATATCTAAGTTGAAATTCCAACCTTTTTATTTTTGTAATGGCCAAGTAAATATGCTGGAACTCTGTTTTTTCATTTTTAAAGGAAAAGTGAAGCGGGGGGGATCTTAAACATCTTTTGTGAAACAGCATTGTTTTATGAGTGAAGAGATTTGGGCGGCTTTTAACAGCGAGCTCTCGAGAGCCGATGAGGGTGATTGAAGTGAATATAGAGTGGCGCCGGAATGAAGGGGCATCGTCCGGCACGATTCCCACTAGTGAAAATCCGGTGACCCGGCCAGAGATTGAACACAGTTTGCCTTGGTGGGAGGCGAGCGTGCTAATCGTTCAGCTAACGTGGCCCCAGTATTGTTTTGTGTTTCTTCTTACAAATTGAATTGCATATGGTTTTGTTGGAGCAGTGGAAAATTTTGCTAGTACGGAAATGACATTCAAATTATTATAACTTAGAAACTTTTATTTTCGATAAAAGAACTAAATGCAATACATACATTGCTGTTTGTACAGATGCAGCAGTAGATACACACACTTGACGCATGGTGGACTTCGGCAGTTTTCACGTCACGTTGCCAAAGCGACTTTTGTGGGTGCTAGGCTAGATGCACCCTGACGGCAGGTGTTTCTAATCTCTCTGCAGAACGGCGACTCTGCCAGAGTACAGAACTGGTTGGTTTGGTTTCCAGCAGACAACATAGTCTGTTTCTGGGAGCATTATTTTCCACCTTGGCGGGACCACTCATTCTGGTAAACCTGGGCAATGTACAGCCAGCAACTGCGGCGGTGCTGATTGAGGCTCAGCTATTTGCACGCTAGGGGCTGCCCCTGAGGTGGTTGTGCGGGGTTCGGCGGTCGACAGGGTTTGTGGTTCTTGTGGTGTTTCCCTGGTTCTTATGGCATTTCCCATGACCAAAGGTTGGCAAACCCCAGTTCGGTGTCCTGGCCACTGAGGTAGGCTTATACGACTGGATGAAATCCTTCAGCAATTTTGGTAGGTGGTTCAAATGTAGTGGGTTCATAAGCTGGTGGAACTGGTATGGAGAGTTTTCAAAGTTTTGCTGCTTGCTTTCATGGACTGATATATTTGAACCCAGCAGGAAAGCGGTGAAGCTCCAATGGACATGTATACTGAGGCAGCATTTACCTGTTTCGTCCTCTTATGACCACTGCCACTATGATTAAAGGGAATAAGGAAAGATAATTTTGCAATTGTACCTCGCAGAAGTGGGACAGTTGATGTGTAGGGAGTGTGACAAGTGTGCGTAATGCGGCCGCCAGCCATTCCCGTATCACACTCTCCAACTCCAGCACCAGGAGTATGGGGTTAGTCGAGCTGCATAGCAATGGTGACAGTCCCAACACAGGGGTGAGTTCCTGCTAGGGTTGGTCTTCCCAGACCCAGAGAAATACTCCCCTCAGCACCACCAGTGGGCGATGAGAAGAGCAACCTCCAAGTTGACAAGCCAATTCTCAGAGGATAGGGTACCTAATGTCGTGGCTCTACTGTTCACTACACAAGGTACAGAGAATGGGTGGCCTTCCAACTTTGGTGTGGTGAGTGTCCCAGAGTAAGTTGGTCCCCCCAAACCCAAGGAAGTACTCCTCTTGGCACCACTAGCGCACAATGAGAAAAGCAAACCTTAGACTGGCAGTCCAATCCCTGAGGAAGCGGTTTGCTAGGGTTGTGGCCCTATCGTTTGCTCAACAGATGCAGCGAATGGGTCACCTTCCAAGATTGTACTGTTATTGGTGTTAGGTGTTCTGATGGAAAGAATAAAATCCTGGTGACCTGCTGTCCCTTGTACGGGCCTGATGTTTACGAGGAGAGGTACTATGACTATGGGAGCGATATTCGTAAGTTGGCTTAACTATGTTTATTTCTTTTAACAGAAATAAACAGTGATGGTGAATGTACTACCTCCTATCCACAGTAGTTTACTGAAGTTAAATACCGTACCTGAACACAGGGGAAGGAGACCTGCTTCTAGGCTAACAAGGTAGCCAGTAAAGTGGCTATGAAAACAACTCTGACTTCAAGCTACACTACGACTGTCATTCAGAAGGGACCGGTACGTGTTTCAGTGTAAGCTGTGACTCAAGACGTGAAGTGAAGGATCTTGAGTATCACGAGGGTGCGGTGAAGTATTGAGGAGCAGATATGTCTTTGGCATCACTAGAGCACTCGCCTGGCATAGGCGGTTGTCCTGGAAAGGGGGTAGCAGCTGCGACGGGTGTGACATAGATCCTTTGCGAGTGATGTCAATGGTGAGTGCTGGATTCAAGCTCATGCCTCTGGGAATGTACTAGTAGTGGAATCTAGAGGCGCGCTGCTGCTTTCGGTCAATCTCGATGCATGGCTCCGGTGGCTGGGCCGGTGAATAATTATATCTGGTGTGGAGCGTCCGTCCTTTGTCTTGGGTAGATAAATCAAATCCTGACGTCTCGTTGGTGGCGGTAAATCAAATGCCGTTGAAGGTGCTCCAAGTTAGTTTGTACTGATGAGTAGAAGTCTATTTAATAATATGTAGAAAAACGTCATGCGTCACAGTTTTGCCGAAGTTAACCTTACAGTTGGATTTACAATAGAGGCCATGTAAACAAATATTTTTACAAGCTTTTATTTAACTTGACTTAGGTGTCTGTCTGGATTTGTGTGTACTGTGTCTGTCTGGTGCTTACTGTTTGCCTTGTGTAACACTTCACGCTAAAAGGGTGAGGAGGGTGGGAATGGGCCTGGGGGGGGGGGGATCGAAAATACCCCTTGGGAAAAGGGGCCAGTTTAGCCGAACCTCCTCCCCCGCCCAATTTCGAGGTGGCGAGGGGTTGTGTCCAAAATTAAGGTTCGTGTATATGCAAAAATAGTTAGGAGGGTGGGAATGGGCCTAGGGGTAATCAATAGTCCCCCTTGGGGAAAGGGGCATGTTAGGGTAGCCGAGCCCCCTCCCTGCAAGTTTCAGGGGGGGAGTATGTGGTTATACTTAGGCTTCATGTTGAAGTGAAAATGGTGAGGAGTGCGTGAATGGTCCTTTGGGGGGGGGGGGGGGGGGAGATCAGTATTTCCCTTGAGGAAAGGAACGAGTTAGGGTAGCCGACCCTCCTCCTCACCAACTTCCAGAGGGGGGTTGGGGTTGTGCCCAAAATTAAGGTTTGTGCTCACGCGAAAATGGTGAGGAGGGTGGGAACGGTCCTGAGGACTATCAGTATTCCTCGTTGGGGAAAGGGGCGAGTTAGGGTAGCCGACTGCCCCCTTCCCCTCACTTCAGGGGAGGGGTTTGTGCCCAAAATTAAGGTTCGTGTTTATGCTAAAATGGTGAGGAGGGTGGGAATGGGCCTAGTGGAGAATCGATAGTGCCCTTTGGGGAAAGGGGCGAGTTAGGGTAGCGGATCCCCACCCCCACCCCCACTTCCTGTGGTGTGGGGTTTTTGTGTCCAACAATATTGTTCGTGTTTATGCGAAAACGGTCATAAAGGTATCATAGAAATAAGAAGTTTAGTTTAAGGAAAATGTGTATCAATACATAGTATAAAAGGAAATCCCTGGTAAGTGTCTGTCTGTATGACTGCGCTAATCTTGAGAACCTCTAAGCGTATTTGGACATGGTTTTTACTGTTATGATCTGTATTTATTGAGGAAGGTTTATGCATATTAAAAATTGTCCTATCATTTATAGGAGCTGAACATTAATGGTGTTAGTGAATCAAGTTGGGAAAAAAGTTTGCTGCCAGTGCTCTCATGGCATACACTGTCTATTCCTTCAGAGATATAACAAAATAATTTACGAAAGACCTTTGTAAAATTAAATTATCTACAAAAAAGTCAGCGAAGTTGTAATATGCGTATTTACAATTTAAATTACTCAGTAAAATTTAAAAAAAATTCACTGTCTTTTCTATCCATAAAGAACTTAATCTTTATCAAAATTAATGAATTTGTAATTAATATTGTTTAATGTAGATAACAAATGTCCTTTACATCATACAACTATTGCCAATAATTTAAAACTTATCAAAAGTTTTGTAAAAAGTAATTTCTAAAATCAAGACACGTGCACACAAACCTATACGTGGGCGGGTGTGGTGGCACATGGTGTGATGATGCGGTGGGCAGAGTGGTGCAAGGGGGAAGGTGTACGAGGTGAGTGGTAGAAAAAACTAAATTGTACCTGGGCGAAGCTGGGCCGGATCGCTAGTTAATTATTAAAGTAAAAAATGCAATTTTATTAAGTTTAGATGTTAAAATAGGAAAGAAGAATGAACTTTTATCAAAATAGTTAAAATATTATGAAAATAATAAAAATGATTCATAGAGGAGTGACTTGTGAAAGATATAACATATGCTGTGGGGGCCAGGAATGTTGCGAGCTGTCAGAACATGGGTGAAGAGCGAAGAGGAGAAGAAGGAGGACAGGGGCAGTAGGGGAGGGGAGTGTCTTGCAGTGGGGGATTCCGCCTCCCTTCCTGCGCTACAAACAGTTTAATGTATATTGGTGACGGATAATGGAGCGGAATGTAAAGCGTAGGAAAAGCAATAAGGTGCTTCACAGCAAAGAGAGAGAAATAATTGGTAAAGTAATATCAATCTGTGATGAAGAAGCTCACGATAAATGACTTTCGATACTTATTCACAAAGCAACGGCACGTGCTGCGAATTATACAGATGTAAGCAAAGCAACAGTGATGCATATTTGGAAGAAAGAAATTGCAATAACAAATGAACCACATACAGTACTATGGAAAAAGACGTAAGCCTTGCATTTTAGACATTTGTATTGTGCATCAGTGATGCACGAAAACGTGTATTTAATGTTGTTTACGTCTGTTGTACACAATAGGACAGACGTGCGTATGTTTATGAATTTCTGCTAGTTAATATTACTATAGTTCTTTTTGTTTGGGCAAGCCCGAAATTATTGCAAAATTGAGATTGACAGCTTCGATTAACGTGTCAGAAGAGATACTATCCAGGAATTCTATGCAGTAAAGAAAGTTGTTCCCATAGTGCACAAACTGATTCCCATTTTAAAGGACCAAATATGTTGGCAGTGGAGCCCTTCATCGCTCAGGAGATTATTGCTAAGTATGGGTTTCATCTGGAAACAGTGCGAAGACAAGCAGCGTTTGTTGATACGAACGACCTGATATTGTGGCGTGGCGCTCCAAGTATCGCACGCAAGTTAGACAGTGTAGGTCGGAAGGTAAGGATGTGTTTTACCTTGATGAGTCATGGGTGAATACAAATCTCACTTTCGCAAAATGCTGGCAACGCAAACATGACATAACAGAAATAACTAAAGGAAATGCAACCAAGAGGTTAATACCGGTACATATTGGTTCAATACATGAATTTCCTCCAGGGGCATTATTGATGTACAAGTCAGGTACTACAGTAGGAGATTATCACTGTGAGATGAATTCTATTTATTTTGAAAAGTGGCTGTCCAAACCGTGTTATTCCAAACTTTCCACCGTCTTCTGTTGTAGTGATGGATAACACGCCATACCACTCAAAACAGGACGATAAACCTCCTTCGAAATACAGTACCGAAAACGAAATGATTTCATAGCTAAAATGAAGAGCTTACATTGTGATGAAAAGTGGTTGAAATGTTTGTTGGCAGAACTAATTGAAAAACACAAACCAAAAGAGAAACTTTTTCAGATTGATAGACTTTTACAAGATGCAGGACATCATGTAGACTTTTACAAGATGCGGGACATCATGTCATTCGACTCCTGCCATACATGTGTGAGTTCAACGCTATTGAACTGGCGTGGGCAAAGATAAAGAGGTGTATTCAGGAATATAATACAGTGGAAGAGCTTTCTGTGCAAGCACTTCAGACACACACACTGGAAGCTGTGAACTCTGTAACAAAGGATGACTGTGTAGGCTACTGCAACAATGTTGAGAAATTAGAAAATGAATACTGGAAGAGGGACTGTATAGTTGACATGGCAATGGACCAGTTCGTAATAAATTTACATGACAATAGTGACGATGATGAATTCCTTCCATCATCAAGTAACAGTGTAACGGACCACAGTGATGAATGTATTGATAGTGTCAGTACTAAGTCGTGTTTGGCTCAGTTTTTGTAACATCTGGGTACTCATTCTTTGTAGTTATCGTGATCTGGTACTGTGTTAATGTTTTCGTATTGCCTTGTTTTGCATGTCTGTGAGATGCGCTTTTGGTTAATGTGAGCTGTGAATAAAACCAACATTGCCTTCTCTGTGGTTATTTTCATTACTTTGGTTACATTTTCTTTACAATCTCTACGTGTTGCAATTTGTATGTATATTTATATAGTGTTACAATTTACGTGTTAACATGTATATTTTCACGTTTTCACATATACATAAGTAAAGCTGCATTTTTATCACTGCACTGCATATTTTCAGAATGTGTAATTTACTGCCAGGCCATCAGAAACTCGGTCTGCGTTCCCCCGCCACCCCTTCATTCTGCCGATCCATGCCAAGCAATGTCTGTTGTTGGAACTATGGGATGCAGCTCGCTACTTTCATGGTCCCTACAGTAAATACATAAAAAATTTACAATCAGTTAGACATATAGATTGTAATAGTAATAAAAACAAATGCATTTAATGAATGTAATGGAATGGTTTTATTGATACTTTTTTAGTCTCTTCAGTCTCACACTTTTTTGTATCACTGTTCATCAGGTTGCAGCCTGAAGTATGGAAGGAGCCATCAGTGTTTAACTACATTTTTAGTTTCTTTAGATGAACAGCCATAATAAACTTTACTACAAATTAACTTTTTTGTATCCATTTATATTTAGTGTATAAAAGCTGTGCGCAATGTAGAACATATATCTCAGTAGCATAAGCATAGTAGCACATATTGTGTGTAAGGCTCTTAACTATTCACAATATAGAACGTATACCACATTTTTATCAGTTCAGTAAAGAAATATCATGCCTAAGGTTTTTAACTATTCGCAATATAATATGTATACATCATTTGCGTAAGCACATATCTTGTGTAAGGCTTTTAACTATTTGCAATATAGAGCATATAGCTCATTTACGTAACCGTAGTAAGCACACATCTTGCATAAGGTTCTTTAACTATTTGCACCAAGCTTTTATATACTAAATATAAATGGATACAAAAATATTAATTTGTAGTAAAGTGTATAATGGCTGTTGATCCACATCTTATAATTTCTACACATTATGTAACTACTACTATAATTATTTTTCTCTTTATAGTGCATTTATAAATAAAAGATTGGTTTTAAAAGGTTTTAAATTATTACATTACAAATATTTGAAATTATGGGTTTTTTGGCTAATTATATTTTTAATGTTATAATAATTATTTATAAATACATTATTTACAAACCCGCTAACTTACTGTGTAATTCACAAAATCTTGAACTAAAAGAAATAAAGAAATACTCCATTAGTTTCCTGAAACCAACAAAGTTAAACTTTGAAACTGATGTGTGTCACTTAGACTAGTCATGTTACTTTTGGTGAGCACTAGGTCAGGTGCGCTCGGGTTCTCAATTACTGTGACTGAGTAGGCTTTCTACTAGAGACTAGCACAGGTCGGGTAGGCTGGCGGCTTGGTACGAAGTCTGCAGTGGGCAGTACCACAATATTTCGTACTACCACCTTAGCCCGTTGAGGCAGTGCTGACTTACCAAGGTACTCGCTCACCGATCTTCTAGGTTCCGGTGTAGAGGTAGGCAGGCTGGGGCCAGCAGTTACCTAGGTGGTGCTAGTTCATGAGGTGCTGTACAGAGAGGACAGATATCTCTGGCTCCAGGTGATGGTTGCACTGCTTCCACAAAACTAGCTGGCAATACCCAACCTCGTGTCACGTCCAGTGACAGTGCTCGTACTGCAGTATGCGTCTCAACGCCAAGTCTGGTGTACAAGGGGAAATAAACTGGGTTGCTGACTGAAGAGGACTAACTCTCAAGGTGATGGGTGGTCTGAAACCTTTACCATGGGTATCTCCACCAAGTGTGGGTGGGTTATTGGTGCACACTTATTAGTAGTAAAAGACTCCTCCTTTTTCTTCTCCCTTCAAGCACCGTCCCTTTCTCCAAAGGGCATTGAGGCAGTATTCATACTAAACATACTTTCAGTCAGCGTAAGCAGATAGTTAGAACCCTAACTAAATGTAGAGCCCAACAACAGTTGTCGGCGCAAACCTTGTGCTCCTACGGTTCTGCACCTTGGCAGACAAACCTAGTGCGGAAGGTCATATGGGCCATCTTCCTACTACGGTCGGGGTGTGGTCCAGTAACAGTCGGGCCTCCAGTCCCATGCGAAATACCCCTGCCAGCACCCACTGTGCTCTGGTCAGCGATACAACCTGGGGTGGCTGTCCTACCCCTGATGTAGATGTACCTAGTTGTTGGGGCTCTACCTTTCTTTACACCTGGGTGCACAGAATGAGTGGGCCATCGAAGGTGATGTGTGTTATTGACGTACATATACCTGAAGGGGATCTGTAGTCCTCCCGTCAAGTCGCACACAGATCCTAACCTATCAACTACAGTAAAGCCTCTGTTTACCAGACTAATACGGGGAGGTATAGTCTAGTAAACCAGAAAGTCTTGTTAATGTCAAAGTACCAAAAAAATGTACAATAATTATAAATATTTTAGTTGCCCACTTTAGCATTAATGTTTTTAACATGGTGAAGATGTTTGTGCCGCCAGCTGCAAGTATTCCTGGTAATTTATAATGGTCATTTGCTGTCCAAGGGAAAGGAAGGAACAGTGAGAGCGTGTGTAGTCAACATATTTTCTTGGTCTTGGCTGGATAGTACAGTGTCATGACAAATGATCTTTCCGATTACAAAAATTAATAACTCACGTTTAATTACACTCAGATACATGAAAGTTGTCTCACTGTAAAGAGAAACTCAAAAAGTTTTAGTGGTTGGTACAGCAGTCACATAGTTATTGATTTTGCCACTAGGGCAATAAGAGAGAAAATTGGTACCAACGAAGACAGGAAGACTTTCTCTGTGCTGGATTTCCACGTCTGCAAGTCTGTTATCACTGTGCAATGTAACTTTAGAAGGAAGTTTTGTGAAGATGCATCCAGTGAGCCCAGTATCCGTAAGTGGTACACTAACTTCGAAGCAAGAAAATGCATCTGTAAGCGAAAGTCAATTGGCCGTCCACCAGTAAGCGAGGTAACTGAGGAGCGTGAGAGAGATTTTCGCGTGAAGTCAACAGAAATCCACCACAACAGCCAGCAGAGAATTGGACATTCTGCAACTGTGTGGAAGATTTACGGAAACATTTGCGGTTCCATCTGTACCGTCTGCAATTGTTGCAGGCCATGAAACCAGACGACAAAGCCAAGCGACTGTCTTTCTGCGAGAATATGCTAATTGAAATGGAAACTGATGATTTTTCGGCATTGTTGGTATTCAGTGATGATGCCACTTTCCACTTGTCAGGCAAAGTGCACAAACAATGTCTGGATCTGGGGTCTGGAAAATCCTAAAGGTTATGTGGAGTATGTGGGCGACTTCCCCAAGCTGAATGTTTTTAGTGCCAACAGCCATTAAAAGGTGTACGGCCTTTTTCTTTTTCGACGAGAATACAATCACGGGGATCTCGTACCAGCAAATGTTATTTTTGAGTTTCCCTTTCCATTGAGACAACTTTCATGTATCTGAGTGTTACAACACGGCAGTAGTTAATTTTTTGTAATAGGAAAGATCATTTGTAATGACACTGCGTTTGCAGTGAGCACTCTAACTTGCACCGTGAAATTTTTTTTTATTTTGCATCCCCCTGAAGTGTTATCTCTACTACTGTGCCTTTCTTTTTTATTTTTTATAACTCCCTCGAACTTGGATGATAATCGGGAAACTGAAATAGGCGGCATTCCTACCCCTTGCTGTGAACGTGAGAGTGTGACAGTTACATTTTGTATTTATCCATGTATCACTTGCACATATTTTCACAGAAATGAAAAAAGTACAGGTCATATTTGCCCTTTAGCTACAAGGATACTATAATATGCATATATGTACATTATATGAATAGCGGTACTATCAGCCATGTACCGGGCCATGCTACGCTCTGATTGTACATGCTGACCTTGACAGTTTCCTGTCATGTTATCAATTTGCTACCTATGTGATATGTCATTCTCATGCTTCACGCAGCTGCCAGATGGCTAAAAATGTTGCATCACAGCTGGCAAACATTCTGCCTGTATCATTGCTCTTTTTAAAATTAATTTTAATTACTTTTATTCTTTGTTCAATAAATTGTGATATTTAGAGCGTTGTGGTATGGCATGTAGCCTTGCCACTGAAACACCTGCTTCTAGTTTTTCTCCTGAGGGGGAAGCCAGTTCACACAGCAAACATGCACAATCTTTAACTCAAATGCAGGAATAAATATAATTATTCGCAAGTGATGTTTCCCTAAAAAATATAGATTATGTTGCAAATTGGCAATATCATGCTCAATGACCATAAAACCATGTTGTTGCACAATTATAAAAATGACATCCTTCCCCCTGTCTTTGAAGTGTATGTGCTTATCTTGTTGGTGTACATGAACAACATATTTCACATCCTACATGCAGCAAGTAGACACATTGAAAAACCACTTACATTGTGGAATAATATCTTGTACATACTTCTCCGTGATTTCCAACAGCAATGGAAGAATACACTTCACAATTAAATTCACATTATTAAAAATGTTATGATTTATGTTTAGTTAAGTGTGATTCTGTTGAAAATTAATAGTCACGTGAAAGGCAAGGAATAACAAAAAAATACTTAAATTTTTTTGCAGGAAATAGTTATTATAGTTCATTCATGGTTATGGTTAGCCTACCAATTATGTATCCTTCCGGTACACGTAAACATAAACACTGCTGTGTGAATTTTACGTTTTAACTATCAAATGCATTGTTTATTGTGACGCCATCGGGTGAGACGCAAAGGTGAATGAATACACTGCTTACTTACTGGTAGTTGTCAGCGATGATTCCTACACACCGCACTTTGAGACTCTGGGATCTCAGGGATGCTGTGGCGTACTTATTAATACTTTCTCTACTAAACATTCCACTGTAAACAGTTTGAGCAAGCTGGGTGTCAAAGATACATACTTTTCTCTGTTAAGATAGGGTTTATTTAACCAAGTTCATTTTGTGACAAAATGAAAGTTTACGGTTACACTCGGACGTGACTTGCCAGTTCCTGTGGGTTATTCCCCCAGCACGTTACTGTACTTGCGTGCTCCTAGATGGGTGATTTTCCCGGTGCATGAGAGCACAATCTCCATAGGGTAAGAGGTCTACAGCCACTGTGATGGACTATAGAATTTACCCGGAGATGGGACACGGAGTATGAACATGAAACAATATACGTGTGTTTTATCCCCATCACTAACGCCTACTCTTCGGGACACGTCCCCGAACCACGTGATATTTGGCGACGGTCAATACACACAGCAGGTTAGGATGGAAAATAATACAGTTGTACAAAAATACATAAATATCACTGAATGAACATGGGGCATGACATGAACAGGCAAAATAAACATGCGGATCTGTGAAACTATTCTAAAGTGGATACCTCTGGATGAAGTTCTTAGCAGACCACGTGTGCAGATGTGAAACGCATTATCTTACAAGAAAATCGGTAAATTGTTACCAGCCAAAATGAGAACTGCATTAGGAAAATTATTCTATTCACGATACGAGCATACAAAAACTGTTGGCGCACCTGATGGCGGGAAAATCCAAACATATGAAATGACCTCGTGGTCATACACAAAAAGCATCAAACATGAAAAATACAAGAACTCTGAATGAAAACAATACATACAACCCTGAGATAAATTACAGCGCACATGATATTACAAGAATTAACCCTCTAAACGCGTGGATGGTGCAGTTGCGGACTTGGCGGTAGTGAATCACGTGGCCGTGATCGATGTGGTCCTAACACAATTAAACATGACAAAAACCCTGAAATAAGGACATAAAACAATTACCCTCAATATTGCTCATCACAATTAAGCAGAAGTTACAATAAAAAGCCCTTAACATGGGTGGATGGCGCCCTATACACAAGTTGCGCAGGTCGGGTAGCCTCTCCAACATGATCTCCTTTCATCTCGTTTAAGTTGAAAAACCCACAAGGGCTACAAAATCACTAGGTTAAACAGATAGTATTACACTGACGATGTCTGGCAAATGTACGCGAAGCAAAGGTTAACCGGTAAACTAAAATTAACTATGGAAATCTAACTCAGTGCAAAAGTATAAAGTGTGTACGTGACAGCGTCTTACCTCGCCAGCTCTCGTAGCATGACTGAGCAGAGGCAAGGGATTGCGCAGACCTACCAGGGCTGTCTACGGGGTTCACACAAGCGGAAGTTCTATGCACGCCGAGTAAAAATATTAATATACAAAATTAAATGGTACACAAGACATTTTAATACAGAGTAATGAAAACAATTTAAATCTGGAAATGCTGTTGTTAATTAACTGTCTTTTGGAGGCGTTCTCGCCTGAATATAAGTGTCCTGTTCTTCGGCGCAGTGCACACTTTGAATTTGAAACATAAGCATTGCACAATATTTGGAACATTTTTACACTTTATAACATATTTTGACCTTGAAAGAAATACACAGTACACTGAAAATAAGTATCCCATTTTGGGAAAGTCCATGGTCGTGGCGAGCTGCGCTCACGTGCCTACCCAGTTGTCACGTTAGCGGTGAGTGCCGTCATGGACTGACTGCAGCAGGCTCTTAGCTGGCATCAAATGACCTCTCCCTCAAAGGCTAAGATGGTGCGAGCAGCTTAACCTTGCTCTGCCCGGGTCTGAACCGGGACCACTGGTCGAGACAGATGAAGCATGGCCTCGGAGATCTTCTTACTCTCCGACGCTTGTAGGGAGTGGGGTGTCGGCTGGAACCATGTTGTTGGTGCTAGTTGGTGACTTGCTTTTCCTCTTGTAATTGACATGACGTGACGTGGTTTTATTATGTGGCACTTTGCACTTACCGTTGCACACACTTCCCTTCTGCTATCCCCGAACCCCTTAAAACTGGCCTGCTCTGTTATGCTGTTCCCTACAGGGGCAGAAAACCCTCAGAATGGTGTATCACTGGCACTTGTTATGCTGCAATTTATATTTGTACTTTTGTTACAATTATCCTCCTTACTGGTGTTTGCAAACCCCTTTAAACTACTTTTCTCTGCCAGGCTTTGTCCTAGTGTCATGGGGAAACACCGAAACTGTGAATTACTATCATTTACTGCACTAACATCTGTGTTGATATCGTTACTATTATTCCCCTCCCTGTTTGGTGTCGAGTGTTCTGTTTGGGTGAAACCGCTGAACAGTGTAGCATTAAGCAGACTGTTAGTTACATTTCGTGGAAACAGAGGTATGGGGCTGGTGTTGTTTACATTGTGACACGAGTTGTTTACTTCACCTTTCGCCTCCTCTGGTACCCTACGTCGCAATCTCCTTGGTACTGGGCTTATCGGCGTCTCCTTGCGTCTCTTCCCTACTGGTGTGCGGGCTATAACCAGATTGTCGTGGTGTCGTTTTGTCACACGTCTTGGTCCCAATTTCATCAGAAAAGTGGAATTTCCCATTTTCTCAGTTACCCTTACTGGCCCAATCCATCTGGGTTCCAGCCCTGTACAGTGGTTCTTCAGCCCTGTGGACAGCGGGTTTTCTTTTACATATATGTACATCCCTGGTGTTAGCTCGAGGGGTTTCTTCGTATACTCTGGTACCCATGTGGCACAATATCTCTTTTGATTTTCCCTCGCCTGTTCGTGTTTTTGTTGTTGGTGGGTGACAATCTCCTCCAGTGGTATTGGCGGGTTTTTGCAGGGTTCTCCTGGCACATGCAATTCACAGCGTTGTACCAAAAACGGTGGGTGTCTTTCCTGTTGCCGCATTGACCCTGTTCCTTATACAAAACTTTACCGCAGGAATGAGCTCTGCCCACCTCGGATGGTCTGCCCCTAACTGGACTTGCAACTCTATCTTTACGTTCTGGTTCCAGCGTTTAGTTGGGTTTGCCCTAGGGTGGTAGTCCGGGTGGTACAGTGTTCTGTTCCCCATGTGGTGCAATATTCCCTCCATTTCCTCCCCACAAACTGGGTGCCGTTATCGGTTAGCAAATACTCTGGGTACTCCCACTTCGGGAATAACTCACTCTGCATGATATGTGCCACGGTCTGTGCATGGACATTACTAACAGGGAAAGCCTCAGTCTACCTTGTAAACAAGGCTGTCACCACAATGAGTAAATGTTTCCCACTCTTGGTGTGAGGGTACGGGCCCTTGATATCCAGCGCAATGGTTTTAAAAGGCACAGTTTGTAGGCGGGGTCGTTGTGGCGCATCGCCATCTGTTCTCCGCTGCTTCCTTGTGTTACACGTAATGCAATTCTGAACTTATTGACGCACGTCTCTCTGCATGCCTGGCCAATGAAAATACTTCTGAACATTTATCCATGTCTGCTTTGAACCCGGGTGTCTATGCTGTAGGCCAGTGTGGTCCAACCAGTGGGCCACATTTGGCCTGCGGGACCATTTTGTCTGGCCCGCTGTAGTATTAGCTATTTTACTTTGCTAAATGCCTTTAAAAAAATTCTCATGTAAAATTTCTCATGCATTTTCTGTCAACTCCCCATTATATTAATATTTTTTCTACTCAGTATTTAATCGACAATAATGTTACATTTTAATAGTGAATGAAGAGTGAAGATTATGTTCATGTTGTTAGTTTTCGTTTCCCCACGGCCGTTGCTGTGCTCTTCATAAACAACAGGAAATGTGATCAAGTCGTGTTGTATCCATGGGATGGCGCTTGTCAGCCTCGCCTCGTAAGTGAGGAAGTAAAGTACATCCATGAAGTAGAGTAGTTGACATTAATCAGTTTGTTCTACTTAAAAGTGTCATGATGAGTTTAACCACTTTGAGCAAAAAAAGAAAAGTGGAGTTTGAGAATAGACAGTTTAATGAAAGATGGGAAAACGAGTTTTTGTCAATGGACTTCGGGGGGAAGCCACAATGTATCGTGTGCGCGCAAGTGTTGAAGTTAATTAAAGAATACAACATTCAACGTCATTATGAAATTATACATAAAGTAAAATACGGGAGTGTAGTTGGTGAGGCGTGTTAACATTTAATCAGTGAACTTAAATCTAAAATGCAGAGGCAAAGAAGCACCTTCTTTAAAGCAACACATGTGCAGAAGTCATGTGTGCAGGCATCTTCTGAAGTGTGTGCGATAATGGCTAAAAATTGAATGTCATTTAGATCCGGCAAAATAATTAAACAGTGTGCGATTAAAATGACAAAACCTTTCGGTGATGACAAACTTGCAAGAAGGTTCGAAACTGTGTCACTTTCCCACCAAACATTTTCGAGAAGGACTGCAGAAGTAAGCAAACAACTGTATGCATAGTTGAGTAAAGAAATTGCTCAATGTAAATATTTTTCTGTTGTGTTGGATAAAAGCATAGACATAACAGATATTTGTCAACTGTTAATTTTTGTAAAGACAGTTTATGAACAGTTCTCCATTAAAGAACTACTTGATTTAGTGCCACTGCCTACCAGTGCGAAAGGCTCAGATATCTACGGTGCTTTTGTGTCTGTTGTAGAGAAGTACGGCGGATTTTCCAAATGTTCATGCATAGTGACATACGGTGCTAAATGTATGACTGGTTAAAACACTGGCTTAGTGGGGTTGCTGAGAAAAAAAGAGTCAATGTACTTGTATTGCATTGCATTATTCATCAAGAAGTTCTCTGCACTAAATTTGTTAAAATGAATGATGTGATGAAGGATGTAACAAGAATAGTTAATTTAATTAGAGGTGGTAACAGAGCTCAATGTTACAGGAAATGAGTGGAATTTCTTAAGGAGCGTTCTGCGGAATTTCATGATATTCCTCTGCACTCTGAAATTCGCTAAGTGCATTTTTTGCTATCAGAGAAGACATTACTGAGTTCTTAGAAACTGCTGGAAAAAATTGAGTATGACTACCTTGAAAAACTTCAAAATGAAGAATGGCTTTGCACTTTAGCTTTCCTAACAGACATTACAGAACATCTAAACATCTTCAATTTAAAGATTCAAGGTAAGAAACAAAATTTTTTTTTCGGCTCATGAGCCACATTGAAGCTTTCAGGAATAAATTAAGAATCTTCGAAGCAGATCTAAAACTAGACTTAAAATTCTTCAAATCATGCAGTGAAATCAGAAACGAATTCAACTCTGCTGATTTAGAACAACATGGACAGTATCTTAGTGAGCTGACGGAGGAATTTAAAAAATAATTTTCCAACTTTGACGATATGAAGACCATATTCCAGCTTTTCACAGATCCTATGGCAGTTACGATTGAAGATCAAGATCCTGAATTACAAATGGAACTATGCTAACTTCAGAGTGATATTCTACTTTCTTCAAAACAAATTTTGACATATGGATAACTATGGAACTTCGTAACGCCTGACAAGTACCCCAAGCTTCACAACTTTGCTTTAAAAGTGACCTCCATGTTTGGAAGTACACATATTTGTGAATGCGCTTTCTTGACAATGAAAATGTTGAAGTCAAAATAGAGTAATAGGTTATCCCAGGAAGCTTTGAAGTCCAACCTCCGCATTGTGACAATAGAGATTAAAGCAGACATTGTTGTCTTCGTCAAAGAGCACACTTCTCAGTGCTCCCACTGATAAAAAGTTTTCTACTGTACAGAAAAGTAATTTCATATTTAAATGGTTTGTTAATTTTGAAATGTTGATATTTTTTTAGCTAAATGCTGATATAGAAGACAGAGTAATGTACAGTGTTTAAAATGGTTTGTTGATGTTGAAATTTTGATGGGAGTTAATATTTTTAAAAGTGTAGAAATGAGATATTAGTAGTTACAATTCTGTTAATACTAATATATACTAATATGGTTAACTTTTGAACTGTTATGCTGGTACGCTGTGTATCTTAAGAATAAATTTCTGGCCCATGACTGAAAAATAGTTGGACTACACTGTTCTAGGCTGTCGTGTCTATACTCCATGACTAGCTCACGTGTTTCCCTCAGTACGTATGTTCTCCATTTTCTGCAATTGCCGGGCGGCCGAACTTGAATCTCCCGGTTTATTACCCTCCAGTGTTCGGAAAACCTGTCTGCACAGTGTTGTCGGCATTGTGCTGCATCTGGGGAATTTCCTTGCGCAACATGTACCCTCCTTAGAATGTCACGGACATTTAAAGACACAAGTTCACTGCTATTACACTTGGCAACAATGTTTTGTAAGATGAGCTGCGGGAATCCCAGCGTTGGGGTTTTACTTTAAGGTGGTAGCCCCTCTTCTCACTCTGTCTCATCAGTTACTGTTATGAGTGAACAGGGATTCCTTGACAACGCATCCGCTAACTTGTTTGTTTCCCCTGCCACGTGCTCTACCTGGAAATCGAATTCTTGTAGCAGTAAGGCCCAGCGGGCGAGTTTGCTTTCGCCGTTATGCATCCCTTCCAACCAAACTAAACACCTGTTGTCTGTTTTCAATGTAAATTTTTGACCAAGCAAGTATGGTCGGTATCTACGCAGTGTGTGTGCAATCGCCAAACACTCCTGTTCATTCATGTGTTATTTCCTATCTGCATTACCGAATTTTTCACTGTGGTAGTTGATGTCTTTTGCCCCTGTTCGCCTGTTTGATAGAATACTGTTCCAATGCCCTCTTGACTAGCATCTGTTTGCACGGTAACCAGAAGTTCTGGGTTGAATCTGGCTAGTTGTTGGCAGTTGAGAAAAGCAAGTTTGATCTCTTGAAATGATTTGTCTGCATCAGGTGTCCATGCAAATTTACGCTTCTCTGACAACAGTTTGGTGAGTGTTGCAGTAATGAGAGAAAAGTTAGGAACAAATTCTCACAACCAATTTATTAAACCATAAAATGTTCTCAGTCGTTTTCGCAACCTGGGGGCTGGTTTTCCTGTATCTGTTGGGTGTGTTTTTTTTTCTGGTTCGTGTCCATCCCCTGTGATGGAGTGCTCTAGAAATTCCATCTTACTCATACCCAATTCACATTTGTCGATCTTGCATGTTAGTTTATTATGTTCTAATCTTTCAAATACAAGGCTCAGATAGTGTAGGTGTTCCTCCCAACTATTTGACCACACTAGTACATCGTCAAGATACACCATCGCAAAGTCTCCTATGTATCCGTCTAAGACGTTTACCATGAGGTTTTGAAAAGTAGTGGGAGCACATTTTAAACCAAATGGCATGGCGACAAACTGAAGTCTTCACCCATCGGGTGTAGTGAAGGCAGTTTTCTTACAGTCTCGGGGGCAGATAGGCACTTGCCAGTATCCTCTAGTGGTGTAAATACAGCAGCGGGCCCTGGTGTAGACAAAGTGTCCTTGATGTTTATTACAGGAGGTGGCATATTTACTGTAATCTTGTTTAACTGACGAAAGTATACACAAAACCTCCATTCACCGTCCTTTTTAGGAGCTAGTGTAGTGCCTGAATTATAGAGACTTTGGGTAAGTTCAATAACATTGTCACTCAACATTTCACATACCTGCTGGTTTGTCACCAGATACCTGGATCTCGTGGCTTGGAGTACACTGGGTCCTCGTGTGTTGTGATGATCATGTGCTCTGTGACGCTGCAGCTTCCCCTTGGTGTGAAACACACCGGCGTACTGGTCTAGTAGCTGTTGTAGCCTTCCCTGATACTGTTCTGGTACCTCGTGTGAGAACTGCTCTAGTGACATGGCAGTTGTTGTTGGTGGCATTGCTCCCACGGCGTACAGCATCCACCTCCCACGTGTCCCCACGTGAAGGCGGTCAAGGTGTCGCTCGATGATGGTTTGGTTGTCTGTCAACCACGGTAACCAGAGAATAATTTCTTTACATAGGTCCGGCACTATATATACGGCACACTTTGTACGCAAGTCGTGAACTCCCCCCAGCCACATGCATTACACTTGTAGCTTTCCTGTGCTGATATGTTGTGGCAAATTGTAAGTGACGTGGCGGCATTCTTGTGGTAATGGCCTTTATTAGTCCCTCGCGTACAAGACTGTGACTTGCAACAGTGTCTACAACATCAATGATATTTTTTCCCTCAAGTTCGATATTTACATGTAATGCTCATCGGATACTGTCACTTGTAACTCTTTATCACCCACATTAGGTAGACTTTTCCGGTCTGGCGGCGAGATTGGTGCAGGTGCTGTTTCACCAACCTCCCTACTCAGTTTCCCGACCTGTTTCCCTGGTAATAGTTATCATGGGCATTGTTGTGATAGTTTCGCCTCTGTCCACGGGTCGTCCGCACTGGCGTAAATGGTGGAGGCTGTCGTGTAACGTCTACCATTACCACGGGTGTGGGCATTCTGTGGTTTTGTCTCGGCAGTTGGTACTCCTGCCCTGCACGTATATGCCTCTTGTACAAGCACACCTCCCTCTTGAACTGTTCAACACTCTTCCTCGTTGTCCTACGCAGGTACGGCCTAATGTCCGGTGCTGATAAGGCGACTATTATCTCCTGCACTCCGTGAGTTGGCTGCCCTGTATACAAATGCTAATACAACTCTAATTTTATTTGGATGAATTCTTCAATCCATTCTCACTCCCGTTGCTGGTCATGGTACAGTTTTGCCTGGGCCTGTATGACGTTGCCATCAGTGTTGAACCTGCCTAGCAACCTCTTGCAAAATTCGTCCCAAGTGACCCGGTAGTCACGAACTATGTTCCACCACATGGCTGCAGTTCTCGTCAGCCTGTTGGCGGTAACTTAAGTCCAATCATCATGGTGTACATGGTGTTGGTGTAGTTTTTCTTCGCACACAGCTAGGAAAGTACTGGGATCTTCAGAATCATGTCCCATAAAAGTTGGTAGCAATACATTGCGATCTGGCCCTGTCAAACCATGTGGCTTGTACGTAACTACAACTGGTGGTGGCGTTGGCTTATTTTTCAGTGTTGCCCCCCGGCATGTTCCCTACACAGTCATTGTTCCGTCACTCAGTACAGTTAATAATTCCGTCACGGAAGGTTGCATATTCCTCCAGCCCTATGCATCTAAGGTGAAAGTTCTGTTTGCATTGTTGACACGTTGCCACTTTTTCCCCATCCTGTCACATCTGGTGCACGTGCACAGGTGTTGCTCTCTGGCGGCGTTGACGTGGTATTGGACGTGCACTGGCATAACAGTTGTACCTACAAGATGTTATCTAACAGATTTACCTCACATTGTCTGCTGCAATGCACACATTGTTCAACTGATATGTCCTAACTAGTCGCGTTTGAGATTGCTGGTGTCATGGATGCCGACACGGACGTCTTCACGTCTTCTCGCGGTTGCCCTGGAGTGGTGTCTGCCATTTTGTCGTGAATGAACACACTGGCCCCACTTGGGAACACCAATTGACTCCATTGGGTGAGACACGAAGCTGAATGAATACACTGTTTACTTACTGGTAGTTGGCAGTGGTGATTCCTACACACCGCACTTCGAGACTCAGGGATGCTGTGGATTCTGTGTGTTCGTCTCACCGGTGCGTACTTACAAACAAAACACTTTCCATATTAAACATTCCACTGTAAAAACTTGGAGCAAACTGGGTGTCAATGCTACAAAGATACATACTTTTCACTGGTAATATGGGGTTTTTTTAACCAAGTTACATTTCATGACAAAATAAAAGTTTAAGATTACACTCAGACGTGACTAGCCAGTTCCGGTGGGTGATTCCCCTAGCACATTACTTGACCTGCGCACTCCTAGATGGATGATTCTCCGCGGTGCATGAGAGCACAATCTCCATAGGGTAAGGGGTCTACAGCCACTGTGATGGACTATAGAGTTTACCCGGAGATGGGACACGGAGTATGAACATGAAACACTATACGTGTGTTTTATCCCCGTCACTAACACCTACTCGTCGGGACATGTCTCCGAACCACGTGATGTATGGTGACGGTCAATACGCATAGCAGGTTTGGATGGAAAATAATACAGTTGTACAAAAATACATAAATATCACTGAATGAACATGGGACACGACATGAACAGGCAAAATAAACATGCGGATGTGTGAAACTATTCTTAGGTGGATACCTCTGGATAAAGTTCTTAGTGGACCACGTGTGCAGATGTGAAACACATTATCTTACATGAAAATCTGTAAATTGTTACCGGCCAAAATGAGAACTGCATTAGGAAAATGATTCTATTCAAGATACGAGCATACAAAAGCTCTTAGTACTCCTGATTGCGGGAAAATCCAAACATATGAAATGACAGCATGGTCATACACAGAAAGCATCAAACATGAAAAATACAAGAATCCTGAATTAAAACAATACATATAACCCTGAGATAAATCATAGTGAACATGATATCACAAGAATTAACCCTCTAAAAGTGTGAATGGCGCAGATACGGACTTGGCGGTAGCGAATCACGTGGCCATGGGCGATGTGGACGTAACACAATTAAACCTGACAAAAACCCTGAAATAAGCACATACAACTATTACCCTCAATATTGCTCATCGCAATTAAGCAGAAGTTACAATAAAAAGCCCTTAACATGGGCGGACGGCACCTGATACACAAGTTATGCGGGTTGCGTGGCCTCTCCGACATGGTCTCCTCTCATCTAGTTTAAGTTGAAATAGCCACAAGGGCTACAACATTATTGGGTTAAACAGATAGCATTGCACTGTGGATGTCTGGCAAATGTACGTGAAGCAAAGGTTAACCGGTAAACTAAAATTAACTATGGAAATCTAACTCAGTGCAAAAGTATGAAGTGCGTACGTGGCAACGTCTTACCTTGCCAGCTCTCCTAAAGTGACTGTGCACAGGCAGGGGTCGTGCGGATCTACCATGTCTGCCTACGGGGTTCACACAAGCGGAAAGGTATGCATGCAGAGTAAAAATATTAATATACGAAATTAAATGGTACACAAGTAATTTTATTTTAATACAGAGTAATGATAGCAATGTAAATCTGGAAATACTGTTGTTAATTGACTGTTTTTGAAGGCATTCTTGCCTGAATAACAGTGTCCTGTTCTTCGATGCAGCGTGCACACTGGATTTGAAACATAAACATTGCACAATATTTGGAAATGAACATTTTTACACTTTATAACATATTTTGACACTGAATATAAGTATCCCATTTTGGGAAAATCCGTAGTCATTGCAGGCTGCACGCACGTGCTTACCCACGTTTCATGCTAGTGGTGAGCGCCGTCATGGACTGACTGCCACTGGCTCTTAACCGGTATCAATTGTGTACAGCTTTTCAAAAAATTCTGCTATATTTAAAAAACCATTACAAATGAATGTTCACAATTTAAGAGTATAACCATATTCAGGTCAGCTTTGTGACTTTTTAACTATGTCTGGCTTGACGATATTCTTACGGTTATGCACACACTCGTAGAGGGATTCTACACAGTGAAGCCAGCCAATGGTTCGTGCTCGAAGGGCAGTCACAATTCCATCTGTTAATGTATTTATAGATAAAACATTTCAAACACAAGCCCTGACAATCAACATCAAGCTACAAGTAAATTATGTTTTGATGGCCACAGCTATGTGGGGGTAAAATGAATTTGGCGCCCCATTGATTTTTGGTGCCCCTTTTTTCATTACAGATATTTCGACCACATGTATCACACACACGCTCACATGTGCACACACACTCACACACACACAAACTTGTACTGACATGAATACAATTAATTACCTATCAACTGAAAAACATTGTGCAACAAATATTCTACAAAATTCAATGCATTATATTAAATGAACATTTTTTTAATGATTACGTCATTCATTAGACCACTTAAATACTTACAAGCCTGAAAATATAATGTACAAATTTGTTATTAAGTTTTCATTAAGGATTATTTACAATAATCGTTATGAAGTAACAGTGTTACTGGAAAACAATTTCTACATAATTTTTTTGACAATTTTTTCTTCTACAAAACTCTAAAAGATATAGTTTTTTGCACTATGCTAGATATTGCTAAACATTTTTAGCCCCCACAAATATCAAATAGTCATAAAGAATATAGATAATATAGAAAATATAGATAAAAAATAATGAAAAGCAGTGGCAATATAGATGTATTTATTAATGCTTGAAAATTAATTAATTTTTGCTTATAATAAAAACATAATTTAATGAGCTTCTAACACAATTTGACAAAGGTACATTTACGTCACTTTTGTTATACAATGTTTTATGTCAAGTTTTACATATACGTGAATAAAGACGCACAGACTTCTTCAAGACCAAATATACTCATTTATATACATAATCAAACATCTCCTCGTTAAAAGAAATAAAGAACTTAAAACTAAATTATTTTAAAATTAAAAATACCTATGAAAGTGTATATATTTCAATATCCAACACATTAAGAAAAGCACACATGTCACACCAAACATACAAACAGGCATATCTCTGATATGCTTTTAAGTTATATCTGTAGGTGTGTGTCTAAAAGCAAGTATTTTATTGTCTCAAATGGACTTCTCAATAAGTAAGCTAATAGATCAGAAATTTGAGGCAGAAATTAGGCTATTTAGGGTAACTCAGACAGTAACATTTAAAATGTTAGGATTCTCTTGGTGCTTGACTGTCTTAAAACCAGTCATTAATGATATTTTATTGTTTTGCAGAAGAAATGAAGCTGACACTAATAGTGAAAGAAAAAAAAACTGCTTTCGTGGAAGTAGTAAATGTCTTTGTTTCCTTTGCAGAATATAAACTTTCAAAACTCTGGAGATTTGGGGCTCTTTGAGATCAGGAACCTGAGGCAAAC
Source organism: Dryococelus australis (assembly GCA_029891345.1). Taxonomy (NCBI): domain Eukaryota; kingdom Metazoa; phylum Arthropoda; class Insecta; order Phasmatodea; family Phasmatidae; genus Dryococelus; species Dryococelus australis. The sequence goes on along the minus strand of CM056994.1, from coordinate 189,798,824 downwards.
TGTTCTATTTGCCACCTTTTGTGGGCTGGCCTGAGAGTATTTTCAAATCCGAAATTGGGACCCCACAATTCAAATAAGTGATATAAATCTGTTATTACCTACACACTAAATTTGAATCAGTGGAAAACCACTGATTCGCAGTGAAAATGGCTCCACTTAGAATCAGTGAAAAGAAACACTAATTGTTTCAGTGGAAAAAGTATGTGGATTGAATTAGTGATGTAAAAAATTTCACTAATTCTAAGTGGAGCCATTTTCACTGCGAAAATAAACACAAAAGTATGACGACAATTTACTACTATCAGGGTAGGATTTTATGGTGCGTAGGTGTACGGCTATGAAGAGGTATGGGCTACTTAATATTTTTAGACCCAATCATAAAATAACTTTCGTTAGGCACACCAGCTTTCCATCACACCAATCCGGATTCAACCGGATGTTTGCATATGGAAAACGTGGTGGATGTCACCCGTAGCTTGTGGATTTTGCTAGGATATTTCCCGGTTTCTCCGCCCTTGCAGTGTGCCGTTGCTCCTCCAACATCTCATCTCACCATGTACATTATTCAGGCAGGTCGTGACGACAATGTTCCTCTGGGACCACTAACAGTATGCCTTCTCTCCTCCATGTTTAGCCGGTTTTGCGGCAACAATACATTGAGGTTTTCTTGTCTTTTAGGTGAAATTAAAAATATTAATTTAAGTACTATCAAATTTACACTGCATAGTTAGTGCAGGTGCTTCATATCTTCAGCCCCAGTTTTCCTCTCTAATTTTGTGCCCTGCATGGTTATTCACATTCACACAGAGCCTGTGTTAGCACACGCTACCGCTATTTCCAGATGCTAAATATTTCTGTGAATGAGAATAACCGCGCTGGTCACTATGCTCAGCCAATGTAATAAGATGTACAATGGCCACTTTTGTTCTCTGATCTCTGTCCTATGACTAAGTTGATATTTTGAGAATTATGTATACAAGTGACATTTTATAATTCCTGACGAATGCTAACACCTTTGTAAAACATCTTGAAAAACATGTTATTGCACAGTTTAAAATTCTTCATTTTATTTGTTTGAGTTGCTTTCAAGCTGTCTCGTAAATTACAACGTAGTTTATTGCTCTTACGACAGATCAATGAGAAGTTATAGACTACTTTTAGTTACACTTAAGTTGTCAGAGTTGTTATGTTATGGTTACTGCAATTTTTTGTAATGTTTAAAGTGTATTGCTAACTTAATAAACAAAAATTGTACCAGAATTTAAATGTTTGATGAGTTACAGTGGTAAATAATAACACTTGCTCTGTGTTTGACAGAGAGGTGCAATGCCCCATTAGAACACTCGCTTTTTTTGCTATTGTACTCGGTCACTCCCAGAATAGCGCGGAAAGCTATAACGCGGGTCTGAGTTATGTCCCCCAACAGTTATATAGGGCTTTTACGTATGTGCATTAATGGACTGTACGAGAAAAATTAATACTTTGATTTTGTCGAATACAATGTTTGAAAATTATAACAATATTGTACATAGACATTTAGTCAACACACACGTATCACCACCAATTAAGACATTACCTTTCACTTTCCTTTACAGTGTTTCCTAACTCGCCTGGCTTTTGCATAGTAAAAAAAACAGTTACATATTGACCAATGGCAGATGCCAAGAGTTGACCATTGATTCGCCTTTGAGTAAACTTTCCACATAACATGACATTCAATATACTGACACATCTGTACTAAAAAGACATTGTGTTCGCAGTATAATCCTGCTGGAATTAAAGTAAGTTAATGCTAATTGAATGAAATTATTATATTCAATTTTGTTTCTTGACACATACTTTGCTCTTCAATTTTTCTTGTGCTTTGAGAATATATTTAGGTTCACGAATAATTTTACCCCTGCTTACATTTGGTTCTACAATCTCCGGCAACAAGCACTGGACATAAAAACGATGCAGTTTCGGAACCATTTTTTTCTCCCAAAATAAAACATCTTTGTAGATTTTCTCAATATGAAGATTTTCATTGAGATCACTCATGACTACCAAGTAGCAAGTATCTCGTCCTGAAATGTTGAGCATCCCTTGCACTTGATAAAAATATTTGTGTGTTTTTTTGAGATATAGTTTGCCATCCTTTTCTTCCAAAAAAAAAAAACCTTTTTTTCTGTTTGGCCATTTCCTTCAGACCAATTCTAATAGCTGAAGGAACACACTTCATTTCGATTAAGGAATTTTCATTCTTCACTAAGCCATCTGGACTTGCCCCTAGAAACCCGTGTGTTAAGTCCACGAACAAACCACGTTTTTCTGCGGCCAAACCAGTTTCTTGTTGAAAATGTCTTATTGCAACCCATTCATTCGTGCGTCCGTATTCTGTCGCTGCTTTTGTTAGTGGTGGCTTATACAGAAGTTGCTTGACGATGGAAGAGCAAGATGTTGTCTCCTTTATCCGACAAACAGCCCTGTAATTGCTGGCTGTGAGACGGATGCGCCTCATGTTGTGCCAAAGTTTACAATCTGACTGTCCAGTCGTCTGCTGAACAATATGGTCTTGGCCTTCTGCAGTCACACTTAAAGTTTTTTGAAATAATTCACTTTTTTGCACTTCAGATATATTTTCAGGTTCTTCTGAATCAGGTCCATAATCTTCGTCTGCTGGTGCAAAAATTTTCTGGCATTTAACTTTTTTTTCTGTACCAGCATATTCCAATTTACGACATGTAGCAGTTACATGTTGGTGTACTCTTTTTAATAGCGTGTTGTGAACCATTCCTAGACTCCTCCCAGTCAGCTTCTTAAAAGGGCTCACCTTCCAAGAGTGATCTTTTTGGAATCTTATCCTAGCAACTGTGCATCGGCACTTGAAGGAACCTCGTTGTGTGAAATTAATTTGTTTCCCTGCATTGTACTTTGCCAGGAGACTCCTATAAAACTTTCCTTTGTTGCTGGTTTTATCTTCTATCAGTATGGGTGCTTTAACAACTAATCTGTTCACAAGGCTTTCAACTTGATCAAACATTTTGGAGGTTTTAAGAGGTTCAATAGAGCTGTTCGTGTTTTCTTTGGAGAAAAAATAATTACGGCAGTCAGAGTGTTCGCCGAAGACATGATAAGGGTCATTGTTTAAATCTTTAATCAGATCTTCAACATTGTCACCTGCATTTGCACATTGTCAAATTGCACCTTTTGCTGTAGCTGTCAAATGAGGAATCAAATATTTTAAAATCTTTCTTGCATCTGTGGGAAAGTTTTTGTCTGCTGAAAGTTTATAGAGAGCACTTGCGTAATTCTTAATACAGTGATTTGAATACTCTATTTTGTGGATAGTGCGTCCATACGAAACATTTTGCATCAGCCTGGCATAAACGCTAGAGTCTCAATCACCAACAAAATACCTATACCTATACTGTTCTTAAAACCTTTGACAAGAATATCCTGCTCCATTGATGTTGAAGCTCTACACTTGTCCCAATTCTTGTAACATATGTGAGGTCTTGCTGTCACATTCTGCCTTGTTGCTCTCTCACAGATGCAGCAATATTTATTGTGGATGCCCATAAATAATAACTTACTAATAGCCTGACCAATTATAACGGCCTGGAAATAACAATTTAAAAATATGTACACATTTACATATTAGAAAACACATCCAAATAAAGCTCCTTAGCGGCTCGTCTGGCAACATGTCAAGTAAGCTATATATAATTTGTATGCAAGATAGTTTTCGGTGGTTTAGTACATAGTTTGTTAAATCGGAAATGCGCAGAAACCAAACTATATACCACTTTAAATCTGCCACTAATTACACCAAGAATATAATTAATCTTTCATTCAATATAAAAGTTTGTTTTTTAGGTTACATTTATACATATTATAATCCTATCCTGGATCCCTTTGTCCCCAAACATACTAAAATATAATACTCAGGAGGACATACTCTTTTGTTACGAGTCACAATGCTTCCTTGTGATCAGACGTGACATACCGAAGTTTAAAATATTTTACAAGGGAACTTACTTGAGATCCGAACACTGTACTAATTTCTTTTTGTTAGAAACCAGCATCTCCAAGAGCTTGTTATTTCTGCCAACACATATCACAAGCAGATACTTTCAATGTATTGACCCATGCAATATGTTGCGGGTATGTTTGATAATCTACGCGAACTGTAGAACAAAAAGTTTTTCTCTCCCTATCAGTATAACTAAGTCAAAACTAGCAAAAAGTGGAGCTCCCTACATGCTTCTTTGAACAGTGTCTATAATTGAGAGTGTACAAAAAAGGTGTAGCGTTTCTGACGTACCTACTGAAAATTTATAGAGTAATCAGCAGATAGTTTCATTTTTTAAAAGAAACAAAAAACTTTAGGACTTTACTACTTTTTCTCAAAACAATTGCTTTTTCACGCAGAGATGATCTTGAAATACTGGGATATTAATACATAGATACTTCGCTCTGTAAAACCCTCCATTTGAAAGTACCCTTGAATACCAGTTGCATTTATACAATGTCGAACTTCAAAACAGTTTCTGTGCAGTACACAATTTTTGATACGTTATTGCTCTGGAACTAGGTGTGGTAGTTTAGTGAGATGACTGTAGCGCCACACACAGATCACCATTACAGTTAGTTATTAACGTACCACTTGCCACCAAACCACAGCTACGCTTGAGTTCAGTAATGGCTGTGCCACCAAACTGAAACACATATGACTGCACATGTCGATCACAAAGAGAAAATCGCAGTACAGAATATTCCGAACATGTTGCAGTGAATGAGTGGCATATGTCAATGGCATGAATGCGCCAATAGATATTTCCATTAATTGTTGTTTATAAATAGAGATCCATAAATTCTGCCAATTCAGCGGCCAACAGACTAGACTCAATCGTGTAATGCACACTCGAACCTTTGCTCGTTGTCCATTGGCTGCTGTTCCAGTCAGTGCACAGTTTTACCTATGTCCAGGTTACACAGTAGTCACTCTAGGTTTTCTTGTATAGGTAACATTTGGTATGCCTAATTAACAACGGTCTGCCTAATCCAAAACGCAACATGAAAGTACAACATCCTGAATTCTAACTTGTCCTCGAGTGAATTAGCGCATTTCAGGGTCTCTTCTAACTAACTAACTAATTCCTCTTAATGTTACATGATGTACTTTCAAGGATATGTTCTTAACTGAACCTAACCTGTGATTGTGAACATTTTAATGACTGGAATGTAAGCTACATATTCATAGCACTTTGTACAAGAATGCCAAACTAACTTTGTACATAAAATTTTGATATCTAGGACTGCTTTAAGTATTTGCTTTATGTACTGAATTAATTGATTTTTGCTTAGTAGTTTTCAAATGAATAAAATTTATGTAACATATACAAATTTCTGTTACTATTTGCGAGTAATTTCTACATAAAGTCTTGCATATGTCAGTTTGAAAATTTTCTCCTCATTCCGTCTGCTAAATGTTACACAGTATTATGAAATAGTAGACTGGGAGAAAGTGCTGTTTTATTGTGTTTTTCCTATCACTGTTAGTCTGTATTATTTAAAATTCAAGAAGGCAACACACATTTTTTTCCGCGACGAGCCACCACAAATTAATTTAGAAAGTGAAATAATTACCACTTCAGATGCTGCGTTGTAATTATGTCCATAACTCCATTTGCTCCAGCCACCATCGAATACGACGGTAACAAAGGGAACCCCATCTTCATCCACATCTCCCTTTTCCATGCTGTATGTATCCGATTCTGCTTGTGAGAGCTGCCCAGGCAGCCACACTATTAAGTGTTTCGTAACCAGGTTTTTCATTGCATATTCGGAATTCACAATAACAGCTATCAACACTTCTAACGTGCCTGTCGTGCATTGCCTCATATGTTGACTCTGTAAATTAAATACGAACGTTAAAACATAAACCAGACTAAAGATTCTGTAGCCCATTGTCATCCCGCGAAGTCTTAACATTCGCTGATTCTGTGATCAATGGAGGTAAATTACTGCATTCGTCTTCGAAGACTGTGTTCTCCCTGAAAAAAAAAAAGACTCTTTCCATTAAATGTGTAATCTGTTGTAAATGCAGATTACTTAGTATAAAAGGCCATTAGAGAATGGTAACAAAATTATAAGTTATTGCACAAAGTGTCAGGTTGAAATCATGCAACTGAAAATGAAATATGTTATTTTTCGCATTTTTGAAAATAAATAGTATGCACCAAGAGCCTTAAGGGAACTGTTACTTATTTCAAAACTGGGATTTTTATTATACAATCTAATCTCATTAGATATGCTAATGGAAAAAGGTAAAATTGGAAATAAATAGTATTCTACCATAAATAAAATGTGAACATAATACTAAAACATTATTAATTGTGTTTTGTAAGGGCTCCTACATGTACATAAAGATCAACATACAAATTCCTCTAAGAAAGTTGTAGCTCTACATTGTGTTATAGGCATACATTATTAATCCAATAATTAGATTAATTTCATATATATGTATTTACAGATTTTATTATAATTTTTGTTTTTCTATTTTCAAAACATTCTGAGAAACAGGTCTCCTGCAGAAGAATAATGTCTCTTATCGAAGCTTCCTATACGCAATTCCAAGTCCATTGAGCACATTTGTAACATTCCAAAAAAAAAAAAAATAACACTGACCGTTTCCACATCCTAAACTTTACATGCGGAGGTGGTTTATGGCATAAACAAATGAGAACCATGCTCGAACCGTTAGTATACTCAGATGGTTACCTCTATCGTATGATAACCAAGTATGATTTTATTGTGGCCTGAGGAACAAACAATAAAGAGTAAAGATGTCAGTGCTTAAATAAAAAGAAACCAATTATAACAAACCCATCTATGTAGCTTTCAATTTTCTGAAATTTGATTTGGCTCTTCATCGTTGCCGTTAATATTTGTGTAATTAGATTATAATTGTCAAAGTAGTGGAATGAAAAACAATGTGTTTAATGAGAATATTATACAATGTTCTTTATATGTACGTGTGTCTTCCAGTTTGGATATGCAGATGACAGTTTGAAAACTTTCAATGCATTTTTACTTTCAAAATTTAGAGAATGCACGTTATTTAGAAGATACATATATATCAAATTAGCTTTTTTACATTGAAATTCCTATTGCAATACATGGCTCGTTGAGAACATTACTTCGCTTGTAGTATGGCCGGTGTCACAACTTCCACGACTCAATCTTTCAGTATGTCCTACAATTATATTTAACGCACACATGTAGCTTACATTTACTGGTATGTATTAATTTATATATTTTGGTTTACTAATACCCAGTATTGGTACTGGTAGGGATGAAATTAACAATTTACCATAACTATATGCGATTCATATAGGTAAAACCAATGTCGTAAATTTATGCTTATCAGCTGTACGTATATACACGTATCAATGTATGCACGTCTCTATGTTAAAAGGTTAAATATATCTAATATTCCAAAAACTAGATTTTCCACGATATCTGATAGGCAGTCCTTTAGTATATGTATTGGTTTTTGTGCTTGTTGTTGATGATATTATTTATAATCAGTACATTCATTTGTAAATTTGCAGAGCAGGTATGACTTGAAACGACAACCAAAGAATATATTTTGTGTTATTTACATTATTGCAATTACTGACAAATTGATATTTGTGTGCAACTTTGCACAAGGATTCTAAGTTTATCGTGAACATGTTTAGTTAAAATTTCTGTTTTTCAGTAAAGACGCAGTGTGCAGTATGGGTCGTGGCGCTCGAGTGGCTACAGTGCTCCTCCCACTAAGGCGATCGGAGTTCAATGCCCGGTCAGGGTCACACTCGATTTTTACATGCGAGAATTGTGCCACTGGTCGGCGGTTTTTCTCGGTAATCTCCAGTTTTCCCTGCCCTTGCATTCCGGCCCTACTCTATCATCCATCTCATCTCACCTAGTTCACTCTTCTGGTTAACAGAAAACTACAGACCTGTTGCTTTGGCCGGCTCAGATTAGTGCCAGTCTTCTCCATCATTGCATACCTTGACCCTTCCTTAGGAGCAAACAACAGTTGGATACACACACATTCTTCAGGGATGTCCATAATAGCTATCAGAATGAGAGAAATTTCAAGAAGGAAGGGAGATAAATAACTCATCAAGCAATTAACGAATTCATTCATAATCACACTTAATGCAACATGTTTCCTATGAAACATATTGCAACAAATTCTATAAATAAATGAACATTATGAAACAGAATATCATCGTTCCTTGGCGTATTTGTGCACATTGTGTATGTGCGTGGGCGTTGGTCCACGAGTGTTTAAGGAAAAAAACTTGGTATTGAAAATGTATAGGATTTATATAAATTGCACCCCAGGTATCATACACACACTGAGGTAACTTTTTCCAAAAGAAATGTGTGATCATTGTAAAAAAAAGTGCACAAATTTGGATTTATAGCCTATGGATTATTAATAACTAGGGGACAATCAAAACTGACATTCTGTTTGACAAGTCATACATTTTTACTTTACACTATATAAGAAACAAAACAATACTTTATTTTATTTTGATAAATGATTGCTTGTTGTAAATTATATAGAGATTCTTTTTCTTCAATGTCTTGCACCATCAAGTCATTGTTTTCCTGTGCGATATCTTTCTTTTGCCAAGACAATGCAATCGCTTTTGCCCTCTTATTTTGTTTCCTGCTGTGGTAAGATGTTTTTCTCCTGCCCATTATGTATTTCAAATGCAACACGCCACTCGCTACAGTAACACAGTAAGGATTGGCGGTGATGTTGCATCCCTGCGCGCACTTTTTCCCGGATGGCCGATGATGGTCGATTTCAGTACGTGGAGTGCTCTCTGAGCACCTAACGAACTGCTCATTTCACCCGACCACACAGTTCAGGAGTATTTTGTTTTCAATGCGTGAACTTTAAGTCCTGTGTTCATCATCAATATATAGAATTGAAGACTAAACTTGGTGTAACAAGTTCCGTATAAATCGGTATAAATGTACATGCACTACACAAAAAAAAAACTTTTAGTAACCGGTCGTAACACACTCCAAAGTAAAAATTAATCATATAAAATTATTGGACTGGACGATAAAGTTAATATTAATGCATTACTCGAAAACAAAGATAAATAAACGTTTTAACACTTAAATTTCAATCATCACACACAAATTACACTCAGGAGACTGAAAATGGTGTCAGTTCGTGGACCTAATACAGCAATATATTGTTTATTTTTTTTATCTCTTGGGTGATTGTATTTAAAATTTATATTACATCACAAAAATTTACAAACTTTCTACTTCATGTATGAGTAGTTTATATATTTTTTAATTGATTGACATTATCGTTATCCCCATTCAAATAACACTAAGTTTCATTCTAATTCATGAACCGTGGTCTTAATATGTGATTTTCTTATGTATGCAGATGTAACACTGTTTTTTTAATGTCTCATCTAAAAAAAAAGCTGGTCTTGTGAAATGCTAATCCTTGACTTGCCAGATTATACCAAGTGAATTACTGTAGGATATTCAGTATGTGTCATGTGACAGGATACTCCATGTGTTTGGATTCCAAAATATTAGCTCAGAAAGTGAATAAATTCATTTGCAAGCACTTTGCAATTTTGAGTGATTTTAAACCTCAAACCTTGGTCTGCTGAATCTTGTACCTATATGTGACTTTAGAAGGAAAGGAAATGCTGGATAAGTGACATATCATTCATAGGGATCACCTATCCTCTGCACGATCTCACTTAGGCAACTACTCTGCTGACACTATCCACGTCTCTTCTGCTTGGGTGGTGGTAATGCAGTAGTTATGTTAACTGCTGCTGTGATTATTTACAGCTTATTCTGCTTGTGCATTCGCAATTTTTGGATTCAATTCCCATTTGTGGCAAACACACTAACAATTAATTTCTGGACCAATGGGAAGGGACATTGTCATAAATGCATAAGGAAGTGCATAACCTGGGTCACACTACAACCGTATATTGTACATATTACGACAGTTTTAAATCATGGACTCCCCAGGTGAGTTTTACCTGGGTAGGGAAGGCATTCAGATGCTTGAAGTGTCATGGAAGTACCCACTGTAGTTATCCAAACCCAATAACCCATGCATGTTTCTAGAGTGGGTGGATGAAGTGATGAACCTTAAGTCCTACGCAGCTTCTCTCCATCAAGCCAACCCAAGGCTCTTCGTGTGGTGTTTCGGCACCTATCAATCCTGGGTTTAAGCAACTGGGCTAAGCTGAGCAATCCCTTTGCTATCCAGTTTCCTTGCGGTTGGGAAAAGGGTACCTGCCTTGATGTTTGGAGCCATAGAAGGTACGAAGCTCCAACCATTAGGTGTGGTCTTGGACTATTGAGCACTCAGGCCATTTATGCCTAGAACATGAATTTCAGTGTCAAGATATTTAAGAAATGGTAACAGTGATGGCATTGTGAGAGTGGGGGTGTGGTCCTGCTTGGTGGTTGGGGGCAATTGACATGCCCGTGTGCTATGATTGAGCAGTGGTTGATCAGTAATGGGCTCTGGTCTGTTTTATAGTGTCATGTCGGGCTATTTAAACCTTATGGAAGGGTCGATCCAGGCTTTCTTTCTGGCCCTTGGTGGGTGGGTTGCTGCTCCTGCTGCTGGTAAGATTTGGTCACGTGGCTGGTCCTGAGACAATCTACAATTGCCATGGGAAGTTGAGTAGGACCACGGGCGATCAGTTGGCCCCACGGGAGGTTTCATCCTGGGACCGATCATAGGGTGAGACTCGTGGTGGCAGTGGTTGACTTCAAGATATAGCAGAATTGGGGGGTTCCCGTCCCTTAAAGGGTGGACATATTGATTAGCAAAGCAACTTTGGCATTGACCGGGACAACCAATAGGGGTGAGAATTAAAGTCCTAATGGGTAATGCATCCCAACCGGACATTGGGTGAATTACAGTGCGAGAGTCTCAGAGCAATGAGGGAGTATATCAAAGGTGCACAAAGAGTCCTACACAAGGGCCTTATCTATGACCAACTGTTAAGTTAGTCAGAGATTATCTGTGGCAGTTGAGTGTATTTTAATTTAATGCCTATGGGGGCCGTAGACATAAGTAATGGCTTAACAGCTGGTGCTTGTCAATGTGAAACAAGAATTTACTTTCCTCAACATGGGTACAATTAATTAGCTGAGTTGGTAGGTAGGACTTGATTTCTCTTTGAAAACACTAGCAGTAGAAATTAAACCAGAAATGTATGCAACATTGGTGAGGCAATTACAAATACACACATGCCTTACCCGGGACTTTACATTTGGTGGGAATCGGTTGATTGGTCCTTGAGATATGGCATAAAACCTTCATAATTATGGCCATCTTCATAAATGGAGGACAAAAAGGAATACAGTGGCATAGTCAATGATTGTATACTGCCAAAAAAAAGTTCAGTTGATATAGATTACATAACTTCTTAGATATAGTGCATAAAACATAGCCACCATTTTGAAAATAAGTGCCTGACCTCCTTAAATCTTACAAGTTTACAACACCTGCTGTGGTACTATAAGGATACCAAATTTGGTAGGCATCTATCAATTGTTTCCTGAGATGACATAAAAGCTTTATTTATTTACATGTGGCTGTCTTACAAAATGGAGGACAAAAGATGCACCGTATAGATACAGTTGATAGTTTGTAATACCTACTTTCAGCATACAAAGTTAAGTTGGAATTGATTGTATAGTTTTGACGATATAGAATTCTGGGAAAAAATGTCTATATGGCCGCCGCCATTTCAAAAATAAATGTCTGACATACTCAAACATTCCATTTTATATCATTTGCAGCAGTACTACTTGTTTGCTAAATTTGATAAAAATTGGTGAATTGTTTCCCGAGATATGACATAGAACTTAATTTATTCGGATGGCATTATTTTACAAAATTGAGAAAATATGCTCATGTAGATACATTTGATAGATGTAATATCTACTGCCAAAATACAAAGTAATGTTGGAATTGATTACGTTATTTCGACGATAGAACATTCTAAACTATGACGCTGGCTAACAGCCAGTGAGTGTTAAGACCATGACTGCGCTCACCATCACGTGACAAGTGGGAAGCACGTACCCAAAGAGGCCTTCAACTGGACTTTCCCATAACAGAAATATTGTATTTTCAAGTGTTAAATACGTTTTATTTTATTCCAGGTTCAGAGTGTTTTTATGTTTAATATTTGTATGTTCATAAAGTGTTGCATACTTGGTTATAAATTCAAACTACGCGCTACGTGGAGATTAAAAACAGTTCTACTCCGGCCAGAATACCATAACAAAAGACACTAAAAGAAGACAAGAAATTACAAATTAAATTGCACAATGTCAATTATTATTTTAATTTCTGAAGTGCAGCCATGGTAGGTCTGCGTGACGCTTACCTCTGGGCAGTCCGTCTAAGAGAACTGGCAAGATAAGATGCTGTCATGTACGCACTACAACTTTTGAGCACTGGTGTTGATTACCATAGTTTCATTTAGTATACCGATCAACCTTTGCTTTGCATACGTTAGCCAGACATTTCCCCTGCATTATGCTTCCGTTTAACTAAATGATATGTGCCCTTGTGGCTTTTGGAAACATAAATGAGGAGAGAGGGAGAAAGATGTCGGAGAGACCATGCGGCCCATGCAACTTGAATCAGGCGCCATCTGCCTATTCTAAAGGCGTTTCATTGTAATTTCTGTATTATTGCTGTGTGCAGTTTCAAGGACTTTAATTCTATGTATGTATTTGAGGGTATTTTACATGTTTAACCATTTTACGGCCACATCACGTATGACCACACATTATTTGTGTACAATCATGTGTGCCATACTTTATTTCAGGGTTCTATGTAATTTTCATCTAAATTTATGCTTTTTATATATGACCACGCAGTCATTGTCATGTTTATTTTTTCTACCATCAGGCATGCTACAAGCCTGTAAATGTTTTAATCGTCAGGGGAATAATTTTCCCAAATGAAATAACAATTTGTTTGAACAGAATTTGTAGCTTTTACGGAGAAATATTGCAATTTCACCTGCACCACGGGGTCCGCTACATTCTTTGACCAGTGGCATCCGCGCCATCTAAGCTTGCTTCCACGCATGTGCATGTTTATTGTTACTACTCATTTTGTGCTCCATCTTGCTTCATGATATTTGTGTAATTTTGTACGATGATATTATTTCCATCCCAACCGGCTGTGTGTATAGGCCGTCACCACACTAACCATGTGCTAAAGGGCGAGCCCTGACGAGTCCGCGTTAGTGATGCCAAATAATCATACGTGTTCATGTATTGATTCATCTTGTAATTCTCCGTGTCCTATCTTCAGGGAAAATCGTCAGTCCACCCTAGCGGCTGTCAACCCCCTTCCCTTGTGAAGATTGTGTTTTCAAACACCACAGTGAAGTCATCCATCTAGGAGTGCGCTAAAGTAATTGAGGGCTGGGGAGCACCCAAATGGAGTTATCTATACATGTCCGAGTTTATCATCATTAAATTTCTTGGCACATTATTTGTATGAGTGGTAAAATGAAAAGTAAGTCTCACAGTATTTCAATCTTTTATTTGTAGTGACAGTGTCCTCGTCACGCCATTTTCAGTGATAAAATGTTTAGTAAATGTTTAGTATTTCAAAGTGAATCGTAAGTACACTCGGGTGAGATGGACACACATAACCCATAACATCCCTGAGAACCTTGAGTCTCAACAGTGCGGTGATTGGGAAGCACCGCTGTCACCCATCATCAGTATCTAATTTGTTTCTCATTTGTCTCGTGTCTCACCCAACTGCGTCAACTAAAATGGCTATATGGCCGCCATTTTGAGAATATGTCTCTGGCATGCTTAAAACATGCAATTTTACATTGTATGCCAAAGTACTACTTGTTTGTCAAATTTTATAGAAATTGGTTAATTGTTTCCTGTGATATAACATATAAACTTTTATTTATTTGCATGGCGGTAGCTTACAGAATGGGGGAGAAAATATGCTCCGTGTAGATACAGTTGGTAGATTTTTATGTTCACATCGTGTACATGTCATCATGATGGCTACCCGGCTACTGATTTTTATCTTTGTAGCTACTGCTGTTGCTAACCTAATGACTAACATACTACCTAACCAATTCTACATAAACACAATTCACAACATAGATGTAATATCTAATGCCAAAATATAAAGTTATGTTGGATTTTCATGCATAATTTCAATGATATGACATTCTAAGCTAAAATATCTGTACTGTCGCCATTTTGAAAATAAGTGTCATGCATGCTTAAAACAAGTCACTTAACATCATGTGCATCAGTACTACTTTTCACCAAATTTGGTAGGAATCAGTAAATTTTTTATGGAGATATTACAAAATAACTTTGTTTATTTGCAACATGCTGTCTTCCAAAAATGGCCAACAAAAGTGGTTATGTGTTGGTATGTATAATACTTCTAACAGGTTACTTTCAATATACAAAATTTGGTCGAAATTGTTTAAATGGTATAGCAGATGTACCAAATAAACCTTAAAAAATTTGTATGGCTGCCATTTTGAAAGTAAGTAAAATCAATTTCAATCACTTACTGTTACTTGGCTTATCATAGTGTCACTTACCTGCCATATTGGGTGAGAATTGGTTTAATAGTTTTGGAGATATATTGAAAATTCTTGATTTCTTCATTTGGTGCTATTTTACAAAATAGCTTACTAACAACAATTTCAATCTCAGAATTTAATGATTAAACAAAGTTATGCCAGCATACAAAATTTGGTTTAAATTGCTTAAATGGTTTCCAAGATATGTCATATCACCCCAAATTTTTAAATGTAGTAATATGTATGTAATATATGTACCAAGTTTGGTGAAATTCTGTGTACGTGTTTAAAAATTGAAAGGAGGAACACACACATGCACAGACACACACACACACACAGACACACACAGACACACACACACACACACACATACACAGACAGGAAAGTGATCTCATAAGCCTTTCCTTCCTTCGGAAAGTAGACTAACAAATTTTCTAGATGTACATATTATTTTTTACGAGTACTGAGTTTATATAATTGTATGTGGTTTTGTGCACACAGCTACCCATGTCGTTCAGAATGAAACAAAAAATTTCCCTAAAGAAGTTGAAGTGACACCATCCAAAGCAAAATATAGTGAACAAGATGTGGTTATAAACCACAAGCAGGTAACAAATTTCCTTTAGTTTTAAAACTGATAGTGGTGTTCAAGGTAAGCTGTTCAATAGTTTTCCAAGTGTATTTTGTTCCTTGTTTATCCAATGAAAAACAGTATCCCATTTCTTTGAATTTCACTGCACCTGAGATTTTAGTATTTGCAGTCGCTGAATAGGTAAAGAAAGAAAATGGGGTAAATGTAAATTGTACCATAAAAATTACTTTTTGCTCTTAAAAAATTAATAGATATGTATAAATAATAAATATTAATTAAGGATTTGTTAACATTTAACTATTAAAAATATGTTGACTTCCCATAACAAGGCCAGTTTTAAAGTTTTTCATATTTTGTACATGTGTGGTTAGTAGTTTGACAGTAATAATTTATTATTGAGTACCTAATTTTTTTTTTTTTTTTTTTTTTTTTTTTTTTAATATATGCGTTATGTGTTACATCACATAAACCTAACAGTGAGTCTCTTTACAAAAATTGTAATTACATGGAATAATTTAGGCTTACACATTTTCATTTTAGTCCCCTTCTGTGCCTATCACCTGCTGGACTCTACCTTTTACTGGCCATGCTGAGGTGGGTGACAGGCTGTCCAGCTCAGTAGCGGGACACCTTCAGACTAACAGATATATCCATTGGCTTCTGGATAACTGCATTTCTCACAGAACAAAGATTCCTACAAATGCAATGAGCACACTTCCAAGCTAGTCACTTAATTAATCTTTGTGTTCAGCCAGGGTGGAATTTGTGTTTTGTACAAGGAATGTGTGACGATGTGATGAAAGTGAGCAGTACTGTTTATGTTGGGGCATAGTGTAACAGCGAGTATTTAAACATGAAGGTATATCATGGGAAAGCTATCTATCATATAATGTCCTTAGGTTGGTGTTTAGTCAGAGTAACTGCTGATAATATTGCAGAGAGCAGAATAAGAGACAACTTGCTCAGACTAGACTTTCTTTTTGCTATTCAGATGTGCAGAACACCAATGCACAGGAAGATAACAGAGTGAAAGTATTGCCTTGTTTTGGTACAAGGAAGTCAGGTGGCAACACCTGTCTGTTTTCTGTGATGAAAATTTTGGTTTCCTGATATCGTAATGTGGAGAAATGCTTTGCAATAGCAACTTGCAAACTGCTCAGTAATGCATACATAGAGCTTGCCTTCATGTAGTTATAGCCACAAACATAAATATGAAAATGTATAATTAGTTAGCGTTTAACTTTATAATTTTTTTCCTCCAAATTCCTTTGATTACTGTGTACTAGTTTGGGCATGAACCTGTGTATAACTGGGCACTCCCAAGTCAAAATATTCCACTGCATCACTGCCACTCAGTCAGTTAATTTTCACCACAGCAGTTAAGTTTCTTAAAGATAACATAAAATCATTGTGTTTAATGTGAAATTATTGGTTGTTCAATTTGTTTCATTGGTTTGGTCACCCAATTATGATGGTTTAGAGGCTGGCTGGTACACATACAAATTGTCTCTAGGTGTAAACTGTTGCATAATTACCATCAGCAGGTTACATTTATAAATCTTAAAGAATGATTGTGATTACCTTAAAAATAATATCAAAGATATTTAAATAAATTAGTAGAAGTTTATTTCTTTTGACAGTAATGAAAATAAACTTGTTTTTGCAGTAACACCAATATATATGGTTGGAAATGAAATTTTAAAGAACCATTTAGATATTAGTCCTACTCTCTACAAGAATGAAGTACAGTATATTACACATGTATTATTACTTACGATGGCTTTGTAAGTTACTAAATATTCTCATAATCAGTATGTGAAAAATCACAATATTAGCGAAATCAACATTTTTTGTCATGCTATACATGTGTTTGATCCTAACAGAAGTAATAAAGTTGTTATAATTAGTAAGTTGTACTCTTTCCAAAGTAATTAGATCCAACATGACAATGTTATTCCCACAGTGAAAATATTAGTTTTTATGAGCATGATTTTTTTTTGTGAGGAATTGTAAATCTGTTACTGTATTCTAAATGTAGTGTGTTATAACAAACTTTGAGGACAAATTTTTATTTTAAGATATTCCTTAGTCATAGAACATTAAATAAATTAATCATAAAATATTGCTTCCATCTGTGTGTTTCATTCAATGTAAATAGTTGTATTTTTTGCTGTTGGGCAGTGTTTAAAGGTTGTATAAATTTTTTAACAAATTTTTTTGTTTTCCTTTCAGAAAAATGGAATAAACACAAAACAAAAAACAAAGTAAAGGAGTATCACCTCTCCAAGCTTTGAGATTGTTACAATAAATTGTTATTTTTATTTTTGAGTATATATACTTAGATCATTATTGTATGTTTTGTTTGTTAAGGATGTATGTGTGTGTGTCTATATATATATATATATAATATATATATATATATATATATATATATATATATATATATATATATATATATATAATATTTGTGTTGAGTGTATTCTGAAAAAGTAAATTAAATATTTCTTTTGAAAGCAGGGTGTGAGTGAGACATCTCAACAACTGTGTTCACATGCTACATTACACAATCCATACAGTGGGTATTATGGTGAAATTTTCTATTATTTAATGTTAAAGAGCTTTCCTATTGGTGCATCGGAAAGCTTGAAGAGGATGCTAAAGAGAAGCTCTCAGTATTATTGTGTAAGTAATCTAACAAACACACTATTTAAAAATTATCATAATTTATAGTTTTTATGCTTTTACATTTTTAATACTAAAAGGAAATATTTCTTGCTGCATAATTTTTTTTGTATTCTTTGAAGAAAATTTTAAATGGAATTCATGTGAAATTTATATTGTTACATGAATGCCTGAGGGGCATATCAGAGTTTTGTGACAGATGGAGGTCTTAATAAAAATAAAAGAACTAAATCCAATTATTATATTGATTCTGAATGCTACAAACAGTCCAACATCTATTATTAACCAGTCTGAGCATCCTATTAACTATTATTATTCTTATTGAGCACAATATTAATTAACTACTATCTCCATTTTAATTAAAGTCTTTATCACAATCTTTAATCTTGCTAATGTCCCTTAAACTGCTCCAAATATTTCCACGTCTTTAATTAAAACTGTCTATTTCCATCGTCCCGAATGTCTTTTCTTTCACGCATCCAGATCACAGTCCCACAGATCAGTCTCACGCTTTACTGCACACAAGCTTGCCGACGCACTCTCGCGGATCGCTGTAGTCATCCCTTGCCGCTCCGAAATCGCCCAAATGTTGCTTAAGGTCACATGAGACGCCAAACTCTTGGCTCTTAATCACACCCCACCAGAGGCCAGCATGTGGTATTTATACTTGAGGTAGGTGTCTAGAACATTTTTGGCAATTGAAGTAGTTCTGGGAAAAGTAATGGTGAGACGACGTCACTCCTGCATGATAAATGGAGAAATATAAGCTTCTCAGGGTCAACAAGGCGCGAACTGCAATAAGAATTATCGTGTTGGCTCACTTTCTGTAACAGATACACGGCTACCGGCCAATCACCCGCCTCATCATTCAAAACAATCCCTTTTGCCTCACTGTTCATGATTTTCAGGAGCTTGAAAAAATAATTTCATACATATGGATATATAATTGAGATGAACATGAGTTTTACATCAATAAAAAACAAAAACTAATGTTGCTGTTTATTTTCACTCACCGCCACCATACAGTGTAATATTGGTAATGGACAAGTCAAGAAGATTACTAATACACTCCTATATAAATTTTCATACAAGAATAAAAAAATATCTAACGACAAAATTTTTTTCCATATAAACATATTAACTTAACGTAAGTTCAGTCTCTTGTATGCAGAGACCTGACAATGAAACTATTTACATTCAGTTTTAGATACTAATTGTCAAGATATTATAAATAATACAGGTCACCATACACAGTGTTTACAATAATTCATGTGTCAAGGAAAAATACAGTTATAAGTTGAGGAACAATCATAATCTATGCTATACTCTAATTACAATAAGGATAACAGAATTAAGTCAATTCAGAATTGAGTAAATTCCAGATTTTGTGGTACCTAGACAGGAATTAAGTCAACCTGGAATTAACTAAACTCCGGATTTTAAAGTACCCCATTTTTAACATGAAAATCATACCATAAATATGTCAACTGGAGTTGACTCAACTCCAGATTTTTAAGAAACACTTTTCAAGCACAAAATACAACCGGAATTGAGTCAACCTGGAATTGACTCAACTCCAGATTTTTAGCTACCCGCTGTTAGTTTGAAAATCGTACCAGAATTAAGTCAATCAGAGTTGACTCAACTCCTCCGGATTTTTAACAACCGACGTTCATACCCAAAATTTGTACCGGAATTAAGTCAACCCAGAATTGACTCAACTTTGGAATTTTCGCATTGCTATACATTTCAAGACCTACCAGAATTATGCCAACGTTAGGATCCATTTCAGTGCTGTGCCTTAGTTGGGGTGCGGAAATAAGTCAACTTGGAGTTGACTCAACTCCAGGTTTTATGGTATCCTGGCTGGAATTAAGGCAACCCAGAATTATTCTACTCCGGATTTTATCGTACCTTTTTTTTACATGTAAATAGTCCCAGAATAGGGTCAGCCAGAATTGAGTCAACTCCATATTTGCAACAACCTCTTTTTAGACATGAAAAGTATACCAAAATTTAGTCAGCAGTTCATCAGCAATAGATGTGAAGTCACACTTGTCAGCTATCTTCATGGGGGCATGACCATTAATTCACCTTAATTAAGTGTTGAAACCCTGTGCAGAAGTAGACATTATGCTTCCGAAATCTAAATTAAATTCATCTTCGTTTTTTAATAATGATGCCAGGGCAGTTTTGTTATAAATTAACAAAATAATAATAATGCATTGCATTTGCTAATTATAATTGTTGTATGTTACATTCATTAATCACCAAGGTAAAACTTTGAATAACCACTGTTTTGCATGTAAGTTGTGCCAGATTACAATAGCAGAGGCAACTTTTGTAAGCCATTGCATCACAGAATTAAACATCTGAAATAGACAATTTTCCATTATCCTAAGAAGTATTGCAACCAATTTATTTAAGTTGACGCATGACGTCCTTTCAACAATATTCAATCAACTTTTGCTCATTAGTGCTCATCATTTTACCACATGATTTCATGGAGTTTAATTGATTCTACACGCCATAAGACTTCAGAATTTGTACTGTCTACCCATGGCAAAGGACGGATGCTCTACACCAGATTGTACTGTTCACTGGCAGAGCCACCAAGACTATGCTTTGAGATCATCCAAGTACTATAGCGCGCTGCCAGATAGCCCTATTAGTACAATTGGCAATACATGCTCCTGGATCTAGCGCGGGCCACTATTGTCACGCCAAGAGAATCTATGCCACGTGCCCCCCCCTCTCCAACCCAAGCAAGTGTGCACCAGGTAGAGTATAAATGGTGGACGACGTGCCATGTAATGACAGTGTGTTCTGTCAGTGTGACAGTCCTTACCAGTCATCATCTATGTCCTTAGACATGTTGACGCTTCTTACTTCTTCAGGGCAACAGCATAATGTAGCCAAGTTTAAGTTGTTTTCATAGCACTTCATCTACCTACCTTCGTTAGCCTAGCAACAGGTCGCCTTCACTTGTCTCGTGTAGGTCAGCTTCCGAGAGCTCCAGCTGGTAGGAGGTAGTACAACACCACCATTGTTTATTTCCATTATTGGAATAAACGAGTTGTATCCACTTAAGGGATCTCTACAGTAGCCATAGCACCTTTCCGTGTAAACATCAGCCCCGTCAGAGGGACAACGGGTGGCCGGAAAATTTGCTATAACCGCCACACACAAGAGTACACACATGCACCTTGGACAGCCACCCTTCTGTGCACCACAGTGTACGGAATGGTAGAGCCCCGACACTAGGTACTCTCTCTCGGGGTGAGCTTGTTTTTTGGTACCTGCTCTCGCCACCACACTTCTGGTGCTGGAGGGGGCATTCCCTGAGTTGGGAAGACAGATCCTCAGGAGAGGCTCACCCACGTATCAAGACCATCAGCCAGTGAGACCTGACTCTCCGTATCCACCACGCTTCTGGTGCGGGATACGGAGATAGGGATACTGCATTGGGTTGGTGCAGGCGGTACGTGGTTCAACACCAGAGTAGGACCACAGCGTCACCTGCTCCACCTCCGCGAGGTTCAATAGTAGCATTCTCTATCTCAGACATCATGCCATACTCCTGTTGCAACGGTATCCGTAAGAGGATAAAATGGGCCGAGACACACACTAAATACCAGCTGGAGCCCAGCCCAATCCCCACCAGACTCAAGCACCTCAGTTACCGGGAGCAAGCAGCAGCCCTCCGCTAGAGACAGATCATGTCCGACTACAAGTTGAATCTCTTCTTCACCTACCAAGCTCGATGGAGACACGCACCCCATACTAGAGGCCAATGTAAACATTGCTTTTCTTCGTTAAATTCCTGCTGTACTTTATTAATAAATTAGCCCTTGCTCTGAAATTGAGAGTTTATATCATATATATATATATATATATATATATATATAGTCATATATTCTCCATGATTTCATCACTGCAACCAAGCCATTGCTCCCTCGACCATCGAGGTGTTACGTGACCAATTCCCAGTACGGGGGGCATCAACCACACTCCATTCCATGTCTTTGTACTTCTTCTTTGAAGTACAGACTTTGGGCCCCAATGGCCTGAGTGCTAAGTGGTCCAACACCCCGCCAAGTGGTCGAGCTTTGGTACCAGCTATCGGTCCAACCATCATGGCAGATACCCCTCGCCAGTCATGAGGACTCTGGCAACCCATAGGGAACGGGGACAGATGTGCTCAGGGACAGAGTGAAAGAGACACACACACACACACATATACACAGAGTCAAAAACATTTTTCATACTGATGTTCAGTCGCAAAGTTTTGCCAGATAGTACATCTTCATCAGGCGGTGAGTGATGGTACACTGTAGTCTGTTGTACTGTGGTCAACAAACAGTGAACATATTAGCCAGGAGGCAAACTAGGATGAGGCAGGAAATTTGAAATGTGGCGGAGGGGCCCATACCACTTTGGTTGTGTAACAGAAGTCAGAGTTCTGGTGGTGAGATGCTGCATGTGCTGCAACTGGATTCTATCAATTTACATTTACCCCAGCTGTGGCTTGTTTGGGTATCCACTCTACGGCCATTCATTCTCTGTCTGAGAGAGGTGACTGTAAGGCCAATGTACTCTTAATTGCAGTCAATGCACTGTAGCTGGTAAATAAGATTTTCTGTTGCACAGTTGTAGCTGCCCTGAATAGGACAAGTGAGATTGGTGAATTTACTATCGAAGGAGGTGGAGGATTGGTGTATAACACAAGAACTACAATACGGGCTATTGTTTTGAAAGTTGGTGGGTTGTTTGAAGACCAAACTGGGTGGTTAAGAGAACATGTTTTGAGTGAGTGGTTATGATGACAGAATTTTTTTTACAGTTGAGAATGGTTTTCAGTTTTCCATCTCTTGTGATAAGGGACAACCAGAGGTAATATCAGAGTTACTGATCATTGTTTGAGGGTCTGTAGTTGAAGTTGCACATTGAATTTGTGTGTAAACCCGGGATCTCGAGTAGCTTCTATCAAGGAATGCTTTGGCTGTTATATCACACTGCTGGTGAAAGTCGGTTTGATTAGAGCAAATGCGTTAAGCTTTGGTGGCAGGACTATATGGCAGAGATAGTCTACTTCTACTGGCAGAACAGTGTGCTGTTCTTCAGTGTTCTTCATCTTCAGGGTATTGTAAAATGAGAAAAAGTCTCACCCAGTTATGCAGTGTATTCTTAGTAGTATGTGTCCTTACCCCTTCTCCCCTGGGAGAAATCTTGCTTGTGTCCAATGGTGTACTAGATTTTATTAGGGCTAAGAGCTCCTCCGGTTGCCACTTATCTTGTTGGACAGGATGACGATTATATCTGTGCCATTTCGTAAGTGGCAGCTATATATCAGTTACGGTCCCACTTCAAATTGTTGCCCACACTGCTGCTGGACCTTGGGGTGGTTCCCCTCCACCATAGGTATGGAGAGGCACATAGAGGTGAGCCACAGGATGCATCAGAGCACAGATCTTCCTAACCAGGACTGTGCTTCCTATGTGACTGTGCCAAGTGTATCCCCATATGTATCTAAGTCTTGTTCTGTCAGAACCTCCAAGAAGAGAGGATGCCAAGGGTCAGTGAATGCAAGTAGTCCACCCCCTGACTAAGCCTCAGAATGTCATGGGATGCACAATGAGTTTATGACAGTGCATGCTTGTCTTATCACCAGTGCTCCCTGCACAATCCATAGCTGCACTTACCCGAACAAGTACAGCAAGAGACCTGCCATCAGTGACATGTTTTTTCCCTTGGCATCCGGTGGTAGGAGTGTGAGTTTGTCAAAAAAGCACTTGTTATGGTAAGATGTTGAATCACGGATCCAGTGCCTGCAGTACCCATTGGGAAGTGTATTAGCTAGCCTGCTTTGAAGTACAAGTCAGGCACCCAGAGGGTGACAATCTATGATTTGGCTTGATCCCATACCTTTAAGCTGTACAAAACATACACATACTGTATATTGGTTGAACAAGATATTATCAGCCTTAAGGCAATTTATGGTGTGTCAATCTAAAAAATTTGACAGTACCTATCTAATTGAATATGATATATGCTCTTTGGAATCAAAGGCTGTTTAGACTTGCTATTACTGCTACCAGTACCTTAAGGGTGTTGCATACCAAGCATGCAGCCATGGTGTTTAAATAGATTATCAATGTTAAAAAAATTTCTTCACAATACTTCAAACAAAATAATATTCAATGTAATTTTTTCAGAGAACTCTGCCTTTATATGATATTTTCAAAAAATATTACTCATTAAACAAATACTAAATAAAAAAATTTGGCAAGATTTTTTATGTGGCAGTATTCCTTAAAAAATGTCATGAAGAATACTTAAAAAAAAAAAATGGTTATCTTTAAAACTGATGCACTGAGAAAGAATTTCTGTAACATTGATTCTCCATTTAAATTCTATGGCTGCATTCTTGGTAGGCAGCACCCTTAAAATGGCAGTCTTATGCAATTATTTTTAGGACTTTTTGAATAAAGATATAATTAAACCTTCCTTCAGTTCACCTTCATTTATAGTTCCAGAAGATAAGATTTCTGTATGGTCTTCGACTTGTGTTGGAAACTGAAGAAGCAGACTGATGTTGAATCTATGGCTTTGATATTAGGAGAAGCTCAAAGGCAGTACCTTATAAGTGAACATATTTTTAAATGACATTATGTTTGTTTGCACATTTAAATTTTGCTGTTTAGGATGATGTGCCATTAATAACTAAAGTATTTTTCGAAATTTTTATTACTATTTATTTTATTCTACTATGTTTTATTGAAGGTAATTGATGGTGTTCTCCATTATGGTCGCAAGAATGCCAAAAAAGTAGTGAGTGATAAGGAAGAACAGAAAAAAGTACTTGCAGGAGCACACATTGAAGAAGAAACAGGTAAAAGTTCTTTTGTAATCGTCATGCAATGAATATTCAAAAGGTATAAAGAAACTTACCATAAAAAATATTTACCTATGTATGCTTATGTAGAGTTTAAAGAAAAATATGTGCTACGAGTACTTATGTGAGGTTTTACTAATCAGTTTTCACAGTTCTGATGCTGCCGTTACACCCTTATTAGTTGCCTTATATATTGCCAGAAAAATAAATTACACACTTTTTTTTAGAATTGTGTCAAATATTTTGTAAAAAACATTAAATTGAGAATGATAGATTTGGAATAGGGCCTAGGTTAATCATCTTAGCAAAAGTTTTTGTAGTTAGCAAAGCTTTAGAATTTTAGATTGTAAGTTCACTGTTCTGCATGGTTCGCATAGGAGGGGCTGGAAAGTGCTTGGATTTGCACTCTGTTTGGTAGGTGGTAGGATAAAGTGTATTTGCCACATAAAATATGAGAAAGATCTATTTCCAAGTGCCTTTTCCTTTTTACATGTGGTGATTGCAGACATGGCATGAGCTGCAAGCTTCAGTGCATCTGTAGAATTACATATGTACGTAATTACATCCTTGTTTCAGTGGCCTCACTATGTACAGTAGTTTGATTGGTCCAGTATCTTTGTGCACATGTGTTGTATCTCCACACGTTCCTTTTAATTGTTTTCTAGCACTA
This sequence comes from Dryococelus australis, assembly GCA_029891345.1. Taxonomy (NCBI): domain Eukaryota; kingdom Metazoa; phylum Arthropoda; class Insecta; order Phasmatodea; family Phasmatidae; genus Dryococelus; species Dryococelus australis. The sequence goes on along the minus strand of CM056994.1, from coordinate 189,773,331 downwards.
CTAACCAGCACACATTGTATATCACCATGCTGCCACACATACTGTTGTCTCAGAGCTACCAACACTGCAGCCCACACAATACCAATATATAACACTCTTCCCAACATAGTGACAATGTTACACTCTTTCAAATATTTTATCACATTAAAAACTCTAGCCTAACTCTTAAAACTATTTGTTGTGACCAGCTTCATGGGTATTAGCAATTCCACAGTTCAAATACAAAATTACCAAACAGTAACATTAACAGACTAATGTAATAGCCTACCTAATTTACACATAAACAATATAGGCTATACAACCAGGCACGGACAAGAAACCTTTTGGGCAAGAACACAATGTGCAATAACTGTTTTGCGTTTTGGGTAGCGTGTGGAGTGCTCTTCATTTCTAGGTGTACTGACACTGTCAAAACCCTTGAATCCACCTTCATACACATCTTCATCCTCTCTCTCGTTGGTTACCACTATTGATGTACATAAGCCTTATCTTGCTTTTACAACTTGTGCACCTGCATTATCGCTGCTGCTATATGTTGACTGTACAGCAGCCATGCTGTTGCTGAAGCTTGTTGTGTCACTTGTGGCCACCCCACTCTCTTCACTCTTCCTCTCGCTGTCCACTGGCTGCACCTGGAAAAATCTTTTTACCCCAAAAACTATGGACAATGCTTCTCGATCTGGGAGTAGTACCTTTGAGCCGATGAAAGTGTTTGGGAAGTGAATGCAATAGGCTTTTCAATTCCACCAGGGAATATATGACTAATAGCTGCACCGATGCCATAAGGCCATGCAACACAGGTATGTTTGACTGGCAGCTCTATATCATAGTGTGCAACAACCTGGGAAGAAGAAATTAATTTATTAAAATCAACAAATGCCTTTTCACATTCATCAGACCACTGACAATTTTTTTTGTAACAATTCATGAAGGAGTGCTAACACAGTGGAAAGATTGGGCAGGAATTTGGCATAATAATTGACTAACCCTAGCCATGCCTTTAGCTGCGTCACCTCACTAGGCCTAGGAGCCTCAACTACTGCCTGCACTTTGTTGCTAGTTGTATGCAACAGGTTGCGTAGGTTTTGCCAGTGCTGTTCTCATGTTGGGCTGGTCACCAATATGTCATCCTGGAAGCAGACACCATCAATGCTTTGCAGTGCCTGTGCCATTGCCTCTGAAAGATTTCTGGGTGGGACGTGATGCCAAAAGGAAGACGCGTGTAGCAGAACAGACCTCAATGGGTTTTGATCGTACACAGTTCTTGGGACTTCTCGTCCAGATGGAGCTGCTGGAATGCTTGGGATAAATCAATTGTCAAAAATTCCACACCTCCTCTTAATTTTGAAAACAGCTCCTTTATCCTGGGAAGTGGGTAGTGTTGCATTATTAAATGAGGATTCACTGTCACTGGGAAATCTCCACAAATATGTATGCTACCGTCCTTCTTTGTCACCGGTACAATGGATGTAGCCCAGTCACTGAAGTCAACAGGCTCAAGGATACCTAACTGTAACAGCCTATCCAACTTTACATCAACCTTGCTAGTTAACGCGAATGCTAGGTTTCTTGGGGGTTAGAACACTGGTATCATACTAGCCTTCAAGTGCAGTAATAGATGTTTTCCGGTGAAGGTGCTCAGACCACCATCAAACAAGGCTGGAAATTATTTTGCTAATGTTGAGATTGAATCTGTCTTTGCCTTTTCCTCTACAAGACCTACACCGTCTGAAACCTTGACATTGTTTAAACACGGTTTAGGGAGGTTAAGTTCGACATACCAGTCTCTACCGAGCAATGGAGGGCCACCATTTTGTACTACAAATAAACTTGGGCCTTTTGGCACTTGCTGGCCTTTCACAGTAACCGGTACCTCAGTAACACTACACTGGCTTATTTCATCATTTGTGTAAGACTTAAGGTGCACACGTGTTGCTTCCAAGGGTTAGCTCGAAAATCTGTTTTTATACATGCTCTCCGATATTGCGGATATGGCAGCTCCAGTGTCTATTTCAATGCCCAGCATCTCTCTGCCTATGCTAACTTGCAGCATCCAAAGTTTATTCTGCGAACCTAATAGCTAATACAGAGGAAGGAAATTGTTGGAGGTGTCTTCTGGCTGGTCTTCGGTTTCTTCTGGCTGATTTTCCTTTAAGACATAGTTATGAAAACTGGCACCGCCCTTACTGTTTTAACTATTGTTTGGGCACATTCTTTTTAAATGTCCACCACGATTGCAGTTGTGACACTTGTACTTTTTGAAGCGACAGTCCTGCCAGACATGTTCCTTATGCTCGCAACATGTGCACCTGCGTGCTAACGAACCCGGTGCTTGCGTCTTTTGGGGTCCTCTTCCTTGAGGCTGGTAGGCCTGTTGTTGCATCTCTTCAGATGTCATTGAGAATGTGCCCTAATTACGTGCACTTCTTGTTTCACATCTTACAAACCTTCTATCTCCTTTCCACGGTTCACATTTCCGACTGCCGACTCGAAGGACACAGCAATACTAACACCCTTCTCAAAGCTCAGGTCATCAGACTCTAAATATAATTGCTGAGTGATATTTTTGTCCCTCGAGCCTACAACAAACTGATCTCTCAAGGGACTGACTAGAAATGAGCCAAAATTACGGAAACGTGTAAGCTTGCGTAGACCGACGACGAAATTGGCAACACTTTCACTTTCGTGTTGCACCCATTTATGATAACAATAGCACTCTGCAATCGGAAGGTTTTGGCGCAAAGTGATTTGTTAACAGAGTAACTAATTCTTCATAGCTCTTTTCATGCGGCTTCTTCGGCTCACATAAATTTCGGAGACCTTCGTACGTTTCCTTTCCCACCGACGAAATTAAAATAGCACGCCGCTTAACTTGTTCATCATCTTTGTCACGACACTATTAGGGATGAACAGTTATTCCAGTCTCTATGTATGACTCCCAGGAATCGTCTTTTGGAATAAACTTCTCCGCCTTTAACCCAGACATCTTTTGTTTATGTGATTTTAGCAATACATTAGGTATAACACGAACATCCCATCCTCGTTGCCACTGTTGTATCTCCACACATTCCTTTTAATTGTTTTCCAGCACTGCTAGGCAGCACACACTGTACGCCGCCATGCTGCCACACATACTGCTGTTTCAGGGCTGCCAACACTGCAGCCCGCACAATACCAATATATAACATGCCGACATTTTATTGAAAGTTTTATTGTATGCATCAAATTAAAATTAAACCCTTCATTCTGCAGGTAGAATTTCTCTGGAAAATGCATGGCGTGTTGTATTGCTTCTGAAGGGTTCAGCTGCATTATGTGTTTTCAGAAATAAATCAATGTGACTTGCTTATATGCTGATGAAGGATGATTAATGTGTTTGCTAAACAAGGAGGTGGACTGTGCTATTGCAAATATGCACATGTACAAAATATCCCTGCTTATTCTTGATGAAAATTTTTGGGGTGTGCTTCGAGTATGGGTCTAGTCTGCAGGAAGTCATTCTCACATATAGAAAGCTACAGACTCCCCTGTTACCCAGAAGCAGTGGAGGAGTGTAGATCTCTGCACTACAGTGCTGTTTAAATCTGGATTTAGGTCTGATTTGCAGGGCAAACAAGATTCAGTAACAGGGCTACAAAATGTGGCCATTTATGGTTGTCTGGCTAGAGTGATGAAGTCAGAGGTGTTGACATCAGTGCAATGAGCTTGCCCTGAGGCTTGTATGTGCTGCTTAAACTACCGGCTTGGCCAGTGCAGAAGGATATATTCACCTGGGAAGTTTAGATGGTGTCTATCCTCTGTTTGTTTGGCTGGCTGTCACAAAGTTTTGCGCTAGACCAGGTGGCAGTGTTATTTGCACTTAATGGTCGGTCTGGATGGAGGGCAACAATTCAGACAGTAACAATGGCAACTGGGTGAATAGGCTCTCCTGAAGCCGGACTCTGTGCTGAATGACCCAGATGTGTGTGCCAGGAAACCCTGTGGAGGAATGTGTGAGGCATACAGTCTTGGGGAGTACTACTGAAGGCAGATTGGATTATTGGTTCCACACCTGACTGACACATGAAAAGTGTTGCGGAAATTTGGTAGGAGACACTTGATTGAAAAATTTTTCGGTATTTTGTAGTGGTGTCAAAACACTAAAAGCATTTAAGAAATATTTTCTGCGCAAAGACAAGTTTCAAGATCTCATTTTAACTCCAAGAATTATTTTCTTGGGTGTGAAAATAACTAAAATGGGTGTATTTGGAATCAATTTTGGCTGCTAAGTTCTCTATACAAGAATTTTATAAAGTTGTTGGTAGATATGCATTGTACTTTTCCTTTATTAGTGTGCCATGAAATATAGTGTCACCGCTTATAAAGGCTCATCACGGTAAAATGAGCACTTTTGAAAGCCCTGCTTAAGATCTACGTGAACGCATGTTGTTATTTCTTCCACCTTATGTAAAATTAACATTGCCATGGGCCTTATCACTTTATTCATGCGTCGGTCAAATGAAACTGTGAAATTATTAGAAAAGTAAATATTTTACAAATCTGCTAATTTTTACACTTTGATGCATTATAAAAAACAAAGCAAAAGAAACAATTAATTTATCACAAATAGTTACCTAACTATTTTTATTCTACGTTAACATATGGAACTACTTTCCCTCCATCATTACCACCTTTACTGGGCACATGTCCAACAGTGCGCCCATTAAAAGTTTATGCATGCGGGGTGACTATTTCCTAAGGTTCATTTCTAAAGTGCTCACTTTATTGTGAATAGCCTTTAGTCATATTCAAACAAGTCACAGCTGGAAAGACTGCATACCAGTTAAGCACCATATGCATAGAGGCGATAAAGCAATTGGTGAGTGAGCAAGAATTGGCTTTCAAGAGCTCACATGTTTTGATACCTGGAATGCACAAAATAGCTGCAGGCAGGTGGAACCCTTAAGTAGGCTCCACAGTGGTGACCGGTAATATGAACTCACTTAAAGTTGGGCATCATAATGAGTAGGGTAACTAGGAGGGTGAGATGTAAGTACGGTAGCTGTGAAACATGGTTACTGTGCAGGCAAGTTGCTGTAAAACCCATCTGATCACCATTCCCTTAAAAGATAAAATGATAAACATTTACCGAAAAAGCTTTATTATTACAGTCAGGACCCAATTTTATGAGGCCTCATGTTTCCTGAAAATGGCCTTGTAGAATTGATGGCCTCGTAAAATTGTAGCAGACCAATTTTGATCCTTTAAAAACCCCAAAAATTGCATTAAAAGTTGGTTTTTCACATTAATTCAACTTTTAATCATCTCTAGTGCAAAAAGAACAGGTTTTGTTTTTAAAATGATATATAAATTTATTTTAATAGACAGACATCTTCCAAACAAAGTTATAAAGCCGAACAGTACATACAACCTTCCCTTGTCATCCCCCAAAAAAAATGTAAACACTGGGTTGAGTCACTTAGTGAGTGCAAAGTCCATTTTCAGTTGCTTTTTGTGGGAAAATATGCTGTTTTATTACAAATTGATTTAGACATCTTTAGAATGAAATGATAAATTAGAGTAATATGTACGACTTCCCATCACCACCATAAAAGAAGTTTAAACACAGTACCACATAACTTTTTAGCTGGAAACAACTTTCACTGTACTGAAAAATTCTGCTTTGCGTTCCGGGACATTGACTTTAAATTTGACCCAGTTTAATGCCTTCACATTTCAAATGTGTACATATGAAGGGGAGGGAAGGGATTTTACTAGTGATGGGTCTAGATTCAAAAAATTGAGTTGAACTAACAAAGATTGACTTGTCATTCAAGTAGAGTTTTTTTCAAGCAGGCAATGAAATACTGAACATGCAAGTAGAGTTGTAGTGCTTTTTGGTTATAAACGAACAAATATTCACACCTAACAATCTCTTTCATTGTGTTGCAAATCAATAATTTTACATTGCTGAACTGTTAATGATGAATCAGAACGATAACAACGTGGCTGTATGCGTTTACACTGGTTGTTTGTGATGTTTGACTGTGATACCCGATGGTGCAAGACATGTCGCTCCCTCTTGCCACCTGTGTGGAGCCACAGTGTAGGGTGACCGATAACACGTGTGATGGGTAATGTGGCAGGAAATTGTCAAGGTCAACCAGTACAGTCTCTGCGTTATACAAATACATATAACCATACAATGATGTATTTAAACATGAAAAGCCTCTTTATCTCATTGCATGTTTCACCTTCAGTAGAAATATGCAGAGCTATGGTACACTTTCCATTATTTTTGTCATGTAATTACTGTTTCAAAAATATTGAGATAAAAAAAAGAACTAGGTATTAACAAATACTTTAAATGTTGACTGTTTTTTAGCTCACCTTGCAGCATGTTGATCAACCAGGCTGAAAGCTACTCTCACTCCACTCCTGTAGCTGTTATTTTTTTTTTTCCTATCAGCATTGTGTGGCTGACATTACTGTTCCTTTCCTATGATGTGTGACGTGTCTCCCGCTAGGGCAGCGCACTAATTAAAGGGCGACTGCGCCCTATCTGATCGGCTAGAAATATAGGGACAGGCCAAATCCCAGAAGCTAGCGGTAGGGAAGTCAGGACTCGACACCAAAACTATATTGACAGATCCTTAACATTCATAAGCCTCATGTGTTCCTCACTCCTACCGCCTACCAAATGAAGCCACAGTCACATCAGTGCCCCACCCCAAAGAAACCCGGAGAACCCCAAAGAAACCACATGTTTCCACACAGAGGCCATGACTTCGGCCTCCCTGAGGGGAAGATGCTCTGAAGATATCGTCACCTAGGGTGAGCACCACCAGAGATAAGGATCCAGAAGGCCCTGTGATGATGCAATAAGCTCCACCCCCTGGAGGCAGGGCTAGAAACCCTCACACCCCTCTGAGGACCTGCGAACTGCCTAAATTACTATAAACGACAAGACAGAGCAAAGCTCGGCAGATGATCGCAGGCAGTGTATGCCGCAATACACTTACGGCTTTGGCAAGCCAAAGACAACCTGCTTAGGGCAGAGTCCCTCAACCGTGCCGGCAGTAGTGGTGCAACCATCGACAACGCGTCCAGCTCTGGAGGAAGTACTATCCAAAAGACCCTCGACTCCATCGACCACCTACCTTCTGCAGCGGACATTCGACGCCCGCCGAGGTCTCCTCCATCTCCAGACTCACTGGCAGCATCCAAGGCATCGACCACCACCAAGGTACCATCTGTTGTCAGCCCCTTGTTTACCCCTCTTTGCTACCTAACCTCAAGTAACACAAGGTTGTGGCAGCGATGTCCCTTCGGGACCTCCTCTTAAGGCCCTCACAAGGCTGCACTTCACCACCTAAGCAAAGTCCCCCTTTTTTAAAAACCACCATGGACACTACCCCCAATTAAGCTTAGGATAATATTCAGGCTAGTTAGCAAACATTATTTATTTCAGAACTCAAGAAATCCACTTAAATAATTTATGTTATACCAGTTCGCCACCACCTGGATTTGCAAGCCTAACTTCCGTAGTATTTATTTTAATGTGGGATCTGTAATTATTTGAGTGGAATATATTTTTATTTTGCTTAAAGTATTCATGTTGTTCTTGCTTCAAGTATTCACGTTGTTAAATGGTGAATTGTAGTATTTTATCCAATGCGTAAATTATTATTAAAAACCATTTTTGCCAGAATTATCTTGAAGCAGTGTAGCAGAGCGAGTTCAGTGTTTTAGTAACCCTGAATAACACCTATTTTTGGGATTAGCCAATGAGGCAGAATTACACACCATCTAAGGACTCCGACTGTCTGAGTGAACCCAAACCCTACCATTCGATCTTGGCTGGAGAAAGCTAGATTTTAATTGTATAGAGGGAATATTGGTCAAGTGAGACCTTAGATTTACACACACCCTAGGCTCGTTAATGTAAACCGGCTTTGTTCAGAGAAATATTATTTTTATAAATTATTTCTTTAAATTCATTTAAGTTATTTTACTTTTAGACAGCCTTATGCCACGCACTCACCTTAGTGGCAAAAGATACAGTTTATTTCAAGCACTGAAAACAGTTGAACAACAGATAATTTATACACCCCAACCAAGGTCCACAGAGGAAAACCCCCTATTTGAACCTCCCACATTGACATCAAACAGGATACCAATTTCTCTAGAAGACCTTCCTGAATTCTACGCCGCCATGCCTCCCCATAACCCGCAAGCTTCAACAACCAGTGGTAGCACCAGACTGCCGCAACCAGAGTCAGCCGCTGTCGTACAGCCGGCTGCCCAGCATCGCCGGTCAGTGAAAGTCAGGCTGGTTCTTGGGGTTACACTTCCCAGGCTCTCATTCATCCAGGACAATTACAGGGGGAAAATCCCTCCTTGTTCTCCACAACGGGGGGACTCACCGACACACATTTAGCCCGGGTTAGTAAAAGTTGAGATAAATGAGTTGTTGGAATTATTCTGATTTCATTCGATTCAATGATCTCACTCATGCACATATCACCCGCATCACCACACATGCAGTCAGTCACCTATGTACCTTAGTTATTCACCCGTTGACAGAAGGCAAAAAGCAACACTGGGAATTACTTAACCAGGCAAAGGATTATTCTTATTAGTAGAATTTAGTCCCAAACTTTTTTTTTTTTGGTAAACCATGACTAGAAGAGGGGGAGACAGTTATAAGAGGCAGGTGTAATACCGATGTACATAGGTACACATTTACATTTATGATGCACACTCAATTAATTTTAACTTGGTAATTTTATACAGAACTCAACTCAATTCGAAGCTGTAAAAATCAAACTTGCTTATCACTAGCTTTTACAAGTATTGTTGTGGTGGCTAGCATCAGGAAACGCAGGGAAAATTTGGGAAAGTCAGGAAATTTTACATTTCTGGAAAAGTCAGGGAAATTTGTGTGAGATCAAGTAGTTTAGATAAAAGGTTGTAAATGTATTTAATGAGAAAACAGTTGTTTTATTCTAGCTTTTCTTCTACATGCACTCTTATAAATTGTATTGTTACTTTTACCATTGTAAGAAGATTTGTATGTGTGGGGTCAGACTATATTTTGTTGACACTGTAAGCATTGGCATTGTCGAAAATATGATTTTTAGATGAAAGGGTAAGATTTTGCAAATAAAATATTTATTGAAATAATAATGCAAATACAGTAAAAGCTCACTATAACATAGTTGTTAGGGGTCATAACTCGGACCAGCGTTATAACTTTTCCGTGCTATTCCGGGATTGACCGAGTACAGTAGCAAAAAAAAAGCAGGTGTTCTAATGGGACGTGGCATCTATCTGTCAAACACGGTGCAAGTGTTGTTATTTAGCACCGTAACTCATAGAATGTTTATCCGCTTCCTATCTGAATTAAATTTTTTAAATCTGAATCACTGGACTTAGCAGTACCCAAGGGAGAGAAACAGAAGAAGAGAAACGTGGATGAAGGGGGTTACATGCATTCAAGCAAGAATAGCTAAAAATACCACGTTTTCCAGGCAAAGGATGTACTTTTCCACCAAGGGCGGTGTTCGCTGCAAGTTGTTTGTCACGCGGGTTGGAGAAGGGGGCTCATTCACCACCTCGTGGTGGGCGTGGTTGGGAGGAAGCGAGAATGAGAAACGAAGCTCACGTCCAAATAAAACGAAACAAAGTTTTAATGCACGCTTGCACTGCAGATGGGATTTATCAGTGCCTCATGTGTTGTTAAAAATGTTGCTTGCTTCTCTGATTTACATTTTACAAAGGAAAACTAAAAGAAAAAAGGGTGAATTATTGGTGGCATGTAAAGAAAGGCCGCTTTTCAGCAATAAGCCTTGTCCACGATAGCTTATCTGCAGTCCATGGATGCATGTCCTAACACGCATCTCTTGGGGACAATAACACTACGCCTCAAATTTCTGATTTTTTTTTTTTTTTTTTTTTTTCGAAAACAGGAAGACTTACTGTATAGCTGCTATATACATCTTATAATCAAAGTGTCTACATCATAATTATAATGATTATGTAGCACTATACCCCGTAGGACAACTAGTGACAGTGACATAAGTTACATTGACAAATAGTGGTCACTGCTTGTCACCATCCCTATTTTATTTATTGCACATTCTCTTTGTATTAGTTTCTGTGTATACCACGATATTGATAGCATTTAAAACATATTTCAAACTTTATTATGTATTTGTACATAATATTTAATGTACAACAGCATTGTCCAAATATGTATTACCAAACCACCACTGTATTTTGATTCTAGAACAGTACAGTCCATCCTTGCGCTGTATATAGCAATGTCCACGATGTAAACAAACATACTTTATGTGGTGAAATTCACAAAATAAATTATTTAAAGTGTGTAAAATTGTTCCAAAATTTAATGTATTTTCAATTAAAAATATTTTTTATTTGGTATTTTCTATGCAAAGTTAATTTTAAATATTCCAGATGTTAATATTTATTTTACAGACATGTACGTACGTAATAAATATAACGTATTTGGTTTTGAAATGTAATTAAAGATTGTTTAAATTTCAGTTATTTTATACTGTATTTGCAGATATTTTGGCTGTGTTTCTGATAGTATTTATTTACATAGTATTTCAGGAGTCATTAGTGAAGTGATGGCATTTGAAATTTGGGACACTGAGAATAACTCTACAAATAAATCTCTAATACTTAAGGACCACATACAAATGAAATATAGTGAAAATTGGTTACAGCAACATTTTTTAAATGACGTATCGGGTATTACGACTAAAGTCTGAAGTCCCGGCTGAAATACCATACATATGGCCTAAATAAAAACCTTTTACTGCAGCATTGTCTATAGTGGCTTATCTATTAAAATGACCTCTTTTCGTAGATTATTCAAACATTTGTGTAACTTGAAGGGGTATATTACACAAGTCAAAGGGCCTTGTCATTGGGATAGGTAATTTGAACTTTGTGTTTACATGCAGCGCACACTCGCCTCCTATTCTTGCTTCCTATCTATCCTCGCAGTTTGACTTCAACAAATGCTAAATGTGTGACACCCTGGCTGTATGGGAGAACAAAACGTCACTCAGCAATGGTTTAGCAGAATGCTATGCTAGGCGCATCATATTCCGGCGTAGCTCGGGGTAAGTCTAGTCCTTACGAGGGACTTGAGCACGTCGATTGTACAGGACTGGCCTGGTAACTTTGCGGCTGGGCACAAAGCCGGGTTTGGGTAGTGGGATTTTATGCTTCAAGTTGCTTGCTGCTGCTGATATCGCTGGGTGTTGCAACTCTACAGTGTTTGTGTGTGGCAGAGCAGCAGGTGCTTGAGAGTGAGGATCACGGTCTGTGTAACGAGGTGTGTGGGGCAGAGCAACAACGTTGATAAGTAATTATGCAATGGGTATTGTTGGCGGCTGTTCTGGCTGGCTGAAGAACTCTTGGACCCAGGGGTGAACTTCTCCATGGCCTTGAACTGGAGCCATAAACAAATCCCGTCGTATGGCTTGAGGTACAGGTACTGACAGATGATGGAAGGCCTATGCGTGTTCTCAGGGTGCTAGGCTGTCAATGAAAGCTACAAGGGATGGTGACAGCTTTTGCAGGTGCCCAGAGGCAATCAGCATCTGTTTTTACCTTCTCTCTGATACCATTGCATTTGGCGAAAGGTATCTGGATACACACAAGAGACACTCTCAAGTCTGTAAGAGTAAAAGTAGGGCATGTGTTCCTACGCAGTGCATCTGCCTCCACAATGTCTTCCCAGTCCATGGAACGGCCCCTACAGCATTTAAAGTGTGATGGAGAGGTTGAGCACGGAACTGACAAACTGGTTTGGGGACAGGGTGTAGACCCCCTCCGAGTTTTCTCAATGCAGGGGACATCCCTTCTGGCACTGAAAGTGCAGTGGAAAAGACAAGCACCGGACCGACAAGTTTGGTTGGGAGATGAAATACCTGTGAGCAGGCTCTGCTATTCTGTCTACCGGGGTATGCAGTAAGGCTGGCCGGTTTGCGAGTGCGCGTGGGTAGTAAAAATAGTCTGGTGGTTCGTCTGAGTAATATTCCTGGGATCACCTGCATTTCCCTCATGGAGGAAGTCAACTGGGAAAGGTGCTAAGTCTACGGGAATGTAGAACTCTAGAGTTGAGTAAAATACAATGTTTATTTCACATGATATGAAATAAACATATGATGCCACACTACCTCCTGCATATACGAGAGCTGTCTGGGAAGCTATTCTACACAAAAACATGTAGAGGTGACCTGCTCCTGAGCTAACGGGGTGGGGTAGATTAGCGCTGTGGAAACAACTTAGACTGTTTCCGGATTGTCAGTATACACCTGTAAGTACGTACTATTGCCTACTAGCAGTGATGTGTACTTGTCGTGTACTTGTTGAAACTATTCGGACAGGTCATTGCCTCTTAATGTGAGACTGGTTACACATTCTGGTGGAAATATCAGAAACTACGTTACAACAGCAAAAATGTGGTGCATGGTGTTGCATATATATTACAATTTCTATGTTTATGCATTAAGATGGCACACACAACCATATAGATATTCGTTATTTATTTCTGTGTCATGGTTTTGTACCTTAACATCTTACTAGTTTAAGTGCTGAAACATGACTAGCCAGGAATGAGGAATTAATAAGAGCATTATTGGGCGCATATTATGTACAGAAATGAAAGGCTGTGCAGAAATATTGTTATACACTGGTTGCTTGGCAGAGCAGCAAGACAACAGGTGTGTTTTGTTTTGAATGAAAACTAATACACACAAATATGCCAATGTAATGTCTGTTTTGTCATTGTACACTAGAGTACGAATTTTACAGTAGAAAAACAAATTGCAGGAATATAGAAATTCTTGCGCCTCGGTAACCTGAGGTTAAGTTTATCTGTTCAGATTCTCTTGATTTCACAAGTATTCATACCCCACCAATAACTTTGGGATACACTTTATCATGTCAGTGGAAGATTGTAAACAAATTAGGGCATTTGTTATGGGCTTTGTTTCATTTATTAATTGTATGTAAAGGGGCGTTACACGGAATCTGGCATTCTTTCCTCATCCCTCAATACATACCTTACCATATGTTTGAAATATACACATTGATAACAAAAGAAACAGAAATACAATTCAACTGGGTTTGTAATAACTTGGAAATGTGGATTGCAAATGTAATATTATTTATAAGCATATACCTGGTAAATATGCTGCAGACATCTATACAATGCTCAGAATTTTATTCACAATTCGAAGCACATTTATTAAACTGACAATTATTTACACATACAACAGAATGAGGTTTTGTAAATAATTATTAACTTTTAAAACTTGTGAGCTCTATAACCACAAAAGATGCATGTTAATTTTCGCACCTGAAATACAAAAAGGTGAATATCGTAAATACGCAAGTAGCTCAGCAAGTATACAATTTCAAATACTTGCCAAGTACAGAGCCTGTGTTTACTATACTAGGAATTTGGACAGTGCTAGTATATACATGGTGATGTCACTTCCGGGGCCAGGTACGCACAAGCATGCATTTCTTGAGAATCTGGAAATAGCCTTAAGCTGAATCTAACTCCCTATTATATTGTTGCCCAGAAGAGGCCGCAGTGACTAGCGGGTAGATGACTAGGCATTTGTTCCTTTGCACGATGCTTGGGTGACTAAGCAGGATGTGGAAGAAATTATCTTGGGTAGAGAGCAAGGAAACGTGTCTGTGCAGCAATGTAAGTGCGGTGAAGAGAGAAGGTATTCTTGGGAGCTTGTAGCGAAGGCTGAGAAAATCAGGCTAGTCAAATCCTCGTCAGCTGGCGCAGTGAGGAAATACAGACTGCTGTTCAGTAAGCTGGTCAGTTCCCAGCACTTGAGTGTGCGGTGGAAGACTGAAAACAGCTGCTTGAGTCGAAATTCAGTCCTACTTTTATACTAAACCGGGCGGCTGCCTCGGTACTGTAGCACATAGGGGCATCAGGGGTCAAAACACCAAAGGGCAAAAACCCCCATTCACACACAGCTCCAACATATAACCTCCAACAATCCCCATGCACACACAGCTAAAAGACATCACAGTAGATCAGTTGTGACAAGTGGAGTTTACCAGGGTTAGTAGAGAAACACTTAGACCGAACGCTAGGCCAGCGCAGCAAACTTAAATCTGCTTATTACAACCAGTTTTTCATTTCACTTGTTTGGATAGTTATCGTATTAAATTTTACTATGACTTTTGGTAAATATATCCATTGAGGTTATAATTGATTGCAAAGTGATCAGTGGGAATTATTAGATTAAATATATAAATAAAAACTTGTCGTAGTGACACCTCCTATCATTTTGCCTTCAACATAATTTTTTTTTTTTCAGGCACAACACACATTTTGAGTCAAATCAAATAGGTTTTGTAAAACATAATATCAATTAGATCTAGTACATCCTTTTGCATAATTTCATCATTTTTGATTATAACTTAAGCTATTGGGATCTTGAGCAAATTATTTAGAAATGAATCCTATATGCTTTCACAATAGCTAGTGGCAACATACCTCTTGTCTAACAAAAAAAAAAAAAAAAAAAAATTCAAATTTAATTAAATATTTTTACAAATGTCATATACTCTTTTTTTAAACACCAATTAAAATTTTATAGCCACAACTCCCTGAATTCATCTTGAAAGGTGAAGAAAGTAGCAAAGGAAAGTCTTCAAGACTTGCAGACAAAAGGGCCGTGTCAGTGTCTCATGGATTTGCTGGAACTTCTCCCGTTGCTAAATGTAGGGTAGTGGTTCATCAAAAATATTTTATGTATTTGCGGAGGTGGCACTTGCATGCGGGATTTCGTGCGGGGCATTCATTTCATAATTAAATGCGTCAATTACTTTTACGTATGCGGCTGTCCAACGCGTGGAGTCTCCTTGCTCGATACGTGAAATTACTTTGCCCACTGTTACTGACTTTCCCCAAGCTCTCCTTGTCTCAAGATGGGGCGAAGTTGCCCATATAGCGCACATGCGCGCTGCGTAGCGTGTTGGCATGCGACAATCAGCCACCTATGGAAGCGACGAAGACCCATCTCTCACGAAACCACTTTTACTTCAGGTGTGGGAAGCAGTTGCATCAATCATTGTACAGCTGGTTGCTTCTTTATCTTGTGCCTCTTCTTTGCTCGTGCAGCTAGTCTCTGAGTTCAGCGTGCCCGTCTCTAGGTCACACGACATCTAGTTACTATCAGTGGCTAACGGTCATTCTGTTTCTTCCTCTTCGCCTCTATCCCTCTCTCTTGGTTGCATAGCAGTCGGGTGTCTGCACACTGTGCTATCTGCTTCTCAGCGCTGCCTTCCCTTCGTTTCTCTTGCAGCTATGGAGGAGAGTTTGGAAAAGGAATTTGCGGGAACAAGTCGTTTGTGTATCGAACATAGACCATCCTAGTTTGAGGGCATTTCACATACCAAGTGAAAAAGAAAAATCTTTTAAACAGCGGGTTGTACAATAAGTAGCTTGCACAAAATATTTTTAAGGTCATTACATTTTTATCTCTGTTCTCGAGAATAACATGTGTAGCTAACAGATTCTAAAGTATTTAATCTCACTTGGGAGGATTAATTTGTAGGGAAGGTTTTATTGTGACCGCTGCGGATGAAGTTAACTGGTCTGGTATTCAGCCACCGCTGTCGCACAGTAAAACCAACCATGTGTGAAAAGGTGTGAGCTTTAGAGAAAAAAAATTCTTATGACATCCTACATTACTCCGGGTTGCTTTCCATAATGAAAAGAGATAGAACACAAAAAGTACTCTTTCAAAAGAAACACGTATGAAATCACCAGACACTCAAAGGTTAAATAGTTGCATAGCATTTGTACTATAATCTTAAAACTAGGTTTGACAGAAATTGGCTGTACATAGGCACTCTTATCCTAGGTTACTTGTTCTCGTTAAGTTGCTAGACATTTGTTAACATAGGTTAAATAATCTTACTTGTAGGTTACACATGTTCTCTACTTACTGGCTAGGATACAGGAATGTAATTATTCAACTCTCGTGATCTGCGCTTATGGCAGGGGTTACGTAACATGGGTAGGCAGTTGCCTCATTACATTGTTACATAAAAGGTTTTAACTCATTCTTTGTGAGCATTGACATAGGGTTACGTAATACTTTTGACACTGGCCTCAATTACTTTACAAAAGGGGTTTCACTAGCGTGAAAATTTTACGTGCTTACAGGGGTGCTATACTTCTCACAAGCAAAGCAAAATAACTAAGTTTACACAAGACACTTCTCTCTCTAAATACAGGTTATATACATGGGAGGAGGCTTTCTCTACCTCAATTTAACTAATCCTAAACTACAAACATTATCAATTATCCTCCTGTTGAGGTTACATACGGGGATTACAAAATTTCTTACACTCTAATACTTAGGTCTAACAGGTACACTAGGTGAGTTTGTTCTCAACTTATTTCTACTGGGTTTGCATATCAATCACAACAAGTTTACGCACGCTGATAGTCTTACCTGCTGGGAGCAAGAATAGAATTCTTGTGACTTTAGCATATAGGGTTATCTTGCTCATGCAGAGTAGATAAATTTACATTAGCTGTACTGACAGCGGTACAAGTTACATTTACGAGAATAGGCCTCTGAGGCTTACAAAATTCTCTCAACACAAAACTAGCTTATACAGGGATTACACTACAGTTACTCTTTCCCTTTCAACTCACAGCTAAAGTCTAATTATTACGGGGGTTTCCTCTCTAAGGAAAGTTACATTCCCATTACTATTTTATGGGCTATACATTTAAGTGCCAATGCAAATTTCAACACCTACAAAACATTTCAATGGGGATTGGATTATTCTTACATGGTGTTTCACCTTAGTGAAAAAATATATATTTACGTTTCTCGACGTAACAAGAAAATACAAAAGGGTTTGTTAGGTACATGACCTCTACACAATAATACATTTGGCAATTTGTTAAGATTACGTAAGTTCTCAGGGTAGCCTCGCTTACATGCTAATTGCATTTTAACACTCTGACAATTAAAATTTAAGAAGGTTGGGAATTTCCTGGGTGGCAGTTACAACATGCTTACAGCGAGCTCTCACCACCTGCTCTTACTCATTATTACAGAGGGTTCATTAAATAATCTCACCCAGTTGCATTGTGAGGAATGGAGAAGGTTACGTCATGATTTATGTTCACGGGCCTGCTGATAGACTTTGACTACCTGATCACACTTCCTAACCATGCTCACGGGTTTCTGGGATATTACGTCAATTGTGTCGTACTAATATTTAAGATAGCGACAACAAAATTTCTTATTAAATGCTTACGTCATGTGAGCACTTGCGGGAAAATTTTCAGGGATATGAAAACATCAACTTTTCAGTCTGCTCACGGGTTTGATTCTATGTTATTTTTCCTCTGGCAAACAAAATTTTTCTGACAAGCTAGGGACCAAGTACTTTTAGTACAAAAAAATAAATTTTGTTAATTTTACTTTACTGTTGTCTATTTATAAGAGGTTGATTACATTAATTGTGACACTCTTTGATGTGTGGGACCTCGGTTTCTATCAATGCAATTTTTGTTTTGAATTCTCAACCTTTGAAAAGCAAGTTACAAGATCTCACATAATTTTACTCTTGGCGGGGTTTGCAGGTACTTTTCATCGCACTGCCTATCCTATCTGGCTAAGATTTTGTATGAGGTGTTGCACTGACACATAACCTTCCTTACTAATCTATCTAACAAACTCTTGCACTCCCGTTTGATTTAGGTTCAGGCATGCCTATCACTATCACTCCCTACTAGGTGGTTATCTAAAGGGGTTACTGGTGAGGGAGGCATGATAGTCCAAATGCTGGTATCTGCCAGGTACACACTCAGTAGATGGAGGTGCAGATCGTTGGTGCTTGGTGACTCGTCGTTTCACCGGTCACCCTCGTTTGTGGGGCTCTGCAGCAGGCCAGCGGTATGTAGTAGGCACCCTCCATGGCACCTCTGGTAGCATCCAGGGACGTGGTACGTGCATCTGGCACGTAGTAGGGCCACTCGTGGCGTGGGTCCGGTTGTAGAATACTGCATGTGGCCAGCATCTTGGGTGCTGGTGACGTCTGCTTCAGGTTTAGCCCTTGTGGCATTGGGCTGATGTCTCGCGCCAGCTGCGTGGGTGATTGTTGTATGGTACTCACTTAGACTGTCTGCTCCTGATGGTGGAGAGATATCGTGGATGGCCATAGCATTCACGGTAAATCACGTTTACTGACTTTGCGGCCCGGGCATCGTGACTCTCCTCCTCTCCAGCATTTCTTGGTAAGTCATCAGTGTCAGTCACCAAGTTGACCGTTGCTGATTAGTATTGCACAGTCTTTCTCCCTTGGCTTGTCCACTTTCTCCATTCTTGCCGGGAAGGGGGTAGGATGGTTAGGATAGCAGCTCGTGCGACCTAGGATCCCTATTCTAGTGGGGCTCCACCGTTCCAGGAGGAGGGGTTGCCGGGACCGATCCTGATGGGAGCAGGTATGCAGTCGTGTCCAGGTGGTCGTCCAGGGTGGGCGCTTCTTCCTCTGCAGGAGAGAAGCCCGAGGAGACTTGTGCTTCGCGAGTGGGTGACGTCTCGTGTGATTCCTGGGGCAATTGACAGTCAGGGGTGGGTCAAGAAAGAGAAATGGGGGGGGGGGGGGGGGTTTGCTGTCTAACCGCAGTGTTCTCGGGGGTGATAGGAGGTTCACATACCTCCAGTAGCGTATTCCTAACAATCTGACTTACAGATGATGGACGATCGGCTGGATCACACCACGATGGCTCGGGGTGGACACGAGATGGTGTCTGACGGGGTTTGAATGAAGAACTAGAACTAGGCAGGTACCTGGGTGTCGCAAGGGAGAACCTCCTTTGGAAGTCCTCCCTCGAGTACATGCGGCAGGATGGGAGAGGGGGTGGTGTCTGCCCTTGCCATGTCCAGGGATGACGGCCTACTGTCGTGGGTGGGAGGGGGACGCTTTGTCCGCCTCTGGAGTGTCTGGGGTTCGGTTCTTGCAGGGGCTCCACTCCTATTTGGGAATTTACTAATCTAAGGTATTCCGGAGGGCTGATGTCCTGGTCAGAATAGTGCCAGGGGGGAGGGGTTTACATTACTTTGTTGTCAGGCCAGAAGGCGCCTGACTAATCGGGCCTGCATGGGGGTTCTAATCCTCGCTGTGTTTGTGAAAGGGTGCGGGGTCAACTCACAGACGTAGCAGTCGAACTGGAGTAGGCGAAGGGGTAGCCTGAATCAATTTACCTTCCCAATTGACTGCCATGCCCTTGTGACCACCCAGGGTGATATGCTGTCGTCTGCAATTGATCATACATTATTGCTTTCGCAACCAGGGCTGCCCCAATATCATTTGTTCTCCCAGATAAGGGGCCAGCAGGAAGGGAGTTCTAATGTTGCGATTGTGTACCCGCAAATTAAGGGTAATTTCCCCATACAAACGTAGGCGGGCCTTGTTGTGGGCCATTGTGGCCGTTTGACTGGTGGGAATCACACTGACCTTCGGCGCCGCGTGAGTAGGTTGCTACTGATGAAGTTCTGGGTGACGGTGTCTAATACCGCTGCAACAGTTGTATGGTCCAGTTGGACTCGTAAGCGGGGCTCGTCCGCGTAAAGAGAGGAGGTATTTATCGCCTGTAAACAGGCCAATGCTTTGTTAGGCTGGGCTGGCATTTGAGGGGAGCGGAGATGCAGTGATTAGCTCGGCACCCAGGTGTCTTTCTTTCCTTTCCCTCTCTCATGCTGGGTAGGCAAGCTCCATAGAAGTGCCACCCTTGGTAGTCCCGGCGAGAGGAGAGAGCGATGAGGGGAGGTGACGGCGGGGCACGACCTTCTGGCACCCGAAGGGGTGAAGGGGTTCTCCTTTCCGGACCTGGCTGGGCTGGGCAGGGCAGTCCCTGCAATAATGCCTGCCGGCACAGTGCCAGCAGCTTGGCAAGGGGGTATTGGAGGACTGCAGGTCGTTGCTCCTTGCCCTGAGGGCTGTGTGGGGAAGGGGGCTGGGCCGGCGGCCTTGGCACATGCTATCTGTTCCTTCCCGGGGGGGGGGGGGGCCGTTCATTAATTTCCAGCTCCCGTGCTCTTTCTGCTAACTCCTCGACCGTCTGCAGTCACAAGGTTAACAACGGATTACGCAGCAAGGGCAGGAGTTACGCTGTACGCAGGAATATAGATCTGTGATGAGATCGGAAAGAATCTCTTTGGCCTGAAAAATGTGATATGAGTTGAGCTTTAAACTGAGGCCACCCTTCTACGAACTCGTCATACTTCTCCCATCATTTCCTGGTGAGGCCGTTGAGTTGGTAGCAAGCTCTGCTCACCCACTGTTTACGGGGGATGATGAGGTGTTCCCTCAGTTCCTCTTCGCACTGAACTATAAATTTCTCCAGGTCTTTATACGGTTTCCCGTGAAATTTGGGTATGGTTAATTCATAGGTCAGCCCTGAAATGACCGAGCTGTGCCAGTGGGTTGGGTTACGTGGCTTCTATGTCTGTTCCCTTCAACAGACTTCACACTGATATAATTGGCCTAGGTCTGGTCTCGCTCGTACATCTAGCATATGCAAGCATGTTGAAATCACGGTTACACAACACACAGTGGACAATGTACCATCCCTGCCCTTCATAGTCGGGCCATTGACAGACACGTTCACCTTTCTGTCTACAAAACAGGTATCAGTACTCCAGGCCGTCTGTGTATCTAAGGATGTTTGTCATCCCATCTGAGACACGTATAATGGTACACACAGT
The DNA here is from genome assembly GCA_029891345.1 of Dryococelus australis. Lineage (NCBI taxonomy): Eukaryota > Metazoa > Arthropoda > Insecta > Phasmatodea > Phasmatidae > Dryococelus > Dryococelus australis. The sequence goes on along the minus strand of CM056994.1, from coordinate 189,752,536 downwards.
GGCAGTAATTGCACAAAGTTGAATTCAGTCTGGTGCCTGGGCACGATGGGATGGGGCCAGGTATGTTTCTTGCTCCGGCGGTGTTGGCCTCTGCTAGAGTAACGCGTACATCTGCCAAATTCGCTTCGGAGTCTGATATGGTTAAAGTTTGGGCACCACGGGGTGTTTACTTCGACTCCCCGAAGTCGTGGACAGGCTCCTCTACAAGGAGTTGTTGAGAAGGGGGGAGGGGGCTGTGTGACTGGCTATGGTCCCAGCCCCAGCTCCCAAGGCTGCGCTACTTCGAGCTGTATGCCCCACATTGGGTGCCAATTGACACACGCTCCTCTTTGCTTTCTGGTTGAATAGAGGTTAGGGTGCTGACCACCCTCCCTGATTCTTCGGAAGAGAGAGGGGGGGTCAAACCCCAGTGTGAGACCTCATCGGTCGGCGTGCTGGAATATAATTGGCAGGGGAAGGGTTTGCACGAGGTTTGGGAAAGACCTTAGGCGGGAGTCGAACCCGTATGATTTTTCCCAAAGCCAACTTTATTAAACAAGAATTTTATGGGTCCTTCTCCGGAACTACCTCAGTTGGAGTAACGCTTGCTACCGGTGGCAAAGTCTCAGATTAGGTAGGTGGTTCCCCCTCTGGGTCGTATTCCGGCCAACAAGCACATAATAAATGGTCTAACGGAGATTCTTATGTGGATGGTATAACGGGCGAATTCGGCCAGGGTGTGAACTCAGAATCCGTCGGTGGAGGTTCTACCTTGTTTGTGGGTGCAACATTAATTTCAACCGTAACTGAACATTGTGAAGCACGTCATTCTCGACATCTTATGCAGCTCTTAATGCCACCTTGTTTACTGTACATTGGTACAGCAGTCTACCTTTCCATGGACGTACAGTCCTGGGGGTGTGACTTTGGCAGTCGCACCCAAGGCTCTGACTTACAGTTGTGCAATCCGGTATTAGGACTACGTTGAGGGTAGGTGCGGGAACACCGGAAACCCAGGAGCAGTGGTATGTCCTTTCGGATTCAAAACATTAGCAAGCTACGTCTCCTGTGGAGTTTGGTGCGCCTCACGGTTAGTCCTCAATGGGGTGTTTAATTGCACATGTTTCACTTCTACCACAGTTAATTAAATCAATTTTCAAGGGTCTAATACTAAAATTACTGTATGCAAACAAATTCAATGCATGTAATATTTATTACGGTAAAGGAAAGTGGGGAAAGTCCTAGCTGACTTATGCAAGATCGATAACTAGCTAAAATATTAATTAAAATATATTACGCACTGGAAACAGGCGAAGGTGAGCCTGGAAAATAATTAATAATAATAAAAATGCAAAATACTAATCTACCCAATTTACAGTTTATCCTCAGCAACGTTGTTGTCTAAGAGGGCTTTAGTAACGCGACGACCTGCTATTGTGGGAGTCAAGGAATTTGACTGGGGTAAAGGGTTGATGGGTACAGGCCATCGGATTACTTCTGGAGTGAGAGTTACCCTTGCCGTCAGCTGGTATGGACGAGCCTTCGCAAGCTGCTGGGCAGGAGATCGAAGCTATTCGCAGGCTGAGGAGAAGAGAGGGATCTTCACAGACCAGGGAGTGCTCACTGACCTCTGCGGCCAGTGAGCCTGGCGTCTCTGCAGGAGCAGGCTCTTGGATATCCTTATCTACGAAAAAATCCCTTGATCAGCAATCTTTGGGTGGTGCAGGGTGGCGCTTGCATGCGGGATACCGGGCGGGCCGTACATTTCATAATTGAACTCGTCAATTACTTTTACGTATGCGGCTATCCAACGTGTGTAGTTTCCTTGGTCGTTACGTGAAATTACTTTGCCACTGTTGCTGACTTGCCCCAAGTTCTCTTTGTCTTGAGATGGGGCAAAGTTGCCTGTAGAGCGCATGTGCACGCTGTGCAGCATGTTGGCATGCATCAACTTAATGCGAGCTGTAGAGATGCTATTCCCAATTAAGTGCCTTACAAGTTCTACCAGTGTGACCTTGCGTAAAAATTGTTCTGGTTATGTATCAAGCTATCAGGGATGAAGGTTGTGGCTAACGTAAGGGGGGTTAAGCTTACACTTCATTGCCCGAGTTTGACTGCATAACAACCTGTACATTGTTGCTTAAGGTATTTAGTTGTAAAATTGTATCGATGTGTAGCATCAGTCAGAAATGAAGGCTGTGTCTAACTAGGTTGAAGTTTGGCCCACATCCCATTGTTTTACCATGTGTATAGTATCATGTGTAAATAGTATTTTTAGTTGTTCATTACATATAAGAGGGTCTGAGGGGTAGCATATTTCAGGGATGCAGGTTAGGGCTAACTACAGGCAAGTTTAAGCTCTCATTTCATTTCCTCACCATGTCTACGCCCTCCTGTGTATGTTAATATTATCATATAAGTGATTAGGTATAGAATAGTATACTAAGAAATTGTATATAAGGGTTAACATGTGCAGTAACTAAGTATAGTATAGCAGTGACGAATCTATTCACTCAGTATTTCTCACAATGCTGTCACCTATTATTCTCAGATTATGATAAATATGTTATCACTGTCGTATATGCAGTAGATCATAAGTAACAGTAAGTAAACCTTGATATGTGTGAGTCAAATGGGCCACTCCGTCGTATACATTCAAGGATATAGTCAAACGTAAGAGGAAACCAAAGCAGGGTTGTCCCCAAGTTCAATACTGTAATATCTGACTAGGCTCAGCCAGAGTCAAATCTTGTATGGTAATAAGTGTATGTGTCCAATATTACAAAAAAACGAAATGTGTATAAGAATAATACTTAATGTTATAACAATTGTACATAAACTATGTTATTGAAAACAACAATTTTCTTAAAGGAGTAATCCTTGAAGACGTAATTTAATAAGTGCAAATAATCAATGTCTTCAAAGAAAAACTCCATCTATGTACTTAACGAACTACACTGTTGGAATGAATGAATATTCTAATGTATTGATCTTCCTTCTTGAATATTCTGTGTTCTTTGATTGTAGGTGAGAACCTGTATGTGAACTTAGAGGGATGTAAAACAGTTCTTTTAATTGTCTAAAATTCCTATTATTTTGTTTGAAAGCATGTAAGAAAGTAAAGTTTAAAAGGAAGCCATAGGGTTACATGTAAACTTAATTTACAGTGCGTAAGAACCCGGCTTCAGAAAAGTTGTTAAATTAATTGTTATTAGGAGCCATAATAATTACCTATTAGCATTTGCAAATTTCAGTCCGAAAAGCAGGACAAAGTGCTCAAATAAACATTGAATCTTTGACGCCAGACTATTAATTTAATTTTCCTATACTTAATTGTATTTAATACTCAATTCTCCTTTACTAAATGTGAGCTGGTGCTTAAAATTAAAATGAAGGCAACGCAAATATACACAAGGTAGGGAAGTGAGTAAAGTAACACTTCACAAACGTGACCTGCCACCAAATTCCCAACCCAACAGTTTCTTTTCTATCTTGAAAGCGAAGAATCAAGTAAGCTGAGACCGCCACCTGACAGCCACCGCTCCAGATTGTAACCAAGGAGAAGAGAAGAAGATGGCAGAAGGGATAGGGGAGAAGCCATTAGTCACTGCAAACACAAGCTAGATGTTACGTACCCGAGCAGAGGGGAGAGATAATGTGCTCAGCTTGTCCGCAGCCAGCAGCAGACATACGAACAGGCACCATGCTATATCCACAACTCAGTATACAGACAAGAGGCTCAACCCAGATGACCCAAGACCAGAATTGATTTTTCTCTTGAGATGAGTTTTCATTATTTCAAAGGGCGGGGCAATTGATGCGTGACACATTCCTGCGCAGTTTGCATACACACTCTACTTGTGACTTTGCCCCATCATCGAGCCCCAGCGCTCATTTGGTCAAGTCTGAATCACATTAATATATTAAATCACATGCCTGTAGAGTCCACAATCATCACGTCATGTGCAACTACAGACATGTGGAACGAGAAAACTTGTACTGCCTATTCAAGGCCATTACGTAGTCGCCCTAACCCCAACATGGGAATTTTAATTTCCAACGAGCCATCAACACACTTACCAGTTATAAGCAAGTAGCAAGTTCTAGGGTTGGCTGTAAGAGAGCAGCACCCAGTCTACAAGGTTGCAGCAGCCTCCAGTGCCTTCTGCCGAGGCGATAAGATATGTCAACACCTCCACCCCAAGAGATAAGAAAAAGATAGCGCTGTGCCAAAACCTGAATAAACAACCCCTGCAATGAGAGGCTAAGTAATCCCCGCACCCCTCTGGAAGCCTACAAGCCAAGAATTTCAGTATAAATAGAGGGAGCTTTCCCTGTTCCGAGAGCAGTCATCACTCTCCTCCAGTCTGCATAAGGCCGGGGAAGCAGTAGGGGTAAGTGACCGTCAACCCTCTCTTTCAGTCTACGTATGGCCAAAAAACTATCTTAAGGGTGAGATAGCCATTAGGCCACGAATGGTAAGTGGCAGCCAAACCAACCTTCCAATCTGAATAAGGTTGAAGATCATCTGCCCGGTTGAAGCACTGACCACTAGACCACACTCAAAGTGCGTGATCGTACCAAAGAAGATGCCTGCCATTGGTGACACCATTGACGAGCCGCTTTGCTTCAGAGGACTTCTTCCCTTCCACCCACCCATACCCAATTCCATTACGTAAATCCATTTGGGAGTAGGTTCCTAGGTTTATCTTTAAACAAATAGGCACCTTCAGAACACCCCAAGTAACATTACGTAGCTGCTTTGTTTTCCTTTATTACGACGTGTATATTTAAAACTCTTTTAATTAGCATTGATATGTAGCCTTCACCTGAATTTAAGACAGGAGTGAGCTTTCCTATATATCTGTCGTAATTGATTGTAATTTTTGTCTTAAATTTTTTTAATAGGAGCAAGTACGGAATCACCATTACATTTTCTGTACACGTTCATTAAAACCTGTTGCATATACTATTCAGAGACTAACTTAATTATGTATGTCTGTTGTCCCGCTGTTTACTGGAAAATAAAGTTTTTTCCCCCCTTAATTGTTGTATAATATTTCTCTTGGGATTTAGTGATTTCTTTTATTAATTTAATTCATGTTAATCAAGTAATGTGAACCAATAAGATAAAGTACACACACTAATTAGAATGGCAAACCGAGGCCTGCCTTTCAGTTAGATCTTCCGAAGTGCCCTCACTTTAGGAACACAAATCCACATTGTAGTTGGTCAGAGCAGGTATTCTACTTCTCCTTCCCAGTCTGAAAATGCCGGAAGGAAAATATACAAATCTATGTCTTTCTTAGTCAGTCCCAGTCTGAATAAGGCCAGATGGTGGGTACTGTGATTGGCGGCAGTTACTCCTGGTTTTACATGTTGGGGGTGTTGCTGGTAATTGCTTCTCCTTTACTGGATTGTGATATATAAAAGGTCTTATACTGAGCATGCTCAGCAGAGTAGATAATGTAGGCGAGCACTTAGAGAAAGTTGAAGAGCTTTGAGAAACTTAGACCAAGTTAATACTGAGGGTAACAACTATTCTAATACTGATAATTCATTTCTACTGCCAATACTTTGGTTTGGACTGTTAATTAAACTTTCTGGTAATGCCCATCAGGCTATAGCTTGGATCTTAAAAGAAGGAAATAAACTGTTGGGAATCTATGAACCTCAACGTCACATTAACCCACTTGCACCACAAAACCAGAACCGCTGCCCTACTTTGCCGCAACTGACATCAGTTGCTGTCCTGGATCACATCCAACAGGCGAGCCAGTCTGTGAGCCAGAGTGTGCCTACTACTGCAGAAAACCAGGTACAGGGCCCTGCGAAACATCGTGTTGTCAGTGCAGTAGATAACTTTGTTCCACATGACCTACCATGTATTCTGGTCATCCTCCGAAGAGGTAATAAGTTGTAGCGAACCGGTAGTTCTGGGTGTTTACTGTATAAGGCCCCATTAAATCTGACACTTCTAATAATATTGAAGTATCTGAGAGTATACCGATCCAAGGCTTCCTGCATGGAAGAGCGCCAGATTCAATTTACTCTAGGGTTTACCCACCTTTCCCCTTGGTCTAGGCCTTATTCAAATAAAATTAAATTACATAAATCTTCCTAGTGTTTAGGGTCTTCAACCTAACCGGCATTTATTTAATCGGTTACTGCAGGTACCTCATCCCGTCAATCTGACTTGGTCTAGTAACCAAGGTGGCAGAGGCACAGATACCTCTAAAGGGTCTGAAGGAAAGGAAAGGGGGAAACTACCTTATTTTATTTGTATCCTTATTTACCCGGACCTTTTTCATGTTCAATTTAGTGCTCAACAGGTGGATGTCTGGAAGTTATCTCTCCTGTGTATCTGTCTTATTCAAACCCCTCCAGGTTTCCCCTTTCTAAGGGGGTGAGATTTCGACTTCTATCTCTGTCCTTCCAGCCATGCTGACTTATGCCTGGCTGTCGATTGTTGGCATCTTCTCAAGGGGAGGCTGGGCTAGGCTTGCTTGCTTGCTTACTGACTGGCTGATGCTGATGAAACATACAACTCTGTCACGTCTGTAATAATCACTGCTACCAGGTAAAATCCTGTAGGTGCTCTGGTAGAAATCCTACTGTTCCAAACTCAGTTCAATGCACTTTAGAGTGAATCCCGTAGATTAAGCAAAGTATTTTGTCTCATTAGCTAGTAAGCCTCACGTGTCAGTGGAATGCATGGTATTTGACTAATGTTTTCTACATTTTTCTTTTAGGTGTTCACAGGGGAGCAAGAAAGATGTACAAATTAATTAATTCTACTATGTTTTGGCGTTTTCTTTATGTTGATATAACAAACTACATTAAACAATGTAAGAAATGTATTGACTATAGTCATGAAAATCATGAGTGGGTTGAGGATGATCATGAACCAGTAAAACCTGACTGGTCTAAATCACCACACATATGGGAGAAGGTAAGTATATGAACTGATTGATTTTATATCAGGAATTTAGTGTGTATATAAAATACAGTATGAATCAAAAGTTGTGCACATCTTAAAAATATAAAATCAAACTATGTCTTTACAACATATGCTCGAAATGGCTATATGACGTGTAGAAATAAAAATTTGTAAAAAAAAAGTATAAAAAATAAATAAATAAATGCTGGTAATTGCCATAGTAATGTTCATGTTTCTCTTTAGGTCCTCCAGTGAATGCTGATTGTTTCCATAGACATTTCTTTGATGGGATGGGATGGGATGGGAATAAAATCTGTGAGTGACAAATCGGGTGAGCGTGGGGGCCATAATCCTTGTGAAGTGAGGCTGTCACCCAACAGCTCGCACAAGAATTGCATGGTTTCATTAGATGTGTAATATGTGAGCCTGTCTTGCTGCAGCTAACAGTCACGTTCATCAACTTGAAGAAGCCTAATAAACAGTGTAATAATGTCTTGACCACTGTTCACTCTTGTTTCAAAGAAAATTGGGCGCACTATTCCATGATGTTGACCCACTCCAGTTGGTGCTTGCTACCTACTCGTGGCAGGGGGGAGGGGAGGAGGGTGTGAGACCTTACCTCAGTCCGGGCATAATCAGAGAGTTGAGTTGAGCTCGACGGATAGGAGTGCTGATTCCCTGTGGGGCATGCCTAATTTTCCCTTCTACGGTGACAAGGATTCTAATGGGTATTTCGCCTGGTGGGATGGGGATTTGTCCATGTTGGGAGACATAGTGGGGTACCGATTGGTAGAAGGGCTGGGAGTAGACGGAGGGGAATCACACCCCAGGGTGAACTTTGTTATGTACGTTTACCTCCGCGGGAGCTTGATTTTGCTCACAGTGAAGGCTGTCAAGAAACATGACGCCAGCTGTCACTTATTAAGAAAATTAAAATAATAAGAACATACGTTAATAGGGATGAGGATGATAAGGTGGGGGTGAATTTATTATGATGCTGGGTAATGAGCTAGTAAACTCCGCGGATGCTACCAGGGCACTTGTAAGGGACTGGCCTGGTTGGCTTGCTTGTTGGGACAAAATTAGTTGCCTAGGTAACTACCTTGTTGCGTACTGATTTAGGGGGTATGACTATATTAATGTCTTTCCCTGCCTGCTACTATGTTTTTGGGTGTGTTAAGGGGAAATTTTTATAGGGGGAAACACATTTTCATGAATCTTCCAATTTGATGGCATGCTCTGTAATTGTGTGTGTCTGTGTACATGCGTATATCTATGTGTATATCTGTGTATATGCGTGTGTGTATAATCTGGCATGTGTTAGGTGGAGTTTTCTTAATAGGTTCCTTTTGTGGTATCGGTTTCCCTACCGGTTTGGGCACTGGCGGAATTAAATAACTTACATGCTTCAAGTTCTGCCATGGCCAACAGAGTCCTAACAGCGGGTCTGAGTAAGAGTTACAATTTTCGTCAATTGAAGGGACCTCCCTAATCAGCTCGACAGGTCTCACCGCGAGTTGAGGAGGAAGTAGCGTAGGATCAGTGGGAGTTTGACAGGGTTTATATTATCTGACTGAGCTAGCTCTTGTTGCAGTGCCCATCGGACCAGTCTTCTAATCCTGCTATTATGTCCACCTCCTATCTTATGAATCTGATCACTGAATTTAAATTTGCGTATCCAATAAATTCTTTTAATGGGCTCTTAAGCACAGTAATGAATATGGTGGCGTGCTCATGACCTAGACGTCGGCACTCAAACCCTCCTAGGTGTGGTCTTGTACAGACACTCTGAGATAATGAGCATGACTAACTAGATTTGGACCATTTCTGCGGGCAGACTCCTGTGTACTGGACACGCCTCAGAAGTTCCCAGTCTTGTTCAGACTAAAACCTTGTGCTAGCTCCAGGAATCCTAAGTGGTTCGGCCCACTCATGCTTGGTTCACAGCGGTCGCTAGTTTTTAAATGAGCCACAAATTGCAAGTTATTAGAACTCAATTAAATAAACAAAAATACATGAGAGGGAATTAAATAACTACCTCACCAAGGTTAAGTTTAGTACAGCGTATTTATTGCTGCTTCATGAAAACAAAGGGGATATGCGGTTCTGTATAAAAATAGCTAAAATAATTTATATAAATTATTTTACAATATGTTATGTTAGGTGAAGGCAAACCTGAGTATTCAAATTCAGATCAAGAAAAACTACAAAATGCTATTTGCAATTGACAGTGAAATAACGAGGGGTGGTTTTATCCAGAAGAGAACACATTTACGGCCTGCTACCATGGTGTGTAAGGATTGACACGAGTAAGGGGTGCAGGGGTAAGGACGTTGTGATACCTTTGTATCTTGACCAGGGATTTTCTCCGCTGGCTGCTGGGTTGACGTTGGAGCTTCTGGAGGAGCCGTCTTTCGGCTGCTGGAGTTGTAGAGAAGAGGCTTTGCAAGCTTGGATGACCTTCATCAGGCTGAAGAGTTTTCTGCAGACCAGGAGAGCCCTCCAACCTTATACAGGTCGGCGGACTGGTGCAGACTGGCGAAAGCATTTTAATTTCTCTTTATGTACCCAAAATTGCAGCTTGGCGACTGTCACATGTGTGTGGGGGTCGCTAGCCTTCAATCTCAGGGGTTGGTTATTACAGAGCAGTGGGCTGTGCCACACATTTGTCACCCTGGCTGGAAGCTGTTGACAAATTTACCGCCTCCTCACGAGACTCGGCGGCAATGACATAACTAGCTGCAAGGGTGCTGCTTTCCTGCTGTATCCCTGTTAACTATCTAATTTTGCAGGTAAAACAAGCTTCAGTTTGGGGGGTGGCGACCGCATATCAATTTCTGGGTGGTTAGTAGAATCTCATTAAATACCTTTAATTATCCACATGTCTGTAGTTGTCCAATCTGTGTGGAATCAACCCTGTAGCCACGGGATTAATTGCCTACCGGTGTGTGACTTGCTCCGTAATTCTATCAGCGTGTGATGCTGGGGCGAAGTCGAAAGCAGAGTGTGCAGGCGTGCTGCCCAGTAGGGCCGCATGCGTCAATCGCCCACCCTCTGAAGCGACGTAGCCCCATCTCAAGCTAGATCACTTCTGCTTCAGATATGGAAGGACCACTCCACAATCCTTCTGTTGGTGATTGCATCTGTTGTGGCTCTGGCCTCGCGCCTCTTCTGTGCTGCGTATGGCCAGTTGTGTTGCGGAAGCCTGTTATCTGGCCGGGCGGGAAGATGTTCAATGTTGCTGGGTTAACGGCCTCTTCCCTTTCCCTTTTCTGGCTCTCTCTTTTCCCCTTCTACTGTAGGCTGGGGTGGTAGCATCGACTCGTCTCGGCTGCCAGCCCATTCTTTGCTTCACAGCTACCATACACATTTCCCTGAGCATATTTTTTTTCAAAGGGATTCTCTCTTCCTACATTTTACGTTTGGCAGCTTGCCTCGTTTTACTTCAATTTACTTCTACTTACAAACTGCTAGTCTCTCTTAAAGCTTACAGAGGGACAACATACTCCTTATAGTGTTGTACTAAGCACGCTAGACCTCATTTGAGTTCTCACTTGTTCTGCCCTACTACTGTTGGGATATCGTACAACTAATTTTCATAGCGACATAATTCACTTCAAGAACACAGTAACATTACTTTACATGGGATCTCTTCACATTTATACTGCTACAAGGCATGTGTTCATATGGAACTCCATTCTCTCTCTACCTTAACTTATTCATGGGAGCATTATTACGTAAATTTCATATATGGTTCTAACATTAAAGCTAGTTTCTCTCTAAATTATTACCTAACAATTTTGGACATTTTGGTTTACACATTTTTCTCCCTTAATTTTTACATATTTAATATGCACGTGCGAGATTCGAACTTTCGAGATTGAATTGAGAAAAAATTATGATCTCGATCTTGAATCAACCTTTTTTTAGGGATGGGCTGATACCACATTTTGCAGATACCAACGATATAGATTCTCAACTGCCAATGCTGCCGATTACACTGATGTCTATACCAGTTTTGATGAACACAATCGTAATTCCCAATTCCCAAAATTTGGAAGTACTATTTATTACTTAAATTTAAGTATTCAGTTTTATGAACACTAAGCACTTTGTATTAGGTGTCTACAGCATGAAAATGAAATACAACACTAATTTTAATAATAAAGTGAGAAGATAGACAGTTTAACTGGGCAAATAAGTAACTTAACCATCAAGGAGAAAATGTTAAGCCTACCAGACAATACAACATTAATTACAAATTGAGTTAGACTTGGATTTTAGAACTGGAAAATTTAATACACACAATTCTCATTTATTATTTGAAATAAATCAATTATTTTTAACTACCCCTCGCTCAATGGTTTATTTTTCTCTGTCCCTTAGAAAATAATAATATCCTTGCTGTATTATGTAAATACATCTTGCAAATAATTACAACTTGTAACAGGTTGCTGTCCTGTTCTCTCGTAGTTCTCAGTAAACATCAATGAACTATCTCAGCGTGAGTTGGAGACTTTGACTACATAATAATGAAAGTTTGTGATACCAGGATTGCCAATAAATAAAAGAGGCAGTTAAACGTGTACTGGAGATTTATTTTCGTCTCAGTAAAACAAACTATTGATACTTGCAGCTGACAAACAAAAAAAAAACAAGACAAAATGGCAGCCTTTGTATAACAAAACTTCTCACTTCAAGAGTTACGAAGACAAGAGAGAATCGTTACCTTTCTCTCCCAGCACCCTATTGACTCCTCGCACCGACATAAAATAAATGTAATAGATATTTGAACTGAAATGTCCAAAATACAAAAGAAGGTTAAAGTTGCGGACGATGGTCGGTGTGAGTAACGTGATCACTCATTGCAGGCTGTCCGACTGACAGCTGACAAACGATCGTGATGTGATGAACTGTTGTGATACCCAAGAAAGGTCATACTTCCCTATTTATTGGTCGAAAGTTTCCTCATCGAAAACATATTATTTTCGAGCAGTTTGTCACATCAGTTAAAGGTGACCTCTGTTATTTTCCTCGTTTCACCATGTCGTGCCTTGTGGTGGCGATGTTTTTAGTTTACTAACCCAGTGAAAAGGAAAAGATGCGCTATCGTCATAGGACGTCTGTTGTTGACGTCTGTTACTACTGATGAAGTGAGGAAAGAAAAATGACAAATTTGGAAAAACGAAAATATATGAAATACAAACAAGTTGTCATTGCCATGACCTTTCAAATATTACATGAATTACTATCCTTGACTGAAATATAGACAATTGAAATACTTCCCGAATATACCAATTATATATATATATATATATGTATATACAAACTCAGTCCTAGTCATGTTACAGTGGAAAAAGACATGTTGTGCAACATAGGTCTAAAAACCAAATAACAAAGGAAAAAATAAAAGCTGCTAGGTTCGTTGCTGCTATTTGAGGTTAGGTTCTATGCAGCTTGTAGGTATATTCACTAGGCCTACTACACTGAAAAGCAAAGTATTTACCACCATGGAAAACGTGCACTGAATTTTTACGCTAAACTCAGCTTGAACTTATTTTTCTAGCCAGTTTCTCATGATGGGATTGTCTGCTTTTTCGAGGGGAATGTTGGACGCTACCATCATTTCCACAAAATCACACATAAATTTTTGTGTGTTTTTCTGCAAACTGATTACATTTTGAAGCGATTCACCAATAGAGACTTGTATCGTAGACATTGTGGATTGACGATCTTTGTTTTGTTTGTGTGTTTCATTGGACACATGTTTTGTGCACGTGTTTTTGCGCATCCAGTCCAAGCGCCTGTTGCAGAACCTACACATCATTATTTCGTGTTTTCTATTTAAAAAAGTGTAAAATCCATCTCTTTTGTACTCCCTTTCATGATTTTTAATTGACAAAATCTTCGGCATTTTGTGGGCTTGAGACAACGCATAATGTAATTACAAAAAATATTACCGTACAGCCATACAACCATTAAATTGAATATAAGAAACATTGAAAACTAGAAAAACGTGATTAAACATGACAGAAAATCATCAAAACTCGAATCCAAAATTCGAAGGTCCATTAAACTCGCAATTAATGTCGCGATACCAACGCAGAGGTTCAAAAATATGAACCGTACATGACTGCGGATACACACAATCAAAACAATATAAACACTATAAATATCAGTTCAGAATGCAATGCCCGAAGACTACATAGATATATTTAAATATTTTGTTCTTGGGAGAAAATACGTATGAATTGCTTGTGCTGCTCTCTTCCGGGTCACGATCAATCCAAACAACTATCAATATATGTCGTACAGACACTCATTTGTCAAATTTACTGCCCTCTTTTGCATCTTTGAGAAAATAACGTGCACTGTCGATTAAGGTTACTATAGATTCTAACAACATCCAATAGGCAACGTCTCGAATGTGATGTAAACAAATGGGAAGATACATTTTCTTTCGGGTAAAACTTTGTGTTTTGAAAACAAATAGTGAAAATTTGCGTAAAATAGTGTTAAAAATGGCAAATTTCGTTGTTTTTTCGCTCTTCACAATTTTTCATGGACCCTAAGTCACGTTTTGCATTCACATAGTGTCCAAAAACAAATGATGCACACAATCTTTGGTGAATGAACGAACATGAAATATGGTAAAATGTAAACAAAAGAAGCAAATCATCGGAAAACAATTGTTCAAAATATGTGTTGGGTTACGAACACGATATCTGGTTGAAGGATGCGGTAAATTAACACTTTACAAGATGCTATTTAACATTGTGTTAAGTAAATTAGTGCTACTAATCGGTGAATAATAATTGGCAAGTAATGTTCCGATGCCACTGATGCCGATAGTCATGGTATAGGCCGGTTAATCTGTATCGGCATCTGCCTATCCCTACTTTTTTTAACTCTCAAAAAATTTTGAGAATGTAAGCTTCTCTTAACCTATACCGCACCCTTTTAATATGTTTCCCATGTGAAAATTTTCCTGTCTAAGAAGCAAGAACATTATCATAATAAATCAAAATTTCAACTCATTTAAAACATTTTCTTAATGCGTGCAGCAATAAACTACCATATTTACCACATTGTAAGCCGACCTTGGCTGGGTCTGGCGTCTAACAGTCACGGCAGTGGCAGTCACTGCCACTGCTTTTCTCACTCTTTCCGCCTTCTCCCGCCTCTTTACAGGTGACATTCTGCTTCCTCCCTTCCTCTAGGTCACAGCCATACCCCTCTGCTCCGTGCAGCCCTCCAACCCTGTAGCCACGCCCATACCTCTCTACTCCCTTCTGTATTCATACCTTCCGTCTAGACATGGCCAGACTACTCCAAGCTCCCTTCCTCTTCCAGTCACTCTTTCATCTCTCTTTCTTTCTCCCTCCCCTGCCAAAGCCTTATTCATCATTAGCATTCTCGCTCTCTTGCGCCTAACACCCCCACCCCCTGTTGTCACATCCACCCCAAAAGCAGCCCCTTTTTCTTTGTTCTACTCTCCCTCCCTCCACCCTCATGACGGCAGTGTGGCACTTGGTACTAGCTGTCTCATCTTTTCATACTTCCACCTCTTTCCACCCCTATTACTTTAGTTGTGTAAACAATGAAGCTGCCAGTTCCATTTTAGCCAACTTGATTTTAGCCATCACAGCCATAGATTAATGCTCACCGTTTAGATTTGAGCACTGTTGCACTATTTGGTCAACTTCCACTAGCGATTGTAGTGGTGTGAATTACATCTTTGGGGGTTTTTTTTCCCAGATGTACTGATGTGCATATCCAGTGTTTTTTTTTTAAATAGCAAGCAACACTCAACAGATATAAGATAGTGTTGTGCTTTCTGGTTAAAATGATTTCAGTTACATAAATATTCAATGAATAGGAAGACGATTGCTTGTGTCAAGTGCTGCTGTTTATGAAGTTCTTCCTGCTAAATGTGTGCAGACCAAACATTACAGTGCCTCGAAATGTTATATTAGGTGTAAGTGCAGTAAAATGTGACATCCTTAAGAAAGTATCCTTGAAATTGCTTGTACCTGTGTAAAATTTAAAAAATATGGTCTTATATTAACTGACATTACATCAAATCTTATTTCTTTATGTCCCTGCAATAATTTTTTCCCCCTTCATTTATTGAATGTGTCATATGGAACACCATTGTGATGTTATACAGGTACCCTTTTAATAAGTTTTCCTGCTTACTAAGCCTGAATTTATCAGTTTTTTTTTTTTTTATACGTCTTAACAGGGTTTCACTACTTTAAAAGACAGACGTTTGTCACTTGCGAGGTGTCTGCAACATGTAGGGCGGGAGGGGTAATTCGCCGCCACTTCCTCTTCACCACCCACCACAGTAAACATACTGCTGAATCGATAATGCTTCAGCTTGCTCTCAGCTGATTGAGTGTGCTTGGAACATTCAAATTTGACTTGCATTCGCTGTCATATTATTTTTATTTTCAGATGGTTTGAAAGTTTTAGGTCAGCTTGCATTTGGTGTTGGATTACAATCAATTATATACTGTATTTTGACATGTTCTATTCTTTATTTAAACAAGTTTAGGTGAAATGTTTTTAATGTATTATTTTCAGTAATACTAATACAGTAATATTTTTTCTAAAATTCCCATTTTTATTGTGTTTATTAACTTAATTTTACTCACACATAATGTAAAGCTATCATTATACTCAAAACAAAGACTAAAAGTTCGAAATTATATTTTATTGATGTACATGTCAGCAATGCTGGCAACAGTTTGTTAGACGAAAAAACCTGCTTGATGAACATGTGAAAGAGCTTGTGTTTCTGCATGGAAGATTGTCCAAGTAACTTATTTTACCATACTATTATTGCTGAATTTTTCATCAATATTTCTGAATATAAAATATGGTACAATTTATTGTGAATGTGTGAAAAACTGAAAATGCACACCATTATGTGCCAAGACATTTTAAATTTTGTTTTCAAAATATATTACTTGGTACTTATTGTAACTGCCATAAACACACAAGTAAGACAGACATTTGTATCATGGTGACTGACTTGTTTTTCACTACCTGTATGTATCAAAATATGTCTTTAGGAATTTTAAAAACCTGAAACTTTATTATTGTTGGACTTCAGTATTGATAATTCCATTTGGTGACTATGAAAATTGCATGGATTGTTGTAATATTTTTAATTTCTGGGGATTTGTGTGTACCTTATGTGTATAAGAAATGAAATATATTTCACAGAAAAAATATAAATATTGTGTCATGGCAAAATGAAAGTTATAAAAATTCTCGATCTCATCTCGAATCTCGAATTTTTTTAGGCATGTCGTCTTGATCTCGTCTCGAACCAAAAAAGTGCTTCTCGCACATGTCTAATATTTAATATTAGCAATGAGCACAATTTGCTTTAATTATAAGACTGAGCATTTCCTGGGCAGCAGTTATGGCACGTTTACAGGACGTTTTACCTCATCCTCTTAAGGGGAATGGTGCATGAAAGTAGTATATTTACCCGGTTTTTGATATAAGTAGTTTTACAAAGAGTTTATTGAAATTTTTGGTTCAACAAGAAGTAAATAATAATTTTCAACACCTTTTTACGTTGTTAGATTTTCACTGCCTTCATTATTCTCGGAGCACTGATTGATGGAAGAAATGAAAGTTTTTTTTCTTCCCCCCCCCCCTCCCCCCCCCCCTCCCTTCATACAAAGCTCCAAGAATAACGAACATAGGGAATTCGTAATTTTCAAATTGTTATTTACATCTTGTCGAACCAGAAATTTCGAAAAACCCCCTTTAAAACTACTTGTGACAACAATTATGTAAATATACGATTTTCGTGCAACATTACCCTTAATGTGAATACATGTTATACTATCTCAATGTCACCCAGTAACACATTGTTAGGAGGGGTGAGGATTATGCTGCTTGTGTTTACGGACCGGCTGATAGGCTTCATTATCCTAACTATCCTCAAGGTTTGCGTGACTCTACGTTAAATGTGTCATACTAATACATTATACAACAGAAACAATTTTACATTTACTATAATTTTATACGTTACGTGAGCACTCTTGGGGTAGGGTAAATCAAGCATGAATTTTCCAGCTCATTCGTGATTGGCTCTACGTAAATTTTCTCCTGGATTTTGTTGCAAACAAATGATCAAAGAGAAATACAAGACATTGACAAGTATTTACATTTACGTTAGGAGATGCCCACTGTTAGGAGGAAAGTCTATATTCCAAATGGGGCACTCGTTTGTGTAGGACCTCGATTACTGGCAATGCGTTCTCTGAATTCCTAACCTTTTAAAAATTCTACTCTATCAATACACATTTATTCTACTCTGCTGGTTATATTTGTTTTCTCTTTCTTAGGGGGGCAAAATAACAATCTTTGTACACTGCCTAGCTAACCAATGTTTGAATCTTTATGTTAAGGACGTTCTGCGTCACATAACCTTCCCTACTAAGCTAGACTACTATGAGTTCTTGCACTCTCGTATTTGGCGTTCTCCCTACTCTAATCACTCTCAACTATAATTTTCACTTTATCTAAGTGTCCTAGCGAGGGTAATATTGAAAGGTGGCATAAGCCAAGTACTCACTCAGGTGACACTGGGGCTGTGCGATGGTGCTTCGAGAGCGGCGCTTTGGGGGTCGCCCTCTCTTTCACTGTGGTGATGCTGCCATTAGAAGCCATTGGAATGCTGTGGGTGCCCGCCAAGGCGTTTCCTTGTAACGCCTCAGGGTGCAGATTATGCGTCTGGTGCATGGTGGAGTAGCTCATTGCTGCTGGACAGCGATATGTGGCAGCCCTGGGACTGTGGCCTGGGTGATGGGGCTGTCTGCTGGTTGGACGATTCTAGTAGCTGCATGGTTCGTTGGTGTATGTTTGCTCGTTCTTTCTCTTTCCTCTCTGGAGACAGTGTTGCAGTACTCGCGGTTACCTTCCGTTCCAGACATTGGAGGGGCTATGTCGACAGCCCCGATACTTTCAGGCATCCGGGAAACTACTTTTGCATACGAGGAATCACGTTAATCGTTTAAGAGGACTCTCCAGCCACTGATTCTCCAGCTGCATCGGTCGCCTGATTGACCAATGCCATCGTGTCTCCTGTGGTAGACAGTGGGCTCCTTCCTGATGCTTGTCCATTACTCCCGTTTACTTGGATGAGGGAGAAGGATGGGAGGGGTAACAGGGTGCATATCCACGCGTCCTTAACTTTCGAAATTTCCATGCCCTCTGGAGGTGGCATGGATGGAACTGAGCCTGGGGGCAATGGATACATGCTCTCGTCCAGGTCAGTTTCCTTGGGTAGCACTTCCTCCTGTACAGGAGCAAAGGCTTGGGAGACTGTTTTGCCGATCTGCAAAAGTCAGTGGTGGAGGAGTTGGCCTGTCCTATGTCCGGCGTTTTGGTCCTACTGACCTGGGGTTCTGGTAGTTGTTTTGCTTGCCTCTTGGGGGGGGTCTTGGTTCAGCTCCCTCATCGGGTTCCCTACGTAGGAGGTTCGCTTCTGTGGTCCTGAATTGGACTTTGAGTTAGGAGTCCGGGGTTTGATTCCTGATACAGGCTCTGTCATATTCTCATCTGCCTCAGACTAAGTGGCCTTTAATTTGCCTTGAATCGTGGTCCGGTTTGTAATCCTTAGGGATTGCCATTCACCTGAGGAGTGATTCTCACTTTTCGGTTACGTGTCTGTGCATTTTGTGGTCGGGAAGGAGGGATTCTTCGCTCCTGAGTTTGTCTGGCCGGGCAGTCCCTGTTAAAGTACCGGCCTGGGCAGTGCCAAAAGTGTGGCAAGAGGGTAGCGGGTGCCTGAGGGGTTGTGCCTCGCCCTGCAGGCGGTTTAGGGTAGTGGACTGGGCTTGCGTCCTTGATGACACGTGCCGGCATGTTCTTTCCCGACAGGGGGCGGTTGTTTTACTCTATCTCCCTCGCCCTTCCTGCCAGCTCCTCTATGGTCTGCGGCCCCACGGGATTAGCAGACGATTTCTAAATGAAGACAAGCGGGTGCGGGCTCCTAACCATCTTACCTTTGCTGTATGGGGTAGATTCATTTATGGATCCACTCCTTTTTGCAGATGAATAATTCTGCTTCTTTGTAGAGTGTTTGGGTTCTCATGTGGAAGTCCGTGATTGAATCCGACAGGACCTCATCTTGTGTGAAATGTACGGAGAGGTGGATTTGAAACTGGGACCATCCCTTGACAAATCCTCCATTCTTCTCCCACCATTTCCAGCCTTGTCTGCCCAGTTACTGGTGTGCTCTGCCTACCCACTGCTTTGGCGGTGTGAAATGTTCCCTCATTAATTTTTTTGCTCTCTTGAATGAAAACCTCTGGGTCTTCGTAAGGCCTCCCGTTGAATTCCAGCAATTGAATCTTGGTATACATACCCGTGGTCACAGGGCTAGCCCATGGTCACGCAGTTTGATGTCCAGTGTGTGTGTTCTCTGTGATGCACATCACATTGATATACTTAGCAGGTAAGGGTAGTTCTCTCATCGGGCCATCCAATATATCAGTGATGGTATTCCAGGTTGCATAGTATGCAGCATACCATGTAGTAACCCTGGCTATCACACTCTGGTCATTGGCATATTCTCATTTGTGCCTGCTTGCACAACTGGCACCTTAACTCTAAACCATCTGTGTATCTAGGGGTATTGTCCCACCCTAGATACACGTAATGATATTGCCTGCGGCAATATGTACAGGGGATAATGTTGACAGCCGCGTCAGTATATCCTTCTACTGGGCATTGCATGTCTTGTTCTACCTCCCAGTTAACCTCAGCTAACTCTACCAGGTTTTCGTGTAAGCTTTCCTCTGAGCTATACATGGTTGCCAAAGTAATAGTTGAGCTCCACGGGTTGTTTTAAATCAAACTCCCCGAAGTCAATCTGGATACTCCTCCACAAGGATGTTGGGGGGGGGGGGGAGGTTGCTTGCTGGCATGATCCCAGCTCCCAAGGCTGAGCTACTTGGAGCAGTACACCCAATGTTGGGCACCAATTGATGCACTCTGGTTGAAGCTTGCTACCTACTTGATGCAGGTGGAGGAGGAGAGTGTGAAACCTTACCTCAATCCGGGCCTAACCAGAGAGAGGGGCTGAGCTTGGTGGATATAAGTGCTGATTCCCTCCGGGGTATGCTTAATTTTTCCTTCTATGGTGACAAGGATTTTAATGGGTATTTCGCCTGGCAGGTCAGGGATTTGTCCACATTGGGGGACCTAGTGGGGCACCAAATGGTAGAAGGGCTGGGAGTCGATGGTGGAGAATCAAACCCCAGGGTGAATTTGATTATGTATGTCTCCCTCCCAGGAAGCTTGATCTTGCTCACCATGAAGGCCACCAAGAAACGTGATGCCAGCTATCACTAATTGAGAAAATTAAAATAATAAGAAAATGCGATAGTGGGGATGAGGATGATAATGAGGTGGGGGTGAATTTATTATGATGCTGGGCAATGACCTAGACAACTTTGCGGATGCTACCAGGGCGCTTGTAAGGGGCTGGCCTGGTTGGCTTATGTGTTGGGACAAAATCAGTTGCCAAAGTAACTACCTTGTTGTGTATTGATTTAGGGAGGATGACTATAGTAATGCCTTTTCCTGCTGCAGTGCGAATCTGGCAAGTGGTAGGTGGAGTTTTCTTAATAGGTTCTTGTTGTGGTGTTGGATTCCCTACCGGCTCAGGTACTGGGGGATTTAAATAACTTACATTCTCCAAGTCTGGCTACGACCAACAGATTCCTAACAGTAGGTAAGAGTTATAATTTTTGTTGATAGAAGGGACCTCCCTAATCAGCTCAGCAGGTCTCACCGCGAGGTAAGGAGGAAGTAGCGTAGGATCACTGGGGAGTTTGACAGGGGTAATATGTCTACTGAGCTAGCTCTCATTGCAGTGCACGTCGGACCAGTCGTCTGATCCTGCTATTGTGTCCCTCTCCTTTCTTATGTATCTGATCGCTGAATGTAAATTTGCATATCCAATAAATTCTTTTAATGGGCTCTTAAGCACAGTAATATATATGGTGGCGTCCTCATGACCTAGACGTCGATGCTCAAGTTCTTCAGGGTGTGGTCTTGTACAGACACTCCGAGCTAATGAGCATGATGTATGACTGACTAGATTTAGAGTGTTTCTACGGGCAGACTTGGGTGTATCAGACATGCCTCAGGAGTTCCCGGTCTTGTTCATACTAAAACCTTTTGCAGGCTCCATGAATCCTAAGTGGTTCGACCCACTCGTGCTTAGTCCACAGCAGTCGCTAGTTTAAAATGAGTCATAAATGGCAAGTTATTAAAGAACAACTAAATAAACAAAAATACATGAGAGGGAATTTAATAACTACGTGACCAAGATTAAGTTTAGCACAGCGTATTTATTGCTGTTTTTTGAAAACAAAGGGGATATACAGTTCTGTATAAAAATAGCTAAAATAATTTATATAAATTATTTTACATTTTGTTAAGCCAGGTGAAGTCTAACCTGAGTATTCAAATTCAGACTCAGAAAAATTTCAAAATGCTATTTTAATTGGTAGCAAAATAACGAGGGGTGGTTGTGTCCAGAAGAGACTACGTTTATGGCCTGCTACAGTATAGTGCAAGGATTGACACGAGTAAGGGGTGCAGGGGTAAGGACATTGTGATACCTTTGGATCTTGACAAGGGGTTTTCTCCACGAGCTACTGGTTTGACGTTGGAGCTTCTGGAGGAGCCGTCTTCTGGCTGCTGGAGTTGGAGAGGAGAGCCTTTGCATGTTTGAAGGGCCTTCTTTAGGCTGGAGAGTGGATGGCCTTCTTCAGGCTGAGTCTTCTGCAGACCAGGAGAGCCCTCCAACCTTATACAGGTCGGTGGGCCGACGCAGACTGGAGAGAGCTTTTAGTTTCTCCTTATGTGCCCCTAATTGCAGCTTGGTGGCTGTCACAGGAGTGCGGGTGTTGCTAGCCTTCCATCGCAGGGGTTGGTTATTACAGGGCAGAGGGCTGCACCACACATTTATCGCCCTGACTGGAGGCTGTTGACACATTTACCGCCTACTCACGAGGCTCGGCGGCGATGACGTAACTAGCTGCAGGGGTGCTGCTTTCCTGCTGTGTCTCTGTTAACTATGTTAACTATCTAATTTTTTTGCATGTCCATAGCTCGGTGGATGAAACAAGCTTCCGTTTCAGGGATGGCGACCGCATACTAATTTCTGAGTGGTTAATACAATCTCATTAAATATCTTTAATTATCCACGTGTCTGTAGTTGTTCAATTTATACGGAGTCAACCCTGTAGCGACGGGATTAATTGCCTGCTGGCGTGTGACTTACCCTATAATTCTATCAGCACGTGATGATGGTGCGAAGTCGAAAAGTAGAGAGCGCAGGCACGCTGCGCTGTAGGGCGGCATGCGTCAATGTGATACATCACACCACACTCCAATTTTCTTACAGTGCAAAGCCAACATGGTCCGAGCCAGTCCTTCCCGGAGTCCAGATTCTTGCACATATTTCCTCCCTCTTCTCTGGTGCGACAGCTGCCAGTTCTTGTGGAAATTTTCAAGTTAGTGGTAACGTTCCACTTTATGTAAGTGTTTTTGCTGTGTTACTGATCGCAATGTGAATCACGAGAACGGTCAGTGAGTTCATGTATCTGGTTTCCCAAAAACCAAAGTAAGGCGACAGTTATGGTAGTGTTTGTTAAATTCCTCGTGCCAATTTCTAGTCATCAAATTCTTCTAAAGTAAGTTTACTGTCTGAAACAAAAAACTGTATATTTTTTCTAGATACATTGCTGACTATTCCAGTTATTTCCTGCTTTGTTACCATATTTCAGTGTTAAAAATATGGTGTGCAAAACAGTAATTTGACGAAATACGCGGAAGCTTGTTCAGATGAAATAAGTTTTTGTATTAGTAGTTTAGCACTTCATAATGGCAATGAACTTAATGTAATCACAAAACTTAATTACTCTGATAAAAGCAACTGTTATATAACATACTATTAGCTTTGAGTAATTTTTATAGCACTGGTGAGTGAATAAGGCCAAATGTCGAAAACGTTTTCACAAATTAAACTACACAGAAACTTTGAAGTACTCTTTGTTTTTTTCTCAGTACAAACTGCAAAAAGTGAACATGTAAAGATAATTGATGCCTGCTAGCTTGCCGCGTAGCATCAACTCGCTACACTCTAATGAAAACACTGCATTCAAAATTAAATAGTTTTGCTCTGGCTAGTATTCATCGGCAAAATGGTGCACGTTACACTAGTTATAGTAAAATTGAAAGATGAGTGAGTCATTTAGAATCTTATCAAGTTTTATTGAAGATGATCAAAAGTATAACAAACACATCTGTACAATGGAACTCATCACATTTAGCCTCTCTTCTGCATTCATGCAGGTATACGATCACAGCGGTAGTCACATTTAAGTTGAAACGTCCATCTTTACTAGCGAGGAAAAACACACAATATCACGACATTATATGTTGATGCTCTGGTGGTGGTTGTAATAATGCGACCGAATAAAGGGTTAGCCACGCGCAGCTCGGTGCCTGCAGCTACCTCCCACTCTCTAACATAAACTAAAAATACACACTTGGCCGGGGCTTGCGGCCTCCTATTGGCTGTTCTCTTCTCTCACGCTACAGTGTCATAGAATTGAAGTGTTGATGGCATGGAATTTTAGAAAAAGTTTAATCTCTAAAGTTTCGTCACCTCGCTCGAAAACCTGGGAACCAAAAGTGTCACGCAGTACAGACAACATTCATATTACAGCCTCGCATTTAAACTGATGAAGCCCTTACTTCTAAACCGTGCATTGAAAGGAAACATTTGGACAAAATACACTCAGTGACAAAATAAACTGCAAAATTTAACCAAAAGTGAACCTAAAAAAACAATAAAAATAAATAAAACCCTATATAAATGCAATGCTACATTACCCCCCTTGATTTGGGTAAAAAAATCGATGATATCTACCAAATCAATACCTAACCTTAAAGTGTTGAAGTAGAATACTACTGTAACCTTGTTCCCCCAAACACAACACACGAACGCACTGAAAAACAACAAAATCTTCACATAACAATACACAAGTTCATAAGTCACACAGTAGCTACAAAACAACAATTCAAAATATGTCATTGCTTGAAATATAAACATTACCATTTGTACAATTTCGCATGATACAAAAATCGAAACATGAGTATCCACCACACAAACCTCTCACACATAGATACCAAGGTAAGCAAACATGTAATACATATATGAACTTCGATACAATAAACATCTGTGTAAAAAAAAGTGTTATACAAAGGCAAAACATGTGTACAGTCAATTAAATTTATTACATGAAACATTTTTGTAAACAAAAAAAAAATTAAGTCATTAGAAGTTATCATTTATTTTCCAGAAAAAATAAATACAAGTACAAGGCAACAACACTTTAAGTTAAAGTTTAAATTGTGTGGAACAATAATAAATGTAACAAATTGTAGACCCTCAAAAACACAAATAGGTGACAAAACAATTCACAAAGCACAGATACAAAATACCCAACAACATTTTGAAACTTTCAATACAAGAATACAACATCCAAGATACCCATCTTAAAACACTGTGGTAACCCAATCATAAAAATTCACATTTCAGATTAACATCATCATAAAAACATTACAAAAAATTATTTAACTACATTCATTTAAATACACTAACACTATCAAAAACACCTCACAAAAAAAATTGAACAGTCCTGTATTCAACCTCCTAACTTCCCAAACTTCAGTTAACACCAAAAAGTTTAACGAAAAAAATTAAAAATAACCTCAAAAATTTTCATCCATCAAAGTCAAAGTGTGTACTCTCTTTCTAGGATAGAAGTTTAAGTTAAATTGCCCATATTTACTTTAAAAAGTTAATGAGTCAACTCCCACATTTAACCAGGGCATGGATCCAGGTCTGCCCCAAAACACAACAAATTAACCACTGCCACATTTAAATTTTACACAAAAAATAGGTCAGTGCACACTCTTATAATTAACACAGTCCTGTACCACCCCAACACACAATCTCAGAGCGAAGACTCAAAAACACAAACACTGGAGCAATTCCTAAACCCTACACCTCCAAACACATCATCACTTCCCCAACACCTCAACTTACAATCAAGTCCAAAAACCACCAAATCAAAAAAGCGAAAAAAGAAAACCCCCCATTAAGTTTAAGTTAGCCTTCAATTAATTTAAAAAAAAAAAAATCAACTTTTGAAAAATAATTTTCAAAACATTTTGTAATGTCCACACAATCTCAAAACTATTCACAACTCAAAAGAAAAAAAATTTCAAAATATTAAAAAAGGCATGTGACTACTCAAAATTTTACAAATTACAAGCTTAACAATATTACATTAGTGACATAAAGTCACCACCTGCATTTATTTATTATTCCATGCACTTACCTTGGGTTAAAATTATACAACACATGTACCCTACATCACATATTCACTCTAGCATCTTTCCACCCAAGACAAACAATATAAACCAATTTAAAAATTAGCAAAAAATTTAAACAAAATTAAAACTGTCTAAACAAGATTATTTACGTTAATAACAGGACAAGTACGAACAATACATTCAACTCTACATCCATAACCAGCAACAAAATTTGCATAGCAACCTCTCATACACTACTCTTTTAGTAAAATTCTTCTTAAATTAGCTGTTGTTTTGTGCTCACCTCCTCCCTCTCTTTTCACACACACCCAACACACACATCCATAGCCAAACATATGCCAACACCCTTTCCTCAACTATTGAAAAGACCCTCAAATTTGAGGTTAACACTCACAATACACAAACAAACAAAAAACCAGTATGGCCTAGAGTGACGGATAATTACACATAAAAATATGCATAAAAACAGGTATGGTTAAAGTGGCTAATACTGCAACCATATATGCTGTAGCCAAAAAGCCTGCAGATATGTTACACTCCAAGCCCTGTGGCCAAAACTCCATTAGAACTATGAGATAAAACCCCTAGTCAAAAATCTAATCCGTTCGGCACATGGGCAGAACAACGGGTAGGGATTACCCTAAAAAAATACTCACACTGGAAGGTAAAGAAGAAGGTAAACATAGAGTTTTAGTAAAGATACAAGAAAGGCAAAAGAAGATAGGTAAGAGTTTTGTGAGTTGGGCCCTTTTGCCGACAAAGAAAAGGGTCGACACAAACTACCCATGAAAGCATATATAGAAAAGGATAGAAATAGTACAGAAGGAAAAGAAGAAGGAAAATTCAGAGCACAGGTTGTAACAGGTTTCTATCCTGTTCTCTCGTAGTTCGCAGTAAACAACGGACTAGCTCACCCTGAGTTTGAGACTAGATTACATAATAATGAAAGTTTGTTGATACCAGGATTGCCAATAAATAAAGAAGAAGTTAATGTCTGGAGATTTATTGTTGTCTCGGCAAAACAAACAATTGACACTCGTAGCTGACAAACTAAAAAACCAAGACAGAATGGCAGCCTTTATAAAACAAAACTTCTCACTTAGAGAGTTACGAAGACGAGAGAGAATCGTTACTTTTCTCTCCCGGCGTCCTATTGACTCCTCGCGCCGATGGAAAATAAATTGAATAGATATTTGAATTGAAATGTTCGATATACAAAAGAAGGTTAAAGTCACGGGCACTGGTCGGTGCGAGTCATGTGATCACATGTTGCAGGCTGTCCGACTGACAGTTGACAAATGATCGTGCTGCGACGAACTGTTGTGATACCCGAGAAAGGTCATGCTTCCTTATATATTGGTAGAAAGTTTCCTCAATAAAACATATTGTTTTTGAGCAGTCGGTCACATCAGCTAAAGGTGACCTCTGTTATTTTCCTCGTTTCACCATGTAGTGCCTTGCGGTGACGATGTTTTTCGTTTACTAACCCAGTGAAAAGGAAAAGATGCACTATCATCCTATGAAATCTGTTGTCGATGACATCTGTTGTTGATGACATTTATTGTTGACGTCTGTTACTACTGATGAAATGAGAAAGAAAAATAAGAAATTTGGAAAAACTAAAATATATGCAATACAAACAAGTTGACATTGCCACAACCTTTCAAATCTTACATGAATTACCATC